>JAVKLA010000073.1:39930792-39954228 GCA_034782735.1 Sagittarius serpentarius | reverse complement strand
AACTGTTCTTATCTCAACCCACGAGCTTTACTTTATTTTCCGATTCTCTCCCCCATCCCACTGGGTGGGGGGGAAGCAAGTGAGTGGCTGCGTGGGGCTGAGTTGCTGGCTGGGCTTAAACCATGACAGGGGCTGAGGCTCTCGCACTTATCACCTGCTTATGCGAGACAACACCACCAATTTGATTATTCACATGCTAAAAGTTAGACAGTCCAGCGTTTCCAAGTGGTCCTGATTTCTGACATAATAAATTTTGATTTCTGACGTAAAGAATTTTCTTTAGCAGTAAAGAAGATCAAGATCATTATGTACCTCCAGAACTATAAATAATTTCCACTTAAAAAAAAAATTCTCCCTCAGCACCACAGAGCATCTGATACACAACTGTTCCAGGGGAAGAGGGAGAAGGTGCAAATAATCCAAGTCATCAATTAATAAAGCAATATACTCAGGCTCTGGTTGAAACAGAAGCTTCCTCGGAGAAGACATACAGGGAATGAGGATGCTCTACCCAGAAATACAAGGCAGACTTGGGAAGAGGCTCCACTTAGAACATGACCCACCAGATCACACTGATGGTAAGGAGAGAATTTGTCCAATTTTGGCACCACTGACAGGCAAAAAAAAAATTAGAAAGCAATGTAATATTCAGCCAGACCACCTTGGCAATGTCTCCCACTCTGTTGTCATGCTTGATAGCCCCAACCAAAATTAGCAGGCTGCAGAAAATTAAATGCTTCAGGGGAATCCAGTTCTTACCCATCTTTCCATCTACATCAGGCCTCCATTCCACTGGTCCCAGACACTTGTACCTTATCCTCCACACTCTCAAGCATCCACCCTGTAATAACAAACATACACAGAGGTTACAGATTAATTTTGACACGTCAATAAGGACAGTGACTGAACAGGACCACTCTTCACAAAGCATTTCCCCACCATCACCTGGGCTGGAGAAAAGAGAAGAACCATTTAGTTAGGAATTGAGACCGGCAGTCTGCCCTCCTCTACGCACCTCAAAGGTGACAATACAAACCTGGTTTTAAAATCTTGGGGTAAACAACTTACACTTGTGCCATAGATCTGCTTTTGTTAAGAGCAAGCCATCTTTAACACATTATACTTCTAATGTATTTTTACATTATGTAATGTGACCTTAAAGCAATACCATCTTTAACGTGTAACTTTTTGCAGCATCCCTGTGGGATAACACTCACTTGGGGAACAGACTGACAGCAGGACATGGAAAGTCAGTCCCAGAAGCAGCCTGTATCAAAGCAGAAACCTAAATTTAGGCCTCCCAAATTCCAGCCAAGGTTCCTCAAGGCTGGACCAGCTTTCCTCTGACTGCATGGGAAAAAAACCTGAGTCTAGGCAGCTCTCGGCAGCAATGTATGCCCCATACACCCCTCATGGCAGGCATGTCCCTAACAGCCCTTCCACAGTCTCTGCCTGTTGCCAAGTATTACTCACGACTATTCACCATCTGCCCAAAACCGATGCAGAAGTGGGTTCAGTTACCTAACATGCTGCAGTTATTCAAAGCTCTGTGCCCAGCAAGGAGTTATAGTTTTTTATTTTTGCTCACTAAGAAACAGAGTGTAAAACTGAGCCTGCTGGAGTCAGCCCTGCGCACTAGTGAAAAACCTCATGTTAGACTGAACAAGGGCATAACCCACCTAAAGATGGGCACCTTTTAAAGAGCAGTGTGATAGAAGTGACCAGCAGAGACCAGCCCACTTCAGCTGTCTGATAAGCACACAGAATTCTTGGTCGTAAACCTGTGAGATAGCACAAGTAAATGGAGAGACACCTCAAGTACTTCATCAGACTCGCACAGAGAGAGTAAGGCATCCCTGTCCTGCAGTCACCGCAGGCAACGCTGCCCCAAAGTCAATGAGAGCTGTGCGCGCCAGGACACAAACACAAATTCTGGAGTGTTACGTACCATGCATCGGGCAGAAGCAGTAGAAAAAGGCACTTTGAAAATCTCCCCGCTCAGTCAAACCAATTTAAACACAATAACAAATCTGAAGTGAACCAGCAACGATCACAAGCGCGGATTAAAACAATTTTCAGCGGCTCTGGCGCCTTGGTGTTGGCAAGCAGGAGGATATTTATCCAACCTATTTTGAGAGAGACGAGCAGGAAGGGAAAGCGATAAGAAAGCAGCAAAGGCGGAGACGTACATGCGCCCCGAAGTGCGTTGTTCCTTTTGCTGCTGCAGCTTCCTCTCAGGACAGCATCATTTAGCCCAAGAGCCCACGGCCACCAGGGACTCTGCTCTGTCCGTTTTCAAGACAAAGGAGGAGGCAAGGAAGTAATAACAGGCTTGGAAATGTTAAAAATCCTATCTTGAGAAGGAACCAGTCAGTCTATGCAACACTGAATCAAGAGAGCAGAAAACCACTAAGAAAGCAGTGTAAAAATTCCATCTGACTATAACAAGAGCAGGAAACGGCCCAAATCTTCACTGCTTTTGCTTTCAAAATTGATGAGGCACTTCCAGCAATTAAGCTTCGTGCAGTTTGCACTGGGGGCCACAGGCAGATAGCCTGGATTAACCCTAAATTCCTGGGATAGCCCAGGTTAACTCTATCAGTGTAATAGACTTTTTTTAATGGCTTTCTGGAGACCTTCCAGACCTTTGCAATCCATATCTAGTCACAAAAGCATGCACCTACAGGAACCGTGCAAACAAATCCTGGAAAAAACAGGTGACTTTTCCATCAGCAGAGCCCTACCCTGTGCTCTTCTCCATCACTTCTGCCATAGCAAGCTCCTAAGACCCCAGTGCCCAAATCTCATGAGCAAACCAGCCCCCACACACAGTGCAGGAAATCTCCACGGATACACGAGAGAAAAAAGGTTTTCTGTTTTAGCAGATCTCTTCAATCCTGAGGACAGCCAGCCTTCAAATTGGACTGCAAGTACTGGCGATTTCCGTGGCTTCCCAAAAATACATACCACCAGCTTCCTGTTACAGAATGACAAATTCCTGTTTCTAGTACAAATTCTGTCCTTTTATTACCTCCCTTAAACAACAGGGGGAAAAAGGGAAAAAATAAGAGGAAAAAAAGGAAAAATCATTTTTCTACTCTGATGTACTTCAAAGCAGCATCCCCCTTTCACCTCCCACTATGCTCCCTGATCGCAGCCTTCAAGTGTTGGCAGTTTACAACATAAACCAACAAGCATCTGAAACAGGGCTCCAACTTCACACTCCACCGCTCCCACAGCTAGCAGAAATGGCCTCCGCTGTGAATCTACTCTAGATCTCCACTCTCAGTCCTTAAACTACTGCCCTGGTAACCTCGCCATGCACAAACGCCTCCTACCAAGCAATGAAAGTAAGAGCTCAGCAAAGTGTTGGCTCCCAAGGATGTTGGGGCAATGGAGTACCTGGATTCCAGGTTTGTATCATGCACGCAAGAGACTTCAGCCACTCCTGTCTGCTCAGGAAACTGCTGGAGGTTACTTAACGTGCAGGAAAGCCCAGTATAGATGCTCTCATCTAGAATAAAAGCAGCTTTGATTTGATTGAGCTGAACGAAATTCTGCAGCCGAAGTAGCTCAACTTCATTATGGCTACATGAGTGCAGAGTATAAGTATCCATGCGAGAGCTGTATGGAAGGTTATTAATCCACTTTAAAAATTAATCCCAGTTCTTCCCTTTTTTCCTCACTCCTGGCTGAGAAGGGATTAAGCAAGGCTGAGTTCAAGGGAGACAACAGCAACGTACTGTCCAACCAGACATGATTCCAGCCTCTGTGCATAAAAGCTGCAGAAAGCAAAGCAGAGGAAGAGAGGATGGAGGAGAGCAATTTTACCCTGGAGGGAAGGGAAGACAAAAAAGTGACTGGAAAAGACATACTGGGAGGAAGGATGTAGGCTGGGTGTTAAGAAAGTGGGAAGAGTGTAGTCCAGCATTGAGAACTGGAGTCACCAGCAGTCTACCATTGATTTGAAATGGGATTTACAGTATCATCTACCCCAAAAAGAGCTCTTCTTACCCCACAGAGTCTCAGCATCCAATATATAACATGGCCTCCAAGTTGGATGTCTTGCCACTACTGCAGCACAATTGGCATCTCCCTCCGCAGTTTATCATCCCCAGGCTTCCAAGGAAAGCAGCACCTACTTACTCCTGCCTGAGGACCACTTAACACTTCGGTTTGAAGGTGTAGGGACACACCACCGTAAAAAAAAAAAAAAATAATAAGCCACAGTTGCCCCTGAAATGCGGCTCAGCTGGAAAGCTACTCAAATGAGCACTGCTAAAATTGGGACTTTCCTTGTTTTTTCAAGCAGCAGGGAACAACATGTTGGGCTCAGAGAGTTTAACAAGCAAGAGTCAAGCGGAAAAAATCTCTCCTTTTTAAGAGTTGACCACATTAACTTTCAGCAAGTTTCCGGGAGTCCTGCCAGGGCGCTGCAGTTTTGTATACTACGGAACTGTTAAAAATATTATTGTAAATGTTATTTTCAAAAAGCTTCAGAGGCCAGGGCTGGGGTAGTGTTAAAAACAACACCAAAGCAAGTGAGATTGTTTTAACGGTGAGAATACAAACGTATGCATGCTGCTGGCTCAGTCAAACAGCCTGCAGGCTTGGCAAAGATGGATTCAAACGCAAAGAGAGAGTAGTTGAAACGTCACAGGTTTCCTCAGATCCCCTCAACCTCATCCTTATAGTTTTGTCTGGACACTATAGAACATTCGACCTTGTGCACATAAAACTGCCCTGGAAATAGGATCTGTATTTTGGGGCTACACAAAAGAATACCTAAATTTTGGTGATACTTCAGACACGTAAGACCCTACTCTCATGGCACTGTCCACTCAGGTTATCCAAAGGATGCGCCACACAGGGGTAGTCAAAAAGTAGCCATTTAAGACTACGCATCTATGTAGACGTGGCACTTAGGGACATGCTTTAGTGGTGGACATGGCAGTATTAGGTTTACAGTTGGACTTGATGATCTTAAAGGTCTTTTCCAACCTAAATGATTCTATGATTCTACAATTCTACAATTATGAGCATGCAACTGGGATGGGCTTTTTGCAAACACATACGTAACCAGGCCAGGTTTGCAGGCATATCTCCCAAGTGGGCTCCAGAGACAAACGTCATAAGCCAAGACGAGGAGGAAAAAAACCCACCTTTCCTGAGCACGCATTGATCAGCCTACTAAGCAAGAATTGACATATATGCATCAGTACAGCTCACATAAGGAGCAAGCCAGTGCTCTGGGAACTACAGCGCATGAAACCCAACAAGTGATTATAGATGAATACTCATCAGTTGAGGTTTTTTCTTCCCATTTTTGGGTGCAGCACCCCAAAATTGCTTAAGAATCTTTTTCACAAAATACAGCGCTGGGAGAAGAGATCTGTGCTCAAGAGCCATCGTGCATGATGGAGGATACTTTTAGTCACTGACCCAGCCAATGCAGCTGTATTCAACAGCTGATTCTAAAGAAAAAAATCTCCTGAACCATCCTGTTGATTCCAGCACAACGTGTACGTAGAATAAGAACTTTAAAACCTGCACGACTCCTGCTGTTAACTTCCATGACAGCCCTTTGAAACAGCCATTGAGATCGTAAAACCTCTCCCCTCTCAACACTTCCTCTTCTCTCAAATGACTTTGTAAATGAAACGTTGCAGACAGCATGCTCCAGTAAGTGGGTTTTTTTCCAGTTAGTTTCTTTTCTTGCTTTACAGTAATAATCCTTTTACCAAATCCAGTGAAATAATCACTAATTTATACTGGCATATAAAATAGCTTTGATTTTGCATACAGATCTCAAACTTCTGCAAACCCATAAAAAAAGGAAACAAATCAACAGGATTAGAAAGGACTCTTCTATCAGCAAAAATCAGACAACACAGCCCTATCAGGTCAGACTGAATTTTTTTTTTATATATATATATAAAAACAGACAAGTCAAGCAAAGCAAATTTCCAGAGAACACACATGGTTTCCACCTGATTAGTTTTTTACTTGCATCAAGGTCTGTAACAAGTGCAGAACCGTGTCTCTACTGAACTCGCACTTGTTACAGAGGAACTGCCTCTGCCAGCAACTGGTGGAGCTGAACCAAGCTGCAGACACCCTGACTACATCCCAAGGCCCAGCTCAGTCCCACCATACTCTGTGCCTAATTACAAATTTTTAAATCAGGCACTGAAGTGACAAAGTCTGAAGGATCCTCACCTCCTGCAACTCACCACATTCATCTCCCCGGAAGCCAGCCGAGCCAGGATTATTTAAACACACAGACCTGCCTGCTGAGGATGAAGGTCTGCAGCTAGAGGAGAGCACTGTTCTGCATCATCTCCCCTTTGACAGGGCAAAATTCTGTCCTTGGATAGTTATCTGTGCACTTACAAAGCAGAGAGAAACCCTGACGCAAGTTACACCAACAGAAACCCTCTGATTTCAATGAACATACCCCCCTAAGTGAACACAGCAAAGGGGAAGGTGTATCTCTATGTATAAGAGAAAAGTCAATGCAGAAGAGTGTTGTAATTTCTTCCTCTTGCAGGTTTTCATGGCCAATGACTGAAGACATTGCGGGAGGGAAATTAAAACAAAAAAGTGTATCTGGAAAAGTGAGGCTTCAAGCCTCTTTCTTCTATGTCCCTGGGAAGAAACAGGAAGAAGGAGCAGAAACCAAAAAAGAGGAAAATATACTAAAACCTTCAGATGAAATATGCCCTCAGAAAAGCATTTGTCTCAGAGCAAGATCTTGCCTGGGAAAAGCGACTGGGAGAAAAACATCTGCACAGCACCAATCTGCTATCCGGCATCAGAAATGAAGAGTCTCCGTGACTGAAGCTTTACATCCAAGAGCTGCAAAGCCAACGTCATGCAATGGAGAACCTGGCCTGAGAGCTGACATCTGCACCCGGGACTGGGACACCCAGTTCTCTGCGAGGATAATGGCAGGCAGGAACCAACCCTGTCTCTGTAGCTTTGACCTCTAAGAGTATTAAACGCATTACGAACTTTATCACTGGTCCAGCATGCTCTAACAGGGAGGTTAATGCTCAGTGATCAAGCTTCGGACAGGGGAAGAGGGAGGCTCATCCCATCCCCGGGGTGGGCAACAAGACCTCGCGGCAGGATCAAGGCTTTGGAGCCACTGTGCCAACTTCCACACTCATCCCACCTTCTAGCTGACCCACTTTCTCTCACTTGCAACATCCCGCTGACAGCATACAGGATAACACCTGTATCTCCTGAGTTGTCCTACCAGCCTTTGTAGCCTTTGTATACCACCATTTACCCTCAACTGGCTGCAATCGATAGTCCCTCTCACAGCCATCCCACCGCACAGCTTCCTCTTTAACAAGCTGCAGCCTCACCCCTGCAGCCCGTCTAGATTTGATTGATCACAAAGCGACATTCTGATCGACTGCAGAGCCGAGGGCTGAGGACTAATTGACCACTTTCTGCTCTCTCAGCAGCTACCTGGTTATTTTGCTCCTTCCGCATGGGCAATAAGCATGAACCTTACAGCACGTGGGGAGACCAAGACCTGAGGATCGGCCCCCAGGAGCCACCAGAGATTTTGCAAGGCTCTTTTCTTGCTCATGCCACTTCTGCCATGCAATTCTGGATTGAGATTAAAACAAGGGGAGGTAGCAGAGCTCAGCAAGTGCTTGGTGGCAAGCAAAGATTAAAAGACATGCTGTGGTTCAGGGCAGAAGGACCATGTTTTTGTGTAGGCCCAGGACACTGCTGTCTCCGTAAGCCGCTGGCTTGTGCGTGCCATCAGTGGGGTGGTGATGGGATTATGAAACAGAAACACGTGGGTCAGCTTTCACAGAGGTTTTGTTCTCCTTGTCCTCTTGACTTTTGGTATCACATGAATGCAAGTACGCTTGCCTTCATGTGTGACTAAATACAATAAAAAATGAACCATCAACAGTGCAGGAACCAGACCAGGCAGCATACGGCCATACGCTCACACAACCTTACAGGTCTGTAGAGCGTATGTATTGCCTGAAGCTCAAAGCGCTCAGGGCCTCCCAGGTCTGCCCTGGCTCTCCCGCCAGCCCTTCGCCACCCAATTTTCACATAGCTGTGGCTCTGCAGAGCCCATGCGCGGGCTCTTGCTTGCTCCAGTGCACACAAGGCAGCTTCTTCTGGAGAAGGAGAAGCAACCTCGAGTTGCCCAAACTGTGCCACCCACAGCTATCATGTAACAGTGACCTGCTCCCGCAGTGCAAGGCAGCAGGTTGCAGCTGCTGCACTGACTCTCCTTCATTCCCCAAGCCCAGTGGAGGGAAGAAAAGATGAGGAAACTGAGGAAAAGGCAAATATTGCCTCTAAATCCGGCTTAGGGCATTGCAGAGTGCAAGGCTGAGAGCATGACAGCTCAGCAAGGCCAAGAGCAGACTGCAAAGGAGGCACAGTGACGAGTAATTTCCTTTCCTGTGGTATCCAGCCCGGTGCCGTGAAATGGAAAGTCACAGGCAGCAGAAGGCTGTGGGCCTTTTCGGCCATCTCGGAGGAAGTCTGACCTGACAACTTTCAGAAGAGAGAAGCCCATCACCCTCGAGAGACCGTGGACCAACGCTGAACTGTCAAGGCAGCCACACACCACCTCTGAACTGGAAGACCAGTTGCTCAGCTGCTCCAAAAACAGGTCACTTATTAGGCACAGTGGGGAAACAGTCAACTACTTTTAGAAGAAAGCTCTGGAGAAATATTGTTCAACTCAATATTGATTCCCACGGCCCCATTACAGACAGAATTAATTTCCAGGATAGAAAGAAACATATGCCTGCATATCAAAACAAAATACAGAAGCCTTTCCAGTTCTTCAGCTGTATTTCAATGGAAACCAGAAGGCTGTCACGATGGAAAGATTTCAGTTTTCTAATTAATCCTTCCTGCTGAGCGTTTAATGCCGCTAATTGATGAGGAGAGGCAGTGCCCAGACAGCATTTGCAATTGCTTTTTACATCTTTAGACCAAGTTTTCTCTAAATTCAGTAATACTAAGGCAGATTTCCTCCCTGCATGCACTGTGCCTTGCTCCAATTCCCTCCTCCTTAGAAGATGTCTGGTTGAGGGAAAGGAGGCGAAGCCCATCTCAGAGCTCGTTTACAAGTATTGGAAGTTTTCCTGGAAAACGTCATCTGCGATCCTGTCACTTCCACAGAATATGCCAAAAGAAAGACCATCGGTGCCAAGGACACAGTCTGTACCATGAAACACCCAGCCCCTACCCTCCACGGATCTAGGGGATAGCTTCTCCTGATTCAACAAAGCAATCGCTCAGCCAAGAGATGTCCCGTAACACCTCCAGAAAACCACACAAAATGCACCGTAGTGTCAGGAAACAGATCGTCAGGCCACACAGCAAAGCCCCAGGGGCCCAACACAGTGCCACCACCAGCAAAAACATCTCTCTGGTGGCAGAACAGGCTTGGTTGCTCACCTGCACCACAGAACGGTCCTGGTGTCTAATCCTAAATATTGATCTCACACCAGTGTTGACCAGAAGATACCTCTGAACCCAGCAGAGTGATCCTAAATGCAAAAGCCAACGCAGTCTACGCGAGAAGGCAGTTCAAGCACATGGCCTGGATATGCTCCCATCCCCTACCTGTGTTGAGCACACGCTGTAGTTCTTCCCTGAATTAGTTAATACAGGAAATTACTTAATCTGTCCCTTTATACTCAATGCTCAGCGACTTGAGTCTGGGAGATGCTAAGTGCTCTGAGCTGCAAATGAAATTGGGGAGTGCGAAATGAAAAAAAAAAATACACGTGCATGAGGCCGTGATATGGTTACCGAAGAGTAATAAACGAAGCAGCGTTGATGGTCCCCGAGCTCTGGCCTGAAACGCCAGCACTGATCTGTTTGTCATAGCAATAGCATTTACACCTGCACCTTTCTGACATCTCCTCTGGGAGTCTTCACACACCACTGTCATAGATCATGGCCAAAGGAGCCCAGGCCAGCTGTGCAGATGTCTAGCTGGCTGACCTCTCCTTACCAAAAGGCTTCTAATTTTTTTCCTCCCCTATTATTACTAGTTTTCAAACCACCTACTCCATCAAAAATATAAAGAAAAATTAGCTTATTCCTAGAACATTAAATAAAGACAAGCTGACGCCTGCACAAACTGAGTCCCAGCAAGTCAACGGGAAGGCTCCAAGCATGCAAAAAATGTCAAGTCTAGAAATTTTGGCCCTTCTACTAAAAAATCCTATTGCTGCAAGCAACTTGTGCATGTGCAGGTCGAGTCACGCGCACACAGAGTCCCTCACCTGCACAGGCTGGCTGCTACTCTTCTACAGTACCCTGAGTAAACTACTCCTGTCTGCCCAACAGCCTATTAATAAACATACACCAGGGAGAAAAACTGCACGCCAGCAGGGAGGTGGACAAGATGATCTAATAGGACCTTTTCCATCTCTTAACTTTTATGCTTAGTCACAGGATAAACATCTCCCACGTTGTAAAGAAACATGCTGGCTTTGCTTGCCTGCTTATGTTGGGAGAGAGATGCCCTCTGAAGACACTTCGTTTTCTGTTTGTTATTTCACTCACGCTAACAGAACTTACCCAAGGAAACTTAGGCAAAGGAGGACTTGCATTTGCCTGACTTTCGGCTTCAGTGAGCTCCGAGGCACCCGAGCGAGTCCCCTAATTCCTGTCCTAGCAGCTACAAGCAGCAGAGGAACCTCGTTTCTGTATTATCTGAGTTCTTGTGCTTCTCTGAGTGCTCAAGCCTGATCCTGTCCAATGTGGAGAGGCACTCAATTTACTTTTGCAGAGAGCAGGTTGGCAAGAGAACAGACAGCCAGGTCAAGCCTCCTGTGACAGACTGTCAGAAAACAGCTCAAAAAAACCCCAAACCCCAACAAATCTCAACCACCCCAGAAAGGGAAATGCAAGGAATCAAAGGGTTTGGGGAGAAGAGAATCCAATGCATCTTAGATAGTATGGCTTACATTGCAATTTGCATTGGCATTGATTTATGCCACTAGCAGCAGGAAGGCCCTCTCTTAGTTTTAAAATGCAAAAGAAGGGCAGCACGCAGAGAAAGGTCCAGCAGCTGCATTACTCCACCATCTGCAAAGTGTGTTCAAGCAAAGCATGCACCCATGTGCAAGGTTTCTACAAGAGACCATCCTCACACATAATCCAAAGACCAACTGAGCGCCTCAGGATCACAGATCTGCAAATTCCACTATGTAAGGAAAAACCCCTTTTACCACATAAATTCTAAAAAAAAAAAAAACCCACACACCATAAAAAACCCAAAAGCCACATCATCTGGATCTTTTGCAACAAGACAGACAGTAAGGGATGGGGAAGCAACGCTGGAAAGGGAGTCGGGAGTAGATGGTTTTGCTTCGTTTCTGTAGCTCAGCTGCTGGACCACGGGATGACCCTGAGCATTGCCAATTCTCATAGGATTCAATGTTATTCATAAGTACCCAGTTCCTGAAGTCACATGATTACATCGGAATCCACACTTCCTTTTTTTTTTTAAAAAAGAAGTACTTGTAGATGTGAAAAGTTGAAGAAAGGAGTATAAATCATTACGTTAGAAATGCTCAAACAAAAAGAAATAGGAAAAAATATTTTTTAAGAAATCACTATTTTAAACATAATTATTCATTTTTTGGACGAAAGAGTAAAATCCAGGATTCTTTTCCCCCAATACTATACACTGGAAACCTTAGACTGGGCAGAGAATGACTTAATTTGGGGGTGGGGAGTTATCCAACATCCCCATCTGCAAGTTACAGATGAGAAAACACAGCTTTCATAACACCTGCCTAGAAACTAGGTAGCCTCTTGAGGTACCCTGATACTGGCCTGCCTAGTCAAAAGAGCATTATGCATTGGGGGACAATATGGAGGCACAGCAGGTTAAAAAAATAAATAAATTATAATACAGTGGAATAGCTTTCCAAATTTTGCTTCCACTTATTTTATCCAGCATCGAGAAGGGTAAAGCCCTGGAAGTCAGCTATGCCAGCTCATCTGCTGGCATCCTCTGCTCACCAAAACTACCAGATTTACAGCCACTGGTGGGTCTTGCCCAGCAGAAATACGTTATGATAACAACTAATCTGTAAATAAGGACTTGACCTTCTGAAAAAGCCTTTGTTGGCTCTTACAGAGCTCATACCGTGCTGCTGCTAAGCCCTGGGCAGCGCTTCAGCTCATCATGCTAGCCACCACGGCACTACAGGCACATGGGCTGCAGCTAGCCACCACTTAAGAGTAATAAACTGGCCCCGCATTCAAATATCCACAAGCATCACAAAGAAGACTGCAGGTCACATTTATTTCCTTTTTTTGCATGGAAGAAAACTACTAAGATCTAGAAGCCTTGGATCTGGGGTGTGCTATGCTATGCATTGAGCACATTATATCCACGGAAGAAGGGGGTAAACACTACACTTCTAATTAAACCAGTGGTCTTTACCCACTGTGCCCAAAGCTAACTAAGATGCAGAGAAATTCAGAGGAGGAGAACAGGAAGGACCTGAGAAATCGTGGCGCACACAACAGCTTCTGGTGCAGGGTGCGTGCACAGGCAGCAACCCCAGAGCCAAGCCCAGGGGGTAGCGTCCACCACCCTGACTTGAGCTCGACTGTGCCATTCCTCGAGCAAAAAGGATTTGCTTTTCATCAGCTGTGCAGCCGTGCAGCCAGAGACGACAGCAAGTCGGTTGTTCCTGCCTCGCAAGACACGCACAGGGGCAGAAAAAGGAAGCCTCGCTGTTCTCGCTGGCAAACGTTTCTGGGTTTCTGTATTATCTCATCTTTGAGATTACGAGGAAGTGAGCGCAAACCTGTTCAGTCACATTGTTCCCGTTCACCCCTGGCCAACAGCCGGGCCATTACACTTCTGTGTTCCTGCAGTTCCTAGGACAGATCTGCTGCCCCTCTGCAGCCCTTGGGCAGCTCTAACCTATTCCCGCAGTACATCAGGACACGCTTCTACCTGCCCCAGCTGCGGAATTTAACCACAGCCAAGCACTGGAAGAAAGCATGCACAGCACTAGAGGTCGGTCCACATCTATTAAATTCCTGAACTCAGCTAACATTGCTGCATACAGTGTTTAACAAGCCTAACCTTCGCTCCTTCCACCACCTGCAAAGCGCAGGCACATTAAATCCACCATCCCACGTATCTCCCTATTTAAACAATTACCTTCTGCCTACCAAGGATTTCCCCTCCCTTCTCTCCGCCAGCTCTCAGATGCCTGCAAAGTAGGGCTAGACTTGGGAAACACACTGCAGAGGCTGCCGCAACCTGGCTGCAGAGATGGCAAAACACTTGGGGACCTCCTGCTATCTGAAGTTATCACAAAGCTATCGCCCCTCTGATTCTCCTCCAGTTAATGCTAATCTTGCTGCACTTGGTTCTCAGGGATGCAAGTGCTGCTCCCTGTAGACTGCGCAGACAAAACCAGAAAGAGAATCAACAATCTACAAATAAATTAAAAAAAAAAAAAGAAGAAATAAAAAAATCAGATTGACCAAACACTAAAACACCTCTTGCTAATACTCTGCCTTGAGCATCACTACAGAATCAAAGTGCTCTATTTGAGCAAACATTATCAACAAAAAAAATTGATGCATTTATGGTTTTGTTTGAAGAATCTTCTCCGCATCTCCTTCTCCTTCCTCAGAAGGATTTGCTTTAAAAGAAAAATACCACCCATAATGTTTCTATGCTTGCTTATTTAAGAGGGAAAATACAGCATACGGCTCTGTAATGTTATTAGTACCTTTCCCCTTTTTACAGCAAAACATGACTAAATGAGACATGCTACAAAAACCAAACAGACATGGAAGTTACAGGCTTTTTTTTTTTCCCTCCCTTTTTCAAACAAAGTATTTTATTAGGTGAGCTCAAAAAAACAGATCACACATACAAAGAAATGAGTTTGGAAATCCCCCTCCCTCCACCCCCACTGCTATTTGCTAAGGAAACCAGATACCCCAATCCAGCCAAAAAATGATCTCAGCCATTCTTAAGTGAGCCTACAGTGCGTTTTCATGAGTCATGGAAAGCAACAACTCGTTGCTTTGGTAATGCTAGGTAAGCAACTGGTCATCCATCCACAACCAGACTTTCAGCCGTAAGTCAAGGAGCAGACCTTTTCTTGACAGATTACATCAGGGACAGCCCCAACATAGTTTACCTCGCAGAAAGTTTTATAAGACACACCACAAAGCATGTCCTATAAAAGCATTTAGCAAAGCATTCAGTCGCTGGGATCCCCCATGGTCCTCATCCCTGCGTGGCAGGGGTGTTTCTCAGCACCCCACCTCCCAGCCCGTGCTCTCAGAGGAGGCAGAGATGCCCGCTATGGGCAGCGAATGGAGGGGGAAGCAACAGAGAGAGGCAGGGATTAGCGAGAAGGTGGCAAGTCCCTTACCCACCCTCTTCCCATGAGCCAGGGCAGATAGGAAATCTGCTGCCTGCCAGCCCAAAAGCCAACGGTATGGCAAGCAGGCTTGTAGTAAAAATTGCACAAAGCTTCATCCACCAGAACCCTGCCAAGCAAGGCTCCGTGCTCACTGCACAGCACATACATACAGGACTCAATGCACCTATGCAGATGCATGAAAGACGTACTTAAGTTTTCATCAGTCCCTGACCAAACTGCTTGCTCTTTTCATTTCTCAAGGACTGCAAGCTCATAACCAGGATGCCAACCTGCAGTTAAGCAGAACACCACTGTGTCTGCTGCCACCTCAAGACTCACGCAATAAACGTACATGCAATTTATCCAAACACTGCAAAGGGAAAAGCAGGCTTTAAAAATATGTATTATATGTATTATTTCCCTACCACCCTCTTTGGGTGAGGGAGACTACTGCACAGACACCACTCAAAGCCCTCAGTGACACTCCTGAATATGGCCACGAAGATGGTGGTGTTCGTGATGCAGCCTAGAGCCCTTCAACCATACCTGCCCAAGGCACCCATCCACTAAAACCCAGGGCTGAGGTTTTGGAAATCCAGCCCAAGACAGGTCAGGGAGGTTCCCATTGCAGCAAGGGGAGACCCTTTCCAACACATTCCATGTTCTTCCACAAATACCTCCCACCTTCATCACCTCTTGGCAACTCCCACAGCAAACACAGAGCTACCACTGCCTGAGAAGCTCGGGCAGAAGTAAGACACCAAACTGCCCCTCTCCGGCAATACATGCTATGGAAGACAAATCGGCTTCCTTGTGTAATGATGAACCAGGTAGCGGAAGTCTTGCTCCGTCTCATCCAAGTCCCCAGCAGCTTTGGGACTCTGTGGTGGTCCGGGATGAAAGCACAGCGTGCCACACCACCTCCTTGAAACAGCCCAACCAGCTTCCTGAAAGGAAAGTTCTCCTGCACAGGATTTCCTGGACATAGACCAAGACTTGAACTAGCTCATCCCCAGCTTTCCCTCCAGAGACAAAGACAGTTACAATCTTCAGCGCCTTTTGCGCTGGGTCCAAAAGCCAATTGTTTGGCCTTACCTCCTATAACACAAAATGCGAACAGAAAACACATCCTCATCCCTTACACCCCCATCCCAAAGCCGACTGGGCATGCACCAGATGTTAGTCGCACCAGCAGTGCTGTAGGTGAAGTTGCTGAAATACTGCGATGATTAAACATTTTCTCTCTTTTTCTTAAGCCATCAGCCAGGTTAACATCTTTAATAGTGCAGCGCCTTGGGGAGAGCATCGGGGAGAGCCCCAGCAAGCATCCCCACCCCACACAAAAATAGGCAAGAGCAGGCATGGTTCCTCAAATCCTTCACGCTCAAGAGATCATTTCAGCCAAGCAAGGCGAAGCCAAGCGAGTCTTCAGAGACTATCATCAGGGTATGTAGAAAACAACACAGCTGTCCTTTTGTCAGAGCCACCCACGACTCAAGGCAGCATCCAGGCACACTTCATCTTCCCCAGGCAACACAGCCAAAAGCGACCATATCACAAGAGGGGGAGCAAGCGGACATCAGCCCAGGCGACCGGTGAAGCAGATCCCCCCAACCAGCAAAGCCAGGGTGAGCCGAGGCTGGGGAGCAGGAGCGAGTACCAGGCAGTGTGGTCCCACATCCAGGCAGCCCCGATGGTCCCCTCCCAGCTTCAACACCCAGAAGGCCGCAACGGGAGACGTCAGCGAGGCTTCCCCCGGCTGCCACCATCAAAGGAGCAGCTCCTGCGACTTAACAGGAGCCAATCACAGAGTTTTCTAGTAAAAACTCAAGAAAGAAGCATGACAGGACTTGCCCCATCACGACTCTTCCAAGGCACTGCAGTCGGCCCCCTGTGGCCACCATTCAGAAGGAATACACAGCGAGAGCACTAAAACGGCACCCTTCCCTACTCTTTTCCCTCCGGCAAAACACAACACAGCTCGGGAGCAGCTCTAATGCACCCTGCTGCTGGGTTTATCCCAGGCAGCAACAACATTCAGAGCTGGACCTTGAACCCTTCAATAAAACCAACGATGCAGTAAGCTAAGCACAGCTCAATACAGTCTCTGTTTATCTCTTTTACTTGCCACCAGCACCATCCAAACAGAAATAACTGAAATATCTTGCATATTTCTCAATTAATGACTCTTGCTGCTCTGTTAGCACCAGCACTGAGGGACTAAGACCAAGGAGCAGCAAACACATTCCAGCGGTTTATTAACCGGGTGCTCAGGTTTCCCAAAAGCCACTCTCCAAGTGGGAAGCCAGCAGAAGGATTGCAGCAGAGGGATTAGTGCTGTATTTTTGTGCTGAAAGGCAAACAGAAGGCATTGAGGCTGCATCAGCAAGGAAAGCTTTCCAGGAGCTTGGCCCAGCCTGGTACCTTTACTGAAGGATGCTTCATCAGTTCAGCAAAACAAGCCCTGCTCCACAGCTCCACACTACCTCAATGTGTTGACCAGCCTCAACAGAAGCAAGCTCAAGTCTCTGACCTCCGATTTCCAAGTACCAGTTATTCATCACTTACACACTCCCGGACCGCTCTGCTCCACCATCCCAGCCTGCACACCTACTTCCAGCCACTCACTTCCACAGCAACCATGTTATTTCTGCTGTAGATACCAAGCTGAGTTACCAACCCATAAGCATCACCCAAGCATCACCCAGCTATAGGTAACGCTATCAGCCACGCTTTGCGGTGACACTGCACTGGCCCAGCATGCAAAAAAGGGACAGTCCTCCCCCCAGGGCACTCCCTAAGTAGCGGGGGAGAGGAAGAGCTGAGAGGCTGAAAGGAAGAGGGTATTTAAAACAGCGTTTCTGTGCATGCACACACGCCTTTCGTTCGGTTCACTTTCACCACCAGCTATAACAGACCTCACCCTACACTTTTTCCCCAAGCCATTTTCCCAGACCAAGCCTTCCTTATCACAGCACTCAGGCTGTCCCATGCAGGGGATGCCCCAACCATTTAACCTGGATCAGAGCCAAGACTTCCCCGTAATCAAGAGCTGGCAAGAGCCAGACGTGCCCATCACCCTGTGTCCACCACCCTTCTCCTCGGGACAGGGAATCACTGCTGCCACCTTGCAGAGCTAAAGGTGCAAACAGCCCACTATGAAGAGATTAAGCACCTGCTAGATTCTTTTAGGCTCTTATCATGGAGGGCGCTGCGCTATTTCCAGTTTACAACTAGACTATGATGATCTGAGCTCTGCTCAACCACAAAAACCCGAAGATGTTGTAGCACAAAAGCACTAAGCAATCCAAATAATCCACCATCCTCATCACGACGGACTTCCACGTACATATACAGAATAGAATAGCTCAGCTGGAAGGGATCTACAACGATCATCTAGTCCAGCTGCTTGACCACTTCAGGACTGAAGGACAAGGACAACCTCAACAAGGACAGACCGCAACAGATACCCCAAAGAAGCAGCATCTTCCTCTGAACCTCTGCACCGAGACAGCAGCAGTAGAACTTGTAGCACAATACAGGGTTCACTTTTGCACATGATGTTTGTTTGGGCTAACGACTGTTATGTGCAAAATTTTCAATAGTCCCTTGGGGATTTGTGGGCACTTGGAAGCCGCTGCGCAAGAAACTTTCACATGGACAAGACAAACGTAATCGCTCCAGGACAGTCCTAGTAGTGCAGGAGCATTCAAAGCATTGCAGAGGCCAAAGACACCCTTCAGCAGTGTTGGATTTAAGACATTCCTGTCTCCTTCACAAAGACTTGTTATCTCACAAATTATTTTCCCAAAGCAATTGTACAGGTTCTTTTTTCCTCTGGATCATCTAGCTACCAATCAGATGACTTTCTGTTATTTAGCATGCATGTTCCTGGCCACAGTAGGTTTACAGAGTGCCTCTAGTCCACCCACCTTGGGCTATTTTTTCAAGCCATTTGGTGTTTAATCACTACCTGAACACTCAGCCCATCTTCCCACCCCCTCTGAGGACCTGGCCCGCACACATGCTGTTTACACAGCAGCCCACGCAGTAGCTTGGCCGGCTTCTTCCAGGATCTGGCCCATGCTGCTGGGCACGGCACGCAGCGCACACTGCCGACCGGACTTTGTCCTGTGCAGCTTCTACGGTGCTGAGCCAAACCCTGGCTCAGCTCCACCCTGGGTCTCATTGCTGTTGTGGCTTGTTCTCCCTGGGCTCCCCAGATCATCTCGCAGAGCGGAGAGTATAAAATTAGGGGAGCTTTCACAGAAGTGACAATTAGTTCTGCAATAAATGGTGGCCAACTTGGGTTTTAACTCAGGAGAGCAGGACAGGCTCCAGCCCACTATGGATTCTCATTAAATTGAGAATCCCTTGGTCTCCACTAACATTTTTATTAGGATCTGCCAGGGTAGGAAAAGTGTTCGGGGAATACATTTGGGAGCTGAATCCCCCTCTTTTAAGAGGGTACAAGTACACCTTTCACCCTTGACTTCTACAAGCCTCCAAAAGTCCAAGTTAAACCCTCTGCGTAGCCTTCGCAGATGTCCCAAGCGCTCTGGGAAAAGAAGATGGCAACTGAGACCAGACACAGCGATGACAATAGCATGTCTCCACCGCGGGTCACAGAGATGGGGAAAGCAGGGGGAAGAGCTGCGAGCAGCCACAGGGCTTGACCATGAACACACACCCTCAGCTCGCTGAACCCTTCCACTGCAAATGCTGCAGCACTGGGTGAGCCAGCTTTGGGCCAAAATCCTCCACGGGTCCCCACCGTGGGCCACGCTGATGCCGCATCTCCCACCATCCTGGGCTCAGCTTAGCCCCAAGCTCTGTGGCTCCAGTGAAAGCTCCGGGACCAACAGCCCCAGTGCTGAAACAAAGCGGGGAGCTGTGTACCCCCAGCCTGCAGCCCCGAAACTCTCCGCTAGCCCTGCTACACCATCCTTCTCTTGCTCTCCCTGCCTGCGTAATCAGCCTTCTGCAGGGAATAACTTCCCAGTGGCTTTGAAGAGCAACTATTTTAAGAGAGGTCTTTGCTTTGTCTTTCTTGCATCGTTACAGATGAGCTAGGACAGACTGATATGGTTGAACACCAGTGCCATTTTAGTGACTAATGGGAAGATTACTTGGCCAGACCAGATCAGTACTGCAGGGACAGACGGAAAACAAACAAAAATGCCCATATATCCATGCTCACACATGCTCACTCGTGCCTTTACAGACAGAAAAGCACTCATCTTGTCCGTCTGATGCTCGCCACAGCGTTCACCACATCAGACGAAGGCTTACACCGCACGGGGTACCAGGCAAGCCCGCAGAGACAGCACGTTTCAGGCACAACCAAGATGACATTCATCAGCTCTGCATCTCAACATCACACTCAGCAAAGGCAAACACAGTCCTGACCCACTGTGCATGGCCACGTGGGGATGGGGAACTGCTCCCTGGAGCGACCCACCGAAAATGCCTGGTCACCCATTTCCCCTTGTGGAACTTAAACAAGAAAATAAAGTCTAGGGATTGAGAGTGAACCCACCAGGTTCAGGATCAGTGGGCCATTTATAGCTTTTCAGAAAAGTGTCTGAGGAAATTAAAAAAAAAAAAAAAGATGAATTCCATATTCCTCTTCTTATGGCTCCATAATGCATTTTCCATCTCCCCGGTGCACAGCTGACATTCTGCACATTTCTGTGCACATTGCACTTGGCCTGTACTACGTGCAAAGAAGGGAGTGGAAGTGACTGAGCCCAGCAGCCTCCTGCTGCTGTCAGGCATCAGCAAGCCCCAGCCTCGTCGCCCACAGCTCCCCTTTGTAAAAGCTGGGCTGCAAAGGGGCTCGGCCACCTCCTGAGAAAGGCTGGCATGTGGGATGCGTGTCCCTCTCCTGTGCTGGATCTCAGGATCTAAAAGAGTCCAGAGATTTGTAGAGAGAGAAAACGTGTTTCCTTAGACCAGATGAACTGTACAGGCTGAACTGTAGTTGAGTATCTCTTTTTCTTTTTTTGTTTTCCTTTTCTTCCAGATGATCTCTTCAATTAGAAGAGCCAAGGTAAGCTCAGAGCAATTGCTCCCTTCTAATTCTCAGCTCTGAGGTTTGCTGGTTCTGCATGTGGACAGGCTCGTACGCTCCAAAGCTAGTCTGCATTCACCAAGCAGTTTAATAAAAGACATCCCTTCTAACAGCAAACCCTGACTCACTTCCCTCTAGCCTCAACCAGCAGGTCTCTGACAGCAGGACCAGATCAACCAGAACAGAATCCAGAATGGTTTGGGTTGGAAAAGGCCTTAAAGATCATCTCGTTCCAACCCCCCTGCCATGGGCAGGGACACCTTCCACCAGACCAGGTTGCTCAAAGCCCCATCCAACCTGGCCATGAACACCTCCAGGGATGGGGCATCCACAGCCTCTCTGGGCAACCTGTGCCAGTGCCTCACCACCCTCACAGTGAAGACCTTCCTTACATCTAATCTAAATCTACCCTCTTTCAGTTTAAAACCATTATCCCTTGTCCTATCACTACAAGTCCTTGTGAAAAGTCCTTCTTCGGCTTTCCTGTAGGCTCCCTTTAGGTACTGGAAGGCTGCTATAAGGTATCCCCGGAGCCTTCTCTTCTCCGGGCTGAAAAACCCCAACTCTCTCAGCCTGTCTTCATAGGAGAGATGCTCCAGCCCTCTGATCATCTTGGTGGCCTCCTCTGGAGTCCTCTGGCAGGAGATCCTGCCAGCTTTTGCACTGGTTCCCACGTCCACCTGGGGAGAGCAGAGCTGGAAGTGCATCACCTTCCATGCTGCAGCAACAAACTCCATCCTACTGCTCTGCTGGGGAGCCAGCCACACCACGTGATCCTCTCCAGCATCTTCCCGATGGAAAAATTCAGAAAACACATCAAGTCCAAGCTGCCCACTAACACCACGAAGCATCACCAAGCAAGAGCAATGTTTCGGAAGGGATGCAGAGAGGACTGCGCTCCTCTGGCTGCCGTAATCGCTGGCTCTTCATGACGCAGTCTCTCCATCCTGGATGAAAATCCAGACAACATCTTTCTGCATGAGCACACTTCCCTCTTCAGCTCTAACAGCCTCCAAAAAAAGAAACACATCACCCATCAGCACACGTTGACAGGGCAGAGCTGTGGGTTTCTGATGGAGATTTAAGACCCATGGAAAAAACTGCGGTACCAAAACTGGTTTAGAGAAAGAAGGTATAAAAAGAGCCTTTAAATCCACATCCCACCAGGCTGGCAGTCCATCCAGCCTCGTGTCCTGCCTCCAACAGAGGAGCTTTCACAAGCTGCAAAACCTTCCTAGGGCAAAGGCTGTGCCCAGCCATGGAAGTATACTCTAAATCTGCAGGAGCCCTGCAAAACCTTGAACCCCCATTTAGAACTAATGTCAAATCAGAGGTTCTAGAAATGGGACCATCCAATGCAGATATCACAAGACACAGGTAGGCACAGGCAAGCCCCCAAATGCACCCGATCTCCCACATGCCTGAGGAACAGCTTCCAATAGCTGTGCTCCAGGCACGAATCCTACATGGAACTACATCAAACTGCACATGCTGGACTGGAAATAAATCCAGAAGGCGCCACAGAAGGAAATTCCCCCAAACCGCTTACACTCACGGAAGAGGCGAAAGAGCTTGACCCTGGAAATCCCTAGGATCACTTAAAATCCACACAAATCCCAAGGCTCCAAATCCCAAGTGAGCCCCATGTTTTCAGTACACACGTCGACCGAACCAGGCGCGGGTCTACTTCCAAAAACCACCGAATCGCAAGACAGGAATTGAAGAGGAAGATAAAAGCAGCAGCGGAGGGGGAAACCGCTCTCCAAGCTGTGTCAGGGCCAGCGAGAGACGCGCTTGGCCGCTGTGGACGACCTGGCGAGCCTGCAGGCGCACACCCACTCCCGTTGGCACATGGCTCCCACCTCCGCTCTGCTCCGCTCCCTGCCCGGCCACGGAGGGCTGAGGTTTGGTGCCGGCAGAACAAATCCCGCCGGAGCATCACCCTGACTTGTGGCACGGCTCCCCACGACAGCCACTCGCTCCATCCAGGTGGAAATCCAGCTTCCCAGCTCCGCCAGCCGGCACGGTCACGTACCCCACACGGGTACCAGCTTCCCTCGCCCACGGGGCTCCGTGCCCACCACAGAGCCTTCCTCCCTGCCGCTCACCCCATCCTCACCACTCGGGACAGACTCTGTGCAGGGAGGACTTCGCTCACGGTGAGGCTGCAGAGCGAGGGCCGGCCGGGCATTCCCGCAGCTCCCTGGCATGGACACGCCGCTTTCCACCGAAGCAGGACCCCAGTGACTGCAACCAGCCACACACTCGCTGGCTCAACAGTTTAACGCACCCCAGCAATGGGACCGTCTGTATTAGGGTCTAATCCTGGTGCTCGCCGTCAGGCAGCTGCAGCAGGGACAGGCTTCCAGGCTGACTCATGGCACCAGGCAACAACCTGGGAAAAATAGTTACCCGAGCGCGCAAAAGCAAGGCGAGGGCTGTGCCGGGGAGCCCCGGCGCCGGGGAAGGTAAATCCCCAAAAGGGGAGGCAGGTCCTGCCTGTGCTCCGCACCCACGCACACGGCCCCCCACACCCTCCTCCTGGGGAGCCGCTCCAACACCCTGCTCGCCCACCCCCCCACCCCGCCCCCGGCTTCCCAAACCCAGCCAAGCTACTTGCCCGGAGGGAAAAGCTCCCACTTGCACGACTAGAAGGGGAGGAAGAAAAAGCCCCCGAAGCCGGACCCGGCTGCCAAACTCTCCGTCACCATTGCGAAAAAGGCAATTAAAAAACTAAAAGAGCGAAACAAACCCGCGCACCGCAGCCCGGAGCGGCTGTGGGGACCTACCGCCCGCGGCGCGCACCGTCCCCGGGGTGGGAGGCGGGTCGGAGACACTCACCGGTCCGGCGGCGCCGTTACTCGCGGAGGGCCATGCCCGGCGGCTCGGAGCACAGCGCTCTCAACGCCTGGCGCGGCTCGGCTCGGCTCGGCGCGG
>JAVKLA010000073.1:39901086-39930499 GCA_034782735.1 Sagittarius serpentarius | reverse complement strand
TGGAGCCCGGCCCGGCCCGGCCCGCGGGGCAGCGCGGACCCGGCGGGGGCGGCGGGAGGGGGACGGGACACGGGACACTCTTAGCCCGACCTGGCGCTTGGGCTTGAGGCCCCGTCCCGCAGCCCCGCTCGGTCCCGGTGGGGCTCCCCCGGCCCCGCAGCTGGGATCAGCCCCGGTTAGACAGCGTGGGGTCCCCCGCCTTTGCTTTCAAGAGGGATGGAATCCGGCCTTGTGCGCTACAGCTGAGGGTTTCTGGGACGTTCCGAGACGGGGGGGGGGGGCTGGGACCGAACTGTCCCATTTAGGGTTCACTTGGAAAACCAGGAGATGGAAAAGCAGTGTTGAAACTTGCTGACTGCGGGAGATGGGGCTTCCTGAGTTGAAGCCTCGGAGAAGCTGGTGACACCTTGCTGCAGCGTGGCTTTCTGCAGCACCCAGCTTTCTCCGTGCAGGCGGGACACGAAGATGGGGTGATGGGATTGCTCTCTGATAACTTGGTTTAGTTTTGCCTCTTTTCAGGGGAACTGAAGCAAAAGCAAGCCATAGTTAAGACCACGGTGGGGTGGGGAGGCTCTTCCCTGTTCTAGAGCTCTGACCCGTTGTCACAGCTTGCTGTCCAGAGCAGCTCAGGGCTCCATGGGCAACTCTCCATGGGAGGTAGAGCAGCCTCGGAGCTGCTCCGATTTACACCCACCTGTCCCAAGCCTCCTTGGTGTGTCCAAGTCCCTTTGGGCTTGACCCTCCATATGGGGAGAGACCACAATGGTGTAAAGGCAAAATTCACCCCTCAGCAAAGGGCCAACAAGAGCCTCGTGCCTGAAAGACAGATGGAAGTGGGGCCTGAGTTTTGTACCAGGTATCACTCAGACTGGTGGGAAAGAGAGAAAATTCATGCGGGCAATGGAAAAAGTAAGTAAGAAGATTTCTCTGATTATTTCCCTGTTTCCCCATTTACTAAATGTGTTGTGGAGAGGAACAGGAACAAAGTCAGTTCAAGATTTTTGGGGGGGAGGGGGAGAAAACAATGGGCAGAATCCTAAACCCAGACCCTTTTCCCTGAAGTTTTTAAGGACTTGCTGCTGCAAGAAAGTTTGAGACATTGCCTATAAAGGCAGTAGAAACCCCAACCAGGGACCCCTCCTGAGAGATTCAGATCTCACATCCTCATATACAATCGCGTGACCTATTAATAAAATCCATAGAAACCAATTCTGTATATACCAAATAACAGCAGATGGCTCCAGCCCAAACCGCTCCGGGTTCCCTCACTCCATAAATGATTTTACTAGGGCCAGTCGTGATCTTGATGTAATTGAATAGGTTTCACTCTTTTCTCTCTCCCTCCCCCTCCCCAGAATATTTGTGCAGCTTTAGGAGAGACATCCAGGGGGACTGAGCTGTTGCTGGAAGGAACCTCTGACTCCAGCTTGCCTCATCCGTTTGGGAAGCAGCGTAAGTCTATCCTAAGCCACCTGGCTTTGGGAAGGAGGTTGCCTTTCTCTGCACCTTCCCTCTAACTCTTAACAGCTTTTAATAAAATTCTGGTAACTTGGCACATTGGAAATGTTTTGGCTGCTGCCCATCAGGGATGTGTGTAATGAATTATTGTGCTGCGGATGCCTTTCTGAAATAAATCACATGTGTTTACCTTGGGAACCAGGCACAGGACCCCAGGACTTCAGGTTCAAGTATTACAAGGCACTGAGTGACAAGCCAAGCAGCACCTTTGAAACCTCCTGGTTTTAATGGCAACCAGTTAGGCAAGCACCAATTACTGTTAAAAACTCCTTCCAAGTGGCTTCTCTTTTCTGAACGTGTTTGATGCCCCAGGAATCCCGCTACGGGGATTTCAGTTCTAGGGTGTTCCTGAACAACACAAGGCTCATCATGTATGTAAAGGCTGTTTCCATTGATGTCAACAGCTCTCTGCTGATGGGCGTGCTAAGGATCTGCCCCCGGATTCTCCCTTCTCAGGTTGCTCTTGAAAACATTTACGAAGCCCAGCAGAAGAACGGATAGAGGTGTGTGGCTCTGTGCGTAGTTTCATGTGTTCTCCTACAAATGCTGGCTGACAGCCTTTGCCACGTTTCTGGAGAGGAGTGAAAACCTGGTAGAGGGTGCACTGTGGAGAGCACCAGTAAAATCAATGTGTTGCAGACAGTGGTTGTAGTGGCTCCATACGGGGAGATAAGATAGACGCAGGCTGTTCCTTGTCCCTGAGGACAAGAGGTATGGCATACCTTGTACCCATACAGCCAAACTCTCCCTTCTTTTACAAAACAGTGTCCAAACTGCCGTTAGGAAACTTTCTATGGTGCATACTGTCCCATGCTATGTGGGTGTATGTGCTAGTTGGCAAGAGGAAAACCATGCCATGCATAAAACGTATAGATGTGTGCTCTGATTCTTCTTAGTGGACTGGTATATATGTTGGGGTGGCTACGAAGGACTCTATCATCCTGATAATATCTTCAGTGAAAAGTTTGATGGCACAAGTGGGTAATAGTGAGCTGTAAGAAAAGATGATGGTTCATCTGAAGGCCAAGAACTTTGCAAATCATAGCCCCAGGCTGTTCTATTTATGCTTATCCTTTAATGACGTAAGCATTAGTATTGGCTGTGGGGAGAAAAAGGGGAAGATATTTGGCTTTTACCTAACTGCTACTATTTTGGGCTGTGTGAGGGTTCCTGCAGGAAGTGAACATGGGTCCCAGAGCACCGACCCAATTCTTCTGTGACTAAGTATGCTCTGGCTAACCTGAAATTCTCCCATGCCTTCTGTTTGATATAATATCCTTTCTTGCTTCCTGTCCTAAACAGCAGCATAAAGCTGTTGTGTGCTGTGAGACGTCTGCCAGGTTTTCTCTCCCATCAAGATGGCTGCATGTTGGCAGTGGGTGAAATCATTCCTATACTTAGTATTAGTATTCCTGTACATGAATGATGCCATCTCGGTGTAAAGAAAAGAAACCAATTACTCAGAAAATGTGTGCAGCTTCACAGCTGAAGACTGGAGCTGGTAATGGACTTGGGTGAGATTTCAGCACGTAGACACAATCCTGTGATGCCCAAACCTCTGTGTGGCAGCGCCTGGGCTTGGCAGACCTGTGTCTGCTGCAGCTCCTCCTCAACCAAGATTAATCGCAGGTCCGCTGTTTGCTGTGGAAAAGCAGGTGGAAAAAGAAGGCTAGAGCTGTCCTATGTCCCTCTTAATGACATTACCCGCAGAGAAGCCACATTTATTTTGCTTAAATATTCCCCCATTTCCCACATGTTCTGACTGGTGCAAAGCTGAGCGATTTGGGGACTACCTGACAGATAAACCTGGTCAGGACCCACAGACCACACGTGTCAGCGTTCCTGAGGGGTTTGTGATGTTTCTAGAACACGCCTGAATGTATGCAGAGGTTTGCTGAGGACTGACATTTGGGGATGGTACTTCATCTCTACCTCTGCTTCCATTTTACAAGAACCACGTCGTGGAGCGGTTGAGAAGGGTGAGAGTCAGGTTCAGTTCCCTATTGCTGAGGGGCCGCACACTTCCCGGCTACCTTTCTCTTCCTCTCCAGTTACATGAAATGCTCCCTGGCTGATATGACCACATACTCTGCAGGGCAGACGCTGAGATCTGCTGTATGAAAGCCCTCACAACCAAGCAAGACCAACAAGTGATCTCTCCAGCTCAATGGGTTTTGAAACCTTTCCTCTGCCGCGGCAGAAGACTGTTTCTCACAAACAGCAGATAACACCTCCTGCCCACACAACAGGAACACCTCGTGGGCTAGAGCTTGGGTTTATACCCCCTCAGACTGGGGAGGAAATCCTGGGCTCCATCCCAGGCTCGGCATACGGGATATTTCTAGCATCCACTCCAGCGTAAAAGGTAGGTGGCAGCAGCAGCAACCATATTTTAAAAGAAAAGGGTGAGTCCTGCACTTAAAGATAAAATGCAGGGATCTCATCTTGGAGGAGAGGGTTCAGAGCATGTGAAGACCCAGGAGCAGAGGAGCACTCTCCATGCGCTGTCACCCATCGACCACTTGGGAATACTGCAATCTTGGGGTGTTAGAAAGTTGCTCTGTGAAGGGGTCAGAGCAAAGAGGTGCTCCCCAGCCCTCTCTGAGGCAGCCTTTGTGTCCATCCACCCAGCCATATGCAGATGACTGGAGAGATTTTTCAGATGTTAAGAAACAAATGCCGAAGGCTAAGTGTGACAAGCAGAGGAAGGTAGCAGCATGCAGCAGCCAGCAGCATCGATCAACCAAAACGAACAGGTTTTAACATATATTTCTTCCAAGCTGGGTGTGACTACAGTGAGATTGAGTTGTGCAGAGGAATTTTTTTTCCTGGTAGTCACTGCATGCTCTTTCATAGCTGAATGTAAGTTTCCACGCTGTCTTTGTTCCATGACTCACCTTCTCTGCTAAAACAGAGGGAAAAACAACTCCAAAAAGGCCAAAGTGAAAGTGAAGAGGATCTGACTTCTGGGTGGGTTTTTAAGCAAACATCATTGGAAAGCATTTCTCTGTGATGTTTTTTCACACGTGCATGGACCTTGGAATGTGTGTCACCCAAGCAGTATTTGCAAGGTGACTCTGTATATCATGCTGGTGAAAGGTGTGGAGCTGAAAGCCCTGGAGAGTTATACTACCTGTCTGCAAACAGACCCAGTTTAGACTTTCTCAGGTAAGGTCAGAACTATCCCAGAATATTTATAAGTTCACCTGGCACCTGAATATTGTGGGAAATAGCACAAGAAATACTGTCCTTGTGGCATTTGCAGCTGAAACTGCAAGAAAGCCAAAAATTGCAGGGGACATCCTATGTTCCTGTCCCACCTTCCCAGAAAGTTTAGAGAAAATCTTGATACTTTTCCTGAAAAGAACCAAGATGTTCCACCCTGCAACTGGCTCCTCTTGAGTAGAGTCTAAAGGATAAGGGAAGGACAGATAGAGCGTGGTCCAGACGTGGGTTTAGGTATGTTTATCCAGCCTGCCCTGTTCTTTGTCACCACTGACCAATAGGATTTTTCTCCCTGAGAATAATAACCCTATTTCTCTAATCCATCTCCTGATTTGAAAGGTAACTGACCTACAGGAGTGTAGTCAAAGCCACCCCTTATAATCACTGGATTACAGCTGCCTTTTCGATTGGTATTTTGCACTCCTTACTGTATTCTTGATGAAGAAGCTTCTACCAGAACCCTTCAGGCATATTTGTGCTCCTACAGCTGAAAGTGAACCATATGTGAGCAGCCACTGAGCCTGAGTTTCTTTGTGTTTCTTCCCATCCACCCACGTGGAGCTGGATTTTAGGTGACAGAAATCAAGGGAAGTAGAAACTGATTTACTGCAACTGGGATCTCTCCCATTGGCCATAAACCTATCTGCACGCATCAAGTGGAAACCTACAGTTTTTCCTTTACATCTGTCACGAGGGGGAAGAAATCACTGAAACAATCAAACCTGACTGTTTACACATGTTTTGTTTTATAAATGGACTTGTATAGAAAGTTGCAGCACTGTTGCACAGACAGCTCACAGATCTCTTATCACAAAAGCCATATGTCCTCATTTCCTCATCTGCGGTAAAATACAAGCAGGGGCGCTTCGATAATTAGGAAGCTGGAGGTAAACCACTCAGCATCCAGCAATAGGAAAGTGTATATGGGTGAAGGTTACAAAACACAAAACAGAGCAGTTTGGTTTCGAGCGGTGTCACTTGCCTGTACAACTTTCCATTGTGCGACTGTGGTTTGTGTGTTAACAAGCCCATTCCTCCACGGAGGGGACACTGGAGAAACTGAAAAGGTCTGAGAGGTGCCTGATCTTCCCCATTCGGTTTGCTCTGAGCTGGAAACCTGGTTGCTCACCTTTGCTGGGCATTTATCCTTCCCTTGAAAAGGACTCAAAATCCAACCTCAAAATGCAGTGAACTGACCTGCTCCCGTTTCAGTCCCTTTGATATGATTTCCAGGCACATAGAGGGGGAGAAGAGCATCCATGGATGGTCCTGCAAAAAGCCTTCTCATCAGTTGGATGGCAGAGTGGGGGATCCCCTGTTCCAGGCATGGAGCTAATACAGTTTCACCTGGGAAGAAGGAGCAGAAGAATCCCACAGGGCCGCTCAGACATTTTTTGGCTTCTCCCTTACCAAAAACTCAGATGACTGTCATCTGTGGCTCTTGTTCAGCACTAGTAAGCCAAGCCAGTGTCACTCGCTAACTTTTAACTTCACCCATGTTTCCATAAAGCTACCCTGAGATGGACAAAAATTAACTGTGTACAGTTAGCACAGCTGCCATTATGGCATATCTGAGTTCTTCCAATCTTTTATTTTTTTCCAAAAGGGAGACATTTCCTAAATTTCAGATCAGCCAGCACTGGTGAAATGCCCTTTTGCCCAGCTTGGTGTGCTTTGTGTAAGGGGTATTTATTTAATCCATCTGAAACTACATGAGAAAGGAGAGAAATATCCCGGTGGCGAGATAAGATGATTATCTTCCTGGCAAACAATAGGAACACAGTCAAAATTAAAAATAATTTGATTGCAAATAGGAAGCCTAGTAAAGCAGCAGGACCAGAGGAAACATGACTAATTTTTTTTAGCTTGTCTGAACTCACACAGCAGAGCTTTGCAAGAGCCATAACTTTGAAATATAGATCTGTAGAAAACCCAGGGGGGGAGGATGGCAACAGTCCAACTGCAATAGTACAATAGGGGCAAGTTAATGCAGCTGGTAGATCCAACCCAAATGGCTAAATAGGAACAGACAAAAGCTATTTTAGGTATAATTTGGTGTGGACTACAGTAAATATGATTTGGGGAAGAATGGAGAAAGTGAAGGCTTTCTTCTCGACTCCTTTTTGGTTTCCACTCATTTGCCATTCTCCTTGGCAACATGTGTCCAAACCATGATGCCAGTCTCACCTGCAGAATCAGCACCACATTCTCTATACTGAGCCTGTGGGCCAATGCTTCACATCCTTGTTCAATGTTGGTTCTTCCCATCTCCAGCAAAGAACTTTACTTTCTGCAGGGGAAGGAGGAGATGGCTGCAGGACCGCAATGGCCTTGGGGTTCGTCTCTGAGAGAAAAATCTTATAGATGTGAAACCTATACAGGGGCCCTTATAAAGGCATTTCCTTCTGATAATCATTACCCAGCAAAAGTGTTTATATGATTCGCAGAAATACTGCGTACTAAACTACTGCTTCCTTAAAACAAAACTCAATATGAACCAACCTCTGTCCAGTGGGGATGTGAAGAAGAAAATGCTGTATAAGACAGCTGTTCCTCAGCAGCCATGGCAGGACTCTAGCATCTTCTTCTGTCCCAGACAGTGCTCATATCTGCTGTAGACGTGCTGTTGAGCTGAGTAGACACTGAGACTCACCTAAGCTGCAGTTCTTGTCCTTGCATCACAGCCTGCATGTCAGAAATGGCCTAGTGACTATTGATTTAACCCAGTGGACAGTAATTTCTGATCTGTGTTTTTAAATGTCTAAGTTAATTTGACTGTATCCTTCTATAAATATTATTGTCTAGAATATTCTGTGTTTTTATTAGCATCATTAGAGATGAATCTCTAATATGAAGGCAGTCAACACTCAAAATGGCCTGTGCAATAGGGAAGTGATGTTACATCCATTTTACAGAAGAAATTCTGCTGTAGATAGAGGGTTGAAATGATCCATTCCAAGAATGAAGGGAGAAGCATGGATCAGAACAAAACAAAGACATGATGTTCCCAAGTCTAGTTGTGACCACAAAACCACAATTTCTTTTTTTGCTTTAAAAGCCTTTTGAACTGAGATTTTTAGTCAACTGAAGGTTGAAGCAAATCCTTGGTTAGCTCCATTGAAGCCATGTTGAATTACATCAGCCAAGGATGTGAGTACACTTAACTGATATTAAGCTACTTCAGTTGCAGTTCTGCATGTCTAATCCTTTACCTGGGTAGATACTTTTTCTCATATTTTGAGGGCATAACATAAGTCAGGTGAGAGTGTGTTACAAACCCATATGAGAGCCATAGGCAGTAGCTGACACTAGATGCTGAACGGTATTTAAGCCACTTGGCAAACCTCAGACAGGTCCAGTAATTGTCAGTGGATGAGAGCTTGCAGCGGATCACGAGGTTCCCGATGGAGGAAATACCGCTGAAAGGCAGAAGAGGAAATGACAGATTTAATGAATAGTGGTCACAAGCTGAACTACAAAGAGCAATCGGTCTGTATGTTTTCCTATAAGAATGATCGTGGCAGAACCAAGGCTGGGTGATCCCTGCACAATACCTGATGGCAAGACCCCTCCAAACCAGAAGGCATGACAAATGACACCAGGGAAAAGTCTCTGACCAGTGAGAAGAGCAGCTGTATTTATGCAGGCCGTGAACTGAACTCTTTGAACAGGGCTATGTCCTTCTACTTCCACCACAAAGGAGAGTTCCAAGTCTTTTGCAGTCAAAACATCAAATCATCATCTGTGGAATGGGAGGTCTTGGCATTAAAGGCAGGTTGCCACTGTTACTAACAGTTCAAAAAGCTGAAAGATAGATCTAGGTGGAGTATCAGATAGGCATGAAAAGAAAGAGGTGTTTCATGCTGGTGGGCAGGATTTAGTATGCTACTCAAATCCAAGAAAATGAGATTGTACTTGTAATAGTCAAAGAGACATTAGAGCATATGCTTGGACATAGCAGGACTGGTAACGAAATCACTACAGTCTGTCTGAGCTGTGCTGCACTATATGTTGATCACAGAGGTTTTATGCTTTTATGAAAACAGCTAATGATGACATGATTAAAGATTCTGTGAAGGGCTCAGAGGGAGACAGTAAAACATCAAATAATGATGTCAAACTTTTCATGCATGACAAGCTAAATGCAAAAGCGTCATTCTTACAGAGACTAAAAAGAAGCAACCCTTGGGATTTGCTTCCAAAATGAAAGAGGAAATTATTCAGGCCAATTTGTTCCTTTGGACATGTGAAACGCCCATCTGAATGAAGATGGTGGTATGCATCATGAATGAAGTTGGGCACAGATGCTTATGAACACGTTCATCGATGGATGACATCTCAAAGACTGTGATCAGTGATGCAATGACACAGCAGTGCTGGAGGCAAACTGTCCAGCAGACAAAAGCTTTGTTGTCCTGGGGAAAGGTCATCAAGTGTGAGCCTTTAACATAATCAAAACTTCTTCAAAGAATACACAGCCAATGTGTGACAGTCACCTTCTACCTTAGTGTTTGCAGTGCTGCTCAGTGCATGGGTGGACCTGCTCCTGCTGTATCTGCTGTCTTAAACACTGTTCCTGTTCAACAGGAGGCTGTCACTATTGAGGAAGACTTCTGCCTTCTCTTGCCTCAGTGCCTCATTGCAGCCTGTTTCTGTCTAGGAAGAAAAAACTGTTGGTGTTTGTATGTTGTTGAACTTCCATCACAGCAAACTAGCTGTAGAAAGGACGAGGAGAGGGGGGAGGGGAGGGGAGGGGAGGGGAGGAAGAAACTTGGCCCACCTCAGTTGCTCTGTCACAAAACTGACTGTCTTTCTAACAGATTTGTTCTGCATAAGTCATAAAAGGAGAGCTTACTGCAGGGGTGATGAGGTACAATTCTCTGGCTCTGTTATCCAAGATGGGTACAACAGATATTTCTGACTGTAACACTCAACTCCAGGAATAAACAAGAGAACATAAATGGCTTTACTGAGTGAAAAAGGACACCCAAAGCAGCAAGGGGAAGAGTACCACTAAATGATTATTGACTTGGGGGTTGGGGTCTGTCCAAGTCCTAGTATCCCATGAGGTTGTTGCTGAGAAACAAAGGGCTCACATGCCGCTGTTCACATTGCAAGAAGCAATTGCTAGATACTGTCTAGACTGGTCCCTAGGTTTCCCCTAGGTCTGGATAGTCCAGGGCTATCCAATTCTTTTACCACAGGTCCCGGTGGAACTTCATCAAAGTTCACAGAGCTCCCCCCTTGTCCCATGAATTACCTAACATCTTCAGGGCTCCAGGAAGGAAGCCGTTTCTTGGAGGATACTTAAAAGAACAAAAATGACGGCGGAAAGCTTGTTCCCCTCCATACTGGCATAGAGATTGCTGGTATTGCCACACCTGTTGGCAAAGCTTCTTTGCTTCCCAAAGGGAGAACGGAAAGCTGGAACAACATCTTGGAGTAAAGAGACAGGTGTCAGCGGAAAATAAAAACCAAAGCTTTTGTTCTCATTGACTGTGTTCATCTGAATGGAAAATCCAGGCAAGGAGACAGGAGAGCCTGCAGTTCACAATGCGAGGTCTCCTAGTTTCTAATTTTAGAACAAAGTACTCCTAACCACCACTTTTCCTAAACACCCCCATTACACATATTTTCAGAGGATGATTTCATAAGGTCTTACAATAGCAGGGACTGAGCAGACATACATGTGGAATCTAAGAAGGAGAAACAACTGTGTAAGTAAAAAATGATCATCCTTTATTATCAGGGTAGACTACGGAGTGGATGCAATCAGCACTATTTTAGAAAGCACTGGCTTGAGTGTGCAACAGGATTTGTACTCCGCTACAAGAGTGCAAAGGAAATAAAACTGACCTCCAGCCATGTGACAGAAAGGGTATGGTGTTGGGTGTAAGGAGGTCTGAGTTCTGGGCCTGAGCAAACTGTTTGTCCTTCGTGGACATCTGTTTTTCCTGACTGCTCTTACTGCCTAGATTGTCACATTTAACAGCCGTGGCAGTGCAGAGTCTGTCATGGTGTTCTTGCCACTACCTCAATGTTGGACACCTTGCATCCTTTATATCTATACAAATAGAAAACTGGCAGAGACTCACTTGCTTTTAAACCCATTTTTGTTTCCTCACTGGCATATCAAGAGTTTCAGATCTTCTCTCTTCTCCTTATTTATAATGCAGAGGTCTCTGTTTAGTGGAAACCAGCCTTTCTTGCCAATGGGAAATAAACCCTTTTCAGGTAGTAGGGCAACTCTCTTTTGCACGCCCTTTAAATAAGACCTCTTGAAGTTGCAATGCAAGTGGGTGGCTGTCTAGCAGCTATGAGTAAGCTACAAGAGGGTGTCATCAATGCCAGACTTGGCCCAGCTTAATGTCAACCAAGACATTGTGGGGGAAACCTGACTGCAGGCAAAAGCAAAGCAGCTGCATTGTCCTTGTCCAAATGAAGGCAAAGGCAGATAGGGAAGATTTATAAGCTGGATTTGTAAAATCTCTTCATTTCTAATAAAATCCCTTCATTTCTAATACGATAAAGAGAGGTGTTGGCTTCTATGGCATATGCATTGCGAGCCAACAACAGCGTTTTCCTTGGGCACGAGCCAAATTTTTGGCTCTACTTCCCTTTCACCAAACATGAGCCCTCTGGGATGAGTCACAGGTTCTTATAGTCGCCCGCAGTGTGCTGAGCCAGGAAAAGGAGCCCTCGTTGCACAGAAAAGGAATGAGGAGATGATGTGTCATGTGAGTCACAGCGGGAATCGACATCACTTCCCACAGCCAGCCAATGCAGATTGCATGCAGGGAACCTGCAGGCCTGCAGGAGGTGGAAATAAAGCCAGGACTCCCCAGGACCCACTGGGGTTTGGGTACTACATTTAATCTCTGGTGAGCATCTAAGAGTCCGTGTGGCTCCACCAAAAGCTCCACTTCAGGAATTCAGGTACTTAAATGAGCTGCAGCAATTCATTTCTGTAAACCTGGATCCTCAGTCATCACCAACTCCTTGCTGCAACGTTCACCCCTTCCCCATCCTCTCCCAGCCCCGGAGAATGAGTGGAGTTACACAAGGGGAGCATGTGGCTGGAGACCTCTGAGACAAACAGGGGTTTTTTTGCATTTCCTCTTATTATGAGAGCCGTCGAATGAAAAAAAAGGATCCCAAGGGACAGTTCAGTGAGTAAGGGATGTGTGATCACTGGTGTCCAACGCTGACTTGCAGAAGCTATAGCATGAGACAAGCCTTTTCACTTCGGCAGCTGCTGTCAGTGCTGGGAGTCAAAGACATTAATTATTGCTCATCTACAGCTCACCTTTTGTTAGTCAGCAGGTAAGCGAGCCATCCACAAAGCTGGTTCGCATGCCAGCGGGCAAGGGTGCGGTTATATTGCAGCCTTGGCACTTAAAGGACAATACTAATCAATAGTAATTGCCAGAGCTGAGCAAGTGGTGCTCCTTGCAGGGAGTTTCACCATGGCTGCGCCCCAGCACAACGGGGCCACGCTTCTGTGTGAGGTGGTTGCCAGCTGTTGTTATGTGGAAGATAAAAAGATTATCGAGCTTAAAAAAAAAAACCACAAATTCACCAATAAGTGTGATCGGCTGAGCCAGGGCTCTGGTGAGAGGCTGCCATGAAAAGGTGCGGGGAGCCCAGACCAAGGGAAACGGGCCTCCTGCCCCGACGCCTCCTGCGCGGCCACACAGCCCCGACCGACGCCGCTGAAGGAGCGGCCCGGTCCCGCCGCCATCCCGGGAGGCGGGACGGGGACAGCCCGTCCCTCGGGCCCGCAGGGGAAACAGTAGGGGCGGCCGCGGGAAGCCGGGGGCGGGACGGCTCCTCCCCGGCGGGGCGGGCTGAGGGAGAAGCGGGGCGGTGAGGAGGGAACGGACTGAGGGAGAAGCGGGGCGGTGAGGCGGGAGCGGGTCGGGCTGAGGCGGCCGGGCCGAGCCGGGCTGAGGGGGGCCGGCCTGAGGGAGGACAGAGCTGGGTCGGGTGAGGCGGAACCGGCCCCGTCGAGGCACCATGTCGGGGACGGCGAGGACGGCCATCTGCCTGCTGCGCCGTGACCTGCGCGCCCACGATAACCAGGTAGGGCTCGGCCGGCGGCCCCTCGGGTATTTCTTTAGAAATAACCCTGCTCTTGGGTAGGCTGGGGAGTGGTGTGCGCTACACCCTCCCCCCGAGAGCTGCCATGGCTGTCTCTGTGTTTCCAGGTGCTCCACTGGGCTCAGAGTAACGCAGATTTCGTTATTCCCCTCTATTGCTTCGACCCGCGGCACTACATGAGCACCCACTGCTACGGCTTCCCGAAGACAGGGCCCCATCGGCTCAGGTTTTTGCTGGAAAGCGTGAAGGATCTAAGAGAAACGCTCAAGAAAAAAGGAAGGTAGTTGAGAAAGCACTGTGCAAATAACACATCTGTTTTTATTTTTCTGCTCGTTTTGGACACATATCTGTGTTGTGAGTCAAATCATGTCAGATACTCTGGTCTCTGATGATGGCTTGTTTCAGACAGCCACAGCTTTTCTGTTAGGTACAATAAGGTCCCATACATAACCCCTGTTCAGATGACCTGCTGTGCCATTTGCAAGGGACTGAAGAGCCATGCAGGCTGTGTGCCATTCAGGTTTTTCTTTTTTGAACTCAGATACCACAGATGGGCGTCAGCCTTGAGCACTTTGCCCAGAGTCCTGATGACTGGAGATGTGAGTGACAGTCTTCTGAGATTTAGGCAATGACACTAGCTACTGTGGCATGTGTCTTTCCTTGTCCCTAGTGAGTTTGCCCTAGGAGTTGGCTTGAGACAGACCATCGTGGATCCTGGCTTGTGAGACTGCCCTGTCCTGCTAAACCCAGTCTTTTTGGTAGGCTACACTGTCGGAAGGGATTCTTCAGGGATTTCTCCTTCACTATGCCTTTAGAAACCATAACTGGGGTAGGCCAGGGCCTGAAGGTCTGCATGCTGGAGAATCCCATTACCAGATAACATCTGGCTTTGCTTAGCAGAAAATGTGTCAGCCAGCCTGTCTTCTCCCAGAGCAGCGTAACAGTAGTAGCAGAAGCAAGAGGAACGGCTCTGGGTTTGCAGTGCAGTGTGGACCATGCAGGTGGTGAGTGTTATAGGAGACTGAAAGAACTGATCAGTGGGTATCTGCACTCACACCCTGCAGTGAAAAGATTCAGAGCTGCTTGAATGCTGCTGTGCTGTTGCCAGTGGCTGATAAGAGATTGGTCGTGTGCAGTGATGGATGTGTGGTTGTGAAGAGCCACGCTAAGATCTAGGCTCCATTTCCATAACCATATAGTATCTTTGTGGTAGTGGTAGACAGAAATCTCCACATCCAATCTGTGGTGTTCCCTGTGGGCAGCTTGGTCTCTGCTTTTCTGTGGGAAGTAAGGGGAACAGCTCTCTCAGCAGTACCCTTTGCTCCTGCCTTCTTCAGACCCAGCCCATCTTTGAAGAAACTTTTCAATGATGCTTTAAATTATTCTGGGAAAAACACTGTATTACCCCTTCAAGAAATTCTTCTCCAGCACAGGCCTCTGTTAGATGACACAGTAGTGTGTGTGTGTACTTGTGCGCACACGTGTGTGTGTGTGTGAGAGACAGAAAAAGGGACAGAGTCACGTATGAGGCTCCTCACAGAACTTTGCACTCACCTCTGGTGAACTTTCTCACCACAGCTTCTCTTTTGGTCTGGTGCCCTAGGTACACAGCTGGGCAGTTAGTGAGGTTGCAAGGTGGGAGGGATGTCTTGTTGACTCTGTTATGAACACAGAACGTTCAGAGGAAAGAATTCCTCTGAATACTCCCCACAGGAAAGTGGAGAGGGGTCTTCCCACAGACCACCACTATCTGTGAAGGGGATTACAAGAGGAATAACTCTTGAATCTCAGCCTTAGTGTGTGAGGATGAACAGATCTGACAGTTTTACTTTTAGGTAACAGGCTGGCTTTCTGCCCAGTCATCCTTTCTAAGGCATCCGGGGTGGTAGAAATGCGTTTGACTCAAACTCAGCCCCAGAGGCTTACAAACTGTATTCAGTGGGTCATAAAAAATGTAGGCTAGTCAAATCCTGTCTGTCTGTCTGCCTCCACATGCTATCCGTGCTCCGTAGAGAACTAGTACGTGGGTGCTTGGGATGGGACTTGGGCCTACAGTACACATAAATAACAATAACATCGAACCTAATTCAGGGCAATATTTTGTGTTTGCAGTACCCTGGTTGTGAGGAAGGGGAAGCCGGAAGATGTGGTTCGTGATCTGATTAATCAGTTGAGCTCTGTCAGTGCTGTGGCTTTCCATGAAGAGGTAAGGGAAATATTTGAGTGACATTGTTAAAAGATAAAATTACATTGTAGAGGTTTCTTCCACAACCAAATGGTGATGTAGATCTTGTGTGTCAGAGCCTTTCTTGTCCATGATATTGTTAACCTTGCGGAAACTGGCTAGCTCCTGGGGTGGGGATGGTGTAGGTGTCTGGGTGGGAGTCCTCACTGGATGACAGCAGCTATTTGTGATCGATCACTTGCAAGTGCTGTGTCTTCATGAGGAGGAGTTTGCGGCAACTGCCATTTTAGGTCAGCTGAGTCCATTTCTCCTTCTGTTTGCATCAAGCTGCCTCTTCCTGGCACCTTCCTTGCACAAGCTAGCTGTCGGGGCATATTGTATCGAGCATAGAAAACGCCCATGGTGAGTTGACAGCACCCATATTTGGGCAGTTGCCCACCAATGTGTTGAAGAATGAAAGACGAGTCCGGTCCTGGACTGCCAATGGGGTTGGTGTGTCAGTGACCTGTCTTCACTGAGCTGACTAAGTGGTTTGATCCAGAGCCTGCTGAATTCAGTGGAGGGCTCTGGATCCAAACCACTGGATCTGGGGGCTTTGTGCACACACACATACGTATGTGTGTACATAGATGCACTCAGTATTAGCGGAGTCTGGACCTCAGAGCTGTCTAATGCAGGAATCACTCTGCTGTCAGGCCCAACACCCTTGTAACCTGACAGCCTACACATCCCATAGTGCCTTGTTCCACGCAGCACTAAGAACAACCGCAGTGGATCAGACAAAAGGCTTCATCTAACTCCGTAACCTTTTTCCTGACAGCAACCGGTAACAGATTGGTTATTAGCCCAGAGAAGGCCACAGGAGCAGGACAAATCTGTGAAGATACTTCCCCCGAATACTTTCCCAGCTTCCAAGAATCTGTGGCTCAAGGACTTCTTGAAACAGGAATGCTATCCTGATATTCAGTAATCCTCAGTGGATTTCTTTTATATATATTTGTCCAGTCACCTTTCCAGTCCATGCAGACTTAAAAGATCTGCAACGTCCTACATCAAGGAGTTCCTTATTCTGGCATTGGCCCAACTAATGGAGAGTGAAAACACTTGTTGGGTTTGGCAGAGGGAAATACTCAGAGATTGTGTGTGTGCATCTCTTTCTAAAGAGATGAAGCTAAATGTGGAGATGAGGGAGGAGGGCAAGATCAGGGACCAGGGTCAGTGTGCATGTGGGAGCTGAGGCTGTGCAGCCATGGCCTCACTGCATTTTGTTCTCCCTAGGCCACGCAGGACGAGCTGGATGTGGAGAAGGGGCTGTGCCAGGTGTGTAGTCAGCATGGGGTGAAGATTCACACGTTCTGGGCATCCACGCTGTATCATCGTGACGACCTTCCCTTCAGGCCTATTGCCAGGTGGGCTGCTCCGTGGTATCACTCACTTCTCTACTGTCCCATTTGTTTCTCACTCCAGTAAACTGCTCAGGAGGGGTCTTAGTCATCTGGTCCCACAGGGAAGGGACCCATTAGTCCATCTGCATTTATGGAACAGTGCTGTCATGCTCATACACATCGAGCGGAAGGGGCACATTCATCCCTCTGTACTAGTAGGATTTACGCTTCGGTATGCGTAAAGCCAAGGGGTTTGTTTGACCATTGATTGAGGAACTGATTTCTCTTTGCCCTTCCACCAGCACAGTTTGGGTACTTGGTCTGCAGTGCCCAGAGTCCTTGTGACATTGGACTGGATTGCTCCATTACCCCATCTGGCTAAATGCAGCTGCCTGTGACAGTAGCCCTTTGCATGTGGGCTCTTCATGCCTCCCTCAGTAGTCACTTGAAGTGTAGTTGATGGAGTTGAGTGATTCATGGTATCCTCTAGAAAATGTATAAAATGAGGCAGAAGAGTCAGGCCATAAAAATGCCTGTTTCTCTCCATTGACTGAAAAGGCAGCAGGAGCTTGCAAATTTCTACATTGAGGTCAGCCTTGTGGGTAATCAGAAGTTAGGTGAGATAAATCTGACCCTTGTGGATTGCCCCATCAGGACACACCTTAAATTGAAAAGGCACCATTTGTGTCAGAAACAGAAAGAAACTGGGTGAAGGACTGGACTTCTGATTGCTGCTAGCACCGGGGGCATCTACCTCTGCTGTGCCAGGCAGTGTACAAACATGCATCACAAATATACGTGCAGAGCACAGCCTGGAAAGCTAACCCTCCATCTGCAGAAGCTGCTATGTGGTGCTATGTGGAGGGGCCAGGGTGGCCACCCTGCGGAGATGTGACTGCGCTGTAATCTGCGCAGGTTGCCCGACGTCTACACCCATTTCCGAAAAGCGGTGGAATCTGAGGCGAAGGTCCGGCCAACCCTGCAGATGGCAGATCAGCTAAAGCCTCTGGCTCCAGGGGTGGAAGAAGGGTGTATTCCTACAATGGAGGATTTGGGACAGAAGGGTAAGAAAACTTAATTTGGCAGTTGCTCCCATGAAATCCTACTTAGAGATGTCTCTTACTGAGAATCACAACATGGAGGCCTCCCAAGGGCAGTGGTTGCCCTTCAAACTGTAACTAAGCCTCTGTTCACTCATACAGCGAATGAAGGTAAATTACCTGCATGGGGGAGCTGCCCTGCAGCTGGGTAGGAAATACCCTCTTAGTAATTTTTAATACATTTGATGTGGCCCTTGTTTTAAAGGAAGACCAGGGCACAAATCTTTCTTGTCCCCAAAGCAGACAGCCCTACTGCTGAACATCCCTAGATTTTAAGCTCCCTACCTTTGAGATGCTTTCCAAGGGGGTAACAAGGTGCTGGTGTTTTCTGTGACAGATCCTGTGACTGATCCACGAACAGCCTTCCCCTGCAGTGGAGGAGAGACCCAGGCTTTAATGAGACTGCAGTATTATTTTTGGGACACGGTAACTCTTACATTTCCTTGTCTGCATCCTCCCCCTTGTACATACGGCTGTGCAAATGGGTGAGGCTGCAATTTCACTTCCTAATAATATTTCCTTAGCTCCCGTATAACACTTTACAAAAGAGGGAATTAGCATTATTTCAGTTTTTCAGAGAGACAAACTAAACCAAAAGAAGTCACCCAGGAACTGGGAATGTAAGCCAAATACTTACGAACCTAGTTTAGCGGCCATCCCTTGCAAGTCTTTTTCTCCTCCAGCTTTTGGGAACTGGGACTATTTTTTAGCTCCCTTACCTTGATTTGTCCTTTCTACTCTCCTGTCCCATGTCATCAGCAATGTAGTTCCTCCATTTTGGAGGAGTGAAAAGTGGCCTGAAGGGCTGCAATTGCAGTTGGAGTGAGGAACAACTGACCCAAGCTGCTGCCTGCAGTTAAAAATAGTAGGAGGTTCCTAGTAGTCTGGTTTAAAAACTTGCAGCCAATAATTACAGCTGCTTGCTCCCTTGCTTTGGTGGATTGAAGCTGCTGCTGACTGCATCTTGTCTGTACATCCTGACCATTTTTTAACTTTTTTCTGGTCTAGTTTGAGGAACTGCCTTAAATTTGCCGTGTGTGAATTTAGACGAAGACACGAGTGCTGATTTCCAACAGCATCAGACCCTATGCAGCTTCGTGGATAAGGGGGGTAGCATCTCTCCAGCTGAGATGGGTTAAGAAGTGTGCTGTGCCCAGCGCGCTCACTGGGACAGGGCCGCGGGGATTCTTCCAGCTGTGCTACAGAAGTTCCTGCATTCCCTTGCTGTTGGGGAGCATTGTCGTGGTTTAACCCCAGTAGGCATCTCAGCCCTGTGCAGCCGATCCCTCTCTCCCTGCCAGTGGGATGGGGGAGAGAATCAGAAGGGTAAAACTGAGAAAACTTGTGGATTGAGATAAAGACAGTTTAATAGGTAAAGCAAAAGCTGTGCGCACAAGCAAAGCAAAAGAAGGAACTCATTTACTACTTCCCACGGGCAGGCAGGTGTTCAGCCATCTCCAGGACAGCCGGGCTCCATCATGTGTAACGGTGACTTGGGAAGACAAATGCCATCACTCTGAACATCCCCCCCTTCCTCCATCTTCCCCAGCTTTGTATGCTAAGCATGACGTCATATGGTATGGGATATCCCTTGGGTCAGTTGGGGTCAGCTGTCCTGGCTGTGTCCCCTCCCAGCTTCTTGTGCACCCCCAGCCTCCTTGCCGGGTGTGAGGAGCAGAAAAGGCCTTGAGTGTAAGCACTGCTCAGCAATAAGGAAAACATTGGTGCGTTATCAACACTGTTTTCATCAGAAACCCAAAACAGAGCACCACACAAGCTACTAGGAAGAAAATTAACTATCTTAGCCAAAACCAGTACAAGCATGCATAGCTTCTACGCTTGGTCAAGCATTAATACAATCAATGCTGGAAAACCCGTTCCTTCTTTTTTGTTACACAAATACTGTCTTCCCTGGTGAGCTAGAACAGCCCTTTAGCAATTGTAACCTGTGCAGTGAAGGGGATCAAGGAGAGATTAGGCTTCATTATGCCCTCTGCATTGTCAATGGAGCGCTCAGAAAATGGAAGATCTGCACTCTGCTGTATATGCGCGTAGGCCGGAAATAACAGTGATCAGGATTCCTGCAGCTAGTGTTGGGTGCTGTCAGACTTTGTGGTTCTCAGACCCAAACAAGCAGCCACATGGACAAGGGAAACGGCCACCAGTCCCGCTGGTGCTTTTAAGTGGATTATTGATCTGGAATCAGGTGGGTATGGGCAGGGAGCAGCACAGTCAGGTTCATAGTGCTTGTAGATAGAAATGTGCTACAGGCCGAAGCGGGGAGCGTAGCTTGTGACACGCGTCCCAGAGCTATAATGAAAACTGCTGGCCTGATTAATTCCTGTGCGCTGGAGGCAGTAATTTGGCAGCTCTGTAATCCTTGCAGGCAGCCATGAGGGGGAGCCCAGCCCTGCCAGATTGCCCTGGCTCCAGTATGAAAGAAAACATATTTAGCAGGTTGCACGTAAAGTATTAAAATGTTTTCTTCTTTTGCTCGCACAGAACCTGGTTGCCTCTTACAAGGAGACTCGGAATGGACTGGTGGGAATGGATTACTCAACTAAATTTGCACCATGGTAAAGATTTTTGTTGTGAGACTGGAAGCTCCTTCTCTGCTCCCATCCCAAACTGATGTTACCTGTCTGCTGAGTGCTCACTGGGCATGGGTAGGGGCCTAGCTGTGATTCCCTTGCCCTTTTTGCTGGGGTAGAGCAGCCTCGGAGCTGCTCTTTATTGCGCTTCCAGGCAGCAGTTCCCTGGGAACATTCCTGCAATTAGGAACTGCTGAAGTGTAGCAGTACTCTTCCAAGAGCCCAGTGTGCTGGGAGCAGCGATGTGGACAGGGCACTGGACAGACACACAACTTGTCTTTGGCTTTGTGCTGTTTTGTTTATCTGGGGTGGTTGAGAGCAGCCAGGGAAGAAGCATAGCTTCAGTGTGTTGATAGGGCTGCAGCAGAACTCGATCCAGTCCTGGTTTGCTGAATACTGTGGGGCAAGTCACCTCATCTCACGGCCATTCCGTTTTTCTGTGGGGTGAAGAGACATTTCCGATTATTCCTATTACAAAAGGTTCTCTTGTTTGAGTAAATATAATGACTTGTAATTAGGGGTTTTAGTCTCCAGTGCTGGAAGGGGCAGAGTTAATTAAGGACTGCAGTTGAAGCAGCAGAACCCAGGTCAGCCTAATGCTGAGAACATCTGGAGTGTTTTCCCGATAGAACTGCAATGTGAAAGAATTTTCTGAGGCTGTTGCAGGTCAGGATTTCTTACTTTAAACTGGCTTTGTGCTGTAATCGTTGCAGTGGATGTCTCCACCTGGTGGCAGTTTAGGATCCCAGGATCACTGGCTCTACGAAGTTAATTTGTGGCCTCCACTTGAGTTCTTCCAAGCTGGCCATTTGCCCAGAGCAGAGTCTTGATCTGCCTGCCCCAAAGTGTTCCTCTGTCAGATAATCAAAATCAGACCAGTTCAGATTGGAGCCAGGCATTCACATCTCATACTGGCCATTTCTAACTGTTAGAGCTGGCCAACAATTAAGGAAAAACTCTTCAGGCCCTTTCTTCCTGTTTTCCAAAATTCATTAAAACATCAGCTGTTTCTACAAGCTCTAGTAAAATACATTTCTAGGAAAATCAAGGTAAAGCTTGTTCCTTATAAGCCTTTGCGATGGGGTTGGTGTCTACAAGCTCTTTCCTGTCTTGCACAGCACTGATTTGGAACAAATGGAAGGAGCCCAGTGGGTTGAAATGCCAGAACTGGGTTTGATTCCCTAGTTTTCCTACCCTGCCTGAGATTTTCAGCAAGTCACTTGCCTTCTGTGGTTGCTAAAATGAGTCACTAAGGTACTGCAGGAAAAGGAGCCCTGGGCATATGATAAATAGGTTTGTAGTAAAAGGAGGGCTGTTGAGTGGCTAGGACAGTTGATATAGAGGTTGACATTTGAGATCCATTTCTGGGTTTGTCATTGGTGTGCTAAGCCACCAGCTGATCAAAGTCTTCTTCGTAAAACTTGTCAAACTTCTGTAAAATGATTTATCTCATTACGTTGGAGACTTCTGTAACAGTCATATGCTTGGAAGCGGGGGGGGATTTTGATTCTCAGATTGCAGAGTTGCAAAAAAGCCATACAACTAGACTTTGAGAAACCGTTTGGGAAGTCAGTGGCAGAACTGCAAACTGAGCAAAGTTGTCAGACAACAACTCTAAACACAAAACTGCCTCTCCACTCCCTTCGCGCAGACATCAAGCTGTCAGTCCTACATTGCATTCGGGACATCATTCTTCTGCTTTCAGGCTGGCGCTGGGCTGCATTTCACCTCGATACATCTATGAGCAGATCCAGAAGTATGAAAAAGAGAGAACAGCAAATCAGAGCACATACTGGTATGTCGCTGCATGATCACCGTGGCTTGTTTTCTCTGAAAAGGAAACCAGCATCTCACGCACAAGAGAGAGTGATTTGTTAACTTTCTTCTTAATTAATGTTTGTTTTTCCTGTGCCTGCTGTCTCGTTCCTCTGGGTTGCATTGCAGTTCTGTTTCAGTATGGATTTATTAGTCTGCCTTTGACATCCAGGGGCTTTGGGCACTTCGTAAGTAAAAATTATTAATGCTAGTTGTCATTATTATTGCTGGGAAATTGTGGTTCATGATTTTTAAAACTGATCTCTGTAAATCAGCACCATCCCTCTCTGTATTGTTATTATGGGCTAGATGAGAAGGAAGGAGAATGATTTACAAATAAAAGCCAAAGGGTTTCTCACGCCAAGGATATGAGCAGGGTTTTACCCAAAAGGCTCAGTGACTGCGCGACTTGTAAAAATCGTGTGGTGTCAGAAAAACCTCTGGCCACAGTCCAGCAAATGGCCCTGTGTTTGCTTGGCTGCCTGGCCATGATCACAACACCATAGCAAAGGGGAAAAGGGGACTGGGAAGTGGGCTTAATGCATCCTGCCTTGTCACTTGTGCTCTTCCTCACCTCACTGCTGACTGCTCGCCTGCCTGCAGGTTGTCCGGAAGGAGTCTGGGCGACAGTTGAGGTCAGTGTATCCATCCCTGGGCTGGCCTTGAACTTGCTTGTGCACTCTGATCTGCCCAGACACTGTGAATTAGAGCCTGGTAGGGAGCTCTTATGGAGAAGCAGGTTCGTGTTAGAGCCTGGCCTAACACTAGACCTGGATGGGAAGAAACCCAAACCAGAAAATCTGTGCAAACTGTAGAACTGTGGTTTTTGTATTGGTTACATTTGCAACATGTCAAACAGCACAGTGGTGAAGAACAGGCCAACATTGCCAACAATTCTGGCCAAAATATTCCATTTCATTAAAATTCAAATGACAGATAAAATACCAGCCTTTTGCCTGTTGAAGTGTGTGCTGCTTTTTTTTTCTTCAAAGACAATTAAGAAAGGACAGATTTCAAGAAATGAACATACTCATGTTTTTCCATCTAATAGTCAGCCAGACCGCCTGCAGCCAGGGTGCCATGGTGATCTGAGCATTTTAAAGTCGTAAATAATTACAAAAAAAGAAGCTGTCAAGCTCCTAGGCACTGTAGTCAATTGTAGAGTGAAGTACAGGTTCTGGTGGCTGCAAATGAGGGACTGATTGAACCTCAGTATCATGACACTAGTTTTTAGCATTTGGACAGTGTCCTGTTTTGTAATCAGATTTTCCAGAAAGATCTTGTAAGCAAAAGCATCAGCTGAGCAGAGTATTTCCAATATGCCAGAGAGCTGAAGCAGGTCTCAGAGGCTGAGGTGCCATCATTTTATAAGAAGCTGTTTTTATATAAAAGTTTTTATATAAAACTGTATTTTCTGTGGGCCTAGCACCTGATCTCATGAGCTAGATCACTGTAAACCCAGTTCTGAAAGGTGCCTTTAAGTCACTTATAAAGGTTATTGCTTAAATCAATGCAAAGTTCTTAGGAATGTGCTGACATGCTTGCTCATGCGGAAGCGTGAAGCTGAATCAGGTCCTCGCCCTGCTCTTTGGAGAATTACATCCCAGTAGGGACGGATGAGAAACAGGTTTCCTGAAATTCTGCTCCTGCACTCAAGTTAAGGAAAGCTTCTTGAATGATTCAGGCAAAGTTTGCCTCCACTGTAGTCATCCATGTGCAAGGTAGATAAGTAGGCTTGGGGCAAGAACTGGTATCATGGGAAGGTACGTGAAATTGCTCATTGTGAATAAACCTCACGGTGTTAATGATGGGTACTACGGAAGCAAAATCCTAAATCAGTAATTTTATCTGACCCACAGTGCAATACAGATAGGTCTTTGTGTTTTAGGGTCCTGTTTGAACTGCTGTGGCGGGATTACTTTCGGTTTGTGGCCCTGAAGTATGGCAGAAGGATTTTCTCATTAAGAGGTGTGTATGGATCACCATATTTGGAGAGGGAAGGTACAGTTTTGCAACAGGGAAAGTAAGAGAAGAGGCCATCGGCATTGTGTTGTACAAGTGTTCTTCTCATAGCGCTTGTGTCACCACCCTAGGATGTTGCTGGGGACTTACTGTTGGCACAGAAGTGTCTCAACACCACGATGCTGGACACTGTGTAGACACTGAGAGTTTTGCCCCAAATCTGATGAGGTATGGGGAGTGTTATTAACACGTGTCAGTGGAAAACAGCAGCACAATAAGAGTAAAGAAGCTGTTTCCAGAGACATTCCACTTTTGGAGAGAATCCAGGCTTCAGGCTTGCCCAAGTTCACCAGATAATCTGGGACAGAGCAGGACAGAGCAGGAACCGACCCAGCAATGTGAATCCCAAGAAATTAGATATTCTTTCTGCCTTGTACTACGTAGGAATCAGAATGATATTCAGCTCCAGACCCAGTGACTTATGTGCTGGTGTCTACACATGAAATGGGGGTCTGAACTCTCAAAGCAACAACAAATATCTAGTCCATATAGTCAGGAAACCCTACAGCTGATGCCTGTGCTGGGTGAGCTGTTCCCCATGTGATGTAGCTGCCCGCACCTCAGCATACAGCACTGTTTTAGATGCCCTAGGGCATCCAGCCTGTGTCACATCTGCCAGACCTATGTGGCTTTTTGAATGCCCTACAGCATCTCAGATGGCACTGGATGCCAGTGGTGGGCGTAACCTTGTACGTCTGGAGCTACAGCTGAGTCGTCCCTGCTGCCTCCACTGCACAGAGGACTGTAATTGCCACTGGACCCCTGCAAACATAAAGTCATCCCCCTCATCTGCTCCTACCCCACTGCAGGAGCAAAGTGTTATGGGAGGCTTCTGCCAGATAATTCTGGGTTTAGTATCTGCTACGGAAACAGATTTCACACCAACATTGTCCTGGAGTAAAATTGAACAAGAAAACACTAGTTTGGGCCAGAGCACATCTCTGGCCGCTTGTGAGGTCTGAGTCATTTTTAATTAAAAAAAAAAAAGAGCAAACAGCACAAAACAAATAATCAAAATCCGTTAGGGCTTAAGCATCCTCTGTGTGCGCGAGACCCCCCCTTTCAACACTTGGAAGGAGAAATGGATCATCTCTGAACCTTTGCGGAAGGAACGTGGCTTGTTTGTAATACCACTGAGAGGGCTAGCTTCATCCTAACATCTTGTGTCAACCAAGGTGCCTCTGGCTGTCATTATTTTATTAATAACTGCCTGCGTCAGCATTCATCTTCATTAGCAGTTCGGTTTTTTTCCTCAATAGGGCTTCAAAGTAAAGAGCTCCCCTGGAAAAAGGACTTTCAGCTCTTTGACTGTTGGAAAGGTCAGTAGAAACCATAGGTTTGGCTAAGTGTGCTTTTGGTTTCCACGTGTCTGTGTGCTAACATGTGCCCTGACACTAACTCACATTTACATGGGGGGACTGTCAGCATGAGCAGGGCCTGTCATTTAGGCTGTTACCACCAAAAAAGAATCCAACCCTTCGGTTTGGTGTGAGGCAAGGATACTTGGCTTCTCTTCGGAGACTGAGGACCGTACAGGAGCAGGCCCACAGGGTATCATGAATGGCCAGGCTCTGTCCGGCTGGTACATGCTTTGTGAGATGCGCTGCAGTTACAATTTCCTGCCCAAGTGGAAGTGTTTACGACCTGTTGGTCCCTTCTATTTAGTCACACAAGAGGCTGACCAGCCCTTCTTATCAATGCTAGATTGCCATGCCTGCTACATTTTGTTCTGATTGGTTTTGGTTAGAAGGTTAAAACATCATTAGAATAAATCACATCTTTTGTTACGCCACAGCCTTTTAATATCCTTGCTTTTCTTTAGCTTTTATAACTTTGTTGTCACATGAATAGCAAGCATAGTATCTCAAAACTTGGAGGGACTAAGATTAAAGTATCAGAATCGGTGACATACACACCTATATATGTTTCTTCACATTAATGCCATCTGTATCCATGTGCACACACGTACAATAAATCTTTTCCTTAACAATCGACAAGGCTCTCTGCTTTTCAGGTACTAACCCTCGGGGACTTGTCCAATACATCCCTTTCTGCTGTTAGTCACCTGTCAAGAATCTTTCTGGTTTTGGCCCATCTCACTATTGTCTGTATATTTATTTTGCTCTGCAAAATTCCCTGCAATCTACCCGACTGTTTTTCCAGTCTGAGATTTTTCTGTACCTTGTTTTTTTCCTCGCCAAAAGTTCTCCTCATTTTAATTTTCAGTATAATTTCCCATTTAATTTCCAGTGGATCCTAGTGGCTGCACGCCAGCTAAACCTCACTGAAATCTCTCCCTGCTTCTGTACACTGGCACTGTCTTACTGGCTTGGATGGCTGTGAATGACTGCAGGTTGGTTTATGGATGCCCAAAAATGTCATCATGTCCCAGCGCCGTCTTCTGTCTCTGCAGAGGGCAAAACAGGGGTTCCTTTTGTCGATGCCAACATGCGAGAGCTGGCTGCGACGGGCTTCATGTCTAACAGAGGAAGGCAGAATGTTGCCAGCTTTCTCACCAAGGACCTGGGTCTGGACTGGAGGATGGGGGCAGAATGGTTCGAATACCTGCTGGTAAGGCTGAATCCTTTGTGTATCTGGAGTTGTCTGTGCTTCCTGCCCTGAGTGACAGACAGGAGGACAGCTCTGTCTAATAAGGAAGGATACAGAAGATGATCAGTAATTTTCAGGCTGATATAAGTGCATGTATATACTGCTTGCATGGTAGGTACTTCCCAAAGCTCATGTAAGAAAAGGGAGTTTTGCCACAGTGAAGCTGCCGTCAACCAAGATGTAGCTAGGAAATTTGCAATGAAAGTTTTGATCCTCCATGTATGGTTTTAGCCAGAGATCTGTCACACTTGAGAAAACTCACAAACATAAATTATGTTAACAGTGCCCTGATTTGCTCACCCCAGAGGCTGGGGAGGAGGATAGCCCAGAAATAGAATATAAAAAGAAATCTGTTCTGGCCACTGAAGCCGGTGTTGGCACAGGGTCTTTGCATTAATTGCTGTGGACAGGGAAGTCATCTAGTCAAAAACAGGCGAGCATGGACAATAGCTGGATCAGCTTCTAGAGCTCCACCCTGGCTGGAGGCATCCTTCCTCATTCTGGTGAGTCACTGGCCTCCCTGCCAACTGGAGCACCAATTTGTTTCTCATACACCAATCAGCAGCCATGCAAGCTCAGTTAAATCGCTGGGTTGCTCCTCCGTCCTCGGACCCCATAGTTTCTTCCCAGGAAGGTCTGAACAGGCTGGCAGTCACCAGTTGGCTTGGTTGCCATTATCTCTGGTGATACTGATGGAGAGACCGTCAGTAGCACCATGCTGAGCAGTGGAAACTGAGGCTGAGGAGGTGAATCTGCATTTGTTCTTCTCCAGACTGAATGGTACAGACTGAAAAGGACCAAATATTAATATCAGCCTCACATTAAAGATCTTATCTGTGGGATACAATCAGGAAACTTTCTACTCACTAGGATGGCTGGAGGTACAGAGAAAGCCCAGTCACCTCGCCATTACCTGCAATTAAAAGACCCTTTTTTGTGAATGTTTTTTTTTTTTTTTGAGCTTCCTCAGAGCTGGGCTCTGACATGGCTTTGGCTGCAGAGATCTACAGGAAGATCTGGGTGCTCTTCCCATTGCTCCATCTCACAGCAGTGCTGTGAGCAGTGGTGGGCTTGCACAGTAACACAGCGCAGGACTTCTGCAGGATCCTCCAGAAAGTGGTGTTGGTAGCTCCAGGCAGCGATGCTTTTCCAGATAAGAGCGACAACCCCCAGCAAATGGCACCAGAGAACTTGTAAAAAGAATTTGTTAAAAGCAGTGGCCTTATCCTTCATATCCTACCTGGAATTTAGGATGGAAAATCTTACCTTGAGTGCATTTCTTTTACAGTTTCAGTGGGTTGTAAAAGATAGCTGATACCCTGCATGCCCTAAGCTTTGTAGCAATGACTTGCCAAGCAGGGTCTGCATTTCAGTATGGGTGATCTAACTCTTGTAGCCTGAGTGCATTGTATATGTCACACAGTGGCCCTCCAGAAAAATGGTACAGCACATGCAAATGCACAAACACATCTGTGCGTGCCTGTCCTGCAGCGTGAGCCACTAGGACTGTTTTGAATGTTTTGTAATATCTGGCTTTTGATGGCATCTATCAGCTATGGCTTTCAGAGCAGTTACAAAGGTGACTTCATTTTGCAGAAAGGGCAGCTTGCTTCATGTACAGGCAAGCCTTGTACTCAGTCACCAGCTGATTAAGAGTTGGGAGTCAGGAACTGAGGCTTTGCTCTGATGGGGGGGCAGCCTTGCCTTCCTCAGGAGCTTGGTTAACTCTGCAGTCAGACACAGAGAGCCACAGAAGATTCCCAGTCCTATTCCCCAAGTGAGGAAGACCTGGAAGGTCTCACACTAGAAAGATGCTTCCCGGGTTACTTACCTTTATTCATAAGGGCATGAATGTTACCAGCCTTGCTGGAAGCAGGATTTAGCACTCTGTACTAGCCCTTTCATCTTGGGGAGGCCCAGATGCTGACTGCCACTGTATGTCGGTGTGGCACAGGCTGATCCTTGTGTCCTTCTGTCCCTTCCTTTTAGCTTGTGTCACACTGATACATTGCTAGGCAGCTCTGTTACTTTAACCTGGTGGCATCCCCAGAGTAATACGCAGGAGACATCAATTTGATGAGGGAGATACGGCTATAGAATGGTAGAGGAGAGTACAGAACTGAAACTGGTATCACGTGCCTCTACAAAGGGAAAGCAATGCGTATTTCATCTCTGATACTTCCAGCAAAGGCCCACTGAGTGTTTGCATGTGCCTGTGAAGAAGAGGGTGTTTGTCATCTACACCAGACAGGCAGGGAGGCTAGGGGAAGCTCTCTGCAACCCACTGAAGCCAGGGGAAAGGCCAGAGACTTCTGGTGTCCTGAACAGAGAACCTCTCAGCTATGATTTCATTCAGAGGGTCAGGCGCCAAGGACAGGGAGAGAAACAAACAGGAGAATGCCAGGAAGGGGCAAAGCTGAGGGGGAAATGAGCCTGCCTCCTCCAGTCCCCCTTGGATTTGCCCTCACCTCCCACACACGCTTTCCTGCATGTTAATCACACAATCAAGCCTCCGATGGCATCTTTCTTCCCCTCCTTATCTCACTCACTGGAGGAATTGCTGCTGGGAAGGGGAAGCCTGGTGCACAGTGAGCATAGCTGGCTATTGATCACCTTGACCCCAGCACTCGGCTGCCTTTGCAGAGAAGGAGGAAGGGAACTTGGGAGACCCCATTCCCCTGTGCCTTCTGCCATCTGGGTGTGTGTCCCAGTTTTGGCTGAGATAGAGTTAATTGTCCTCCTAGTAACTGGTACAGCGCTGTGTTTTCAGTTCAGTATGAGAAGGATGTTGGTAACACCCTGATGTTTTCAGTTGTTGCTCAGTCGTGTTTAGACTCAGTCAAGGACTTTTCAGCTTCTCCT
>JAVKLA010000073.1:39869321-39885506 GCA_034782735.1 Sagittarius serpentarius | reverse complement strand
TGTGTCCCCTCCCAACTTTCCTGTGCCCCTCCAGCCTTCTTGCTGGCTGGGCAGGAGAAGCTGAAAAGTCCTTGACACAGTCTAAACGCTACTTAGCAACAACTGAAATCATCAGGGTGTTATCAGCATTCTTCTCATACTAACCCAAAACACAGCACTACACCAGCTACTAGGAAGACAATTACCTCTATCCCAGCCAAAACCAGGACAATCTGTAATCAGGTTTTTGTGAGTAACATAGCTAGCTGTCTGTCAGTAGTCCTTGCTCTCTAGTTAATTCCTGCTGGAACACAGCTGGTGGGTTCATTTCTCCACCGGAGCAGTTCGGAGGAATACACACTTCTACCGGTGAGAATGAGAAGCATCTCTGTTGACATTTTATTTCTTTCTCCCCTGACTGCTTCATCTTCAGGTGTCGGAGGATGGTGGTCGTCATTTCAGATGATTACCTGGAAAGTGATGAATGTGATTTTCAGACCAAATTTGCTCTTAGCCTTTCCCCAGGTAAGATCTCACAAATATCCCATTTACAATGGCATATCAACATTATAATTTTTATTACAGTGACATCTCCAGCTGAGATCAGTGCTGTACTGTTGGGCACTGCACAAATGCAGAATGAGGTGTAGTCTCAGATGTGTTTAAACAGATTAGATAAATACTGGTGAGAAAGAAGAAAATAAGTAACTGATAGTTACAGAACTGATAACTTGGTCCCAGACCTGGGTTCTCACCACTGACCTACATTTCACATGTGTGAAAGTCCACTCAGGCCCAGGGCTTGCCCTAGGTGTAATGCCCTTCACTAGGCAAACAGAGATTTATCTCTATCAGAAGCAGCCATTAAAACTAACAATGGCTTTATAGTTTTGTTGTGCAGGCAGGGACCTGGACTTGGTTTCTTGCCCTGCCGTTGACCTTCTGCATGACCGCGAGCGAGGTGCTTAGCTGTCTATGCTTCAGTGCTCCAGTGTCAAGGCTAATGCTTCCTGCTTCAGAGATGTAGCTGCGTGTCAGGCTCATGAAGTGCTTCAAGATCCGTACAGGAAATATGCTACTAAAGAGAAAAATATTACAATAAATTCAGGGTGTGAGTAGATGCTGGAAATAGGCTAGCAGGTAATGAACATGCAGCTTTTTGCAGAGATCCTTGAGTATTGTGGATAGGTAAACAAAATATGGAATGAATGTTCAACTTGGATTGGAAAAATCTGTTACATATTTTGTTCTGAATTGAAAAGCCATCAATTTACTTCTGTCAAGTCTGTTCAGATTGCTTTTCTTTAACCAGTAGTTATCCAACACTTGGGTATGTTGCTGCAAAGTAAGTGTAGCACAGCCTAATAGTATGGAGGATATGTAGTATCAGTGGGAGTGTCTGCACATAAAGTCTCTTTTCTAGATGAGGTATCTGACATGGTATTATAAATGACTTGCCAGAGGTTAAACTGGAAGCCAATGGCATCTTCCTTGACACAGTAAGATCATACGATGGCCGTTAATCCATTGAACACCCCTAGCATGTTGCATCAGCCCCCAATAATCAAGATTTGTGGCAAAGTCCTTTTAGTTCTTCACCAGGTACTTGTTGGCATCATACCTTTCATTAGAACAACAGGAAAATAAATGTCCATCTGTTTGTAGTGACCTGAGCTCTACCAGTGAGAACATGCGCATAAGTACAGGCTTCCAGAAATCACAGAGGTACTTGTCTGCATGGGGTAACTAACACACAGAAGAGTTTGGTGGCAAGTTCTGGGAACTCCACGGATTACTTAAGCATCTGCTGCGGTTATAAAATTGTGGTTATTTGCCTTATCCAGGTCTCGGTGTCATCACTTGTGCTGGGCAGCACAGTTTAGCTGGTAGTGGGTGTCCCTGTGGAGAATTGTTAAGAGGAGAGGTTCCTCTTTAGAAGAACTGCTCCTTCAAGCAGTAGCAATGAAAGGGAGAGTTGTCTCATCTTGTGCATGCCTCAAAAAAAGCAGTTCATGTTAGCGGAGTGATTCCTTGCAGCCCCTTGTTGGGTAACATATGCAGCCTATCCGAGTAAATCAGGGTAGGAAGAAAAAGAAATGGAGATAACCCAGCAAAGCTGACCATCTAGAAGCAACTTAGTCTCTGAATCTTCTCTTCATACACACCTGGAAGTAGTCAGGACTGTATACTCCTGTTTGCGTTCCATAAGAGACTGTGCTCTCTTGTTTTGTATCTGCAGTTCATTAGGCCTTTATCGCTCCCAGCTGGGATCAGCACAAGCTGCCCTACGCATGCTAGCTGGGGCCCTGCTATGTGTTTGAGTGAAACGTTCTTAGCAGAGGGCTTGGGATTTAGAAACTTGCCCTCCAGGGTGAAAGCTAGTTGCGTTATAATGCGATGACACAAAATCCAGAGCAAACCTGCATCTTGTGATGTGTGTGCTGCTGTGGGGAGAAAATGGATGCAGGATCTGACTGCGGCTCTGTGTAATCCTCTGCCTGTGTGACCTGTCTTTCAGGTGCTCGTCTCAAACGGCTGATTCCAGTCAAGTGCAAAAGCATGAAGAATGAGTTTCCAAGTATCTTACGGTTCATTACAATTTGTGATTACACCAATCCTTGTACCAAAAAATGGTTCTGGACGAGACTGGCAAAATCCCTCATGCTGCCGTGATGCAAAGTCATGAGAGCTAGGTGCTCTTTTGTCATCTATCCTAGCTGTGCCTTCGGACCGACCGTGGTGTCGTTCACATGGGGTCTTTTAACCACTTCAGAACCTGGATCCTTGCAGTTGGTGTTTGGAGCCTGCGACCAGGAGCAAAGAATTTTCTCTAGCACTTTTTTATAACTCAGAAGGAGAAATAAAGAAACGGTGTGGGTGTTCTGTTCAAGTCAGGGAGCAACAGCATCCAGCATTTTGTGTAGTAAGCATTTTCACTGAAAATACAGAAAATACGCATTTAAAGACTGAGTGTCTAATACCAAAAGGCTCAATTGCAAGGATTTAATAAGACCTCACAGCCTCAAACTGCAGGCCTTCTTAAATATTTCCGATTATTTTAAAAGCTGTCCAGTGGTGATAGTAATATCTAGGGTTGGTGTTTTTTTAAAATCCCAGTGAAATCCTGTCGCTGCCTAGTGATCTGCAGGAACTGAGGTTTCAGACTCTGTTTCCTGCTTTGTGAACAGCCAGTGCCATGAGAATGACTGATTTTGGCAGCCCTGTCTGGGGGGCCCAGCCTGCCCTGCCAGGGACCGTGTCCCCTGCCCTGCACTGCAGCCCTGCTGTTGAGCAGCACAGTAGAATGCATGTGGGCTCTCCCTGGCCCATGCTTGTTCTGAGGGTAGACAGTCTCCGTCAGTCCTTGTTTTGAGAAAAGCAAAAGTATATTTTAATTGTTAAAGCACTGCAAAGAAATGAATGATTCTTCTGCTATTCTTAGCAATATCTGCAAAATTAGAGCAATTATCCATGTAATTATAACTAATGCAGAGTTGCTAAGCTTGGTTCATTTTCTGGGGATGTTTTCGTCCTTGGGTTATATCACAGTATTCCTGTCCCATGTTCATTTACAGGGCAAATCCCTTGTCACTAGCATTTTCTGAGGCAGTCCCTCAGATGTGCTGTAAGTGGTTATTTTTTGCTCATGGAAAGCAAGAAGTGTAAGGAAAGACACACTCGTACCATGTTGGTCATGTCTGTCTCTGTTCAGGTCACATTTGATTAACTGACCTTACACCAGTGTTTCATATTCCCAGATCTTATGAAATGTTTACAACAGAGCCTTCCTTTAGTAGAAATTCAGTCTTAAAATACGTATTTTCAGTGAAAGTCCTTACTACAGAAAGTGTGGGCTGCTGTTGCTCATTGACTTGACCAGAAACACAGCTGTGCACTTAAGTGGGTTCAGATCTTAAATTGTTTCACCTTTAAGAGCCTTCCAAAACACATCAGCTTTTGGGATGCCTCAAAGGTACAGTGATAAATATTGAATAGTGTATAGAATAGTGTATTAAATTGTCACTTGGGCTGTTTAAAATATAAAGGCTAATGTTACATTAATAGGAAAGAGCATATTTTAATTAACCACCACAGTAATTACTGTATTTCTGTGACTAAGGCTAGGAGCAACATTGATACTGCTCTGCTTGTTAGACTTAGCCTTGAATCCTGCAGAGTGACTAGTGGATCTCATCAGTTCTCAGTGCTCAGGGGTGGGGGGCAAGAGTTCTGCCCAAAGTAGTGTTTTAAAGCCACCCATTGGTGTATTAAACAGATTTACAGTAAATACTTTCTAAATGGGGAAGAGAGGGATCTTGCTTATGTATCTGCAGTTGCTTGAACTCTGCCACTTCGTTCATTACTTCAGCCACTGACTCACGTTGATTTTATGGCTTAATGTTCTACTAGTTTACATTTTTAAGGTTGTACCTGGATGTGATTTTTTTTTTTTTTTTTTAGGATTTGTTTTAAAGCATTACCGGGGCTGAGGTGCAGACAGAAGTGGGTGCTCCTGCCTTTTCCTCATCCACCCTGTCAATGAACAGTCCCTTACCAGGGGGTGCTGCAAAGTCCCGTCCACGCGCAGCTGCTGGTTCCTCCTGACTGACAGCAGCTGGCCCTTGACGTGAACGTGGTGAAGCTTGTTCACCCACATCACGTTAGCATCAGGGGCCGGTTTTGGATAGGCCCACGAGCTGGGTGTTTTTGAGTCCCTCCTACAAATATAGCTGGTGCCATAGGTGACGTTTGCACCTCTCTCTCTTGCTAGAACAAGTGAGAAGTCCATGGGCACGGGTGGAGAAAAGTTAGGCTGATGAGGGGTTTCTAAATAGTTCCTCTTTATGTCCTGTTGCCCTCGGGCCTCTCCTGCAGAAGTGGAGACAGCTGCTTGCCTTGGGGTTTCTATGTAATCGTTAAATGTTAATTACAGAAGAGTTTCTGGAGGCTGCTTCATCCCCAGGCGCTCCTGGGGCTCGGTGAATTCTCATGCTCTGGAGTGTCTTTATTATGACCCATTAATTATGGGTCATTACTCGCAGGACCAAACGAGATTCCTCCTTTCGAGAGCTGAAAGGACTCTGGTAGCTAATGAGGGGGGAGCAGGGGCACCGGAGGCTGCGCTGCAGACGCTAGAGGGAGGCCATGGCCCGTGCTGGCACCCTGCGAGGGCTCCTGCCCGCCGGGTGGGATGGAGGGGAGACAGCAGGGATGGGCCAGCTGCGCCATGGCCCGCTGTCACGGCCGGGGCCGGCAGGGAGAAGAGAGGAGTGGGTTTTCTTTCTCTGCCCCTTGCACCCTCTTCTAAGGAGGCTATACCAAAAATAGCGAGAATTTTGGCAGATTGAACCTCGTGTGGTGTCTGATGAGGGGTTTGGGACTTGGGATGTTGCAAACGAGGGAAAAATAATAGCAGCAAAAACGATTATGTTTGTAATAGATGATCTGGTGATCGCCGAACAGGGCAAGTGCTGCTTCTGGAAGGGAAAGCAAAAACGAGCTGAATTTCTAAAGCTTCTGACTTGCAGTAAATAAATGCAGTTTTCCAATTAATTGTGAAAGATGTCAGTGCTTCAGCAGGATCTCGTTATCACCCTGCTCTCTGCACCCTGGCCCTTCTGTCTGCCTGGCTCGGATGCTGGGCAAGTATTACTGTTGTTGGACTACTGCTTCATTGCAAGCAGTTACCATTTGTCTTGTAGGCTAAAATAATTATTTTGTGGTAAAGTGGGGTAACAACCCTAAAATGGAAAAGATATGCTTTAAATATGTGTCCTCTTCTATGCCAAAAACAGGGTTTATGCACTTCTGACATTTTCATATCTGTCTTGTCACAGTGACTTGATGAAGTGTGACATCTATGACTGATATAAAATCTAGTTATTGTAAACACATTTCGGTGGCAATTGTGGTTCTCCTCCCCTCTTCCACGCTCAGTGGAAGGTCAAAATTGTGAACACCTTTAAAAAAGGGACTTAGAAAATTGCGATGTTAAATTTTTTTCCATTTTTTTCCTTTCCCTCACTGAAGTTGTCCTAGTTGAATCTGTTAGTATCAAATTGTTTATTTTTATATATATACATATATATTTATATTACTTTCTATCCTGATACGAATCTGTAGAAAAGCATACGTTTTGTATAGCCATTCTGAAAATAGTCAACAATTCTGTGGTTTTTCCTCCTCAGAAACACCCCCCTTTTGCTACTTGTAAAAACATATTAAAATAAAGAATTAAAACCCAGCAGGCTGAATCTCCTTCTTGGGCACTGGAGAATAAATACTAGGTCTCAAAATGAAGTGTTAGTGAGAAATGATACGGACTAGTTCTTTTTTTTTTCACTTTTTGCCTAAACAGTTTCCTCAGTGGAGGTTTTTGGCCGTGCCTGGAAGAGGGAGAGGTCGAGCTGTGTCACACCAGGAGGGAAATTATCAAGATACTGTACTTGAGACACGCGTGATTCCTCTCCAGGTCTCATTTTTGGCTTTGCAGTCTGTGTCTGTCGCCATCCTGGACCTGCTTCAGCTCTGGTACTCAACCGGCTGGAGGGGACGGAGCCAGGGCTTCCGCTGCCCACCCCCAGCAAGCAGGGATGCTGGGCGGTTAGCTCCTACCCCACATCCTTTCTAGAGGCCCTGGCGAGGTATCTATTGCAGTGCAGCGATCTGGAGGATTTTGCCAGCTTTATTTCCTTTGGCTCGGTGTCAGTCCAAGCCAGGGAAATAACTTAGGAACCCAGCAGCTGTCGGGCCAAGGCCCTGCCACAGGAAAAGACAAAGGATCACTGAATCAGGGAAGTGTTGGTTGGAAGGAATTTCTGGAGGTCAAGGACAAGCTGCAGTTCACAACAGAGGAGCTATACGCTGAGCTGCTTGCAGGACAATATTCCTTATGAAGCATATGAAATAATGCCTTTGCTATGGATACTACAAGCGAACATACGGACAGTGATATGGAAACCAGCTCTGCATATATTATTCTAGATAGAAATCGCTGGCAAGAGCAGCCTGCCAGAAGTGTCCCACTCCCAGGAGCGCTGGCATCCCATCCACCACTCGCCTCTGCGTGTTTTTGAGCAGTTAATGATTTTTGCCTTTATTTGGCAGTAGCTCAGACTCAGGTGGGGTCAGGGGGTCTGGCTGCGGTTGCTCTTTTCTAGCCGACATTCCTTTTATGCCGGAAGAAATATTCCCAGTCCTCTATTTCATTTTGATGCAGGAACGTCGGCGCCATTTCCTCCTTTCCTGGAAGACAGCGTTTACCTGGTGAAATTCAGCAACCAGAACGTTCTAAGCTTCAGAGACAGAAGGTGAGAGATGAGGTAGTGCTCCTTGACGGATCAAATTCCATTCTTCATTACACTGACATGCAAAGAGTTGCTTTATCATGATTGAGGCACTGCTTGGTCCAGAGGGCACGTTTACAGAAAGAAAATTAGCATAGGGAAGAAAGTGTAATTATGCATAAAAATGGCTGGGAAAATGTTGTTTGCGCATCCTGGAAGCATATTTTTAATAAGGCAATAAAAAGAAAACCCACAAGGTTCACGTTACTGGAAAGCATGCTAATAGGGCTTATTAAAAAGCACCTCTGTCAGACCTATTGGGGTTTTACCAGACAACCAGACACCCGCTGTGTACAAATATTTCTCTAAAGGTAATTTTCTCTCGGTGCTGTATTATAACCATTTTTGATTCAGCTGATACCTGCTAGGATTTTGAGACGACTTTGAACCCGACCCAACTTCTTGATAAGCACTGTCAAGCCTGGCCCGGAAAACTTGTTTATTTTGTAGCAAAACCTGCAGTCTGGAGAATGAATATTTTTGTATCCACTCTGGAGCTGTGCTGCTCTGGAAAAGTTTAATTAATTGAAGGTGTATTTAAGTCTTAAGCTTAAGCTGTTCCAAAGTCTGATGTACAAACAATGCATTTTCTGTTTCTGTAGCAAAGCCCGGCTTAGCGACGTGCCTTTCCCTCCTCCTGTTTCCACTGATAAAGCCGCTTGTGCAGTGGCAGAGGCTGGGGCTGTCCATGCCCACCGGACAGCGGTTTATTCTGCCTCAGCTGGATAAGGTGGTTTCCACAAAGGCATGTCGCGGTGCACCACCAGCTGTGAACTGCTGTCCTGTCCTGCATGGGATGCAACTCTTCAGTTCGGAGCGTGAACGTTTCATCAGCTGCGGCTGGAGTTTCTCCTGGCTGGCAGCTGGCGGAGGGGCTTCACTTCCTATTTCCCCAGTTCCTAGGCTTGCTTAGGTTGGGTTTTGGTGGGGCTGAACTGGAAGGAGGGCACGAACACAAGTCTGCATTGGCCGTGAAACGCTTTACATCTCTTTACAGAAGGTTGCTTGGAACTTCTTTCCCCTTCATGTTTCACACCCACCTTCCCACTGCCCTGCAGAGCGGGGACAGCCGAGCACGGTGTCCGGGGACAGCACGATTGCTCCATGCTGTGCTTTCAAGCCCCCCCTTCCCAGCAAACGCAGAGCCCCCCAGGGTGAGGAGGCAGGTGGCAGACGGCTGGAAGCACAGAGGCACCGGGAGGAACGTGCCAGGGTTTCCTCAGCAGCCAAGTATCCAGACTCTCCCCAGACCGGACAGATTTTGTACAGCTCTCAGCCCTACCATGCATTCACGCGGGGACAGAGCAAAGTGGCGTGCCAGCCTGGCTGCCAGCCTGCAGGGGAAAGGATCAGTGGGTCCTGCTGGCTTGTAAAGTGGACGGCTGCTCATTTCACCTGCACCAAGGGAGCAGGAGGGCTCTGCAGACGAGGCAGCAGGCGAGACAGTGGGAGGAGGAGGAGGAGAAGCCTTCCTTCAAGCCTGGTGAGAATGTGCGGGCTCAACGCTACAAATCTTGTCTGGTTTGTTAATGAAATCAAAGTCACAAGGTGATGAAATGGGTCTTTATCCACTGTTTAGGATGCCGAAGTTAGGAAAAGGAGGGACTCAACAGGAAATATGTTCAGGCAAATGTGGGGGTTATAATGAAGTGAACTTTCACAAAGTTTCTGCAGCATTTTTTTGGCTGTAATCTTCAGCTATGTTTGCCTTCTGTTTGTGTCAGCAGAACTAAACGTAAGAGCCGCAAGTCCTAAGGTGCTTAACTGCTTGTGTGCCAGCTTACGATCTGTTGCCTCAGAAACCAAAAATACCATTCAGGAGGGGAAAACTGGGTACGTGAACCTGAAGCTCCACGTGCTCTCCCCTGTCCTGCCGGAGCCACGGTGGACCCGCGGACTGCTTTACAGCAATGTCTTCAACAGTGTTCAGAAACCTGGGTGACTGATTTAAAGCTACTGAATCACGGAACATTTAGTGTTTGATTTTTGGCAGCACTTGGCAGCCATTCCCAACTGAAATGTATGTGGAAATGAAATTTGAAGTGCTTTGAGCTGAGGACAAAAATGGACATTGACCTTAAAATGTCAGTGTCTCAGCATCTCTAAAACCTTACACGGATATGCAAAGAACATAATTTTTCCATATCAGTAAAGGGCTTTTGAGATCTTTAGAATGAAAGGCAAAGAAGAGAAGCATCACGTTTTTCACTCAGAAGCTATTTAGTTCAAAAATGAATATTCCCTGCTTTTCCTAACAGTTATTCTTTAGCCCCCTTGGTGACTTAACCTCTCCTAGCACTGCGTCTGGCATCTGCTTAGCTACATTGTTTTATCGAGCATCGGGAATGGAAGCTTTTAAGATTGTCTATCTGAGCTCTCAGAAATCTTGCCTCATCAGCATGCTGCTCTTGGCAGAAGGGTTTTTCTTCAGCTCCAAGACATGCATATTGATCAGTCATTTTCTTTTGTTACCTAGCATCCTGTCATCGATTTTAATTGTTTGGTATTGAAGAGGAAGCATTCAGTACACGTAGAATTACCAACTATGAAATTTTGCTTTCCGCACCTTTCGCCAGACAGTGCCCGCAGCTAAGCCCTTATAGGAGCTGTGGATATCTCTCCCTTAGCTAGCAATCCGCACAAATTATGCAGCAGTCAATTTTTCTCTATTAAATCAATTGCTGATTCTCTGTGACATCTTTCCCTGCCTCATGATTTCACACTTCAGCGGTTTGTTTCTGAGGTGACATGCGGGTTGTTTTTTTTTTTTTTTCAGAGGGAGGGTGGTGGTAATCCATTTAATTTGCAGATGCCTTACTCACGTCTTCCCAGTTCCCCTTTCCTGCTGCTGTCCTTAAGACATTTGTATGACCAAGTGACTCCTAGTGAGTCTCCTTCTCCTGTGGCTCCTCTCTGGCTCCTCATCAGCCCACAGGGCGGCTCCTGGGCTGTTCCCTGAAGCTTCCTCTGGTGCTGCTGAGGTGGGACAGCTTCTCCAAGACGACACTGTAGCTTGGTCCTATATGGAACAGAGAGATGAATCTTCCCATCCCCATGGTGCAAAATATCAAAGCTGGGAGCTGGTGCGATTCATTAACTCTTCTTCTTCCTGCAAAATATCTTCTTAGACGTAGATTGTTCCCATCTTTTGAAAACGTTTCTGCACACTCAGAGGGCTTTCATTACAAATATTTCCTGAAGGCTCTGTTTGGAAGGACCTTGGTCCCCTCCTACTGTCTCTCTGATTCTAGGTTTTCCTGTACTTCAGATACACAAAAAGCATCCTATTTTTAGCAGCCAGCAGTCAATGACACAAGAATTCATGAGTAGGGAGGAAAGGATGTGAACTATCCAAACATCTTTTTTTTCAAATGAGATCTTTTTACATTCCTATCACCATAGTAATAAGCTCTGAGTCAGTGTTACACTGAACTATTAGACTATTATTGTAAACTCCTGTCATTAGAATCTGCTAATGTGAACCACAAACGTTGCCTGGCCTCAGCTTAGCTGGGTTCGAGAAGATATTGGCCATTTAGAAGGATAAGAACAATATTCCCTCACAAATCTTATTCCCAGATGGCAAGAAGTGAACGAAATCTTATTCAATCCTATCTTTCTATTCCTAGGGTTTCTCTTCTCACTGCCTTTTAAGAGAATTCACCTTGCTCCATTGTAATGTCACAAAAGATGTTTGATAGTAGTTCTTCAAAGTTTGCCAGCTTTAAATTGGGTCCAAGCACTCCCAGCTGACAGAGTATCCATGCTGTATCACCTGAGAGCAGCAAACGTCTCCTCCAAAAGCTGCGTTCTGTGTTCAGTCCTACCATGGCCAGCCCTCAGAAGGAGATTTAAGCACCCAGGGACACTCAGGATTTCTCTGCTGCAACAGCAAGTGGCAAGGAGGGGATCTTCTCTGGCATGGCTCAGCTGACTTCCGTCAGGAGTTGTGTCCGGACTGAGTATTTTTCTAAAAGAGTTTTGTTGAATAACAAAGTGTCTGAAACGGTCTTAAATACACACACAAAGCTTTACGTAATACAACCAACAGTCCTTGGCCACCCTTCATCAACTGCAAAAGAGGAGTCAGGCCAGGTGTACCCACTTGTCTGTCAGGGCCTGGATGCTTGCATCAGGCTTATTTTGCACTTTCAACAACAAGGGAAAAAGCTCTGAAGCACATTCTCAGCCCCCCCCTGCCCCCTGCCCTGCTCAGCCGCTTAGAAAATGTTTTATGATGGAGATTTACCTTCCACAGAGAAGGCCAGTGGGAAAACCTTTCCGTCCTTAGGAGCTGCGACATTCCCAGGATGAAAAGAGGTATGGGCATGTGAAGTGTCTTTCATGAGCTTCTGTAAAGACAAAGCAGTATGAAGAAAACATTATTGTAAACCAGAGGAGAGCAAGAGGTGATTATTAAACTGTGGTTCAGGTATGTGGTAATCAAGATATTATTTCTTAAACTTAGCATCAATTTGATATTAGATTTGAAGGAGGCAGCAAAGCTATAATTTGTTACAGAAAGGGTTAACTGGCTTTCAATTTACATACTAAAAAATCATAAACTTAGAAGAAAAGAGTAAGAAAAAAACTCGACTTGGTCATAAGCCCTTTGCTTGCTTCCTGGAGCTTAAAATCTGGGGGATAATTTCGGTGGAGGAAGTAAGAGAACAGCACAGTGTTTCTGTTGAGAGGCAGTGGTGATGGGATAAGAAGTGTGTTTGCAAAGCTGGCTTCAGCAAACAGACTGTGAGAACCAGAATTCACCTGTTAAAACCAGGCCTTTAGCTACTTGACTTCAAAGTGACCTCAAAGGCGAATTTAAAATGACATAGCACACCGGCACTCAATGAGGGGGTGGAGATACGTGGTAGTACACAGGATCACTTAGGAAAACCTGCCGGTGTGGTTTAGACTGGCATTTGGCTTGTGTTTTGAAAGCAACTATTATTAAAAACTTGCTCCAATTGGAGGGTTTTAAATCACTGCTCCTTCCTGCCCTGTATGGTCCTTGCGTGATTTCTCAAAAGCCAAAGCAAAGCTGCCAGGAGAAATCCTCGGAGATAAAGTGCAGTGTACTTTGTTAAATAATCAGCTGCTGTTTCATAGAGCAAGGTCCCGTCAATAAACCTGGAAGTGTTTCCACGAAGAAAGAATAGCGGGCAAATTTTGTAGTGAAACAAGGTCAGGCGTTCTGCCTGCCGATGCACGCTTGCCCTATTCTGAACGCAATAAGACAGGCATTGTTGGGCTCCCCCCTCGCGTTAGCAAACCACGCCTGTACCAAGCAGTTCAATAAGAACATTAACTGCTATTGTTTGCAAGAATCACGGTAGCTAATGCACACACACTTACAAACAGTGGTTTATGATGCCTTAAAAAGCCTTTAACTAGAAATGCGGCAGCAAATGCTGTGGCCCCAAACACTGCTGAACTGTGAGAGCAAATGCCTCTGCATGGCTGTTCTGAAAGAGCAACTTTGGCTTTAACTGTAACAAGAAGTAAATTATATTATCTGAGAGTCTACATGAATAGAAAGATGAAATCTGCAGTGCCTCGATATGCAAACTAGAGTTTAGACTAGTTTTCTGCAACCCAAGTGTAAATTAAGTTAGTTTATGTTCACACTTGTGATGATGATGAAATACATCAACCATCAAGGATCTTTTACAGCTACTAAAGGTAGTAACATCTGTGTGCCGAGTATTAGAATCACCAGGACATGCATTAAACATCAGTTTTACGATAGCCAATATTACATGAATGGAAAAAAAAAGGCAAAGAGCTGGATCGTGCCAGTAAGTGTCACTGAAACAATAAGTAATTGGCCCACAAAGGCAGGAAACGGTGTGCCTCACAAGAATGAGAGCATTTTGCGGGAATGCAAGCGTTGTGTGCCTTGTTGTGCAAAGGCTCCCAGCCAGTCGCCCGGGAACTCCAGCCCTGGGGACATCAGTGAAATGCAGGTGTCAGAAGAAAGCCTTCACTCTGCAGCAGAATCAATGGGAGGAGGGCACTGCCTGCTCTAATCACCCTGGTGTTTTACTGGAAGTCAAAAAATACGGGACACTCAGCTCTGAGACTTTTTCTCAGACTGCAGCCTTCCTGCCTGAAAGACATCTGGAGTTTTTCTACTTCTCAGTCTCCCCGAAAGCCTGCTCCAGAGCAGAGGTGGATACAGCAGGAAACAGCTTTTCCACTTCAGATTTCTACTAAAATTTCTTGTTATTACAACAAACCACTTGATTCAGCAGCACCACTTCACAGGCTCTTTTATAAATAGAGGCATTGCCTCTGCCCTGAAGAGCTTACAACCTACACGAGACAGACAAAATAAAGCAAATCAGGAGAAGCAGGATGAGCAGAATATTAACTGTGAAACAGAGGGTGCTGCTTAGAGATCTGAAGGGGGCTAAGGATTAAGAACTTTGTGGAAGCCAGCTCTGTTTTTTCATCCCTCAGCGGACTCAGGTTGAAACAATCGCTGGATGAATGATGCAACAGCAATGCCTGACTTTTGAGGGACCCAAAATGCTGAGTTCATTTAAAAAATAATTCAAAATTTGTAGGACCCAGATTCTGTGTGAATGAGAGATTTTAGTTTAAAAATGTGGAAATGCATTTTTCACTGCAGAGCTGGAAAACTAAAATGCAGCATTCATCTGCATATGCTCACATGGCCACTGGTGCTCTTGTCAGTGCACATTTTAAATTTTAATTGCGATCAAAGTCTGTGCTAATTCTTAAAAGAACAAGGCTTATTGTGGACCTGATCCTGCCCCATTGATCTAAATCAACAGTTTTAGCATTGCCTTCAGGGGGAGGATTTTCAGCCCAAAATAAGAGAATTCAAAATATGGTTCTGACTTTAAAAACACTGTGGTAAAATTAAGCGTATATAAGACTCTCTTTGTTGTTGATGCCTGGCTCAGATCCATTTCTAACATGCTGTTAGCTATCAGAAATATGACACTGGCTACCCAAGTGCATGCTCTGGGGTAAAACCTGTTTTTAATTGCTATATAAACTCCTTTTATGACTTAGTTAAAAGATCACAGAGACAGTTCCGAGCAGTAATTAAAGCATATTTAGCAAATATTAAAAATCACTCAGCAGAGGAATGTTTAACGCAGACAAGCAGGGAAAACAAACAGCTTTTTAGTTGGAAGCTCTGCCTTATGACAGAGACCATCGTTGTTCAGCACCTGCACAGCAGCGAGATGGAACTGTGGGCCTCTTGCTTCTGTAGGACAAAAAAAAAAGAGTAGAACGAAGGAGTCAGTGTCCTGTGTTAGGTAGCACAAGTGAAAATACTAGAGTCAGACCATGCATCTGGCAGGGTACCGTGGCCCTCTACAAAGCCTGGTTCATCAGAGGCATCTCAGGAATTTGTCCTATTAAGCTAAAAATATGTATAACTGATGTTCTTTGACTCACAGTAGTGCCTGACATCAAGCTACAAGAAGAACACTGACTGGCAAGGAAGAATGAAACCTGATACAGAAATTCCCAGTCAGTTCTGATGGTTACTATCGTGCCTGGTGATAGCAAGAGATGCACCATTTTATCTATTTTATGTCAGAAAAAAAATAGATCCCCAAACTGCAAACACTTGAAATATATAGCCAGCAGCCTTCGTGGGTTCATGGTACCAGTTAAGCCCCATATTCCTCTTTTAATCTGACTTTTTTTTCCCTAGTGACCACCAGATGTACTTCTCAATGCATCCAGATCAACGAAACTCCACCTACGGACTTGTGGGCCACGAACCATAGGGTAAGGGACATATCCATGAATGTTGACATTGCAGCCTGGAGCAAGCAGAAGCATCCAGCAGCTGGGAAACTGGAGAACTGCTCATCCTCAGGGATGGCAGATCCCTCCATACCCATCGTAACCCCGGGACCTATTTTTAAATGTGGAATGTGGATCCCTGAAGTGCCTGGGCCGGGCTCCACACCTGCTCACCGCAGGGCTGCAGCTGGTGGGGAAATGGAGACTGGAGATAATGGCTTGGCCCTCCCTCTTTGCCTCGGGATTAAGACATCCCTCCCGGACCAAATGCTGGCAAGGCCGCGCCATCGCTTGCCACCCTTCCGTCCGGTGGGTTCCAATGCGCCCAGCGTACCAAGGAGACACCAGACAGCTGCCGCACCGGCCAGCTACCACCACGTTTGGGAGGAGGGCTGCTGGCACGCTGCGCCCGGGTCCACCTCCCACCCTCCAGGCTCTGCATCCCCCTCATGGCACGCCCAGGCCCGGGCCCGGGCCCAGGCCCAGGCCCGGCCGCCTCTTCTCGCCGCTCCCCGGCCTTCGAAGGCGAAGGGACCCTGCAGAAGGACAAGACGCGACTGACAGCCTCTACTCCAATAGGAGCTGCAGATTCGCCCGTTGGCAGCCAATCACAGTCCGCCGTGGGTCTTAAGCCAGAAGCCCCTCCCGCCTCTTGGCTGAGGGAGGGGGAGATGCGGGCAGCCGCCATCTTGTGCGTGGCATCCCCGCCCTTCCCTTTCTCTTCCTTACGGACTCGCCCTTCCACCGTCCGCTTTCGGCAGCCCGCCGTACTGGCCCGTCTCCCGAGGCCGGTGGCGGCAGCCGAATAAACCGTGGTGTGGCGGTGTGGCGGAGGCGGAGGTGCGCCACGCTCAAGATGGCGGCGGGCGGCGCCCCCCGCTGCAGCGGGTGGGGCGTGCGAGCGAGCGGCGGCGTGCGCGGGTGACGTCAGGACGCTCTGGGCATGGGCAGGTGGAGGGAGCAGGCAAAGTTTGGCCGGCGGTAGCGGCAGGCGGCAGCGGGGTTGCGGGTGCCGCTGCCGGCGGGGGCTCGGCTGGGGGTCGGGGCAGCCGGGCCGCGCGGGGCA
>JAVKLA010000073.1:39852210-39868640 GCA_034782735.1 Sagittarius serpentarius | reverse complement strand
GCGGCGCCCCCCCCCCCCCCCCCCCCCTCCGGCGTCTGGGCGCACCGCGGAGGGGGTGGGGGTGTGTGTGGGGGGGGCCCCCTCGCTGAGGGGGAATGTGTGTGCCTCGGCTGAGGGAAGTGGGGGGGGTCTGTCGCCCCTCAGCGGGGGGGTGTCCTGTCACGCCCCCCCCGTCAAGGAGTGGGAGCGGGAGGGTGTCAAGGGGGTCTGCTCCCCCTGCCCCGAGGGGGTGTGGGGATCTGGGAGACCCCTTTACTGGGGGGTGTGTCTGTTCCCTCTCGTGACGGAGATGTGTGGTGGTGGGGGTGTGCCCCGCCCTACCCTCCCGCTCCCGCCCAAGGGGGTGCCTGTGCGTCTGGGTCCCCCTGCCGTGGGGGGCTGTGTGTGTTCACGGAAGGGCTGGGTGGAGGCCGGCCTGGGGCTCCACTTCTGTAGCCTCTCTGTGGGCACGGGGGGGCTGCTCCCCCTCCTCACGCGTGTGCGGGACCCACAGAGGGGGGTGTGGGTCTGCCCCACCCCCAGCAGAGGCTTGGGGTACTGGGGTGGGGGTGCACCCTCCTGGCAGAGGGTTCATCTCCAGCCTCTGCTTCTCTCTTCTACACGGGGGTGTGTGTATCCTCATGCCGGGGTGAGTGGGCGCAGAGCGGGACAGGGTCCGCGTTACGGGGGCTCTTCTGTCTGCCGGTCACCGTGTGAATTCGGATGTGCTGGGTGTGAGGTGGTCTGCAGGAGCAAACCCCACAGCTTATGTGGGCTCTCTCCTTCTAGGGCACCCCCATTGATTTTGGGGGGAATGACTCCTTTCTTAGCAGTTTTGGAGCCCTGCGTTGCTTTGGTCCATGCAGGGGACAGAGGGTTTTGTAGTGCTGCAGAACAAGCCTTTTATCCTGGGTTTTTGCTGCTGCTGTGAAATTTCATTCATTGTCCTCACAGCTCGAGGCCCCGGCCCTTGCTCTCTCCATTAAATGATTCTACCCACCCCCCCCCTTCACTCTCTCTTGACTTTAAACTGCAGAATTACTAAAGACCTCCTGCTGTACTGATTTATTGACTGTCTCAACCATTTTGTTGGGGTGTGTGTTTTAGGGATATATTGCTCTAGGGCGAGTGTGTGACACATCTGAGGTGGTGCCACAGGTGACTCTAAGGTCAGTGCCTCCTGTCTTGCTCTCTGGAGGCATGAAATAAAGCAGGAGGCGGCAGGGCAGGCTTCTGGCCAAAGGCTTTTAGGAAGGAGGTTAATTTTTAGAGTTAATCATTATGGAGTGCTTTTATTTGAAGTTTATAAATGACATACCGCTATCATTCCCAGGCCTTCCATCTCTGCCTTGTGGGGAGACTTGTTTTCTGTTAAGGAGGGTGGGAGAGTTTGTGAAAATGCTGTTTTAAGAGATTAAATTCTTGGCATTGTTTAAAAGTAGGAAGGAACTAAAGCTGTGGAGGGGGGGAAATCCTTCTGGAAATCCCTGTTGCTCTGTGGGATCAGGCTTTGTCCTCTCCCTTTGCTCAGTGGGAGCAGCATTGCTTTAGGAAGGAGACAAACTCCCTGTAAAGATGGGGAAGGCGTAATCCTACAGATCAGCCCTTTAAACCTCCTTTGCAAAATGCGCCCTGGGGAGGATGATGTTCAACCTCTTTGAGGAGCAAAAGATAAAGGTGCGGGGAGGAAGGGGGACAACATGCCACCCATTACCCAGGAAAAGGGAACTGGATCTGTGTGTGTAGAAAATGCTTTTTTTGCTTTGGGAGCCTGCAAAGGGGTGCCCTGATAGCACAAAGCAAGGATTTGAGCTTGAGTATCCAATGACTGGACCGAATGGACAATCTGCTTCTTTGTAGTTGGGGAGCAGGGTGGGATGGGAACAAAAGGGAATGTAAATGCACTTCTGCTTTTAGGAGAACTTGCTGCTGGAGACGCACATCCTACAGCCTCAAAGTATTAGGAGGAGCACAGAGATGTGTCGTTGTCTCACGTTAACTGACAGATCTTGGACTTGGGGATAAATCAGGAAAGAAGTATTTAATTTCTTCTGTATCTTTTCCCTGGCCCTCTGTAAATTGAGTTTCTGAGTGTTGCCTGCTCACTGAACGATTGTGTTGGCATTCTGGTGTGTGATGGAGTGTACACTGAAATGTGTATATTGCAAACATACGGCTTCTCTTTTTAACTTTCCCATCCCCCACCCTCCCTTTACTCATTTCAAACATTGGTGTGTCTGCTAGTGTCCTGGATGGAGATGTGACTCAAGTTTCCTAGCATGTATATGATTTGTGGGACAAAATGTCACTGTGTTAACTGAGCTGGACTGCCTTGCCTCCTGCTTCATGTCTCCTGTAAACCTCAAGGGTTTTTTGGTTTTTTTTTTTTTTGAGCTCTCTTTACTTCTGTAGAGCTGTAAAAGTCTTTCAGCAGGGAACAAAGAGACGTCCTGGTGTGGAAAGAGTTGAACCTTGCACCGATGCTTTTAAAGGATTTAACTTGTTTCCTGATGAAAAAGCATTGCTCTTTACATTTAGAGTCCAACATTCAGTAGATTATCAGCTCAGCTATTTTTCCATGTCAGAATAAAGGAAATTGATGTGTAGTCCAATTTATTAATTTGTGCTAGTTTTGCCTGAAAGTAGCCATACGTGTCATTTGACGTGGATGGCTCCATACTGTTTTGGTGCAGGAATCGAAAGAGCAAGTTTTCTACCTGCAAAGAGAACTCCTGTAAAACTGCCGTCCTGCTTCTGGCTAATACTAAAAAAAAGGATTACTCAGCACTGGGGATGACTCATGCCGTTATAAAGGTATGGATTAATGCCTGTGTTTATTATGCTTGGTTAGTGTTAGTAACTGCTGAGTAGCCTCCTTAGATTAGATAGCTTATGTTCCACTAAATCAAGGAACCTTGCTCAGGATCAGAACCCAACTTTCATTTCAAAAAAGTATAAAATGGGGGTGGAGTAGAAGCAGCAATTTATAAAATGTTTCTATGAAATATACGCGCAGAGTAGCAATAGTCTTTGCAGGTGAATACTGCCTCTGGAGACATCTAAATTTTCATCTAAAAGGGAAAATGTAGTCTGTGCCTAGTGGTTGTGAAGGTGGTCTTCCAAGCGTGGATTGCATATAAATCATGGCAGTCGTCTTTTTGAAGCCTGAGAAAATTTTACCTCACACTGCTTGTGCTGATCAGATACTTGCACATGCGGGTTCCCTTGGATCTCACAATTCCTGTTGGAAATGTTGGTAGTGGTAGTGAAGTTGATTGGAACTGGGTCATTCTCATTTTGATACTTTTTTGGAAAGATGAGAGCCACGCTGGCTGTGGCTGTTTGATTTAGGAGCATCCTCTTTGCTGTGAACAGTCTGTGCCAGAAACAGAAGATAAATTAGTGGTGGGAGTGCTCCCTTTCTCTGTTCCTGTGCCCTTTCTCCCCTGACAGATTCCTTCATAGCGATGAGGACAGCACAGGCTGCATGAACAGATGTGGTGGGAGTTTCTTCTCCCCTCAGAAATCAAGCTTAAATTGAAAATTGAAGTCACCATTTCCTGAATGATTAGGTTTCTTAATGACTGCGGTTCGTGTAGCTTTTGAGTTGGGCTTTGCCTGTGAACACGTTGATCTTTTGGAGTTTAATATTTAGGTTACTAGCCATGTTCTTCCCGAGCTCTGTATGTAAGTGTATGTATGTCTGTATGGGAGAAACTTTCTTTTGCAGGTATAGAGGAACTTCTTAGAATTAAGATTTCCACTTCCCCAGACTTTATCAAGATGTCTGTGGTCCCCTGTCTTGTGCTTGGTAGCAATCTCATATGCTGAAAGAGCATGGCCATTGAAAAATAGCAGCCTGTAAGAGCTTACCAGGTGCGATCGAAGTCTTTAGATGTAAAAACCAGGCTGGAATGGGAGACTCTTGTCCGATGATAACTTCTTAGGTTTCTTTTTTGAAGCGTGGTGCTGATTTTTACCTCTGAGTCTTACATGCTAGCTGCAGCCAGTTTCATATGCCTAACTATTTAAAACCCATTCAAGAAAAATGTTACACTCTATAAAATATAACTGCTTGAGAACTAAATTGAGTGTTTAGACTTCAGTCTTTGTGCCATATGTTTTGGTTTAGCATTTCCTTGTGGATTCCCACTCCTCTCCCCCAGCCTAGCTAAACAAAATTGATTCCTACAGCGTATTCACAATATTCAGGCTGGTTAATTCCTTTGAAGAGTTGCTTTGTGTGCTCATTTGTAAACTTTTTCCACTTAAAGTTGGTAGAAGAGCCTTTTAGTTGTCTTACATTATGTTAAAGCTTATATACAATTAACTTTGGGCAAATGTAGGTCTGATTAAAAAAAAAAAAAAAAAACCCAAACAAACCAAAAAACCTAAAATGTCAGCAGTCATTTATAGTACTTGGTCTGCTTGGGCACTGAAGTGGGTAATGCTCAGTACCGCAGTTTCTTAGCTGCTTGGACATACACAAATACATCTTGTGTATTCCTGAGTGAGACTGAATAGCCATATTACTCCTGCATCCAGGCTAGCTTTCCTTTGAATACTTGACACATCTCACTTCTTTAAGACCTTTGATACCATCATTCTACTAGAATAGGGCTAAATTAAGTCGATATTCACTTCTTGGGAAGTGAAAGCAAAAGGTGTTCAGTTGTGTGTGTGTCTTTGTTTAGTGTTCCTGTTGTTTGTTCTCTGATAGGAAGGAGGATAAAATGCACAAGGAAACAGACTGAGGACATAAAAAGCCAAGCGGTGGTGAAAGGCTGTCTGGGAAGAATATATTGTTGTTATTGAAGTGGCATGGCTGCTTTTCCTGCTGATTTGAGGGGAGGGCAGAGAGGGTTCCTGCTGCTTTCAGCTATTCTGGGGTATCTAAAAAAAAAAAAAACCATGTGGGGTGTTTCATGTGGAAGTAGTTCACACTTTCCCATGCTTGGGTTCTATGTGGCAGTTGCTTCCAGTACTGCTAGGGTCCTGGACTGATTAATGTTTAACACTTTCATTTCTCAGTAATACTATTTAAATAGTTTTAATTTAATGCAAATATCTTGGCTAGTGCTGGCAAACATCGATATGCTGTGCTCCTGAGCACACCTGAGGGGTGTATATGCTGCCTGACAAATGCATGCCTGGGAGGCTTCTTCCTTCTGTGACTGGTGAAATCTTGGAGAGAATCAGCTCTTCCCCAGAACATTTGTCTATTTAAACTTGGCAGCATCTATTTTATTTCTGAGTGTTAGCAGCTTGGCTACCAAGTCCGTGTCTGGAGATGTAATCCTTTATTAAAAGTTGGAGCTATTTAAAATGATGGGCAATAACACTGGTTCTTACTGCTAATTGTGTTAATGAATTGTGAAAAACTGCATTTTGGTCAAATTTTCTTGGAAGATTTCCCCTAAAATGCATGATATTTATCGTAAATCTCTGTAGCAGTAAATTTGGCTGTGGACATGCTAATGGAGTGCTTGTAAACTTGGTGTTACTAAACTTTCTTAATAGGGAGAGACAGACTTGAGAGTTTTGTGGGTGTAGAAGAATAGCTGTTGGAGCAGTGGAATTTGGCATTGCAGTATCTTTGAAATATCAGGATCCTGGGACTTTACAGATGAGTTTAGCCTATTACCCTGCCCTCCCTTTAGAATCAAACAACTGAGATACAGATACAAAGAACTTGGCTCTCAAAGTTCCTGCAGTTTCCTGTGACTTCATCTAAGAGAGTTAGCCTTGACATTTCTAAAAAACCATGAAACTGTCTATCTTTCTGGCAGTCATAGGGGGAAACTGTTGGAGGCAGGGTTAGGTCGCTGGCTGACAGGCGGTCCAGGCTCTTCACTGGAAGGTCATCACTCCTGGTGTATGAGAGGAGATGTGGTACCTCTGATGTGCAAAATAATGCATATGCTAACGAAGGGAGCCATACTAAGAATAAAATCAAACTTGTCTGACTTGAGTAAAACAAGATCCCTGTAACAAATGGTGTAAATACAGCTAAATGACAACAAGGCTACAGGTATCTAACAGGGCTATACAGGTACCTGACAAGGTCCATGATAATGTTTCAGTATTTCTCATGTTCCTCTGGTGCACGAAGAGACAGACCTTAGTGTGGGATTCCGTCAACCCTAAGTTTGATCCCTTTGGTTGTCTGGGTGCATTGTTTACCTTGAAACACTGCTCATGCTTGGGGTTCTCATGTTAATCATCACAGCCAGCATATTGCTTGGTTTTAGCCACATTGTGTGGTCCCATCACATAGTACAAGCAGGCAGGGATTTGTAGTGATCCCAGTGCAAAAAGGAAAATCCAGTATTTCTTTTCACCCTTACTCAATAGCTACAACATCCTGCAAATTTTTTTTTTTCTTCCAGGTCCTTTCTTCCACTACTCCTCAAGGTTCTTAAAGATCGTTGTTTCCTGATGTGCGTCACTGCACGTAGAGTTTTTGCTTAACACAGATTTTTCTTGCAATTAAGAGAAATTCCACACTGGAAAAAAAATATTTGGTTATGTATCAGCCTCCATCAAACTAGAGTCTAACATGCATTGCAAGGATTTCTTAGACCTCTTTGGTTCTGCACTCTGTGAATTCTGCAGGGGACAGCTGTCTTCAAGTCTTAAAAGGCTTCACAGATCCCATCCGTGATTGAAGTACAGGGTAAATTCAGAGCACTGATTCACTTTCTCACCAAATTGCCAAATTAGCTGAATCTTCCTTCTACCTCCCATCCATTAAAGTTTTATACAGCTTGTACTGCATGCTTGTGAAACAACACTTTTGAACTCTTATAACTCAGTTGAATTAAAATGCTTTTTTGAGGGAATAAAGAAAAGCTCTTCTGGATGAAGTTTTAATTTCTAGCCAAATTTCAATTTTCTGCTCCGTCCGTTTTGTCTTGAGAGCTACTGAGTTGGGGGCAGGGGAGAGAAATTTCTTGTTTTGTTTCATTTCACTGTTTCATGCTAAACTGACTTTATAGCATTCTCCCAAATGGATATTTCCTTCAGGCAGGAAATGAGCCTATGTAAATTCATCCTGGAGAGAAAAGGTACAAGCAGCTGTTAAAGAAGTATAGTGCAAGTTGAAATATTTCAGTGATCATCTTTTACTGTAGTAAATTCTCCTTGGGTTTGCCAAAATTTTACCGCTTTATAGTCACGAATGGTAATTTAAGCACAAACTTTACTCTTTTTACTGCTAGCACCTTGCTATTAATAAAGCTGTGTGGGAGGATGCTCAGTTTCTTTTTCATCCATCCACAGAATTGTTAATTAAGTTAAACCTGCAGAGCGAAATTTTGACCTTGAGTACCCCACCTCACTTCTGGTGAGATCTGGCTGAGCTTGTGGCTTGTACTGTGGTATTCTCTGCTAGCTTATTGGGTGGAAGAATTTAAGTTGCCTTTGTCTTAGAGCAGAGTTAATTGACAAATTTTGCAGTTCATTAGAGGGTAGAGTGTTGTCAAGTAGGAAAATGTTCTAAAAAACTAGTTGTGAACGTGGAATTATATTGACATGCTTGTGGTCAGAGCATGACATTATTGCATATTGTGGCAATTCAACGTATGTTTTGTAAGACTGAAGTTTTCCTAAACATTCGATAAAAGCTCCATAGTTACTGTTGGACAGGTTGTGCATTTTCATTTTTGATTTGGCCTAAGTTAGGCTCTTGCTCTTTTTTGGTCTTCAGGGGATTGTAAGTCCATTTTCTTGGGTTCCAGGGTTTGTTCCATCTCTTCTGTAAAGGAAGCTTTGAAAACAGTGCAGAGTGTAGTGGAAAATGATGGCATTTGAAAACTGAGAGAGCAAGTTAATGGCTGTGAGATGAGAGCACTTACAGAATATTTTTCTTAAGAAAATTAGCTGGCTCTGCTCAGAACTGATACCTGTTGAGGTAAGTGGGGCAGCTAAAATAGCAGTCAGGCATTTTGGGCCATCTCCAGCTTCAGGCAGGCAACACAATATTAGGTTATCTTGATGGCTTAAAACCTCATAAATTAAAGACGATGCTGCTTGTCATGGGGTAAACACCTTTCTTGCAAAATCCCCAGGGATGGATTTCATTATGTCAATTTTCAGAACAAAAATGGAAAGCTACTGTCACTTATTTTGCTGAGATGTGGAGCCAGAAAGGACTCCCAGGGTCGTGGAGTCTAGTTCCCTGCTATTGCTGATGCCAAATTGTATAATCCCTACACCAAATTAATGAATGCTTGTGTTTGAAATGGTGCATGGGGGAATTACAGGCACATGTTCTGTTAAACATTCAAACCTCCGTGTGACCCTGTCATCGCTGTATGAAACAGCTGCTTAATGGATTCACTACAACAGTGACAAGTCACAATGCCTTCTCTTTTATAGCATGTGTCTATAGCTTGGGGTTTTTCTTACAATGATTGCTTTACATCTGGGCTGTATCTGCAAGGACACTTCCCAGTGAAGGCATGAGAGAGCTGCAGCTTGGTGTTCGTGCTGTCTCCAAACCTTAAACATGTTGACTACAAACATCTCTGATTTGTGATTCCTTACGATCTGCCAGTGGAAATGGAGTCCTTTGGAAACTTGACGTGTTTTATGTCCTCACCTGCAAGAACTTCACCTCCTAGGCAGCTACTTTGTGAACCTCTTTCTGTCTCTTACCTTGTGAGGGACTGCACCAAGCAAGTTGAAAGCTGAGGCTAAGTTCCATCCCTTCACTAAAGTAAAAATTGTCATTGAGGATGCCAAGTGCTGTCTAATAAATAACTTGGTATTAACAGCTAAGAAATACCTTGGTGTTGACTTCCAGCAGACTGTACTTGACTAGAAAAAGTGTCTTGAGCATGAACTCTTTTCCTGTTGAACAACTCACTGATGCAAATCTCTATTTGAACAGCTGAGAGGCTGATGGACTAGCAGCCTGAGCATAGTTATTTGTCTAGATCCTAAGGCTCAGGATGGTTCTCATTACTTTTGGTTAAAGAATGTAATTTTTAACCAGTGGGCTAATCTTCTGTGCTGAACACACTAATAGATGCAGAAAAGACTTATTAGATCAAGCTATTCCCTGAAAAGAAAGGATAATAGCTTTCAAGAGAGGACATATCAGATACTTAAAAGCTTATTTACTTAAAATAACCTCTGTACTATCAAACATCTGCACTGTATGCAGATTGTTCTGTTTAGTGGAATCCTGGCCAAATAAAATATCCTCTACAGTTGACAATTACATTTGAGACAGAGTTCAGAGATAAAGGTTGGGAGGGAAGAAAGGAGAATGCTGGCTTGGCTACTGTACCAGGGCTGTGTTTTGAGCCTTGGTAATACCTGATGACAGCCAGCATGATATTTACATTGCTGCATATACCATAAAGACAACTGACAGTGATTAAAAGGGAAGGATAAACCTTCTCTATTAATATTGCTGTGTTTGGAGATGAGATGTTTGAGCCTGCTTTCCATCGTGTAGAATTAACACTGCATAGCTGCAGTGCCCTTTAAATTAGCCAGAGATGTTGGCACGAAATCAAATAAATATAATTGGTTTCAAACTGAAAATCTAATTTAGGCATGCTAATAGCATCTTAAGTAAATGTGGCAGGTCATGCAGGACTTGTGTAACTGGCCCTTGGAGCTTACTGTAGTTCCTGCCATGGGGAAAATGGTCTCAAAGGTGTTCCCCAAATTGCTGGGGCACCTGCTGCAACTGGAGGGTGTTTGTATTTTCTGGCGAGGTTCTGATCCCTTCCCTGCAGACCATCAGTGTGTCAGCAGTGCTTCTGTCCTTTTCTTGAGGTGCGCTTCAGGTTAAATCATACCTGCTTAAAGGTATGATGGGGATGTATGCTAGTTTGAACTAATTTGGGACATCCTAGGGACTGCAGGAGGTTAGGCATACAGTCAACAGCAGCACCGGCTGGTACCCTCTCTTCCATGCTTTGGTGTTGGCAGTGGAAAGGTTGGGGAGAGTATCAGATGGGCTGGTACTTGTCCCTGTTAATCTTTCTCTACACTGATACCATCTGTGACCAGTGGTTTTTTTCTCTTGTCTCTTTTTTTTTCTTGCATCTCTGGTTCTAGTGTGGAGTCTGATGGCTGGGCAGCTGCAGCTCTTTGCTGTGTTCAGCACTGCTTGGCAGTGGGGAGGCAGCTGAAAGCCTGGCTCAGCTGCACGCACCTTAAACTGGTGACTGTAGGTGAAGCAGTTCGTTGGTGAAATGAAACAGCAAAGTCACCTGGTGACGATTTTGTCAGATACCTTGCTGACATGCTTTGCACGGCCAACCCTGTTCCTCACCCTCTGTCCAGTCTTGGCCTGTGTTATATTTACAGGCTGACGGTTTTCTCTCCAAAACCGTCACTTCTGTGCTTAGTCTGTAAGGATTCCTAAACTGAATGTTTGCCCAACATGGGAAAACAGATGACGTTTTCTGTGTTCAGGGCCTAAGAGATAGCGAAAGAGTTTCGAGAGAACAATGCAGCATGGGGTGGGGTGAAAATTTCCATAAGACTCCCCTTCCTTTCCTCAGAAACCTTGGCATTGAGTCGTGTAGTTTACAGTAGCTAAGTCTCTCTACAGCTTAGAAAGCAGTGTCATTTATTTATAATGTAAAGTTTCATGGGGCCGTGGGGAGGTGTACCCAGCTGTGACTATTGCCCATCAGTTGCTGATGGCTCTGAAAATATTGGACTTCTTACCAGTGACTGGATATGGGTTTGTAGTCCTCCTTTTGAGTTTGAGAACTGAATTAAAGACCTGCGCAGTAAGTCGGCAGTGTCGAGTGTTTGTGTATTGATGGACCACTGGAGGGGAAGCATGTCTAAACAAGTGCTGGCAGCACTGTGTGATCTTTACTGGCTTATCATTACTGTCCACTTTAGATGAAGCATTAGGAGTTCTGAGAAGGACATCATCTTACATGGGCAGAAACCTCTGAGCTCTGAACACAATGCATGGTTTTCAGGGGCATTGTCAACAGTGAGAGCTCTCATCAAGATGGTGAATAATTCACTGTCAGCAAGTTTATGTGCAGTTCAAATATTTTGGCTGTATTTCTAAGTTGATAGCTGGGTTTCAGAAATCTGTTTCTTATTTTCTGAAATTCTTTGAACATGCTGGATTAATGCTAGAATATTAGTTGTGTGTTGGACACTGCAGGTACTAACATGAAATGATTGAGCACAGATTCTAAGGCTTTGGGGAAAAATGTGTAATTGAGTCTTCACAATGTAAATCCCTCGTGTGAGTACTGTTTGAAATAAACGGCCTCAACTTGCACAGAATTGCAAACTACTTAAGCCCTGGCTATGCTGGAATAAATCCTTATCAGGGATGAGTGGTGGAAAGGTGTCTGGGAGTGAGTGTGGCTCTGGTGCAGCTCTGGGAGCTTCCTGAGGGTAGGTGCACGTCTGCACTCCCCCTGTTACTGTGGGAGGGGAGCTCCTCACACTCTTGTGACTTTGCAGCTTTTTTTGTTGTCTTGGCCATGGATTGCTCTGCTGCTGCTTTAGTTTCCCATAAATTTTCCAGCCAGGCATAGAACAAAACCAACTGAATTCTCCCTTACTGATTTTGCTGTTGCTTGCAGTGTTTCTAACAGCAGCATTCAGAGTCGGCTTGCTCTTTGGGTTTGCTCTGAGCAGTGCTTGAAGCACCCAAGTGGTCTTACTGCTGATTCAGGGCTGTAACTTCACTTCTAGTATTGTTAACATTTGCAACACTCTTCCTGCCGTACTGGGCTGAGTAGACGACACTTTCCTGTGAAAGCTTTCCCCTCACTGTGGGTGAGCAGATTTTTTCGTCCCCTTATGGCAGTGCTAGGAATATGTCTGAGTCCCATTAAGAATTCCCTTTGGTTTTACCGATGCTATTTGTAACTGTCAGTGTGGACTGCATCTGCCATTTTGTAGTAGGAATTTGACACATAGTGGGGAGATGACTTGAAGAGCTATGACCATATTCAGGGACCATTAATGTTGCATTACTTTGCTCTTCCTGAATCATGGGTCTTGTGCCAGAAGACTTTTGACATCCAGTGGACTTTTCTTACCAAGTTCTCCTTGGGGAAAGGCATATTCCCACCCTGTACTGAGCTGGCTACAAATTTAAGAGTAGGCTTTTTTGCTAGCTTGTTTTTAGAAGAGGCTCATTCTTTGTGAGAGGACTCTCTTCTCACCAGAAACCTCAAACGAAGTGGAGAAAATAGAGGCATAACTTTGCCTTCATAGCAAACGGACCAAACAATGCAAGATCAGTCTGAGTTTGCAATCTGGTGTTTAATGTCTGTTTAATTAGATCTGTATCTGCCCCGTGCTCTGTAAGAACGCTTAAGAAATTCTATTCCTAGTCTTGTAGCTTCTTGTTTTATTACTGTATTGTCCTTGGAACAAGTAACCACAGAGCAGGACTCCCACAGCTCTTTGGCATGAGACTGTCAAAGAGCTGAAGCATCTGGAGATGGAGGTTGCCGTCCCCGTGCCTGCAGTGGCAGGCATGAATACTGAGTCTGTGTTATAAAGCATTAAAGGTCTCCTGGGCTTTGGGTGTCCTGTCTGTGTGATCTGGAGTGAGGACCGTTAATGTCACAGCCTTGACCAGGAGACCTCAGCATTGGTGTGATTCCATGACTGAATCTTCTGCTTGTTGTTATAGATGTATAGTCCCTTAAAAAGATGTGGAGAGAAGCAAGCTGTCTACTTCTGTCATTGCTTCTGCAGCTAATCACAACAGGGTGATTTCTTTGGTTGGTGTAAGACAAACCCTTTGAGAGATCATGCCAGATCCCACAGGGCACGGTTCTGAATTTTTTATCTTTTTACTTGAAACTGGATACCTGGAGCCTGAAAGCCATTGCTTGGTCCAGAGCAGCCTTGCAGGGAAGTGTTTTGTGTTCATCGTTCATAAGAGCAAAACCTGGGGGCACAATTATAAACAGAGCCTGCGTCACGAGCGGCTTTCTGGCACTGCACTCCAGATAGTGGAGGATGGATTCCAGATCTCTCTTAAAAATAGAGAGCTTGTCTGTGTGCTGGGGAACGGTGAAAGGAGAGGGCAGGGTTGTGCGGAGGTGTTCAGCTGAGCATGGCCTAATGCTGAAGGAGACTTGGGAACATGACTTATGGGGGCAGGCTGGGAGAGCTGGATTTCTTGAGCCTTAGACGAGTGAGCTGAGGGTGGGATGTTGCTGTCCTCGGCTGTCTATATCTAATGGGAAGTTACAGAAGAGATAAAGCTAGACTCTACAGAGTTGCACAGTGAAAGGCCATAGTTGTGAGCAATGTTGGGAAATCTGATTAGCGTGGTGAAAAAAGCTTTACCATGTGGGTGGTCAAACACAGGAACAGCCAAAAAGGTTGTAGAAATATCTGTTGTTAAAGATATTCAAAAGTAGACTGAATTTGATGCTGAGGAACCTGATCTAACTTAGGATTTGACCCTGCTTTCATCAGGAGAGTGGACTAGAGGCCTCCAGAAGTTCCTGCTGACCTAAATTGCTTGTAATGTTCATTTGACCCTGGAAGAGCATATTTCCTCTATGGAGGGGATTTGATACCACATTAAGACTGATGCTCCAAGACTATTATGGAAGATGTCCTCTGTTGATTGAAATAGCCTTGTGAGCAACTAAGTTACCTTGAAGGGAAATTTTCACATCTCCCAGGGTACCTGAAACTCAGTGGTGGGATGGATTTAAAGCTTGGGCGACACTGCTTTGTGAGTACTCTTTCCATATCACTACTTTAAATTGTCATTGCACATGGTGGGGGAATACTGTTCTAGAGCCAGGTTTTGATGTTTGTCTTGTGACCATTTGACATGGCTGTTCCCATTGCTTAAGCAGGTATCTCTGCCAAAAGGACCTCTGGCTTCAATTCCCTTTGTCTGGGAGGAGGCATCAGTGCAATTCATCCCAGTCTTACTGGGAGAGCCGCAATGTCCATATGTGGCTGCAAAGATTCAGTTATCTTTAGAAACAAAGTGTATATGAACATGCTGTGTTTTCAGGTCAGTCCCTTGTCTTTCCACTCCTCCCAAGTAGCCTTGAAATCATTGGTTTCCATTAACTTTAACAGAGATCTTGGAGGGTTTGGTGTTTGTCTTTTTTTTTTTTTTTTTTTTTTCTAAAAGCAGGCTTCATATAAAAAGCAAGCTTCATATAAGTTATGTGACAGCAAATGACTGCAGAAAAGATGACATTCAGCCTCCCTTGAAGGCTGGTGGTGGACTTCTCTGGGGAGTTTGTCTCAACTTAAGGAGAAGTTCAGGCTGGAGCTCTGGATGCTGAAGGTACAGGGAGCATGGATCCAGGGGATCAGAGGGGTTAACCTGGAAAATCAGGCTTCAGTAACTGAGTGCTTGGGGATTTTTTGGTTTGGGTTGTTTTCATCCTTTCAGAGGTTGGTTTTAGTTCAGAAAGAACCATTTAATCATAGAAACATGAAAGAAGCAAGGGTTAGAAAGAGTATGTTTTCCTCCTTAGGCAGTGTTTCCTAAAGCAGGTCGTGACCCTCTTACGCAGGAATTTTGCAGCTGCTATCCTAAGGGTTGGAACTGTATCTGAGAGCCTACAGAGGTGAAAGCAGGGGGTATTAAACTGATCCTAATACCCACTTGGGGTCTCTTTCCTACCCCTCCAGCCCTTAACAAAATGATCTGCTTTTCAGGAATAAAGCAGCAAGCATTTGGCTGTGCCCAGTTTTCATTGTTTTGCTAAGTTATGCTGGAAGAGATTAGCTAGGGAGTGAATTTTCTCCAAAAGCTGATCTTGAGGGAGGTGGAGGGAAGATCCTCAGCACTGACCTTGATCAGAGTGTCTTGAGGTAGGGAGCAAGCATGAACTGAGCACAGGAACATAAACCCAGTGCTGCCCAGAGCATTGCAGCTGAGCAGTGTGTGGGACTGCAGTTGGCTCTGATTGCAGATCTGTGTCTGCTGGGAGAGTTGGTTTGTCTAAGCACCCTAGCACAAACTGCCCTTGTGTTTTTTTTTTTCTCATTGAACATGGTTCATAGCCAGGGAAATCATTTCTCGCCCCACCTTTCCCCATATACTTGTTACCTGCTCCTAAACTTTAAAAAACTTCCTTGCTAGGCTTTTTCTTTTTTTTTTTTCTTTCTGTTGGTGGTGTCATCTCTCTCTCTGCTTGTTTTCACTTAGCAATGTGTTTAGCGTCCTTGCTGCAGCTTGTCTCCTTTCCTTCTCTTGCCACCCTGGAATTTCATAAACCAATTGTATGGCTGCGAAGCCTGAAGTGGCCGTGTTGCTATGTTTTCTCTGCTCTTCAAAGAAGCATGGAAACCTGTCTTTGTTTGGTCCCAGAAGCACGGCATGCCACTGCTGCTACCAAAGAGCAGCTTGCTTGTGGCACATCGTGCTGCAGCTTGGCTTAATCCTTGCTTGATACGCTTTTGAGATTTCATTGTTTCTCTATAATTAAGTGCTACAGAGGAGCTGAAAGAAATGACGAATTAGCAGGGGGGGTGGGGGGTGGGGAGAGCAGGTGGTGATCGAACTGAAGAGAGCTGCCAGAAAAGTAGGAGCAGCAGGGAATTAAATAGGAGGAGTCTCAAGTTTGGATGGTTCCCTGCCATGTGCCCAGAAGGATTTAGTTTGGGATTTCATTACTGTTCAAATAGTGCCTTACACTGATAACAGATCAGTTCCCTGTAGGCTGGAGCATTGTCCAAACACTTAGTGAGAAACAGTTTTTGCCCTGAAGTCCTAGCGAGCATTGATAAGGCAGGCTTGAGGACTGGGAAGGAGCTGTAGCATGCATGGTCCTGCTTTTAATTAGCCTGCATCTATTGTTTCTGGTAGTAACATCTAAAAAAGCAAACAAAAAAACCCAAACAAAACTCCCCCCACAAACCAAACCAAAACAAACCACAAAGCCATTCTTTGTGTAGTCACTTCTGTAAAACCTCGGACTTCACTGTCATCTTGTGAAAGATTTGGTCTACGTAGTGGTATAGTATCACATCTGGACTGTAAGAACTATCTCTGACAGTCATGCTTATACCAAGTGGGTTTAACTGGCACAGAAATCCTGTTGTGCGGGGAAGCAGATGTATGCTGAAGCTATTGAGTGTCTGAGATATCCAGAAAGAGTCTTTGAGAATAGATACTCTTGTGTTGATGAAGACCACGCAGGTAGCTTTGGAGATGGGAAATATTAACTGCGAAACTAACTGAAGAGTGAAAAGGGTTGTGTGACAAGACAGTCTTGTGAGGTGCACACGTGTATATTCTTACTGCATCCGGCTTATGTTTTTAGCCTTATGCTATTAGAATCATAGAATCGTAGAATTGCCTAGATTGGAAAAGACCTGTAAGATCATCTTGTCCAGTTGTTAACCTCGCACTGACAAGTCCCCCACTAAACCATCTCCCTAAGCACTACGTCTACACGACTTTTAAAAACATCCAGGGATGGGGACTCCACCACTGCCCTGGG
>JAVKLA010000073.1:39838681-39848683 GCA_034782735.1 Sagittarius serpentarius | reverse complement strand
GGTTGAAGAATGGCAGGGAGATGAGACCTTGTACCAGCTTTCCTTTTAAAGCAACTCTCTAGGACTTTTTTTAATCCTACCTGTCTTTCCACTTGCATCTTGACAGCTTCTGTAGTGTTACCTCAGGCACTTTTTTTGGTGATTGCAATTAAAAAATAGAACAGAGATAGAATTCAGGAGTCCTGGCTAGCTCTACACTTGTACAGTCTTCAGCAAGTCACTTGAACCACGGTTCCGGTTTCCATCTAGTGACTAATGCTATTTTTATCATTATAGGTATCTGCAAACCTGCCCTTGTAAAGATGAAAGGCTTTATCCAAGCTGTCACATTTTAGTGTGCCTGTGAAGGGTTGCGTGTAGGACTCTTACAATGACCTGCATTCAAATCCTCTTATGGCTTGTGCTAGTGGAAGAGTTCGAGATCTCTTCTCTCTTCACAGTCAGTCTTTTTGTCCTGATACCAACCCTTGGTACTCTTTTCAAGTCTTTTATGTGGCTTGTCCATACTACTCTGCCTCAGTTGTATTCCTAACTGTATTGTTGTGATGTAGTAATTGAGAATGTTAGTCTTTGAGTAATTGCCAATTCCAGCTAAAAGGGTTAGGTTCAGAAAGATACGCTGCGGAGACTTGGCATGTAATTTTAGATAAGTACTTCTAATTGTGTGTTTTAAATCTCTAGCTGACCCGTTCCTCACAATGATTTTTCTTGTTATGGGTAGAACTGCAATGAATTGCTGTTGTCAGCTCTCCTAAGCTTCCAATTTCGTGACCAAATCTGGTGTGGGTCTTTCTGTAGGCTTGTGTATGCAACTACAGATATTCTTGAATTTAAAACGTTGGAGAGGTGGAGCGGGGAAGAGGATGGTTCTGAGCTGTAGCAGCTTCCTGGGGCAGTGGTCACCAAGGTAGACATGGTGGGTGAAAAAGTGTTCTCCCTGGGTTTCTTCTGAATTTGTCAGTTTATTGCATGTTGTTTCCCAGTGTGAGAGCTGAAAGGATGGAAATTCCAGACTTCCCTGCTCTGTGCTCTTACCTTCCCTGCTTTTTATCATGTCTCCATATTTACTTCTTCCCCAAAGTAAATATTCTCAAGCTTTTCAGCCTTGTAGTCTCCCTTCACGGCAATTTCCCTGATCAGTTTAATAGTGTAATTACCTTTTTTGAGCAACTACCTGTTATTGCAGGATTGGGTTTTCTTTGTTTTGGTTTTTTTTCAAAAAACCATAAATGTAAGTCCTTGCAGATTACAGTGGTTTTAAGAAGCAAGTGCAAAAAGAAATACAAGTTCATACTGGGGTATGTTATACCCTCTCCTTGCTTTCTCCTCTCCCCCAATGCAGTTAAAAGCATGAACTTGGACTTCTTTTATTAGATCTATTATCTTTCTATTGCGCTGAAGGTATGTGAGCACAATAGTCAGCTTATAGTAAACTTTGATGTAATGCCTGGGGACAGAACAATGCTCTTGTGTTACAGCACTGCCCAGTCATCAGGCAGTGGGATAGAAAAAGGAAAACTGTGCTTAAATTCTTGTTTTAATTTTTTTTATACAGTGCTTCAGACCCATAGACTTCTCTATTGAGGCAGACTTGTTTATTCCCAGAAGCTGCCTAGTAAAGAGGGTAAAACAGTGTCATGTTGCTTGGGAGAGGGTACGGAGAGCGGCAAACCATTCTGCCATCAGTAAGGACGACTTGTTTCTTCTACGACTCTTTCAGTGTCCATGCCGCTTAGTGGCTGGCACTTCTATTTCTTGGGATGGAGAAGAGGAGGGTTAGTTTGGAGTGGGGTTGGGAAATGCACAGTAAGTGGCTCTATCACTAGCTGAATGGATGAGTGGCCTTGAGGTTCCTTTAAGCTTCTACAGCAGCAGGTGACCAGAGGCCAAGGGAATCTGGGACCACCTCCCATCTTGTGGAGACGCAATGCTTAGTGTGATTAAGTGGTATGACTTGGCTCATTAAAGGTATTGATCTTGATCCTTGTATCTCAACGTAACACTTGAGCCATGTGGGTGGTCAGGGATAACCTGCACACTTTGCAGACACTGCATGACATTCTATGTTAATGCAATGGATTAATTTATTGCTGCTACAGGTATGGAAATGTAGGAAGGACCAATTTTGTTGCATCATGAGCAAACCAAGTCAAGGGCATTTAGCTCTTCAGCAGAAGTGCTAATTACTGTAAAGAACATGGGCAGGAGTAGTGCAGTGCAGAGGCGTGGCTCTTTCTAGCCCAGCTACTGAATTAGGTGATGTTAGTCAGGAATTTATTTCGGTGCTTGATTTTTATCTTTCTCCCTGTACATTTTTCAGTGCTCTCAGATCTTTCCTAGACTGCATGTGGAGTTCAGCTGGAAGGGAAGTACAATATAGCTTGTAATGATTCTTGCTCACCAGTGTGACCGGGAGTGGCGTGTAAGGAGAGGTGGTCAAATACAGTGTTGTCTGTAATTGGCCTTGGACTTTTTGGTTTGTTACTGAAGTTCCACTTCTTACTTGTATTGCAGCCCACAGTAGTTAACAAACTTAAGCAGCATTTGGTGTGTGTTTGAAAACAGTCTGCTCGTGTGTTTCACAGCCGGACACCGTTCACTGCTGTGTTTTGCCCTTACCTCTTCTTTCCTTTGTGGGATGCTGGTTGTGTTGCTGCTGTTGCCGATCCTTGAAACACAGTGGTATAACATCTGCTTCAAAATAACTATGCCTCAAGGTTTTTTCAAGTGTTTTCTTGATTTTAAAGAATTACTGATCTAAAAGGCCTTAAATCTCCCTTCTGTCCAGCAAACTCTGCTTCATTTTCGTGCAATTAAAGCTTAGTTAACTTTCTTTCATCCAGGTGGGTTATTTTCCTCCATGCTTTGAGTAGCAGGTGACATGGGTTGTCAGCAGTTAGGAGGAATGTTGAACAGCAGGGATGGGAACATAAGGTATGGGGTATTTCACATGGGGCTTTCCCAGCTGGGGGGCACTGCTGCCTGTTTAGTTCCTGGGGTGATTTAACAGGAAAAGGTTCAGGAAGGAGCATGGGAGATGTGGCATTGCTGCTCTTAGGAAGATACTCCAAACTCTTCCTAGTTCAGAGACTGACAGGACTGGGCCTGACAGGTCTACACGTAAGAGGAGTGAAGTTGCTATTCTTCCACTGCTATCATCAGAGGGTAGTTAAGGAAGCTGAGGGAACAAGTTTAACTGTAATAAAAAGAAATGTCATTTTGAATTTCATGGAATTAACCTGGGGAGCTTGCTGCCAATAATACAGAGATCAAACATTGCGTGAGATTAAATAAATCAACCTATAGCTGAGACGGTTAAATTAGATAGGGTTTAAAAAAAGGATTATGAACTTCCCTGGTTTAAAGCATAAGCCAACTGTTAACTGCCCAGGCTTAATCAGAAGTCTTCCCTCTGGGTAGATAATTGTGTAACTGCTTGTTACAAGGTTTTACACCTTCTTTTGAAGACTTGGACAGGATATTGAACTGGCTTTGATCTGACAGAGAGTTCCTACAAGTGGATTAACCAGACTATAAGGTTGTTGGGAGCAAAGCAACAGACTGCTGTAGAAGTAGTACAGATGTTTTGTCCGTGCCTGTCATTTTATGGGAATTGCCATTATAAATCCATTTTCAGTCCTGAGGACCTTCACACTCGCTCCAGGGGGAAAAAGTCCCCAAGTGTAAATGCCAGAGAGTCTGAAGTATAGTATGTGGCTTCTGCATGGTTATTTGATATGCCATGTTACATGTTTTCTTGCATGATGGGATTGCAGCTTTATAGAAGACTTAAACCTAAGCTGTGTACAGCTTGGTTGTACTGTTTCTCAAAGCAGCAACAACAGAAGTCTTAATTACTGTGCTGGTTGAAGGTGTGGTGGTGTGGGGTGGTTGGTTTTTTTTTGTCTAAAGTTCAGTATGAACGTTAAGATAAAGGCGGGTGAAATCCTGAACATAGAATGTCTTCCTTCACTTGGACTGGATGAGCATGAGATGGTGCATGTGAATAATTTTACTGAGTTTGCAACTGACTGTGTACTAATCACAAATTTAAAGCATTGTTAAACCGTAAACACTGGGTATTGATCTGAACAACTACAAGGTTCAGTGATATGTTAGTTGGCAAAGGGGGTAAAGCTAGCTTTGCTTGTATCTGTGAGATGAGTCCGTCACTTGCCCCTTCACTTTGTGGCCGAAACCAATCAAAAATGGGCACATATAAATTGCTACGCTGTAGCAGTTTTAAACATCTGCTTCGTTCAGTACCTTGTCACTACTACTGCAGACCTTTAAAGAGGGGATGACCACTGAAAGATGCTGAAGAATAGCCATTGAAATGGGCAACTGCTGAGTGACTTGTCATGGGGGTGGTTTGTTCCTGTCACCAAAGGTTAATCTATGGATGAACACTTTCTAGCCCTTTCAGAATTGTTTCTTTTCCACTGTTGCTCTGGATGGGCTAATCTAACCCCTTTTTAATTCTGCCAGTCTATCTCCTGTAGCCACATCTTGAGGTAAGGAGCTGAACTGGATAATCTGGACATGGAATTTGGATCAGAATGTCTGATTTTGAGCTCTGTGCTCTTCCCATCTCCTTCAAAAAATGCCTCTCAAGTTGATTGTGATAGGGGAACTTTTTTTAATGCTGATGTTTAAAAAGGGTAATGAATTAATATTCTGAATTTTACAGCCTTTTAGTTAAATCATTAGAATTTCACTTGGAGCAAAATTAGAAGTTATGGCTGCCTGTAGGACCAGAGCTCTAAATCCTACTTTAAAAGGATGAAGAAGAGCTTTAATGCCTTATACCTTGAGTTTTCAGCTGCAAGTTAAGTTCTTTGCCAGCCATAGTTGGAGCACTGGTGTATTCAAGGGGGAGATCACATCTGACGTGCTTTTATTTTCCCCCCAGGCATGCTTTCCCTCCCCCAATTCTCTTATGGTCATGATTGCCTTCGAATAGGGTAGCCAAGTTGACAGATTTCTGGATTCCTCTGAACTTGCAGGTAGCCACATAAAAGCAGACTACTGCTGTGTTGTATCTTGAGTTCACGTCAACATGTAGGAAATAAAACTAAATAAAGCATGATTTTCATCCTTGTATTTGAGAGCAAGTGTCTTTGAAACATGCCTCGGGGCAGATAAACACAAAGAGTAGAAGGTGATGATGTGAACAGAAAAAAACAGTAAGAAAGTTTGGCTAGTTGCTTAAACACAGCCTTGCCTGCTTTGTATCTCTGCTCCTATTAACTCAACTTCAGTTGTATGTCAGTGGGCAAGTAAACGCGCTTTGAAAATAGCAGATCTCCAGAAGTATGTCTAACTTACAGGAGACTAATAGGTTTCTTATGATTCTAAATTATACTTTGCAGCATTTTTTTTAGTGTTTCAGAAGCCTTGAAATGCCTCTTTTATTGCTCGCAGAAGTACTGAAAACATTAATCAGAACCCTTAATGGAAGACGTGGAGGCCTTTATAGCTAATCCCAGTCTATTTGCTTTTGGTATTTGGCAGTGCAGATATTTTTAATATCTAGCCCAGGGTGAGCACGTAAGCATCTCCAAACCATTGCTTGTGTCTAGACATGTTTTTATCGGTAATTCATTCTCCATAGCTGAGCAGAAGGCAGTGTAATTTATGGATCCTGAAATGGGGAATTGGCAGTAAGGCTCATAACTGAAGCCATCTAGTGTGAGGGGTGTCGGTGCGTAAGCAACTGAATGGAAGAGCTGTCTACCATCCACTGGGTCTGTGGATGGTTTGAAGGCTCTGTATCAAGTGACCCATGACTGCTGGCAGAGTGAGAATAAAGCAACATTTCCAGCTCTAAAACCTGTATATAGCAGCCCAAACAAATTCTGATGTTTAGCACTGACATTATTATGGAGGTGTAGAAATCACTGAGATTTTTATTGGGAGTCTTCCAATATGGTTTTGATGCTAGTGAAAATGCAGGGAGCACAGCAGTTATTTCTTTGTTGTGTAATTTGGGGATAGCAGTCTTGTTAGGGAGGAGGTAGGGAGAGGAAATCTTTGCATGCTATGACTTTGTTGTGTTTGAAGAGCAGCAAACTTTCTGAAAAGCTTGGGAAATGGTATTAAAGCTGCGCTTACTACACACAGAAGGGCTGTTGCTGCATTTTATCCCCTCCTGCTCCTCTTTTCTTTAAGTATGCTTTTGAATAGAGCTCCACGGTGATCCTTGACTGGGATTCCTGCCTTAACTACAGCTCTTCAGCCCTTGCATCTGTACTGCTGTAGCACAGGCTGTTGTATGTACGACAGAATTGGCTTAGTTTCAATTTTATGCGAGGAAGCGTTTTAACCACAAAGCCCACTGTGATTTGCCACCATCAGTTAAAACAATTGTATGCATTGAGCCTCCAGGATGTTGGTACCCTCTGGGGAGGTGAAGAGAAATGAAGCTTTGATGTAGCCGGTGTGAGATTAGCCTAGACAACTATTGAATATGGGGTGGGGGGTCTGTGGGTGAGAGGGAAAGTCTGCCTGACTGCTGTTCTTTCTTGCTGGTAATAATGTAAAAACACTAGACTTGTGGTGCAATTAATTATTCAGAGCTATGCTACACTGTGTGAGAAATGGTTTAATCTGCCTGTGTTACATATCCACTAGCTGATGGAGGTGTTTAATTGCATAGATCAGGTTTGTGATTATTTATTTTCCCTCTTTGTGTACCAAAGCATATGACAGACTTGAGCTATTTTTTTTTTTTTTAAACTGTGCTTCCCAGCCCGGGAAGCAGACTGTGGTAATGAAGGAGAGAGGAAGTTCTTGGAAAACAATAAAATAGTAACTAAGCATCACTGAATGCCTGTAAAATGCTATAGTACAGAGTTGCTTGAATGACAAAGATCTGATCCAGCTCTAGTCTCTTAAGTAAGCTTGGTCCAGACTTTGTCTCACTGTCTCCTGAATTCCAGTGGGATACACTAATACATATAAAATATGCAGTGTTTCTGTATATTTTTTGTACTACTATCTTGATCTCCCAGGGAGCTGGTTCAAAATGTTTTGAGCTGTGTAGCTAAGATAAGATAAAAACAGCTGCTGCAGATCATTTCTGAGAATGGTGGTTTTGAGGCAGGTCTGGCTGATGGGATGACTAACCAGTCAGTGTCCTGCTTGCTTCTTTCCACCTGTGTTTCCTCTGGTGCCACTTGTGCATGTGGTTTGGTGTCTTTTTTTTTTTTAATTGTCAGAGAGAGAAGTTAGGCACCTGGATTTGCTTGCATGTTTAAAAGAAAAAAAAAAACCCTTTAAAATTAATTTAAAGCTTTAGGCTGAATGCTATTTTCAGACTCAGGGACCAAGATACTGTCAGGTTTATGAATCCCTTAACTAGGGGCTCAGTCCAGTGCTCTGAGCAAGTCCAAAATGATCCTAGGGTAAGCAAATTAGTTCAAAACTCTGAGCTCAGTGAGTTTTGAAAGGTTGTGTGAATCGAAAGTGTTGCACTTATGTTTACAGACAGCAGCCCAGAGCTTCCCAGCCATCTGGGTTTTGTGCAAGGAGTATGACAGGGCAGAAACTGGTCACTGGGTCTGACCTGTGTTATCCGTGGCCCTAGTTCCCATCCATCCCCTGGTAGACATTTGAAGCGGGGAAGTAAAAAGAACATTTTTGTTGCCAGCTTTGTCTGTTGAGGTTTCTTTGCAATGCAGGAAAACCCCTAACTAGAAGGCATTAGAAAACTCCAAAGGTGCTGATTTATTTCCTTTTTGAAAAATAGCTTGATACAAGTGAGTGTTTGTAAGGAAGGCAGCTCGAGCTGTCAGTAAGCAGAGGATATTGTTTCAGGCTGTATTTATTTTCACGGCGTGGTTTTTAGTCAAGGAGTGTGCTACACTGAGATGAATAGCCTACTCCCTACTCTTCAAATATCCTTTCCTGTTTAGAGGGATTCTTCTTTAATCTGCTTATTGGGGTTTCCTGGCAAGTTGGTGCCTTTTCTGGGGAAGCAGAAAGAGGAACCAACTGTGTTTGATTCCTCAAATGCACCTACTCCCTGAAAAGCAGTGTTAAGTGGATAAATCAACATTAGCTTGTTTCTTTGTAGCTGCGATTCCCAGCTAAACCCTTGCCAAGGGGGAAGCAATGTGCCTTTACGCTGTACTCAGTTGCAAGCTGAGCTTTGTACGTGAGCAGGAGAAGAATATGCTGCATCTGTGGGGTGTCCTAGACATGGGTGAATCCTTCCAAGGGCCTTCTCGTGTACTTTGGTACCAGGGAGGTCTTATGCTTAGAGGGAGGAAAGGATCAGGGTGTGAAGGGCCCTTGCTCTTCTCCTTCCATGTATGTTTGGGATTACGGTACTCAGCTGAGTGTCTGTCACGGGCAGGGGGCTGACAGTGAGCAGTGATTAAACATTTGAAAAGTAAGTGGCATCCATGTGTTCAGTGAAGGAATATCTTAGTTGAGAGCAGAATTTCCAGATATCAGGGGATGAGTGACCCGTGTGGGTGATGCTGTAGGGTACAACTTGACAGGTTGGGGGGCCTTGGCTGAAGCTACCAGCTTGGCTGAAGCACAAAGACCCAGCTGAGTGTAGTGCAGGGTGCCAGGCTTGGCTTAATAGATGGCTTTTGTCTATGGACAGTCAAGAAACTGCGAGGCTTTCTGTCCAAACTGTTGATTTGTGCTTGCATAATGAAAAATCAGTCAATGCTTTCTGTGGTGGCGTTCTGCCCGTAACCTGGAAAACCTTAACCCATAACTAAATCTAAGAATAAGCATGGTCAAAACTCAAACAATTTAATGTCTGAGCATATTTCATATTGTACACCATCTGTAGTAGCTAACAACTTTCTAGTCTCAAACTGTTTTCTCCTCTTCCAGTATGACAAAAGATATAGCTGTCCTTTGTGCCTTCAACCTGATTGAGCTAAGCCATCTGCTTTCCTGCTGGGAAGAAACATTAGGAATAAGAGGCCTTTTTTTTTTTTTTTTCCCAGAGGCAAATATTTTCCTTTCTCATCCAAATGATAGTCTTCAACAGATTAAGCATCTGTTGTGTAAGGTCTCACTGAAAGGAGGAGTCAGCATGAACTTCCTGAGTAACAAACTGGTGTGAATTTTCCAGAATATTCTGTTGTAGCTGCATGCAGGTGTTTCGGTTACAACCACTTTGTTGCTCTTGCCAAGGGGTTTTTGGTCAACTTTTTCTTTCTTCTAGACAGATGGGAAGAGCACCCTAAAATACCTTTGGGCCCTAGTATGATGCAGGCTCAGTGTTAAGAGTATTTCTGGATTTTCTACATTTAGCTTCTAGGTAGTATTTTTCTTTGCACCCTCTTTGAACATTGTGTCTTGAGGAACTTCTGTGCCCAAGGAATAATAACTGGGTCCAACTGCTAATGCTTTATTTTTCTCTACAGAAAGAAATTCAAGCCATGAGTCAGTGCCATCACCCCAACATTGTATCTTACTACACATCGTTTGTGGTGAAAGATGAGCTTTGGCTGGTGATGAAGTTACTTAGTGGAGGTGAGTGGTCCAATTTCTTTACCCTAAAAGACAACATAAAAAGCTGTCTTCCTGTAATACCCTTTCCCTTGTTTACCTCCTAAGTTTCACACTTGTGAATTAAGGCATTTCATAGAATCATAGAATAATTTACGTTGGAAAAGACCTTCAGTATCAAGTCCAACCATTAATCTAGCACTGTCAAGTCCACCACTAAGCCATGTCGCTAAGCACCACATCTACACATCTTTTAAATACCTGCAGGGATGGTGACTCAATGCTTCCCTGGGCAGCCTGTTCCAATGCTTGACAACCCTTTCAGTGAAGAAATTTTTCCTAAAATCCAATCTAAACCTCCCCTGGCGCAACTTGAGGCCATTTCCTCTTGTCCCATCGCTTGTTACTTGGGAGAATAGACTGACCCCTACCTTGCTACAACCTTCTTTCAGGTAGCTGTAGAGAGCGATAAGGTCTCCCCTCAGCCTCCTTTTCTCCAGGCTAAACAACCCCAGTTCCCTC
>JAVKLA010000073.1:39770349-39838511 GCA_034782735.1 Sagittarius serpentarius | reverse complement strand
GCCACACTATTCCTGATACAAGCCAGGATGCTATTGGCCTTCTTGGCCACCTGGGCACACTGCTGGTCATGTTCATCTGGCTGCCAACCAACACCCCCAGGACCTTTTCTGCCCGACAGCTTTCCAGCCACTCTTCCCCAAGCCTGTTGCGTTGCATGGGGTTGTTGTGACCCAGGTGCAGGACCCAGCACTGAGCTCTATTGAACCTTATACAATTGGCCTCGCCCCACTGATCCAGCCTGTCCAGATCCCTCCATAGGACTTCCTACTCTCAAGCAGATCAAGACTCCCGCCCAACTTGTTGTTGTCTGCAAACTTACTGAGGGTGCACTGGATCCCCTTATCCAGATCATTGATAATGGTATTGAGCCCTAGTGAATACTGAGCCCTGAGGAACACAGCTTGTGACCGGCCGTCAGCTGGATTTAACTCCATTCACCATAACTCTTTGGGCCCAGCCATCCAGGCAGTTTTTTACCCAGCGAAGAGTACGCCTGTCCACGCCATAAGCAACCAGTTTCTCCAGAAGAATGCTGTGGGAAATGGTGTCAAAGGCTTTACTATAGTCTAGGTAGACAACATCCACAGACTTTCCCTCATCTACTAAGCAGGTCACCTTGTCATAGAAGGAGATCGGGTTAGTGAAGCAGGACCTGCCTTTCATAAACCCATGCCGACTGGGCCTGATCATCTGGTGCTTCTGTACGTGCCGCGTGATGGCACTCAAGATGATCTCTGTAACCTTCCCTGGCACCGAGGTCAGACTGGCAGGCCTGTAGTTCCTCGGGTCCTCCTTCCGGCCCTTCTTATAGATGGGTGTCACATTTGCCAACCTCCAGTCAACTGCCATCTCCCCAGTTAGCCAGGACTGCTGGTAAATGATGGAAAGTGGCTTGGAGAGCACTTCTACCAGCTCCCTCAGTACTGTTGGGTGGATCCCATCTGGCCCCATAGACTTGTGTGTGTCTAAGTGGTGTAGGAGGTTGCTAACCGTTTCCCCTTGGATAATGGGGGCTTCATTCTGCTCCGTGTCTCTGTCTTCCAGCTCAGGGGGCTGGGTAAATATTAAGAAAATAAATATTTCAAATATTTGAATAACAATATTTAACTTCATTCAACCCGTTCAGCTCAGAAATAGCTTCTTATGTACATCAGTAGTAGCTTTTTTCCCTACTATTTTGTATATTTGACAGTATTTCATAGAGTTATTTTGTATGTGTCTGCTGAATGACTCACTTGAATGTTTGAAAACTGGAGTGTATGACTTCAGACATTTATAAGAGAAACTTAAGTGCAGGTGTGGTAGTTGAAACCATCCTAAACTTTTAGAAAATAAATCTCTCTATCATCTTTTCAAATGATGGATGTGAAATGCTGCTTCTCAGGTCATGTTAGCAAAAGTTTCATCATCTGGTTCTGTAAGCCTAGGATAAGCTGTTGAACTAGAGAAGTGTGCAGCTAACTCCACTGAGCCCAACCATTTCCACCAGCTTTACGGTGAGAATTGCAACTCCTCTTGTAAAGGCTGGTTCCTTGACCTTTTTCTCACTTCCAGCTTGGAGGCCTGCATGGCTTGTTGGTAGCTGGCCATTCTATTGATTTTAACTTAATTACATGTTGGCTGCCCTTGTGAGGAACTTTAAATCACCTCTATCTTGGGCAGAGCTACTCCTGTAATGTCCAGTGTATGGCCTTAAAAGGGGAGGAGAACATTGTGGGTGCAGGATGATTTGTATAGTGTCAGTCCTCAGAGCCTGGATTACTTTGCCCACTTGTTCTATTTGACAAAATAACTGGGAGTACTTGGGGCAATTTCAAATTACTGCCTAGTTAACCCAGAGCTAGGTAATCTCCTTTCGGGATTTATTCTCTGACACTTGAGAAACAGCTTTTTTATTTTTTTTTTTTTTTTTTTTTTTTTGAGAGCGAGAGAGTTTGAAAAGTTATCAGTAATGCTTTATTTGATGTCATAATATTTTCCAGGATCCTTGTTTAAGTTACAGTCAAGACAAGAAATGGAATCAAGTTCTGGATGGTAACACAGAGGACTGTTGCTAAATCTTAGGCCTGTCTTTAGGAAGACTTGATTTTCCTGGCATTCTAGTGAAAAGGAATTGAAAGCTGAAAAAAACCCCCAACCATGTTGCTTTAAAAAAACAAAAACAAACAAAACAACACCCCCAAAACCCAAAACTTCTTGGCTTCTCTGTTCTTGGCTTCATACTGAGGACTGTAAAATGCCAGAAGATGATGTGGAAAAATCTGGCTAAACCTGTTGGCTTTTTCCGCAAGAGCTTGACAATGACCATAAAACATGTGTCTTTGAAGATCTTTAGAGAATTTTAGCAGTTCCTTTGGGGACAATCAAATTTTATGCCAATTTATGTCTGTCTTAAAGGGTTTTTTAATGTCTCATGTGCTCATGTGTTATTAAGCAATACCCTGTCTTTTCTTGGAGGGACATGTAACAGGTCATTAAAGACACGATGGCTGTTGGTGTGTAGAAAAGAATCCCCTGCCAGCTTAGTGCAATTAGTTTTGCTATGTGTATAAAAAATGTATGGGAAGGTTTCCACAACGTGAGGAAATAGCATTTCAGGGGTGCAGGAGAGGCAGCAGCAATGTTTTTGGCCTTTTTCAGGAGGGTACACAACTCTTTTGAAGAAAATGCACAGCTGCCTTAGCTAGTACTCTCACAGCAGTTTTCTGTCAGAATCAAGTCAGGATTAGGCTCGTCCTTGAACCTTCAAATGTTGTTTCTGTTTGTCTTCATTTTTGTGTGGTTTTTTTTTTTTTGTGTAAAGCTGGGAAAAAAATCAAACCATGGACCATATTTTCATTGTCAAGGCACCACAAATGTAAAAGTCCACACTGGAAAATTTCTGGAAAAATAATCATTGCTTCAGAACCAGCCTCTTGGTGGTGTGAATGTTGACCTGCTTGTCATTTAATAGTCACACTGAATGGGCTTCTATGTTTTACAGACTGATAACTGACTCTTGTGTGGCTCTGGCATTAAGTGGGGTACTTTCAGTAAAGCAGTGCTATGAAATCTCACTGCTGCTTCCTCTGTTGCATATGTTGAAGACTAGGGTCATACAATAAAAGACAGACTAGTAGTGTAACACCCCCCCTCCCCTTCCCCCTTCCCCAACATTTCCTTGGGACGGTGTTAATTTTTCTCACTTAAAATGAATTATTTGGGGTCTCGGGGAATTGCTAAAATAGATGGAAAGAATTTGAGGATGACCTGTCACTACTTTCTATGCAGGAGGGTACCTTGAGAGGTATTTTTCAGCTGTTTTCACTTTGTACTTTTTTCATGGCTCTACTTCAGAAATCTCATTTTAGATCTCATAGGCAAATTCTACGTGATAATCTTGAGGGAAGAAATTTGTGTATTGGAGCTTTCTGACTGAAGAGCTTTTTCATTCATTTTTAATGAGACTACTTCCAGTTGTTTTTAGGCTGAGTGATTTATGTAACAAGAGACGCTTGAAAAACTGCTTCTCATTTCTTTCAGCTTACTTCTTATCAGTAATAAAGTGGCTAGTTTTGTGGCCATCTGTCGTCCAGGGGGAAGAATAATGATCTGAGTTTCTCAACAGGAAAAACCTTTGAGCTGTTTTTATAAACCAGAAAGGAAAAAAAATTAACAGGCTGCGATCTAATTCTTCCATTCCATCTAACTATTCAGAGAGCACATATGAAATCTTTTTTGATGGCCATTCTGGATCTTGATTGTGGCTTTTGTACTTGAGAATTTCTTCTGGGTAAAAGTTCAGAATCTTATTGCTTCTCTTCCATTAGTGTCAGTCTATGCTGGCATGTGTTTTCAGGCTGAAACTAGTTTTAATTTTGGCCTACTTACACTGACCTTATTACTTTGATAAACAGCCCACAAGACAGACTGGTCTATAATGCAAGCCTTTTTTTGTTGTTGTTGTAAGTGCAATTTAATCTATTTTCTGGTTGCAGTAATTTTGTTGAAACCCTAACCTAGTCATATATGCAAGTATTTTATAAATATCTCTAAGGGAAAATACTCTAAATCCGTGAAGCGTTATTGTCTGATAACGGTGCCTTGCTCCTCTGAGCAGCCAGCCAGTGCGTTCAAAGGTAGCTTACTTGCCTGACTGGCATTGTTGCTGAAACTGAACTACTTGTCTCTGCTTTGCAAGTACTGTGTTGGTAGAGGATACTGTTTTCCATCTTGGAAAGTTGTCAGTAGTGAGGAGGTAATGTACGGGTGAGCTGTTGGGGAGTAACACGTAAAACTGCTAATGTGCATCAGAGCCAAGTCAGACAGGCTGTCTGAAGTCAGTGCTGCCAGTTTGAACGGGCAGATTTGACACTGAAGCAGATGTAGAGCGTAGTTGTTGCTGGTGGCAGAAATGTGCCTGCGATGATATCCAGCTGGTAGTGACAAGAGGTGCTGGTGTGTCCAGTTACTCTGGCACCCTCTTTCAGATCTGGTGATGTGTGCCTGAGTCAGGTTTGTGAAGTATCTGCAGTTTCTGTTCCCTTTGGTAGAAATTTCAGACCCTTTTCTCCAATGATGAAACTGTTTTGTAGGGATCTAAGCTTAGCAATGTCAACTTGGCACACCGGCCTTTTGGTCCAGTGTTACTCCAGACTAAACTCCAGTGGCTATTTCTAGACAACTGCCGACGTGCTCTTTGCCCTGCTGGCATTCCCCTGTCATGAATTTTACTCATACCTTTTTAAAGCCATCTGAAGCCCAGTCCTGCTTTCTGACTTCTGCGGCTTTTTAGTAGGAAGAGGAGTGCAGCTGTCCTTTTGTTCTTGAGCTTTTTCTGATTGTGACCTGTTTGCTCCTCTAAATCCTCTCTGGTTTTAACAAGAGCTCTCATTTCACAGGTGCCCCAAGGCCGTGGCTAACTCTAGAAAACAGTTGCTTGTATGAAACGGCAGTCTGTGGTGGCTTACTACATCACACAACAATTTTTACTGTCCTATCCTACAGCAGATGAAACCTCCAAAATATTTTTAAACTGTGTAAATACTTTACATGTTGAAACATTTCCAGATAGGGCTCTTGGATCTTCTGCCTTCTTGAAGGCTCCTAATTAAATCTGCTCAGGAGATTACTGTATTGAAATCCTTAAACCTTTTATTTTCCAAAAGTTTTTAAGATTATCTAATCAGCCTCTTACTTCAACCTTTGATCTTGATTATCTGATGAAGTGCTTGGCCAGCAGTTCAGCAAGCCAGACCAGAAGGGAGGTATGGCAAGTCTTCGGTCTCCACCGGGGAGGTAGGACATCTTGTTCTACTTCTGCCATGTTAATCTGTGATCTGGCCACTCCCAATTCCAGCAGTGAGTTATGATCAAAGCGTAAGCCACAGGTTCTTAGAAATCCTCGTGTTTATGTTTGAATTATTTTGTCAGGAGACAGCCATGCTATTTTGAGTACATCTGGAGGGTTTTTAATTTTATTTATAGAGACACAATTTAATTTCAAACAGTTAAGGATAAGCTAAGTCAGAAGCAGGAGATGGTAGGGACTGTACATGATTGCAGCATGCAGAGTGTGTAGATACATTGCCACTCCTAGCTATAATAGGAAAAGCATGAAAAAAATAGTTTGTCTTCAGATTTTCTCCTATAAATGTCTCAGTCTCAATTGCAATAAGCTGTTTTGCCCTCTTTATTGTATCATCCTGCTTCCTGCCTTAATCTTGTATTTCTTACACATCCATGCAAGTGTTCTAGAGGGAAGGAGGCAAGAAATGGATATTTCCTTAACTCTCCCTCTGTGCTGAGGTGGTTTAAAGAGGGTTAAGAAGAAACTTCAAAACCAGAAACCCAGCAAGCTACTTAGATGTCTTTTCCTTTGTTTTGTGTAACTTGTTCTTTCCTTTACTTCAGTGCTCTTTTGCTGTATCTGTATTCCTCAGCCCCAGAAGTACTGAATCCAAGCAGCTGTTCTTTCTTTCACGTTTTCTTCCTTGTTTGTCAGAGGCTGACAAGATGCAGATTTAATTCTTGGCTCTGATGACAAATCAGGCTCACCGAAACTGCTGGCTTCTGCTGAAATGTCTTGAAAGAAGCAGCAATGAATCCTGCCAAATCCCAGTTCTCAAAGATGAAGCATGTTCAGCATCAGTGTCCATCAGGTTTGGGGCAGATCTAGATTCTCACAAGATTCTGTAGTGATCCCCAACACTGTTTTCTAGCGTATTTATGACAGGCCTCTAAATGGCAAATCAGTGCAGGTACTGTTACCTGCTTATTTTGTTGGAAATTTAGAGTATTAAATTTTGTTCTACTTGCCAGAGGAATTTAAAGGAGGAGTTTTCTTTGCATTTAACTTATCCTGTATCTTTGTCCTGTCGCTTAAGTTATACTATAACATGCAAGATGTGGTTCCTACAGCAACTAGCTCTGCCGTACATTTCTTTTGCCTCTGGAGGCATGTAAAATTCCAGCCGTCATAGCCCTGCATTTATCTGTAATCTTGCTCTAAACAAGCTTTCCTTTCTGTTCAGGTTTTCGTACCCTTCTCCACTTCAGCCCCCCATGCTGAAGCATTAAGCAGTGTGGCTGATGACTGTCACATGGATACTTTCTTCCTCTCCTGAGGAGGAACATCAGAAGCAGGCTTCCTCAATGCCATTATGTGTGCTTGTTGATGTAGGTGAGGTCAAAGAAATGAGCTCTGGGTTTGGAACAGGAAGCATTGATGTTTGTGGTGGCTTGCTGTTGAAAGTGAATCAGTGGAACAATTAGGACTTCTTGCCCCAAGGGTGTGATTACACAAAAGTGTTCTCAAGCACCAAAGCTGGTTTAAGAAGTTCCTGGCTGCTCAATCTCCACCCTGCCTGGAAAACTGGATTACCAGTTACTGCAGTGTTCTCATTTACAGTATGGCTTCGTAAGCAGATGCATTGGCACAACAGGGAGGTGGTGAACCGTGGAACTCTTTAATCTCATTTTACTGCTGAAGGAAACACTGGAGTAGCACATAGTACAGGGTGTTGAAGGAGACGGTTTCACTGGGTACATGTGCAGGGTGCAAGACAGGACTCACTTACTAGGTTTCAAGACAGTCCATTGCAAATGGTCTGCCTGATGTCAGTGTACAAAACCTGAATATCCTTCTCTTAAAAATTCATGATACTGGTCTGCTTATGGGTTTCTTGTGTCTTCATTGCTCAGATACTGGTGTCGTGGGTGGAAATCAAGAACTTGCTTCTGGAAAGTTGGAACTGGCTTCTGTGGATTGAGTCATGCCTAATAGGATATTCTCTAGCCCTGCCAAAATGGGAAAGGCGAACTGTGGGTCTTCCTGCTCTTCACTCCTGGGGGGCAGTGGAGGGAGCAATGGGGTATCTGTTCCGCTTGTCCAGCCGGACAGACATTAGTCTATCTGCTGCAGAACTGGTGTGAGCAATAAGGACTCCAGAAAAAGTTGCTCACTGCACATTTGTCTTTGACCCACAGTAGTTACAGTTACAGGTTGGGTTTTATCAGGTGAGGGTAAGTCTATGTACAGCTAGTTCCCAGTGACTTCTGCTGTCATTAGGAGCCACATTAGCAGCTTTCAGAGCAGACTAAGAAGCTTGTGAGTTTGAGCAGAAACCCACTTAACTTTCAATTGCTGTACAGTTTGCACTGAGAGGTTGTGCTTTACTAAGTAGATGTAATACGGTTTGTGATTGGTGTCAGAATATACTGAGAGACTTTCATTAACGATGAATGATAAATAATGCTAAATACTTTATCAGATTGCGCAATATCTTGTAGGCTTCGTGTTGGTGTGCTGCAGAGTGTATATTTGGGCAGGAATTTGTTTATAGCTGCATTTTTTCCGCAGCAATCTCTAAATGTCCTCTCCTTTTTTTTGTCTTCTGTTGGGCTTCGAGATCAGTTGCTCATCACCAGACTTCTTTAAACATCCTTATTAATGACAGCATTATTTATATTTACATTTAGGCTCCAGCTATGGCTGTTCTCTCTGTCTTGTCTTTTCCTGATATGCTTCCCCTTCTGGGCTTGGAAGAGCTTTCCAGTCAGCCTCAGCCCAACTTAATTTCTTTTTCCCTCTCACTTAAGGCTGACCCTTCTGTTCTGTGTGTCTGTAGCTTCTACTCATGCATTTCTAATGAGAAAAATCAGGAGGAAACTGTTGTAATCAAACCTACTGCCATGTATAATACACACCAGAGTACTTCACAGCATTATCTAAAATAGAAGTTTTATTCTAGGGAGGAGTTAAAGATTTTTTTATTATTATTTTTTTCTCAAAAAGACATTGTACTGGATTTTTTTTTTCTCTTGAAAATCTTGTAACTATTCTCTAATATGGAGTTCAATGCCTTATTTCCATTGTGAACCGCATCTTCTGGCCACTAGATTATGGGAGACTTTTGTTTCACACAATGAGATTGAACAATTTGCACATGGAGCACAAATCCATATTGAAACTGCACTTAAGTAGAGATCCAACTATGTTCGGATGTACTCTCGCTTCTGCAGTTACTCAAACTGTTTTGGAAGGTGGCTCAGAAACTGGCAGTATCTGGAATCATGCTCGTGTTTTAAAACAACGGTACAATTGGTTTGTAAAGTGCATGCTCTTGTGTGGATTGGATCTTGGTTCCAGTTAAGATTAATTAGTTTCCAGTTAATTTCTAGCAGTTAACGTATTGCTGGATTGGGAACAGGCCACTTTGTGTAGAATGGTTGCTTTTCCCCTTAGGCTAAGGATAGTGCTCTGATCTGCTAAGCTATTGTTTGAGTCTATCGCAGTTGGTGTCAGTGAGAAGATTTGTAGACATCCAAAGGCAGGGGAGGTCTTGCCCTAGTAAGTGTGTCACATACTTAACTGAGATCCTCAGGAACAACTTTGCATTGAATTTATCAAGCTGATGCTGAAATCCAATCTCTGTCTTCTAGCAGAACGCGTTTTGCTCAACAGCTAAATTCCCATTACTTTTGCTTTCAAAGTAGCTTTGTGCTTAGCTATGGGTTTCTGTTTGGGGATCTGGGTATTGGATCTGAGGATCTGGGTATTGGATCTGGGGATCTGACATGGGTTGCTCCATGTCAGGCTTCCTGAGCCTGAATGCCGGAAGATTCTGAATGCGGCACGAAGCAGTGTGTAGAAATGCAGCTTGGCTTCATTCTTTGTATTCCATGGTGTTGTGCTTTATGAAGTTGCAGTTGAGTTGGGAGTCAGTACCAACTCCCAAATCTAGTGATAGGTGAGGTGGAAAAATAACTTTATTGTTTTGTGGTACCAGTAGCAAAACTTTTTTCTCCTGCACAAACTAAGTGGGCATGATCCCAATAACACTTTCTTCAACAGAAGGTGGCTTTTGGGTTGCTTTTCTGCAGTTTCCTGTACTAAGCATTTTGCTGATAGCCTTTTTACTGTTCTCCCTTCTGTAGAAGACTGGCAAATTCCTCCACTTCTTTGAACATCTCAATGTGAAAGTGTTTTTTAAAAAACTGTGCTGAAAAAGTGGCAGGCTGGACTAGGAGCAGATACAATATGGGTGTGAATCAGCCCTTTCACAATGAAGGCTGGCTCTGTGCATGCCCTCTTGTCTGTCTAACCCCCACCCCCTTTTCTGGGTTAAATACAACCTCTAACATGGCTAAATACAGGATTTTTTGACCGAATGAATTTGAGTACCATATGATCTGCCTCCTCATGTTCCCTGAGCCCTTTGCAGGAGAAGGGAAATGTTTGTGAACAAAGTCTGCTAACAGAGTTGTGGGTGGAAAGAGGACAAAACGAGTACATGGAGAACCACATATTTTCACTGGACTTCTAAAACAAGTGACAGTTTGTTCTCCAGATAAAGGCACATTTGAGAAGAAAAACCTGAACAGTGAAAGTGGAGTGTTTTTTTGGCAGGTTTTTTCTTAGGTGTAACAAAAATTCTTGTCCAAAATAAGAAGCATCGAGGCTTGTAAGCACGTACTTTTTAAATACGAGAACATGACAGGCTGAATCCCAGGTGAGTCCTCAGGACACAAAACAGAGGATCCTTTTCTCAGACAGTAGAACCTAATGGTGAGATTTCAATTAAGAGGACCATACTCTGACATCTGGGGTTTACAGTTTTGGTCAGTAGAGGTAATATTGCTCCCATGCAGGAAGTCTATCGTATGCCAGAGCAACCTGAGTTACAGCTGGGTGAACCTTTGGCTAACTAGCTAAGACCCCTGTCAAAACTCACTAAAGATGAGTGTGTTTCTGTGCTTGGATGGGGTAAAGGAAAACTGAACACTGCTAAGAGTATTCTTGCATAAAATGTTGGGGGGATGTTATGCAACTTCATTTCTATTTTTTTTTTTTTCATTTTCCTTGGTTTTTTTCAATTTTGTTTAGTGTCTGCTGTGTTAAGACTGTCTTCTGCAAATACCTTGAACCAAGCAAAGGTTTTTTGGGGGAGAGGAAGTTGGAGGTGCTATACAGGGCAGCCGAAGAGCTGATCTAATAGCTTGATGCTGATGAAAGGGGTTTCTTCCCCCATTCACGAAGGTGTTCTCCCTCCTTCTTACCCTCCTTTTCCTCTTCATTAGCTCTGAAACTCACCTGTTCAGAGGTTATACTCACTACCAACCAAACATAGCTTCCCCCCTCTCCCCCTCTTCTTCCTCAGTTTATTTTTCAGTGGATTTAGTGGGTGGCTTGGTCTGCAGCATGAGGACTAGTGCCGGTGGGCCAGAGAAGATGGAAAGTGTGCAGCTTGGCAGAGTGGGGAATAGTGGCTCTCCTGACAGCAGCAAGCTGTTAGATGAACTCAGCACATACCATTGCCCACAAATTAAAGGACACCGTGCACCCCATGTAATCGTTTCCTGTGTAGCTTGAATTGTGCAAAACAAGCCTTTCCACATGTTCATATTCAAACCTTGCAGCCTTTTTGCTTTGATGTGAGAATCCAAAAGTAAAATACTTCACTAAGTAAAAATCTATCCGTGCAGTTGTTTTGGCCTAGAAATTCAAATAGGATAGTTAATCAAATAAATTTTAAAGGGGGAAGGGTTTTTTGTCTACCTGAACCTGAAGGATGAAAAGAAAAGAAAAAAACCCCAAACAAACCACCAACCCAAACCCCTCCATTGTATTTTTCTGCTTACTTCAAGAATTTTCAAGGTGGAACTTGTAATTTCCTCATTGACAAAATTCATGAGAGTAAGTTTCCCAGCTTTTGCTGTTCTTCATGTACAAGAAAATGTTTTCTCTTAGGTTTTTTGATTGCAAGTTAGGAAAAATGAACTTTTCTAAACTTTTCTGAAACTTTTAACTCAGCTTTTCTAAACTAGCTATGTTAGTACTGAGATGTTCTTTCCCTGGAAGCTTACTGTTCAAAGACAATCAAAGCTGAAATTTGTGTTTCGCAGTTGTGCCTGCTTCTCTCGTTCTTTAAGAACTTCCCAGTACTGCTGACATTGCCTTGTGCCCATAGCAGTAAAAATCCTACTAGCTGACTATCTGGTCATTAAATAATAGAAACCCGCGTTTGAAGGGGCTAAATAGCACAGGCCTGGAAAACAGGCTTAGACGTCCCATACTGGAGCAATAAAAATAACAGTCCTGAGAAGACTGTCTTCAGTCCAGATGCAAATACCAAGAATACAGTACCCAATATATCATGAAAAAAGGACCTTGCACAAAAGGCGTGTTACTAGTCATTGATTCTGTTTATTCCTGAGTGTAATTCAAAGACATGGTTTGCTCTATGAAGCATGGTTGGTCATGCAAGATGATGTAATTCACACCATGGTTGGGAGAGAGAATAAACGTGATGTTTCTAGGGAAGGAGCTAAGCTCTTCCAGTTTTGTACACAGTGAAGAAGTGACTTATTGTCAGAATTCAGCCTCATTTATTCTCTATTTAATTATTTCCACTTTTTTTCTGTTAGGGCAGTGTCATCCCTTAATGTGTCAAATTTTTCCTGCTATTCCTCTGCACAGAGTTTGTAAGAGCTAAAAAAGAGAGTCTGATTTTATCAAGCTTGTTGCCTTTGGCTTGTGAGTCCTGGCAGCCCCCTGCTTTTTCCATTTCCCCCTCCTGCTTCTCCAGTACTCGGTACCAAAACAGCTGTAGCATCGGTATCAGCTTAAAAACCTTCCAAGAGTGTTGCATATGTACACTTCACACTTTGGCTTATTCAAATATCTTCTCGGTTACTTGTGATCACAGGGATTTTACAGCCCACCTTGAGGATCTGCACCCCTGTAAGGCTCATGTGTGAGGCATGCATTGTTGCATCTGCTTTCCTGCAGCAAAGGCTTCAGCTACTGATTTTGATCGTGACCGCTGTTGCTTCCTCTCCCAATGAATTCCTTGGACTTTGTGTATTAAGTGATTATAAAGTACACTTAGCTGTGAATCAGTTCTTCTAGTTTAAACTAATGTGTTTAACTCTTCTTTCTAGGCTCAGTTCTGGATATTATAAAGCACATTGTGGCCAAAGGAGAACACAAGACTGGTGTCCTGGATGAAGCCTGTATAGCCACAATCCTTAAGGAGGTGCTGGAGGGGCTGGACTACCTACATAAAAATGGACAAATCCACAGGTATTTTTCAATTTTCTCATCTTTGTCCTGAAATGCGTGTCACTGAAACAGAGTAGCTGTGCACATGCAGTCCCATCCCACAGCCAGCTGTGAAGGCATGGAAAGAGGAAAGTAAAGGTGGGAGCTTAATCAAACTCAGAATTCAAATGTCTATATAGTTGCTGCTGCTTTAGGAAATACTATGACTAGGCCAAGTTTGGGTAAACTTTGGGGTATTGAAAGTTCCAATACAGAGAACCCCTTCCCAAATGTCAACATCCAGCTGCGAAGTGTAGTTGTTGGAGCTGGAAAACTTCAGCTGGTTTTGTTTCCTGCAGAGCTATAAATGACCAAGAGTACTGCCTAAGAAGTGTTGAGCAATTTAATAAGGAGCCCTTCAAGTCCTGTTCGTTCTTAATTATTTTTTTTTTTTTAGGGCTAGCTGGGAGATCAACATCATGAAATTTGAATTTGGGTAATTGAATTTTTTTTTAAAAAAAGACGGAAACAAAGTTAGTGGAAAAACTTCTGTAGGCAAAACCTAGTTAACTAATGGCCTGTGATTTGATGGATCACAAACGTGTGGGTTTCTGTGCTGCTGTGTCGTTTGGGAGATATTTTTACATGGTGTTTTCTTCTCCCCTTGTGTCAAGGTGTGGTATAGTTCAGGAAGAGGGAATACTAAGTCAGTACGTTCTGCTGTTAAGAAGAATGAGATTTGCAATCCTAAATATGTGCTGAAAATACAGTATACTACTTGTGGGTAATATACATCATCCCAGCCACAGACTGCTGCTGGGAACAGCAGCTTCTTATTTCTTGGGAATTTTGCGAGCTTGGCTGTCTTCTGGTACAGTGCCATTATAAGCATTGCTGCTGCTGTGCTGGAGTAAGTTTCTGTCCTCTTATGATAGCTGCACAAGAAGAGGTAACTCTTTTTGCCAAAGTGTTATTTTAATTAGAAAGTCCAAGAAGTTGTTTTTATTTCATATTTTTAGTCAAACTGACTGGCTTTTGTAGGTTGTTTTGGGTTAAAAAGAAAGAAATAGTTGGAAACAATGCTGATGGAATTCTTTAAACTGAAAGAAGTCTCAGATTTCAGTTTCCAGTCTCCATTAAAATTCTGATTTAATAGGAACGGTTGTCTTCAATGAAGACAGTTTTGATTTCATAGCTGCTTGCTTAACTTTGTCTTTTCGAGATAAGACTTCAGGCATCTCTGGGAATTTAGAATGAAATCATGGACCACCTTACTTGCTGAGTACATGGAAATTTTTCACCCTTGCCATAAGTGACAAAACCATGTTCATCTGTGACTTGCAGTTGATTTGTTTGGCTGATTTAGTTCATCTTTTGGTCTAATGAAATCAAAATATATGTGTTAAAGCAGCAGTAACCTGTTAAATTCAGTTTTTCAGAAGATGTCAAGTAGTGATTTCTATATTGAAAGAGAGGTGGGTTCTCCATTTGACTTGCTGTAGTGAAAAAGCAAAACTAGTAATTGTCGTAAAGATTATAGGATATATTCATGTGTGGGTGTGGGGTTTTTTTTTTTGTTTTTTTTTTTTTACTGTACTCAGCAAAAACATGATGTTCACAGAAAGTTTGAACTGCTTGGTCTAAAGAAAATGTGATTCATATTGAATCATTTGGAAGCGGACTGAACCAGACCTGCTGTGACCATTCTTGTCCTGCTTATTGAAGCATTTTGCCCATATTTAGGGAACTTCAGCATAGAAATCAAAGCTGTGTCATTGTCGCAGCTTAAGGTTGCGGTTGTGCGTCAGCTACTTTGGATGTGTTGCATCCCTGTATTTTGGGGCTGCTCCGCCAATTACGTAATGTTTTATCAGAAAAAAGCGTTTGGATTACCTCACTGTGTTGGGGCATGGTGGTCTGGGAAATTTGGAGAAGTGGTAATAGTCACGATACAGAAGGAAACTTATGTAGTTTGCTACCTGTGATGCAAAGGATGGGTTTTCAACTGTTGGCAGAAAGCAAGCTTGCATGCCTTTGAGGGATGAAACATGTTTCCTTAATGGAGTTAATCGTGCTGTCTTGCATTTTATCCAGATGTGTGTACACTGCTGAGAAATGCACAGTTTAAAGTTGTAGTGCAGATGGGACCTTTCCTCATACATAGGACTATCTGTATGGTTTTCCCATTTTGCTTAACGCTCGGGGTCATAATGTTGGTCATGCCTGATGGGAAAGGCAGGTGGAAATACTGCTGTTGTGCCAGAGATGCTCTGAGAGGAAGTGTTTAAAATAACTAAACTTTGGTCCCCTGGGTCAGCTTCAAGTATCTAGCTCTAAAGGAAACTGCATCAGGTGATGGCTGAACTGCTGAATACAGTGTCTGCAACGTGGGGCAGCTGCAGCTGGGGTGAATTTCAGGCCAAAGCAAGATCAACTGTAAAGGGTCAAAATGAAGGGCTTTGGTTAGACCTGGAACAGCCAACCCAAAGCAACCAGCCATCCAGCAGAGCAAAGTGTTCAGCTGGTTCCACTAAATATCCCGACTCCATTTGTATTACACCTAGGAGAAAACAGTAAAGTTAGAGATGCAGTATTGGTGAATGAATGTAATTAGCACATCTGAAGTTGGATAACCAGGCTGGTGGCAAAGCCTGAAGGGTGAATATCTGGACCCAGATGCAATTTTGTGGGCACTGTTGGCCTGAAGCGGGGACAGCTTGTTACTGCTGTAAATCATCAGTGAGATCAGAGAATATATGTTTGACAGTGGAGGTGTTCGCCAAGTTTAAATTATGCATCATCTTAAATGGGTAAATGAAGTTAATACGTGGAAGACTGGCTTAATGAAATTCTGCTGCTGCTGAATCTTAGTCTGCATAAGCCTGCCTTGAACTTAATGCCACTTCCAATTAATGTTTGGGGAGCTGGCTTTGTGCAGAAGTGTAAATCCCTGCTTTGGACAGGAGAGTAACTTTACAGTATTCTCGAGAGGAGATTAGAAAGCCAAATATCTAGTGAAGGCTTAAATTATAATTTTTTGTTTACTTTCCTAATTAACAGCCAGAGCAAGGCTGAGACTTTAGTAGATGCCATTGTTCAGCAACGAATGCTTAGGTCTTCCACATTGTCCAAAGTGATATTTTTTTGCATTTGTCTTGCAAGGGCTATTGGGGAAAGAGTCTGAGGCTTTATGGAAAAGACAAAGGAGAAGGCAGAATCAGTTTTATTCTCATGAAACGCAGTATACCAAGGTAAAGATTACAAATGATCCCTGTCTTCCTCCAAAATCACCACCGCCTCCCATATCTTGGAGTTGGCAGCTCTCCGCCTTCATTGCCATGTGCCTGTCCCTGGCTGTCTCTCCTGTGCCAGCTGCCACCGTCCCTATTGCGGTTTTCTGCGTAGCACAGTGATCCCAATGACAATTTGAAATCCTAGTGATCTGGCTAATGTTAAGGGGGTTAAATACCTGGGCACCAGCCAGTGTGCTGAGGACAGAGGGCCAGACTCAGAAACCTTTGTATGAAGCTGTCCTGTAAGAATCTGCTCCGACACATTTTTTTATGGAAGTTGAACAAGATTGACATGCTGCAAGGGGTCGCTCCCAGGCTAATCTTGTCTGGGTCAAACACAGGGTATGTTGCACTTCTTTCCCATTTGGACTCTGATTCCTCTGTGTATTTGGGGATTAGCAGGAGTTTGATGAATGACTTTAAAATAAAACTAAAGCAAAACCAACCCAAGAGGTTTTATTGCTTAAAAGGACTTGTTGGAGGGAAGTTCAAGGCTTTTTCAGGTGGTGCTCTTTATAGCAGTCTGACAAATGAATCCTGCTGATTAACTGTTACAAGGTCTCTCTGTCTTTCTCCCTATTTTTATCTCTGAGCTTATCTTCTGTTCATGATTAGCTGTTGTGTAACTGATTATTTCAGTTAGTCCAGGTGAATGATATGCTACTCAAATATAATCAGATTCTCCTGTTGCAGGGTAATAAATGTGATACTCGTATGCTTTTTTATAAAACCGGAAAAGCTTAGGAAGCGGTTGGGGTTGTGTGCACTTGAAATACTGGCATGGCAGTGATCCAGCTATTAATTTGTTTGCTGCTCTACTTCTTAGAGGGTGAGAGGTGCAATAACACATTTGATACGCTGAGTTAGATCCGCTTGTGCCCCCATACAGAATGTTTTTGGTTTGTTTTGGTGTCTTTTCAAAATCAGTTTAATGAGTGTGGGGCAGCAGGGTGCTGTGGCAGCTGTTTGAATGTTGCTTTGAAGAGACCCTGGAAACAATATTCTTGCTGTGTTTTTATGCCACATATATTAGCTTATTTTTTGGACCTTAGCATGGTTTTGACACAGGATCAAAGTTCAGTTGTCTGCCTCTTCTACCTATATTAAGAGAAAATAATATCTGAAAAAAGGATGCCTGTTTGTGAGCACATACACATAATCAGCACTTGTGGGGGGGGTTTGCAGGAGTGCTCCTTCAGTAGCAAGTTTCAAATTTAAGATGAAGGAGCCAATGGATATATTTTGGCAGAACTCAGGTGTCCTACAGGATTCAAGCTTAATTTTCATGTGGCTGATTAATGCATTGATAGCCGCGCTGGCAGGTATTGTGGTTAAACTGGATTCCAGTATGCCTCTGATTATTTTGATGACTGAAATACTGTACTTTTTTTGTTTCTGTAGCAATACGGCAGGAGAACTTCACAGCCCTTCTCTCCGCAGTGCTATAATCTTGTTTTGGGGAGTGCCTTTTGGATCTGAAGTTTGGTAGGGGAGGAGTGAGGAGTGGATAATGGGATATGGAGCCTTTCACCTCTAATTGCCAGTTTGATTTTAAGTCAGGACACTAGTAATTTGAAAGCTAGCTATTGCTCAGCCATGGGAAGTGGAATTTTATATTCAGAGAAGAGTGCTTTGGTCTCTTCTCCCTCGTAGTACAGGATGGACAGAAATAACATTTAGAGGTAGTTAATAACATAAATTTTAAAGCTTTCACTTGTAAACAGTTCAGTAGCCGGAACAATGGAAATGTTACTCTTGGGTGTCTTGGTGGGAAGGAAGAAAAGATACTGCTCTGGATTGTACTGGGCAATTTGTTCCCCCAAATAAACACCTTGCTGTGCAACGTTAAGGGCACAAGGACCACTGAATCTCTACTCTCTGTACACAGCAATAACTGGGGCATATTGTGGTGGTTTGGCGAACCAGCGTGTTCTCCTGGTGGCTGTTTCTTCCACTGCATCATCCAGAAATTCATTGTTTAACCAAAAAAAGTTTCCCTGTGGTTGCAGAGAGAAAATATGAACCAGATGTAAATCCCAAATCTGCAGACAGCCAGAAACAATAGCTCCTGTGGAGATAGTTTTCCTCGAAGTGGATAAAGACAGTCTCTGCTCTGAAGCCTAAAACCCTGGCAATTAAAACTCTGATGGTGAATGTCACTGCGGATGAAAGCACAGGAGTGCTGGGGGCCCTGCAGTGGCTCAAGGCTAATGTCAGTGCCCCAATGCTCAGGGGCTCCGTGCTTTACGAGGGTCCATGTAGCGGCTTGCAGGGTGATGCCTGAAGCCGAACGCTTGCTGTATGACTGTTGTGTTCAGGTGTCTGTCCTCATGTCATTCTCCTTGGACCCAGGTGCTGCCTCTGGACTTTGTCACTGGGTGTCCTGCAGTTACTCAAAGTAACTTTGATTTAGTCCAAGGGAAAAACAACTTTTTGGTGCAACTACTGTGTACCGCATTAAAAGGGAGGTGAGTTTTTACTTTTTTTTTTTTTCTCCCTACTTTGTTACGTGGAGATGAGAAGCAGGAAAAATATCATGAAGAGCAAGAGAGAGAGGTTGGGGTGACCTCCAAAAGGTTCAACAGCAATGATGGGTTTTGGTCAGTGATCCATGACTGAGTTGCACACTCAGGTAATACGGTTTCTAGCAATTCCCAGGTTGTCTGGAGTATTTGGATCTGATGTGTTTCCAGGGGGAATAATCTTCATTTGCTACAGCATTAATTTTATCAGGTGAAAATGTAACAGACTCTTATCTTCCGACTTTGAAGCAACCAAGTGCCTTTCTGACATATGAACAACCACTCTGTTTGTGACGTCCTTCTCATGTTACCGCTTTTATCTGGTGTAGATTACTGGGACTAGATCACCCAGTATAGGCTCTTGCAGCATCTCTCCAGCAGTAGAGTAATTGTTTAAATCACTGGTGTTCATTCTTTCTACTGTGATGCATCAAGTGAATAACCCACTTCAAAAAGATGGCATTTGAATATTGTCCTCTGTTGTAATGCAGCAGATTTTCTGGCTTTCATAGATACTAAAAGCTGCATATGTGGAGTTGTCTCAAGCATTTATTGAGACCGCTGCAGTCTTTTCATTCATGTCTTATGCTAAAGCATGAGAGAAAGGTCCGTGCTAAATTTGTGTGGTAACATATTAAGCACACCTGAAAATTTTGCGAGGCTGCATCAGAAATTATTTTTGCGTGTTTTCTAAATCAAATTATATCCTGTCTTGCAGGGTTCTAATAAAACTTTAACATTAAAAAGTAAAGTTTAATACTTCCAAAAACAAAAGTGACAAAACCCACACACATTTAGGACAACAAATAGCGAACTGCCACAGAGAAACCTATTGTATCATGGCAGCCTGGAAAGCATCACCAAATTAGAGTGGGAGTGCCAGGAGGACTGTTTCCATTGTACAAATACCCAATTTTATCACTGCTTTCTCCGTTTTATAGGAATAGCTGGATGAAATAAGAGATCTTCTCTCCTCTTCCTATGCTGGCCATGCTTAAAACTGTCATCTTCTAGATTCTGGAGCAGGAAGTTGAGCTGGCAAGTCTCTCGCAAGCCCTGGTTGTCTTGAATTTCTCCTTCTGCGTCATGTTGCAAACATTGCTGAGTGAGAGCTGTGGGTGGCTTTGTAGATATGGACAGCTCTTGGCTGTGTAGTGGAATGCCTTGGACCTTGTGTGTGTATAGATATAAATACTGCTTTTCCAGAACAGGGGTGCTTATTGCCTTTTGGAAATACCTTTCTGAGCTGCCATATATCAAAGTTTTTGGGCCTTATTTGATCCAAGTTGATTATGTGTTTACTGGAATGAACTTTAATCTCTTCATCATGGCAGGGTCAAGGCAGGGAGATGCGTGAATCACTGGCTTTCCTGTTTCGTCTGCTCTCTGATCCATCTTATACTCAAACTGGGGCGGTCTGCATGTGGTAGTTTTGGGGAAATTCCTGTTTCTGAGCACACTAGGAACACGTTTTAGCATGCATGAGATACCGCAGCGTGGTGGTATGCATCGCTAGTATTGCCACATGAAGCATGCCCACCTCATTGCATGTTAAATAATTTGACATGAAACTTTGAAATAAGGCCATGTTGTAACTTGACTATTTTCATCTGTTACCAATGACTAAGGCAGGGCCTCCCAAAAATATCTGAGCCTCCAGGGGTGACTCCACAGCTTGCTGTGTGTGTTGCTTTTCATGCAGCAGCTGTTAAAGGAGCTTTGTGCCTTGTCCCCACTGCAGTCCTTAGGAAGGAGGATCAGGAAAAGGAAGGGCTGAATAGGTGAATTTCTGGAAGAAGTCCTGGTACATTTTTAGCTGCTGTTCAGTGGTATGAAAACTTGATTTTTAAAGCCTGCTGGGCAGGGTCCTTTCCTTATGGGGGGATAAGAGAGGAAAAAAAAATGAAGTTCTGACTGAATAGAGGAAACTTTAAAAAGTGGTGTATGAGGTTATAGATGTATCTTCTCTCTTGCATTGACTGTTGAAGGGCTGAAGCTTGTCAGAAGCCCTAGCTGCTTGGCAGATCCTCCTTGCCATGAGCTGATATTACAACAGTGATGTGCACTGGGGTGCATATGTGAAGCAACAGCCTCTTTTGTAGGAGGAAGAAGTGAGGCCATGAGGGTTGATATGATTAGATAGTCTCCATGTCGGGAGACAAGGCGACGTCTAGTGTTTGTAGCACTTCTGGCTGAAGGAGCTGATCTGTCTGAAAACTGCTTTTTAAGGTTGTGGTTTTAGCTGGAGTAACTTCTCCCACATTGATGTGTGGTTGAGGTTACTTGAGCACTGGGCTCAAAGTCCAAGGTAGACAGGATCTGTCATTGAACCGCACCTCCCTTTAACCATCATTAGGCTTGTAAACATGTGGGAAGAGAAGGAATTAATGAGAGCACAAAACCATCGAAGGCTAAGTTGGCACAGGAACAAAAAGTGTAAGCTGGACATAATTTGCCGAGATAAAGGAAAGTTGTAGGCGCTGCGATAAGGGCGACTGTGTGACAGGCAGGAATACAGTAAGTGATGTGACATACCGCTTGCTGTCTGTCTTCATGTCAGAGACTTGCACCAAGTTAGCCCAAGGTCTGCAACTCTTTCTTTACTGTCTCAGCATCTTACCAGCCCCTGGAGCTATCCAGATAACTAAGATGACAGAGTGAATTTTGAGAGAATGTCCTTCAGCTTTCTTTGCTGTGCCCTCCCTTGTCTGAGCTGGCATAGTGACTTAACCTAAAATGAATCAAATTTCTGAGTCATGGTTTCTTGGACCCCAACCCCTTTACTTAAAGCAGCAGTCCACTTCTGCAGCATTGGAGGGCAAAAAATCAGGAGGAATTGTGCCTAAGTGCATCGTGGATCCTCTGAAAGGTGTTTTATGTTTTGGCTAAAATAAAGTACAATGGGAGATTCATTTCTCATGTAGCCCTTACTGGGGTTTCTGTTTGCCTATGCCAGGAGGCTGGATGCAGTTACCTCTCCCAAGAGGTCTGTTCACTGTGCTGAGTGTCATCTGCCTGGAAGTTAAGGGTAGGGCATGGAGAAAACAAGTACTCGATGTACTCATATAGCTTGTCTTGTTGGAAGCTGACAATCCTTTCCAGTAGGCTTTGTCTATACATCCCTCTGTTTGCAAAGCCACAGCCTGTTGTCACTTCTGCCTTTCAAAGCCTTGCTTCACGCTGCTTAAAAGAACCAAAAAGAACTTTTTAAAAATTCCTAATAACACTGGATTATTCATCTAACTTTCTCCAGACATTAAAATCATGGTTAAAAAGCCCTTAAATATTCCTGCCTACCTAGCCCCCATGAAGTTGGGGCTTTAAAAATGTCTCTGCTGTTTGAGACTCGGAGTAAATCATGAGTTGCCTTGTGCTGCTGGCATTTAGTTCCTGCGTCGATGCCCTCATCTTTCACCACGGCCTGGCAGCTGGCAGAGCAGCTCAGAGATGAGGGTAGAAGCAGTCGCTGTGCTTCCCTGATCCTGAGCAATGAAGCGTGTTGTTGCTGGGCTGGTCCCCCGCTGTAATTTATAGCAGCCTGGCTGCTGCCGCTGGGCCTGGCTGCCAGTGGCCACAAGGGCCTGCTGAGAGGGCTGTGGGTGAGCAGGGATGAAGCAAGCTGTGGACTTGGCCCTCTCTTCCCCCTGCTTATGCCTGCCTCAGCAGGGAGGCTGGAGAGAGGGGTATGGAAGCTGCTTTGCCAGCTCTGTGCTGTTGGAAGACCTTCAAGCTTTGGGAGATGTTCCTGAGTCCAGCTCTGCAGAGTTAAGTACAGCACTGTAACAGGCAGTCATTGCATCTCGCCCAACAGTCTGGGACTTAAGGCTCAACCCTGTGGCAGGAAAATGTTAGCGCACACAGCTTTTCTGAGCAGGAACAGGGAGCATGCTATGTACAGCACTTCTAATACAGTTGTCTTGAACGCCTTCCCCTACATTGTACCGAACGTGCTGATGTTTGAGGGCGTAAAAATGCTACTCTGCTTGCACACTCCAATCCTAGTTTCTGTTTTGCAGCCCTGTCTCAAATTTTAAAGCTCTTGCATATAGCCAGCTTTTTATATCTTGGCTTATTAGGCAAAGGGAAGAGGTGACATAGGTAACAGCATATCATTGAAGGGAGAGTAACGTTCGATAGTAGAGAGAATAATGTTATAAACTGCTTCATATTTAACTGTACATAGAGATACTGTCCTGGAATTATATTGCAGATTACTCGGAACAATGTCAACTCCAGCAAGTGCATTCAGTATAAATATTTTGAGTTATTCATTACCATTAACAGAAAATAGTAATTCTTGTATCCTGCACCTTCTCTTTTTTTAAATGGAACTTGGCAGGACCAACCACTCTTTCTTCATGCCAAATTATGCACTATAGAGCTCAGTCCATGAAAATTTATTGTTATAGTTAATGTAAATTGCATCTAATGGGCAGATGACTCACGGCTGTGCTGACAGCCAGCATTGCATCCTAAAGGCACATACGAGCAGGTTAGAAGCAAAGGCACAATAAACAGGGCTTATATTCCATTTCCCCTTTCATGTGACAGTTTTCTTCTCAGTGCTAGGCTACAGAAGTCCTGCGATGCTACTCTTTGCTCAGGTCACTTGTATCGCAGTTGCAGTGGCCTCAACAAATTGTCCTAGTTATTGCTCCCAGTGTAGACTTTTGAATGCAAGCCAAGTGAATCCTTTTTGATTTCCAAACAATATTAAGAGGCTTGTTTAAAAAGCAATAACTTAACATGCTTCATTGCTTTTCTTGCAAACACCAGTTCTTTTAAGTCTGTAATACGAAGTTTTATTGCATATGCCAGGATTGCAGAGTTGCAGCTGGTTATTGGTAAAGCTGCTTTCCATTATGGACCAGCAAGTCTTGCTTTTTCCCTTAGTGTTGTCACTGCAATGACAACCACTATAGGGTGGTGCCAAGGACTGAGGGCTCTTGGTGAGGTAAATTGGATAATTTAGCGGGATTTTAAGGACCTGTGTAGGCTTTTTATAGTGGGAACAAGCCATTAGGATACAGTTCCTGTAGTTCTCTGCCCACCCCGTTGAAAAATTAGTGTTGGGGGTGGGGAGTGGGAACACTGCACTCGAAACTGGGGAGCATCATCTCATTACCTTCTTGTGCTCCCAAGTCTCCTGTAGCTGGATGCTTGATTGTAATTTTTTTGGATCAGGGAACAATTTTGGTTATATAGTATCTAATGCCTGTGGCCCAGCCCTAACTTGGAGGCATTAATGTGATGTAACTGGTACATTAGTGTTTGACAGCACTGGGAAGCTAAACCAGTTTGGAATGCAGATAAGGTGGGATTTCAGCCCTGCTGCGAAACCTTTCAAGGCTGATGAGAATCCAGCTTTGTGCTGGAGCAAGTCCAAACCCCTCTTTCCACTCTGGTTGTGAACTACGAGGTAAATAAAAAAATGTAATCATTATTTTGCGGAAGGGCTCTTGGAGGCTTTAGAAGAGAGGAAGGTGACAGCTACGGAGCGGGAATGTCCAGAACTATGGTAGCATTTGTTAAGCTACTGGCAAGAAAGAGTTTACTCCAGCCTTCTGTAACTTCATTCAAAATGTGATATAATTACTGTTTACACTACAGCCTAAAGCTGCTTCCTGTTTCCAGTATAGTAATTATGCCAGAGGCACACCATTTATTGCGAGTGTATCAGCCCAGGATATGGTCATTACTGTATTAATAGGAAGTACCTTCAAACTGTTATACTTAACAATAACTACATCCTCGAGTAACGAACTTCTTGCCATTCGGCTTGCAAGTTTATAAGCATCTCCTGAGGAGAATAAACAGGAAAGCACCATTCTTCTCTCTCCCACCCAATTGCTTTAAATGCAATTAATTAATCTTAAAGATGGTTTTAAAAGAGGACCTAATTTGAAGATACTGCTGCTGACACCAGCATATGCTAAAGAAAGGGATCTGTGTTCACCCAGTGTTATTGCTGCTCAGTGCTCACCTGGAGCTGTTGCAGTGGGTGACGCGATGCCAATACACTGGGGTGAGGAATGAGAAAGCTAGAAGTTGCCTCTCTGGTACAGTAACTCCTAAACAGAGCCAGTGGCCCCAGGCAGCTTGCTGCCTATCCATTTTGCTGCTATGGGGTGGAGTGTGCCACGCTGGGGTGAGTAATGGCCTTTTCAGAGGGTTGGTCACTGGGAGGAAATGCCATATCGGGTGGTGATTTAATTCTGCAGCTTGACTTGGATATTTGGCAGTGGCCATTGTTGGCCTCCTGGATTTCTTATTGTAGCAACGACTTGTTTTAGTTTCTTGAACCAGATTAAGCACTTAAGCACCATATTTACTGACTTAAGTTTCCAGTGATAAAATATGGAAATTTTAATGTTAAAAAGAAAACAAGCCTCTAGTTAAGGGATTGGAGTCCTTTGGCTCATTTTACCTATGGGATTCAGTCTGAGTGCTTGTTTCGCTACTTTCCACACTCTAAGGCTGTCCAGCTTGCTGTGTTATGGTAGGATTGTCTGATGATATTGAATGCGTGCTGCTTTCTGGCCGCTGTTGCTATGTCAGGGAAACCTGCCTGAGTTTTGGACTCTGAAGTACATGATGATTGAGACTTCATCCTTAGTTCTGTTAAAAAACTTCCCTGGCACTTCCTTCATTGCTGAGTGTGGTCTGCTTCGGGGGCTTGGTGAGCTGCACGCGCCGTCGTGCCGGCAGGGGAAGTTTGGAAAGGCTGTACAATACCGCACGGCTCAGCTTACTGGGGCAACGCTCCAGCATCCTGGGCTGCCTTGGAATACAGATGGAAGAGGAAATTACTGTTACTTGCGTCCGTCTTCAGTAAGAGGAACAATAACTTCAACAGGCAACCTTGATGCATGCTATTCCTTTCCCCATAACCTGGAACTGGCAGGCAGCTTTGAAAGGGCCTTGTGCGTCCTGGCTGTTGCAGGAGAATCAACTGTCTGGATAAACATTTCCAGTAGAATTGGAGAGTTTCCTGAACAGCCTCTGTTCCCTCTGAATTAGTGCTAGTGTGAGGGGGGATTCCAGGAGATGGCTGTGCCTGTGCCAAGCACATTTCGCACCATGTGAGCCAGCTCCTTACCTAGGAAGCAGCAGGCTTGGGCGCTGCGCTCTCATGGCTCCATGTTCTCATGGGGTTGGATCCTAATGGCATCTTCTACTTGAATATTGGCAAGGAGCTTTTCCATTCCCTTATTGTTACAGACCGTGAACACTTTGTGGGAGTACAGGGGTTAGCCAGGTTTGCATCTCTCATGCCGATTAACTCTACAACTCCCATTGTATTTATTTGGCCAATGGATGCTAAGCGGGGGTAGCGTAGCTATGTACTTAATGTTGTATTTAATCCCTTCAAGTCCCCCTGTCTACTTAAGGGTCTCCGCCCACTGCAGTGCAGATGCCTTCTTGTCTGCAACAGCTGCAGCTGTTAATTGCAGGGCGCAAACAGAATAATGCTTCTTGGAGGGAAAGCTGACTTGCCCTTAAACCCATGTTCACGTATTTGGCCAATGTAGAATGAGCAGGATGGGAGCTGACGGGTAGCGATTGTCTTATGTTTGTCTGCTTGTTCCAGCATCACTGTCAGAGCTTCTTACTGCTTTGAATTCCATTCTGCTGTTAAGTCAGCTTCTCAAGGCTGCCTTGCCATACAACTTTGGTGTTTTCATATAGATCTATCCAAGTGTTCTCTGTCATTAAAGCAAATTAGTATTTTCCTGTACTTGTTCTTAATGCTTGAGCTGCAAACAGGGATTAGACTCCAAGATGGTCACTGCTAGCAAGAGGTGTAAATTTGGCAGGACTTGAAATACTTGTTTGAAGGATAAAGCTGCTGTCAGCTGGGGTTTGCTGTTAAAAGTAATCTTTAGTGGGACTGTCTTATCAACAGTCTTTGTTCACTTTTGTTCTGTTGTATGCTGGGGGAAAGCCTTGCCATGCCAATGTCCCAGACTGGGTATTGGGAAGAATTTAACAAATGCTAATGCTGGAGAGGGTGTGTTTAAAATTATCCTGGCCTGGAACTGGCAGTGGCCCAGACTCTTCTTCAGAAGAGCAAAGCCAGGAAGAAAGAGATTTCCAGGGCTCGACCGGGGCTGTTTGGCCAGGCCATCACGCCAGTTCTGTTCTCATGATGCACGAGGGAGGAGAGAAAAAATAGCTTTTGACTTTTTGTGTGTGAAAGGATTTGGAATATTTACAGAAGGCAGTAGAGGGAGAATCTGTTTGTTTTGCTGGTTGGTTTTTTTGTTCTTTTTCTCTTCCATGCAGGTGGTTACCGTTAAAGCGAGGTGCATTGTGAATTGCTGTCTATTCATGGGCATCCATTCCCCAGGCAGCTGCTTTGCTTGCAGCCTTTCTTGAGACAGCACCTGTATGTGCTCTGGTCTGTGTGGTTTCCTAGCCAGTGCAAGCTTAGCAGCCATGCTGATGAACGTGGGTGTCAGCTACAAAGGTGCTTCTCTTGGCTTTGCATGGGGAGCAGCATGTGAAAATAAGCTGCAAAACTTCAAAGCATATTTGGAGTGAAAGTGTTTGCCTCGAGGATGGATAAGTGTTGCTGTTAACCCAACAAAGCAGGGCTTTTTTGAGGGTAGAAAGGGGGTAGTACAATAACTTTCATAGCACGTGCTGGATGTTCTTCTGTGTTTGTTGACTTTGGTCGAAAAAAATCAGGGAGCCTTTTTCACTAAAGTTGAGACTTCACAGGACAGTTGAGTGGCCCTGCTTTGCCATTCTCACCATCTCTGTTGTACCAGCTCTGCTCACCTGACCCTTGGTAATGTGGTTCAGTTCACTAAGCCATGAGCAAACAACGTTTTTCTTTTGTCTGGATTTTCACCAGTGTGTGGGGCTAAACTGACTTCCTGAGGAAGTACATGAACTCCTACAGGGCTGGAGAGCAGTGAGACTTGGGGCTGGGGAAGCGTAGGATGCATTCAGCAGTCGTGAGACTAGATCAATTCACTGTCTCTTCAAGTCTCCCCCCAAAAAGGGTACATAAGTATCAGACCAGTGCTAGGTTCTGTTTTCACATTTTTAGCGAACTTAAGAACCTGTGACAAACCACTTTCCTTGTATTTTTGAGGGTCCCTTCTGATAATTTTTTAACTTTTTTTCTGTGCATAGTACTTAAAATGCTGCTGGCTATAAAACATGCAAATACCACTTAGTGTCTGTCTACTCAAGTTACAATTGGTGTTAAGTCCCTACTGTTTCTGCATGATTGGAGGCAGGAGGTGCTAATACAAGAAACAAAAATACAAGAAATAATAATCTTTTAATGCATTTTTGTTGGTTGAAGGAAAGATTTAATGACTTCCACTTATTGTTGCTTTATCTTTCTGCAGGGATGTGAAAGCAGGAAATATTCTTCTTGGAGAAGATGGCTCGGTGCAAATTGCAGGTAACTTTCCTGGTAGCTTTGAATAAACTTTAAGTGTAACTGGGTATCCAAAGAGATAGGTTAATGATCAAGAAGATATCTACATAAAAATGTTAGCTTCAAGAAGCCCCACAGTTCCTAAAACAAACAAACAAACCAAAACCAACACCAGTAAAAACCCCCAACAATAAACAAACCACAAACCAAAACAACAACAACAAAAAAACAACCTAGAGTTTATTACATCTTGTTATCTTAAATTACTGTTCTTTGGAATTACGACAATCAGCATGAATAAATTCTTTAACTGTTAAATCCTCAGAATCAGTAGATAAAATTCTTGGCATAGCTAGTCAGATTTTTAAAACAGCAAGTTTGTAGGCTTGGAAGTGGACTGCACAGACCTCACTGATTTATCATTGATGCGTAAGGTGGTTTTCAGAAGGACTATGGTGAACAGTGGATAGATTCATCAGTAGGAAATTGGTATGTTTGATGGTAAAAGTCACTTGCAGCTTTGCCTTAACCAAAGATCTGCTGGTCAGACTGCTCATGTGGCTGCTCCCTGGTCTGCTTCAGTTGAACTGAGTGGCAGAGGGCATGTTTGTCTGTCCAAACCCAGCCCAAACTGGGGTGAACTAAAAGTCTTGGAAGCAGTTGTGCAAGCTGAGGGACAGGGTAGGGAAAACTGTTAAAGACAGTTGCTTTAGCTCATACAGGTGTGCCTGGAAGAGATGTTGTAGTCACTGCTGTCACGAGCTGCATCGACACAGGTATGTTGGAAACAGTCCTTGGTATGGATGGATCATATGTCTGTGGAAAAGGGTGGTGTATGTTTCCACCCCCTCCCCAATACTACTCTTCTGGTCTTTTATTTCATACATGTTCCTATAGGCTTCACTCTTCTTTCCAGAAATCAAGAATTGTTATTGTGGACTGTTAAGTAAGACAAGATTTTTGGAGAGTACATTTAGAACCTGTGAAGCTTGGTTTTTCCTCTTCCCAGAGTGCCATTTTCCTATCCTGAGTGCGATTCTTCTCCGACTGTCCTTTCTCTCAGGCCTGTGCTCTTTCCATGAATCTTGTGGTGCCTTTCCAGTCCTTGTGCCACCTCTAGCTGGAGGGCAGAGCTTGGTCCTGCCATCTTAACAAACATCTTTGTACATGTTTAACTTCTACAGTCCCATATTTAATTGGAAAGAGCCATATCTGTTTGTGATAGGGTCTTTTTTTTTTTTTTAGTGACCATCTTGCTGGTGGAGGCACAGCAGTGGGTCAAGCCAGTGTGCTGGGGGTTAAGGCTTTGCAGCTGTGTGGCAATGACTGTTGTGTCAGGCAGAAGTGTGTGTTGCATTGTGTAGTGCTGAGAGATACAAACTCTTTTGGTATATCTATGCCTGGATTTGTGTCTTGGAATGAAAGGTGTAGATTTTCCACCAGGAGGCAGAATGCATTGCAGTGCACAGGTTGGTGGTGGTTGGGTTTTGTTTTTTTTTGGTTTTGTGTGGTTTGGTTTTTTTTTTTTTTTTTTTTTTTTTTTACAGGCAGCTCTTCTCCATCTGCAGAAGGCAATAAGCCCTTTTACAGGACATAATACCTAAAATACAGGACTTATGCTTAAAACCTGAAATTGCTTTGTTTTCCCTTTTAAGTCTCCCAGTGCTCTTAATGTCTGCTGTTACATTTCTCATGAGATGTAAATAATTCATCCCATGTGGCAGCTGATGGAAGGTAGGGAGTGGCTTCTAAAATGCTCAAAGGAGCAAACTTTATACAGTGAAATCCTACAGTTTTTTTCCATAATGCGGCCAAGATGTAACATTTTGGATTTGTTACTGTACAGAGCTTTAGATTGTGTTCTGGGAGAGGCTGCAAATAGCCATTTCATTAGAGCAAATGCTTGTGTTTCTCTTCCACAAGGGTGCCAGGGCTTGGCTTTTTTTTTTTTTTTTTTTGTTAAGGCTCACTAGTAATAGGTACCTGTTTGTGTATTTTTCTGCTGAGCAATTTTTAGTTGATAGGTAGTTTTAAGGTTGACTAGTCTTGTATGAATTTCAGAGGATTCATTTGGTCTGTGACGTGTACATGTTCCCCTGGACTGAAATGTCTACTTGTGGTTTATATGTGCAACATCTAAGTGATGAAATGCATCTCTCTGCATATCCTGCGAAAGCAACATTGCGAGATGTGCAAAGTTCCCGTTTAAAAAATTCTTTCTTTGAGCATGAAAAGGACTAATGCTGTAACCTTTCATGAGACACAGCAGAGCAACTAAACTCAACCAAGGTCAGCAAGTTCATCGCCGTGGCAGGAAGCACTTTTCGTTTCTGTGAAGGCAGCTGATGACTTGAAAGAAACAAAAATAAATGACTGAATACTAGAGAAGAGCCTGACCTGGTCATAACATGAGATTTTGTTTCTGTGGGAATTTCTGACACTTAAGCTTCCTTTCCGCCTGACCCAGGATGAAATGGCAAAATTTCTTGTGAATTTTTTGAGGAGGAAAAAATGCTGGAAGCAAACCAATCCCAATAAAGTGAGTTTTGTTTCAGCGAGATCAAAGCACTTGCTTTTGACAGAAATATTAATGCATATTATGAATAATGCTGTTGATCGTTGAGTGCTTCAGTTATCAGCTGGATGACATCACTGTGTTCCCATGAAACAAATGTGTTTAAGTTTCACTGCAAAGTTACACCATGAAGAAAAAAAAGAAAAGATTGATCAGCTGTGTAATGAAGCCTGAGGGTTAGAGTGAATGGGGCACCTCACTTGAAGATGCTAGTTTGGTGTACGTAAAAAATGCAAATAACGTAGTAGCAAAGAATGACTTCAGTTCTTTTATAACTCTTTTCCTTTTGCCATCCTTCTATCAAAACTGCCTGTGAACAGTTGTTTAAGAAGGTCTTATTCAATGTTTGGCCTTTGCAACCTTGTGTTCCTGTGTGTTTCCTACTCCTTGACACAATTCACGTTTCTTGTCTCAGAAGAAATGCAAATCTTAAATTTAACTGTGAGGAATGTAAATTTCAAACTGGAAATCCTTTGAGGGAAAAAAAACCAAAGCTGCTTTCAAGGTTTAGAAAAAAATGCTCAACCCTGTGGTGGAGGAAACCCCACTGCCAAGCTGTACCTCCACAACATGTCGGTGAATTTAATTACTTGGGAAATTTTCATGGTATCGAATTCATGGCAGTAATTTTGCTGCAGGATTATACAGTTCTAACCAGTGAAAATGAAGGCCTCTTTTGTTAATTTGGGCTGTGCAGTTCTGCTAAGGCTGAAAAGAAAAAGCAACTTGATGAATGTGTGTCCGACACTTCTCAGGTTCTGTTTGTAACTCTGAATTGGTGGCTGTGCATTGGACGTGAAAGCAGCTGTGGGAGCACTGCGAGCTGAGGTGGGTGCAGGTAAAGCGATGGAGGAGAAATCTGTGAGCTCAGGGGTGTTTGCTGGAAGTAAGAATTCTAACAATTCTTCTAATGGCCTGCACAAACGCCCAGCTTCAAACTCCTCCCCAGATCCTGGGACTTAGTATTTTTACTCATGGCTCTGTCTATTTTTAACTATGTAGCTCCTCTTGCTTTCAAAATGTGCATCCACTGAACCAAGGCATAAAATGGACTTTAACAGATCCAGCTGACCAGTGAGACCAAAACTGAAGCCATTTGCTTCTATCTTAGCGGGTTTTTTTTTGTTTTTTTTTCCTTCCCCCAAGGGCACTGCCTTGGGCTTGTGGCTTGGCACCAAGTTTTTGGAGCCTGTTACAATTCAGAGTATCACTTTCTCAGTTTGAAGTGTTTTCTTGCACACTGAATTAATCTATCTTCTGGAGAGAGCAGGACTCTTTCCCAGATGCCATTGTTCTGGGCCATGCTGACGGTGGTTGCTATGTAAATTGAGATAGCTGCGTTCTTTTGTGTTCCAGCCTCTCCATGGCAATTATTGTGTTGGTGTTTTTTGTTGTTTGTTTGTTTGTTTGTTTTAAAATCAGAGTGTAAAACCTCTTTGCCCCGACATTTATTGGCTCCCTGAAGTCTGAAAGCTGCATGGGTAAAAACACTCTTTGTCAACATAAACTACTATTGCTGCATAAACCAGGAAACTACTTCTCACAGTAAGCAAGGATTAATATTCTTCAGTTTATTTAACTGTGCAGGCCCTATAAATTATTGTGAAATGGAGTGAGAGTCTTGATAGACTAGGAGGGGATGGGAGAAGTTGAGGGGAAACTCTCCCAGGGTGCATGAAACTTGCTCGGTACGAACCATTCTCCAACCGTGGCACAATATTAGCATCCTACGGAGACGGGGTGCAGACTAAATCTTCTTTTCCCTGTCTTTATCCACTGGGATATTAAATAATGCTGTCACCCACCTCTCCATGATTGAATGTGAAGAAGCATGGGTCTGCTGAAGGCTGAAAGGCATATATCCTTCCATGTGTGGGATTTTTCTGTTGTAGGGACTATAACATGATATCTTCAGGTTTTAAAACCAGTTGGGATTATTAACGTGTACTCCAGGAGGTGCTCAGTGTGCTTGCTGTGTCCCGGGCGGGCCATGTTGCCAAGCAGTTGAAGTAGATTGAGATTTCACAAAGTTATTCAGGACTTGCTAATTGATACTGGGCAAATTGCCAAGCCCTTCTCGCTTTATCTATTTATAAAATGGGGATAGTTAAGGCCAGGCAAAACTTGTGTAACTGAATTTGTGTAACTTTCCACAAATCCATGCCAGCTTGTCACCGGTTCGCTGTGTTCCTGACTGCTCTTAATTCATTGTACTAAAATAGCGCTCTACATAAACATCGAGCTATGATGCAGGCAGTGTCATTCCCCCACTTTCCCTTAGGAAACTAACTTTGGGAGATGAAATTGATTTAACAAGGGGTAAGGCACGAATCTAACTCGGAGAGAGGAGTGCCGATTGCAGGGCGGACTTGAGCAGCTGGTGGTGTATCACGGATACCTCTGAGTCCCTTCTGTCTTTCGAAAAAGGGGCAAAAGTGTTTTTCTGTGTGGTTGGAGAGTTTTGGTGCCTCCCCTGTGGCAGCACGCTGTGAAGTAACTTTTTCTGTGTGTCTTTTGTAATATCTGCGTTTCCTGAAGAGGTGTTGCACTATTTGGTTGTTGAAACCACTTGTGAACTTCTCCAAGGGTGGTAGCTTCACCCAGCCTAGGCTTTTGTCATCCTTAAGTTACTTTGTGCAGTATTAGTGTATCTTTATTAACATGCTGTTGGGGCTCAGTTCCAGATGTGATCTTTACGTTTACTCAGCAAAAGTATTTCATACATCTTTTATGTGCCTTGACGTTATTGTGAAAAGGCTAAACTTGTGATACAATAAAGCTGCCATTCTGCATGTGAATTGATTAGAAATATATGACTGTAGTGATCTACCTTTCCAAATGAAAATTTGGGAGACCAAGTGTGTGTTTATAGATCCAATACCACTGTATAACCATATAGTCTTTAAAAGGAAAGAAGCTTTTGGTTCTTGTACTTCACTAATCTTCCTTTTCTCTGGCGTCTTACCACCCACTGCAGTCTCAGCACAAAATTGCTATCTACTACTGCCTTCCTCTTCTTCCTGCCAGGCTTTGTTCATCTTCAGTGCTCTAAAAGCTGTAAGGTTTGCAGAAGAACACTGAGTACAACTGCAGGTATTTTCTGATGGTGAACAACTGAAGCAGAAGGAAGGTGACCAGTGAAAAAAACGTTTTGTGCTGTCTTCTGAAATACTTTTACTTTTGCTTGAGGAGGGATAATATCTTGGCTACCCAAGTTTAAAAACAACTCTTGAGTGGTTTGAAGTCAAGATTGGTTTATTCTGTTGTTCTGTCCCACTGAAGTTGGAAACTGCTTTAGGGTCTGATCCAAACCCTGTAGGAGCCTTTCTGATGTCAGTAGGCTTGGGTCCTGGCTCCTGGTTAGTGCACAGTCTTCTTTCACTTGTACTTACCTGGTAGGTAGCTACCTGCAGTAGCAGGTACTTAGGCTTTTTAGGATTAAGGCAATGTTACAGTATGAGATGGCCAAGGAGAGGTGATTTTTAACGGCTGACTTCTAGATTTGGAAAAAACAATCTAACTCATGATGATACTGTAGAAATATATCTTCCTGAAGTACATAGCAGCAATGGTGCCCATTGTGATGTGGTCTTGCCACAGCATTCTTGTGTCGGTGAGTTGTTTAGACTGGGTCTTTGTTTCTGCAATGCAGAATAGTAAGAGGTTTTCCTTTCAGCTTTTGCATTTCCTGAGCGGCCACAATAGTTGTCAAGATTGACAACTTGGATAGGTTAACAGCAGGAGTTGTTGCCTAATACCATGCTTCTTCAAACACTAGCCTGCAACTTCATTGCCACTAGAGTGTTTTGTAGGGTATGTGGTTTGCAACACATGATCTTTCTACTGAAAAAGACAAAATTGGCCATATTTTCTGAAGAGCCTGCATCAGCAGAATTGTCATTTCCATTCTGGATTGGTTTTGCTGTGATATGAGAGTCTGGAGATTATATATATGTTTTTTTTAGTAGAAGTCTTTGGCTTATATCATTAAAACAGGTCCAGCAGATGAATCTTTTGTACATTGCTTCAGAAAAATGATTAAAAAAATGATCCTATGACTTGTATCAAGACATCCTGGAGACTATTATTTGCTAGCAGACTACTGGAAGTCTGCAGGTTTTGGGCTCCTTTAGAATATGACAGTCGTTGGATTCCCAGCAGTGGTGGTTACTGGTATTGCAAGCCAGGTCCAAACATTTCCAATTTCTCCCTATTTGTGATGATGCGGTTCTTTCCAGTTATCACTGTAGTGAGCCAATATAAAGTACAAGCTGTCAAAGAAGAGTACAAATGTAAACACTTCTGAGCTATTGTACCTCTTGAATTTCATTACTTTCCCTGTTTTCTAGAGTTAAATTAATTTGCAATAACCTAGTGCTGTTTTAGCCTTTCTGAGGGTAGTTAACAGTGGTAGATTGTACCGACTACTCAGAAGTAAAAACTGAACCCTGACTTGTGGTTAGGATTTTATTTTATTGCTTTACAGATATTTCATGAGAGCAGGCACATTCTTATCTTAATAGCTGGCACTTGGATAAAGTTAGGAAGATGACATTTGAGAAGACTGTTTCAAAGTCATTCCTTACAGCAGAGTAGGACAGGCGGATTGTGCCTTTTTTAGCCCACTGGAAATGAGGAAAATTGGGAAAACATTGAATAAATCAACCATGTAACAGAATACGGTTTGGTTTAAGCTTTCTGCTGACCTCACATGGCAGATGTAGGGGCACAATTTCCAACTGGAATTTATAAACCCATGTTTGATGTGAAATGTGGTGAATGCTGTATGCGCTGCATAAAGGACTTTTGCTTTTACTGCTGGAATGCTTTTGCTTTGAATGGCATTTCCTTTACCCTCAAAATGACTGCGTGGCAACTTGAGGTAAGATAATATACACGAGTTCAAATACAGCACATCACAACAATATGCTGATGGCACTTGGACAAGTTTCTATTAGTAGTATCGTATTTAAAAGAACTTCTAATTGCTCTTGTGTTGAGAACAATAGATCTTGCGAGAGACTTCCTGTCATGAGTGGTAAAGTGCAAGTAATCTTACTCTGAACTTTTTAGGAAGCTGATGCAGTTTTCTGAGAAAAGCAAGGATGGTGGATACACGCATGGAAGATCTCAAAACAAAAATCACTGTTGCAAAAAGTGGGTTTCCAGAATAATACAGGTTGCAGTGCTGATGGGGATAGTGATCCATCTAAACGTGCTAAAACTTCAACTTTAGCAGGAAGACAGGATGCCTCTGGGAAGAGGGAAGAGAACAGGACAGTGCATCAGGAAGAAGCTGAACCATAATGATAGGCATTTGCTGCTAGTGCTTGTTTTAGCCCTGTGATTTCTATGCAACTTTCTTTACTGTCAGTTTTCACTTATCCATGTCTAATATTTTAGTGAGCACTAAGTTCCTGTCCTTGGAAGCCTCTAACCTAAGTGTGCTGGAAGCTTTCAGCATCTTACTCTTCTGAGTGATAACTTCAGTGGTGCTTCTCAAATGCTGAAAGACTGGTGAGAAAGGGCTCATTGCACTGCTGGCATGATGCAGAAGGAAGCTTGGGTCTGTCCTCGCGTGGATGCCATTGCCTGAAAATTGTGAAGAGGGTGTCTTTTGTTGCAGTTGATTCCTCAGTTAGGATAACATCCTTAAGCCATGGAGTAACTCTGTGGCTCCTCTGAGTAAAACTTAGCATTTGCAGTTAACTACATCAGCTGAGTTTAAAGAATTTTAAAACCACTTGTGGTCAATAATGTTCTGTTTTTGTGTGAAATAGCCTTAGAGTTTCAGAGACTTATCCTCCAAGCCTGTCACCAATCTCAAAAATGGCATTCAAGATTGTGATTGCTTGTACTGTGCTTTAAAAAAAGGGAGGGGTCGGGAATAAAACGTGAGTTATGGAGAATGACTCATTGCGGGTCTGTAATTCTGCAATAGATAAGCAGTGTAGTTTGGAGCAAATCGGGAAGAAATACTTCTACAGTTTTGTGTTTACAGTTCCCTGTCACCTGATTTATTTTATTTCCCCCCCCGCCCTTAAAGAAAGTTTGTCATCCTCTCTTGAATGACTTCATTGCCAAATCTTTTGTAATGCTCTTCTCTGAACAAACATACTGTACCCCATTGCTATGGCTGCACGCTACTGCTGCTGTTCACAGATCCTGTTTTCCATGTCATTCTTAATTGCATAAAACATCAGTGTTAACTTTGAAAGCATAGTTTTCACCTAAAAGAATGACTTACTTTAAGGCAATTACTGGCAAGCTCATGGGGCATCCTTGAGCATCCTTCAGCTTGTGAGTTTCAAGTGGGGGTAACAGTGTGCAGGATGTGAATACCCCTGTGCAAGGCTCCCTCTGGCATGGTTGGGCTGGTTAGCGGCATGTGCTGCTCAATTCAGTAATGCTGTTGTATCATTGGGAACCAGTCCAAGTTCCTGTTAAAGCACTGAGCACCTCAGTGATGGAAGATTACCAAGCAAAGCATATTATGATAATAAAACATTCAGAATAAGGTGCTGATACCTGTAGTCTGCAGGATGCAGTTAGGATAGTTAAATGTTATAAAGGCTAGTAACTTTTTATGTACCAGACTTCATTGCTGCATCATTAACAGGATGCTAAATGAACTTCAGTTATTACTTGTTGTGTATGTATACAAATGCAAATAAAGCACTGGCTGTCAGAGGCAGGTCTGTACCGTAGCAGGTCTGCTGGGGGAGCGCAGGCATGCTGTAATGTGACCAGTGGGCTGTAATGGAAAGTGGAATTTTCCTCTCTGCCAGCCAGTGCTGAAAGCTCTGCTGTCCCCAGTAACTGAATGGTGGACTACAGACGGCTCGTGTACCAGCACTCTTAACTGTTTACCATTCTTTGTTTATTAGGAAACTCCTCATACGTAACTGTATGGCGTAGTACTTAATAGGTGGCTGGGAATATGAGGGGAAAGAGGGGACAACCTTTCAGTTTGCTTGGGATGTGTTCTTAATACAATCTGTTTTTGTTTTCTTTTCAGACTTCGGTGTTAGCGCATTTCTGGCCACTGGTGGTGACATTACCAGAAATAAAGTCAGGAAAACTTTTGTGGGCACACCTTGCTGGATGGCACCAGAAGTTATGGAACAGGTGAATTGTTTTTCCTAGTGTCCTCTTAGCTGATCTGCACCTGGAATTCCCTGTTGTCAGCAAGGGCCATATTTAGTTCAAACTAAGATGATAATTTGGCATCCTGTAAGGCTTTCTTAAAACCACAGGATTTTCTTCGATTTGCCTATTGTAGCCAGGCTTGTATTGGGGAATATTAAGTATTCAGTAGATTTTTGCCCTGTTGCTTCCCTTCAGGCTCCTACCAAAGGTGAGGATGAGACAGCTCAGCTGTTGCATAAAGATTAACCTGCCCCTCCCTCTTGCATAAATGTGAGGTAGAATATAAATAGTTTCACATGTGGTAAATATGCACATATACAGGTTAGTAATGTGCTCTTCTGCATTTGTAAATGTGAGAATTTGGGGTAGCTAATTGCAACATGTCAGAGCAGGGAGTTATTACAGTAAAATAACATGCAGTTGACTTTGTTCGGGTTTTTAGTTTCTCTTGGCTTGTGAGTATCCAGACTGTAAATGCTGAGGAATGCTTGCCTCTTCCCTTTCCTCCTCTGCTGTTTTGGCTAGCTAAAAGGTGTCATACTTCTTCCCATTGGGTAGAGGTACATCACTTTTTGTCCTCTACTACTTCTAGACTAAACTATAAAAGCTTTATCTGCATGACTTCTGATGAAGGCCACCTGGAAACTGTTTAATGTAAAATATTGTTGCCCGTTTCTGAGCAAGATCCACAAACAAAATTATGCCACAGTCCTGACAGGGCATTTGCAGTAGATGTCTATTGCATTGATGTTCAGTGCCATAAGCATTCTGAAAATTATCTCTCATCCCCTTAAAAACAGTCTGACAGAGGGCTGGAGTCAGGGTTTGATTTTTGATGGGTGTGCCAAGCAGAAATACAACTGACTATAAATGTTTTTCCGTTTTTCCTTTTTTCCTTCAAAAAATCGTTTTAACAAAAATATTTTGGGAAAACATTGTTTTATTAAAGTAAACTCGCCTTGTTACTTTTCTCGTTGCTGTTCACAATAAAATATTTTGAAGCTTGGGAGGAACTTGAGTAAGACTCCCACAAATATATATGTAAAAATAGGTATATAAATATATATATAATATATGAAACTTCTTGAGGGATTGAGGTAATTTTGGAGTAGCTTAAATATACTATTGCTGAAAGGCTTTTTCAATGTTTGGCTTTTTCAGTGGCTCTCCATGGTGGCACTGAGGGGCTGGTGCGTTACATCACCCCTGCAACCTCCTCAGGGTACAAGTCTTAACACTGTAGAGTACAAGACACACTCCCCAAGTCAGGAGCCGTCTTTGCGAACTTGCTTCTGAAATGCTTCACTGTCATGTACTTCTGAATTTTTTTTCTTACGTTGATTTAAAAATGAATAAAAGTAGTGTTCAGTGTTTCCAAAACCAGATCAGAGTTGTCCCTTGCTTTTCTGTCCTTTTGTGTCCTGTCCTGGTGCACAGGGCACAGCAGGCTGGCCAGGACCTAATGGTGCTGCTCCAGGCTCATTGCGGTTAGGGTGGCTGCAGTCTACAGGACCACAGGGAAATAAAGAACTTAAGGAAGGTGCTAAAAAGGAGAAATGAAGGTTTTGGTGACAAAGCGGGGTTTCTTGATGCAACAGATATGTTTCTGAAGAAGGCAGATTTTCTAGGGAGTCCAATACTTCCATGAAGGCTGTGCACGTCTAACTTGTTGCAATTATTAGATGGTAAGGCGGTATTTTGGATGCTGATGTAAAATCCTTCAATGTCCATTTATATCATCTTGCTGTCTTCCAGCAGGTGTCACTCTGAGCCGCTATATCCAACCCGGGAAAAAGGACAAAGGGGTTGCTGTAGGTTAGCCTTCGATATGTAGATATTATCGACCCAATTCCATGTGGTTTACTTCAGCATCATTAAGTTCCTTTAGCATGTTAATACACGATAGCCTGGTGTTGTCTTTTTATGTATGTTCACCTGACAGATTTACGGCAAAAAAAAAGTTGATGAGAAAAATAAATGTTGTAGATATAAACTAACTGCAGGGTGGTAACTAATATGTATTGGACAGATGTCAAGATGAACTGCTGTAGACAGTTTTGAACGTCATGGCTTTCATTTGCAGGCAGGATTATATGATATAATTAAAAATACCCTAAACCCACTAAACAGTTAAAACCCTGGTGGGGAATGGGGAGTTGCACTGTGTATAGATGTGCTGCAAGACTAACTGAAAGATAAAGCTAAGAAATGTCCCAAAGTTATTCTCAAAACCTAAAAATAGTGTCTGTGTGGGGGGAAAACCCCACCCTTACAGCATATTTCTTCCTCCACTATGTTTTTTAAATTATACAAGATATCTGTGCGTGTTCAGTTAAATGACTTGAAATCTGTTCATAATCATGGCAACCATAAACTGAGGCATTTCAAGAAACCTTTCAGACCTTTAAAGCTCATGAAAATGATGTCTACACAGTTGAAGAAATTAGTGCAAGATATAAACTGCTGTTGCTATAATAAGTTTCAGTTCAACTATAGTATTACAAGAAGAAAAGTGCAAAAGGGGTTTTTGTTTGTTTGTTTGCCAAAATTCAAGGTTATCTTAAAGGTAGTTTGGGGAACGGTTTTGGCTTCATCACAATGAGCATCATTCTAAAGCTTGTTAGGTTAGCTGAACACAATATCCCTATTAGCTTTGCTCTGTTTCAATATTCATTTTTTCCATAGTCTAGCAAGAAGAAATACAAACCATTTTAAGCAGCCAAAACGCTTTGATTTTTGTAGCTGCCCTTGAAGTTAGTACATAATGTCTCTCTCCTGCAGCGGAGAAAGCAAGTGCCAAAATATTACCTAATGATAATGAGGAAGTAACCACTTTGGCATATGAAATATTTTTTCCTGTGCATGAGGGGAAGGAAATGCTATAAATTTTCCTGAACAAGTCTGTGTTTAATGTCAAGTGCAGAAGCTACTGTTAATTAGTGGGGGGAAATATTGGTCTGTAGACAGGAATGAGAGGCTTTTTACTGAGCTGGTGTGTACTGAAGTTTCAGGATTGAGCATGTTTGCAGTCAGATTGATTAAGCGGTTGACTAAAAGTGTAGTGAGGCATATATCCCAAGGGGATAACAGTCCATCTATTAACTATGAGAGTTTCATTATACTGCTTAATGACTCTCTGTCTTTGTGTAGAAGTCGGAGCCTGGGTTAACCCACTGCCCCTTTATGTTCTACACACGGAGAGGCTTATGGCAGAGCAGTCCTAGTTTGCACAGTCACAACCATAATTTTCATCATACTATGACTTCTAAAGCACCTCCTCAAAGGTATAAGGAGCTGGGGGGAGAGGAGGGAGAAAATGTTCTTTCTACCTCTGTAACACTATGGTGCTGGTCTTTCCAAATTTGAGGGGCAAGGAAGGAAAGGGTGAAAGGATGTGTAATAGACTAAAGAAAGGGGTTATAGTGTAGGATAGCAAGAGGCACATGCTAACATCCTCTAATATTTTTCAGGTCAGAGGATATGATTTCAAGGCAGACATCTGGAGCTTTGGGATCACTGCTATCGAACTGGCTACAGGGGCAGCTCCTTACCATAAATACCCACCAATGAAGGTGAGCTGGTCTCCAGATACTTGTGCAAGAGAAAGGATCAGTGTGTTCTGTGAGTGTTTCCAAGAATTTGGCCATCATGCTTAGTTGAAGAGTTTGTCCTCTCAACTTGCACTTGTGGATCACGATGTTCTTGGTTTTATCTGAAGTCACCTTTTAAAAATATATCACTTAATCAGCATTGTCTGCAACTGTGCAGTTCTTATTTAGAACCTGAGTCTTGCCAGGGTCACCATTCTTGAGGAAGGTGTTGTGTGTTTTAATCCTGGAGCCTCTGAAGGCAGCAGATGTTTTTAGGGCTATAAATAATGATTCAGAACATGTTATCTGGCATCCAGTGACACTGGGATGGTGAACCATTCCTTCTCCTGCACTGATAATCCTTCTTGATAGCTCTCAGAAGTCCTGTTACCAATTATCCAAAAGAATGTCTGTCTTTAATGCCAACGGAGTCTTGTCAATTACTGAATCAGTGGAAAGTACCACATCAGTATGAAATGGTGTGGTATCGGCAACATTAATACTTTATTGAAGTTGAGGTGGAGGAAATGTTCTTGTTTAAACACTGACTGACGAAACTTCAAAAATCTTTTTAAAATAAGGTTACCTTATAGTCTGGCTAACTTTCCCTATTTCCTGACTTTTGAACCAGTAGCTACTTCTAACATGCTGCTCTTTTGCGGAGTCTGCATCTTGGTTAACTGAGTTGGCCCCATCATTTGAGGTCTGAAGCATCCTGTGCTTCTACTGAGCTTTGAGATCTACTTCCTTAGCCTCTTTGAGACAGGGCCCCACCAGATCTCACAATCATGAAACTTTGAGCCCCTTTGGCCCACCTTCTTGAAGGCCACTTTGCTTCTCCTTCTGGGATGCACGCTCCCTCAAATGAAACAGGAGGGGGTAGAGAGCCCTTTCAGTAACCCCATATCTTATGGTTAGACTAGTTACCTGGGATTTAAGGCCTGTGGGTGCCAGGTCCCTCAATTTTAGGCATACCATGGGGCAAGCTTTCCTTTTCCAAGTCTTTTAACTGCTGGACCGCTATGCAAGTTGAGTGTCACCTCTTCAGGACGTGGGCGCATCCCCTCCCACCCTGCATTTGAGAATCCAGTAGGTCCTAACTCATTAGAACAGACACATCCATGTGTTGCTTTAAATGCCAGGACTTTGCACTGGTTTAACTCTTGTAGAACAGAAGTAATTTTAAGATTTGTGTCATCTCTGTGCAGGGACTATTGAGTAACTGAGTGGTTTAGAAATGCCACTGACGTTTGTACTGTATCAGTGGTTGTGGCAGAGCAGCAAGGAGTTCAGGGGAATGTGTTGCTGATTTAGCTGTTGCTGTTTTCATTGATACTTCTGTGCTGTGATTATTGGTAGCATTTTGCAGTGGCTTCTGCAAGCTGTGCTTCTGTTTATCATGGTTTGAATGCATGGGTTGTAGCTTTGAATACAAAGATTACCTATTTAGTATCGTGTGTTGTCAAATGGTAGATAGAATTATGAGGCTCCAGTTCTGTTAGGTATGGGTTATAGTTGTGCAGCCTGCAAGAGGACTTCTGTGTTTTATTTATTGAATGTAATTGTATTTTACTGCAGATTAATTTTGTTACACAGCAAAATGACCCATGCATTAAGTGAACCTCCAAGGAGAGGGGAAAAAAGCAGGGAATTCTGTCACGAACTGTATAATTTCAGCTAGATTGATGGGTTCTTGCTGCCCTAAGCAATATAGCTGTGGAAAGCTATTTAAGTGTGCTATGTGCTGCTTCCTTTTCTAAAAATAGATACTCATCTGTATGTAGGTGACAAGTGAAAATGGAAATGAGTAATTTTCTTCCTTTCCTTCAGAATATCTGAGTGATGTGAAGGAAATAATCAGTTTCGCTTGATGGATGCTTGTGTGAGAAATGTCTTCACCTGCTGTCACATTGGTACATGGAAGCGAACCCTTGTATTTTTGTATGTTGCCCTTCTGCTTGTACATTAATTTGATTTCTAGCTAAGAAATACCTGCAGGGAGATCTAAACAGAGCCTTTGAATCAAATGCCTTGCACAACTGCTCATCTCAAATGAGGAAGGCTGGTAGAAGTTCTGCTATGCTTACACCTTTAATCACACCAAACAGGCCTGAAGCACATTCCAACCTTGTGTTTGGCCCACGGACTGCACCGTGGGCCATGGGACGTGATGGAAAACACTAGCGTAAATTATTGGGTGTAAATTAGCCTGGCTTCCCAAGGAAAGAAGGTGGAGGTAACTCTAGATCCTGTCGTATGAGTCTTGAACCTCTCAGCTGACAGTCAGAATTTGCAGAGGTGTAAAGGTTTTGAAAATAACTGTTTCTACAAAGTTAGTGAATGTGGGAAGCAGGGGGAAGAGGAGAGACCCTGTAATTGCCTTGAGGAAAAGGTAGGTGAGTTTTTGCTGTCTGGTGAATGCGAGGAGACTCTAAATTGTAAGAAACTTCACTCTGAGCTCAGGCTACCCTCAGAGAGCTGTTGTAATGCAACAGTCCATGTTGACTCAGATGCTTGATGAAAATGCTTGTCTAAAATAGCGTTCCCAAGATCTACCTCTAACAAAGGCAGAGAAAAATCTCATTGCCAATAGGCGTAATTCTTTCAGGTTTTAATGCTGACACTACAAAATGATCCTCCATCTTTGGAAACTGGTGTGCAAGATAAGGAGATGCTGAAGAAGTATGGGAAATCATTTAGGAAGATGATTTCATTGTGTCTGCAAAAAGACCCTGAAAAAAGGTAAGAACAGGTATCAGCTAAATAAATAAATGAAAACCCTAAAACAAAACCACAGAACTGATTTGTATTCCGTTTTTTTTAAAGCTGGTACACTCTCTGCCCCTCCAGCCTTTCAGTCACAATGAACACAACAGTCTTGCTGTGTGGCAGCAAATTCTGTTGGCTGTCCTTATTTTTAGGGATAAATGTCTGGCATTGTGCCTGGCCAGGACACACATCCTCCATTTGGGTTAATGAGAGTGCATCCCAGTCCACTGTGTGTAGTGCCATTCTCCTACTTGCCACCTTCAGCAGGTGACTGCAGTTCGTGTTTTGTTCCCAGTCAAAACTGCTCTGTGTTTATAAATCAGAAATTACACGTTGGGCAATATGTGTTTACTTGCGAAGCTTCATAAATAAACTTTTAAAATTTGCCAGTGCAAAGAAGGCTTGCAGTGTAGTTTTGACTTGCTTAATTATAAGTAATATTTGGTTTTGGGGGCGGGAATCAAGAAAAACACTGGCAAATTTTACCAACGTGTTTTCATCAATACAGATTGCTTAAGTGACCTGATGACACTTGTAGCTTGACTACTCCGTGATGTTAGAAATGCTACCAAGAGGGTGGTGCGTACGTTGTGGTTCCCAGGATAGCACTGTATCATTATGTTATGGCACCGTTCAAAGCTGCATGAGGGTCCGGCTGTCTACAGCACTGTTTAAAATCCACAGCCTGTCACATAGGATAGCTGAGGCATATTTCTGTGGAGGACAGTCATAGCATTTGCCAGTCTGTGAAGCTGTTTAAAGGAACATGATCCTGCATTAAAAATAGTGTTCCTTAAAATGCAAAGGTAAAGAAACAAGCATTCCCACAGATCAGGTTTTTATACCTCTTAGTTTTCTTTTTTTTCTCAGTAAGCAAACTAATTCTGGAAAGGGAAAAGTTCCTTCATAAAATAATAATAATGAAGACATTTTTCAGTTCCCTCTTGTGACAGATCAAGGAACAAAGGCATCGTGAGATGGGATCATTCTCTTCTAACAAGCTTTACACTTGAAATGCTTAATGAATCCAGTGGAGTGCTTGATAAATGCTGATAGCAGTTTCCCCCCCGCCCCCAGCATGATGTTTTTTCTCCTTTCTAAAGCATATCCTATCCCTGCAGTTAGAATATGTGCTGATCAAAATTAAACATAATCACTTTGAATCGTGGCATACCCCTTCTTCTCAAGCACCACTAACAGCCACTGTTGTCATCCTGACTATGGGAGCAGGAGGTTGGCCCATAAAGAGCAACTAGCAGAATCAGATATGCTTATGCATATTGTATGGGTTCTCAGGAGAATTTAGTGCAGTTGCTTTTTAATTATTTTGGGGGCTCCTTTGCTATAAGGTGGGTGATTTTTGTTAGAGTAGTCCAAGGTGAAATAAACCCTGTGATGAGTGGCCTTTGCAAGTCAATGATTAAACTCTGTTACTATTTAAGTGCAGTTTGCAGTGTGGGAAATGCTGTAAGCTGGTATTTTCTCATGTAGGCCAGAGTCTTTAGAAAGCTCCTTCTAAGCTGACCAAGGGATATCTTTTACTTTCCAGTATTTATACTAAAGTCTAACTTAAAGGCGAAAATAGTTTTTACTTTTTACTTTTCTATTAGAGAAAGGTTGATCATCCCACTTGTGTTTAATAGAGCTAATTACACACATACAATCAAGTGTCTCTGAAATAACTGTTTACTTGCACATGGCGAGTACTGCACTCCTGCTGTAGGTGATGATCCTTCATTTCAATTTTGAGGAAATTGTTTCTGTGATCCTATCAAACTGGCTCTGAGAGGCTCAAGTTCAGCATCAAAATGGGAGCAAAAGCCGCCCCCCCCCCCCCCCCAGTTATTTACTGCTTTTGAACAGAATAGGCTTTGATTAGAATATACTCAGTGTTTGAAAGACTGCTGGTTCAAAATTTACTTGGAACATATTGACTGATTTTTTTTTTTAGGGAAATTGTGCAGAAGGCAATGCCCTTATGCCGTGTTACAACAAGCTGCAGCAACCTGGAAGAGCATTGTGTTGAAAGGGAGCATTTTAATTCTTTTCTACATCTGTTTTTATTGACAGACCAACAGCAGCAGAACTCTTAAGACACAAATTTTTCACGAAAGCAAAGGTGAGAAAACACTTCCTAAACTGATCTGTGCAGAGGCTGTGGAGAGGACTTTTTGGAAGTAGGATAAGTATGGTGACAGCTTTATTGGCGTGAGTGTGGGCTGTTTCACTTAGGGCCAGCATAGCTGAGTGAGTTGAATGGGTCATTGTGAATGAACAGAATGAAACCCCTCTTCTGTACCTCCTTGTGTATGCTGCTATTAAGAGAAATTACCTAGAAATTCTTGAGCATTTAAATGTCTTTCAATGGCTTTGGAGGTTTTTTCTTCTCTTGTAATGGTGCCATTCTGGCTGCCTGTCCAACCATAAAGGTCTCTGTGGCAGTAAATTTACCATATTTTAGTGAACTCTATAATCAGTCTGTATGCAAAGCAGTGAATGAGGCCCACTGTGCAGAGGGCTACCTAAAACTATTTCGCCCTGTGTTGCCTTATGGAAAGTGAAGGTCCTGTGATACAAAATAGTAGGAAACTCCCATTTCTAGCCTTGAAGTGAACTGCCAGTGAGGATTTATGTAATTACTTCCTGGAGAGTAGTGCATATGCAATATGCAAGGTCTTATTGAGGGAGACAGGCAGAAATAATACAAGGGAGAATTTGTATTTCTGTGGGAATGAGGAAATATTTTCTATTAGCTTATTTTTTCTGTGGCATGTTTGTGATCAAAATACATGGGTTTTGTAGTAGAACACAGATTTAACCATCAAAAATATGTCTGATACCTGGGATAGCACAGCAGCATCACCAATTAATCAAAGTAGTTTTCAGCTCCTGGATTAAGATGCTTAAATGGAAGTGGCCACATCCAGGTACCTGTGCAGGAGCTGGATGTCCTATTAAAGTTGACAGAAATCTAACAAGTGCAACCAAGGAAGTTTAGAAAGTGATCCAGTTTATGAAATGTAGGAGTTTGCTTTAGGGAAAGTTTAATTGATGTCTGGGCTGTTGACAGTATCGACTAGGCTTCCATTGTCCATGATGGGATTTCAGGCAACTGAATAGTCTGCATCTGTATACTAGATACACACTTGGTGTCCAAAGTGACAAGATGGTTTACGCATTGCTGACCTTTCTCCATTTGGTTATGCGAGTTCTGGTTCATGTTGTACTTCATTGTGTGTAAAATCTCCTTCATGCTTTCGTTAAGCTTCTGCAGAGTAACATATTAGCGTATGCAGTGATAGAAAATTAATGTTATTGTAAATGAGGGAATACTTAAACTGACATCCGAAGTGAAAATGTGTGCCAGTTAACACTCAGTGTTAAATTACTTTCCTACGTCAGCCACTGCCAAACTGACAACTGTAACTTGAGGACAGAAGAGTCCAACTTCTGTATGTATATATTGAACCTTATAGTTAAATATACAATCTGTATTACGTAAAAGTATGTTTTGATGATGCTGAGAGCCACTTATCAGGAATTGACAGCGTCTGGCTTGAGGCTCTCCATTCTGCATGTAAGAAACAGTCACAGGGGAGTTCCAGGAAGCAGTTCATGGGCAGAGATGGCAGGGCTATCCAACCTCACTTGTGTGGTGTGAAATACCCAGCCAGATCCAGGTGCTAATGCCAGGGTGCTTGCCTGGCTTGCTTCCCCTGCAGCCAGCAGTTTGGCTCCGCAGTCAAGGGGCTGGAAAATTGTACTCTCAGGAGCCCACACGTTAGGTAGTCCAGAGTAGCTTGCTGACAAGGAAATCTAATACAGTAATGCATCACAGCAGTTTCCCAATATTTAATTTGTTGTGATGACTGCATTTACTTCCTCTCTAAACATCACATGTGCTGTACATTTTTTCAGCCGCTTTAAATCCTGCTGCCCCAATTCCTCGGTCTTGTTACTCCAGCATAGAGGTGTTCCTGCATCCTGGCCTGCCTGATATCTGAGGTTTGCCTCTGACAATTGGACAGGCATAAATATAGGGGTAAGATAAAGCAAAGGGGCTGGATCCAGGTGGTATAGTATCTGCAAACGGAAGAATGCCAGATGTCTTAGCAGGGTATCAGATGCTGCAATATAAGTACATTCCCCAGTAAATCAGACAGAATAGTGTACAACTTTTCGATTGTTAATTCCATATCACTTTGCATAGGGATAGTGCCACTGCTAACTTAAAAGGTATTTAGGATGAAACCTCATATACTGTAGTCCAAAGGAAGAAAGTGGAAGAAGTCTCTGGGGGAATGGGGATGAAACATGTAAAAAACTTTCTGCTAGAAACAGCTTAACAGTTTCTTTATCAGAGACACTGAAGGAATCAAAGGGCATTTTCAGCAATGCAAATGTTTGGGGTTTTTGGTTTTTTTTTTTCAGAATAAAGAATTTTTACAAGAGAAGATGTTGCAGAGAGCACCAACAATCACTGAAAGATCCAAAAAGGTACTGAAAACCTCCTGAGCTCTTGCTGTTAGTTGTACTATTTTTTATGCTTGTGTTTGCATTTTTAATTATAATTACTGTAGTATGGCATTTTCTGGATACAGAGCTAGACATTTCAATAAAATACTTGAGCACCGTGGCAGGTGATGGAACCTGAAGATGCTCTTGTGCTATTTCTCCTAAAAAAGATCAACTGTAGAAACTGTCTGCTTGACATGTTAGTTCTCTGTCTTTGTGCTGAGCAGGTCCGGAGAGTTCCAGGTTCCAGCGGACGTCTTCATAAGACTGAAGATGGTGGCTGGGAATGGAGTGATGATGAACTAGATGAAGAAAGTGAGGAAGGCAGAGCAGCAATTTCACAGCTCAGGGTGGGTCCTCAAACTCCAATACTCTACTGTCTCTTTGTTTTTGAACTGTGGTATGTCTAAATATCCCTGCGAAGCATGTGCGCTTGTTTTTTTAAGTATGATAAACAGTAAGTTATAATCCCTCTCCTTGAGTTTATAGCTGAACCAGAGAAAGCAGGCTGAAGGTTGAAGAAATTGTATTGATTTCTTTTCTGTTGTCATTCTGGGGCACAGCTGGTCTCATTCAGGGATGTTGAGCATAATTGGGAACATGAATTCAGACGGTCTGCTCCCAGCTCAGCATACTAATTCACTTGAGCTAGGATATTCTCTTTGTTTTTAAGGGTGCTGACTGTTTGAGATGCTTTCTTCTGGAAGTGTCAGGAGAGGTATTGTCCTACTGCCCTCTTCAGGATGGAGCTGAAATCAATAGGGCCTGTGCTTATGGCTGACATCTGAAACACCCAGGGCCTGGTTCTGTCCCCTCAGTTACACTGAAATAGATTAATCATAGTAGAAAATGTTTACAGCATCTCTGAAGTCACAGGGAATGATTGGTTTAGCACTTGAAAATGCTCGAAAAAACCAATATCTCCCCCTCTCCCAACACATACACAAAAAACCCCAGACTAACCCCCAGAAACACAGAGGAGTAATGCATGGTGATCAACTAGAAGATTACAATAAATTTCCAGATTGTCTTCCCCCAGTAGTCAGCAGTGTGGATTTTGACTGTAATGGCTTGTCTGTTCCCTTTTCACTACAGCAGGTAGCTTCGAGCGGACTGTGCATTTTAATCATTCTGTAATTGAATTAGTGAGACAGTGAAGGATTTTTAGAGGAAGCTTTTCAATATGAAGGGGAAAAAAAAGCAGTATTGGTTTGAAGCATTTGTCCCTTTACAACTTTACCTTTTCTAATTTCTCTTTCATTGGTCTTCCTTCTACTGGTGTTCTGTATAGACACTTACATATTAAATGCAAGATTTTGCATCTTTTTTAGCATCCTTTCAAATGCTTGGGTTTTTAAAGGCCTGTATTGATATAGTAATTCCATACTTTGTGGCAACAGCTGTTGTGACTTTTTAAAGAACTTACTATGTCCAGCTTTGTATTACACGGTCAAGGAGGATCTATTGGTACCAGGTGGCTGCTACTGAAATTCTTGATGCTTTATGAGCTGAAATCTTCTAAATTCCTTTTGTAGGCTAAAATACAATCAAATTTTAGGTGGCAATATTGTAAAAGACCCTACCTGTTTCAGAGATTACTTAGAACTTGTTCTGTCTTGTCTCTAAGCTCAGGGTACTATGACTTAACACTGTTTACTATGTTTTGAACAGTACTTACTTGTTTCATTCCTCTTATACAGAAAAAAAGCAGATTAACACATGTTTACAAGCTCCTTTTCAAGCCAGATTTTTTTCTTGGAGCTGTGGCATATTTCCTCGTACTGCTGTCTGTGTTCTGATCGCTGTAACTTGGGCTGTGCTTGGCCTTTACTTCTAGGTCTCCCATTCAAGAAACCTTTAGGATGGATGGGTGTGGAGCGGTAGGACTCAATTCACTTACCTAAATGTAGATGTATATTGCCATTTTGGAGGCACCCCGTGTAGATAAAACACAGAACTGTGGGAGACGTGTACCTTTCTGGAGGTCAGGAAGGGCACCATGGCATCTTAGACCTCGCTACATGTCTGCCTAGGTACTTGAATCCTGCCCTGGGTGTCTTCTCTCTGCACAGCTTTGAGTCATTTTCTTCAACCCAAAGATAAAAGGATAGGAACGCCGGTGCACCTCTTGCATTTGATCCCTTTTCTAGTAGTCTTAAGATGTGTATCCAGACTGCCAGGGTTTGGCACGAATACAGTGGTGTTTTTGGAGGACTAGTGTTTATCCTATGTTTTTGGCCATATTTCAAACACAAGGTGTAAATTCCACCTGTCTGTAATCCCTCTGCAATTTTAACCAAGTTGTAGGATAGAATAATTTATGTTTACTAGGTGTCACCTTTTGATCTTGCCCACTGCAGTGGAGGTGGAGTAGATGATCTTTAAAGGTCCTTTCCAACCCAAACCCATTTTGTGATTCTGTGACTCTGTCTGTATCTGCATTTTTTTGCTGTCACCTTTAAAGTAAAAGGATGCCTTGCAGACTGACTTAATGTGCTAAAATGCTTAAGTATTAACCTGCATAAAAGCAGCTACATAAATGAAAAGTTTGTATTTTTTGCTTGCCTCCACTTTACATAAAAAATAGGGTGAATTTAATATGTACAAATGTGTATTTTACAAGTCTCTTGCTAGGACTGCACTTGAAAGCAGACAAATATTTGTTATAAACAGAGCCAGAAATATCTACTCAATTCATTGAATATGGCGACTTGCTGGCTCAACATTACCTTTTGGATATAAAGACTTATTGAGCTTCTTTGCTTTCTGCATTTAAAACCTGGAATTCAAGTTAAAGCAGTTGTGCTATGTGGGTTCTTAAATCATTCACCTTCCGTTACTCAGTAGATCTGTGCAGTGGCACGCCGTGTGGTCACATTTCACTGGTTACTCACATCATCTGATTACACAAGCAAAAATAAGTTAGAACTAATATTTCAGCACATCCCCAAAGTCATCCTATTTGTGCCTTAATCAGGTAAACGTCTTTTAATGTTTGTCCTGTTTCCTTTCCCTCTGTTCATGTTTTTCCTTAGTTTACTTCTGTTTGCCATTTATCTGGGTTAGTTGTTAGCTGTGAGGCAGGGCCAGTGTTTCCATCCTTGTATGTACAGTGTCTAGCACACTGCGATCTTTCAGACAAGCTCCTTTCGAGTTATTCCTTAAAGCACCCAGGTACTCTTGGATACAAGCTTTGTGCCTGGAAGAAGAGTGCTGCAGCTGTAGCCTGCAGATGTGGAGCATGGCTGTTTATCTCTAGGAGTAATACCACGTTTTTCATCCTGCCTGGTAACTGTCAAGGGAAGGCTCAGCACATTGAGATGGATTTCAGGCTTTACCTTTCCAGCTGCCTGACTTTTTTCCTGACACTGTCTGCACATAGTCATCGTGAAGGATCTGTTCCTTCTCCTGTCTAGAGGGCTTTTTGCAACTTGCTGTTCTGAGAATAAGACTTTTTAACCTTCTTTCATGAGAAGCCTCTGGGTCATATGTTACAAAATGCTCTGATCTGCATTTGTTAAGGTAGTGGCATTGGTTAGTACATAAACTGGCTCAAGGTAGTGGCGTGATGAGACTTAACATTCTTCTGTCGAACTTGTACTGTCCTGATCGCAACCTGTCTTTTAGACCGTTATGTGGAGAAGGAACATCTATTTTATTAATCCCAGCATGGACCAAGCCATCCCACCTGTCTATCTCCACATGGTAATTGGACCTGTTAGAAGTCAAAGCTGCAGGCTCTCTTAATTGCAGGGCTTTCCAGGAGTACTTGGCAATTCCTTCCTGCTCATGTGAAATAGCTAATGTTATCTTTGTTTTACTGATAAGCAAAGATTGGTTGCATTGCTTTAACTGTACTTTCCCCTCCATTCCACTGATCTCTTTCACTGCTGAACTTGTGTACAGATGTCAGTTTTCTGCATTCTTGCATGGAGAGCATAGCATAATGCAGAGTCCAAGGGCAAGGAGAGCAGGTGAGAGATTTCTTTCTATAAAGCAGCACAAGTAAGGCTGATTTCCCCCCTCCTCTCCCCCTCCCCCAAGGTTTTGTATGGTTTAAGCAAGTTGGTTTGCAAACTAGGTCCCTAAGTATGTGAAGGGGATTTGTTTCCTAGCAGAATTCTGCAAGGCAGATTTGTGTGGCTTACCTTTTTGTGCAGGACTTGGGTAGCTTAAAATGGATTTTGCCATCTTGGTGCGCCAGTAATTTGATCCAATCTGAGTGATCTTCAAGAGTGCTGGATTTTGCTAATGGTTAACTGTTGTGGTTTAACCCCAGCCAGCAACTCAGCACCACGCAGCTGCTCACTTACTTCTCCCTGACCCAGTGGGATGGAGGAGAGAATCGGAAAATAAAGTAAAGCTCATGGGTTGAGATAAGAACAGTTTAATAGAACCAAAAGGAAGAAACTAACAGTGACACTAATAACAAGAAAGTGACAACAATAATAAAAGGATTAGAATACACAAGACAAGTGATGCACAGTGCAGTTGCTCACCACTTGCTGACCGATGCCCGAGCCGTGCTCCTCCCCCCCCGCCCCCAAGCTGGACATGATGTCCCATGGTATGGAATACCCCTTTGGCCAGTTTGGGTCAGGTGTCCTGGCTGTGTCCCCTCCCAACTTTCCTGTGCCTCTCCAGCCTTCTTGCTGGCTGGGCAGGAGAAGCTGAAAAGTCCTTGACTGAGTCTAAATGCAACTTAGCAACAACTGAAATCATCAGGGTGTTAATCAACATTCTTCTACTGAACTGAAAACACAGCACTGTACCAGCTACTAGGAAGACAATTAACTCTATCCCAGCCAAAACCAGGACATTAACAATGATAGCAGCTTAGGGTGTATCATATGCCACTGTAAATATCAACTGCAGGTTCTGAAACATGACTGTGTTTCTGGGTGGTATGATATGATTAGGTTGCCAACAAATTGCTTGGTGTCCCTTTTATGATGCATCTTAATACATGTATGTAACTTAAAAGCAATTATGTGTTCGGTATGTTTCCAGTGTTGGGTATGGTTCTGACAAGTCCTTCTAGTCAATAAGTTTCACTTTTGTCTAGGCAGTGACAGCTTTTTCTGTTTTTCAGTCTCCCAGAGTGAAAGAACCTGTACAGAATTCTGAGGTAAGTTATAATTGCAAATGGCTTCCTGAAGTAGACTCCTAGTTATTGCTTTTGTTTCAAGGAACATGTTTTTATTAGCCTTTGAAAACAATGTTGTGTGAAGTAGAAGCTAGTATTTAGCTGAGCTCTGCTTGAAAACCTCCCTATAAAAGGAATCACTGGCTGTGTAATGCCAAGAGGTCTTCCAGAGGTAAGTTTGGTCTATAGCTTTTCAACTTTACTTGCCATGGCAAAAGTCTGCATGTTATAAGATAATGAAATAGTCACAAGAATAATCGAAGCAAAACAGTGGTGTTCCAATTTCCTCTTTAAAAACAAACAAACAAAAAACCAACCAAAAAAACCAAAACCAACAAAACAATAAACCACAACTTTAAGATGTCTGTTTTGCATAGTCTGAATCACTGGTTTGGAACCTATTCTTGGAACTGTGAAATAAATCTGTAGTAGTATTTGATAGCAAACAAAACTTCAGTTGCAATTTATAATCTGCCTTCAGTTCTGTCCTGTGTTTCTTACATTAGGAGTATTAGTATATCTTACCTTTCAGTGATAGAGACTGCTTATCTTCTAGAGACTGTGTTATGTCTTTGTTTTCCCTACTCGTGTGGAAAGATAAACAGAGCTGTCTCCTAGAAATTAGTCTTGGGTTAGGCTGTCCTGTTCTTCCTTCATCTGTTTCCAAGGATTGATTATAAAGCGAGATCTTAAGACAGACTGCAGTTCTGGCACTGTAATTTGATATAAACTCTAAATTCACAGAAAAAGCTGAAAACCAGAATCCTTTTGGAATGAATTTCCCCATTGTGATACATCCCTTAATATATATCGTGATTTGGAGGTCTGTTGCCCAGGTTTTCAGTATTCAAGGTGATTTATATTTCCTACAACTTACCGGAGTAAGTTGGAGGGCACACTGAAGAAGTGCCATCAAGCTTACATTTCTTTGGCTACCACGCCAAAATCAATTTCTCTGTTCTAAATAATACAAGAGATAAAAAAGGTTAAACTTCCATTTAGCTCTTTTTCCTTGCCCTCAAATTTATTGCATATGATTTTTTTTTCCAAGGGTCTAACTTTAAGTCCAGTCCTAAACAGTCTTATCTTACATGTTTTGAAGAACTTAAGCTCTGAATTCACTTTTCAGTTGCATATCCAGATTGCTGTGACTCTGACACTTGTTTTACAAATGGATAAATTGTTGATAGTTATCTTAATGCTTTGCTAGGCTGTGTTCTCTGAAAGGAACTACAAGTCAAAGCAGAGTTGCGTTGCTGTGGCTGCATGGCTACTTGGAAATATAAGTAGGACTTGGATTTCGAGAAGGGGAGAAACTAAAGGATAGGATGCTCTCGTCCAAGCTAGGATATGATCTGTGTGCATCCAGCCTTGCTAGCTGCAGAGTGTAATTTTTGTCCAAGATCCACAGTCATGCTGCTATCTTGGTTTCTTATCCTTATTTACTGGTGAGTAAAACTTGCAAATGTCAGGGCAGAAGGGGTCCCTGGACAAAAGAAAACATTAAACCCCTTGAACACCAACTTGGGATCAGTATTAGCGTCCTGGAGGCCTGGGAATGCCCTTTGCATTGAACTCCTTGAAGTGATTTATGCAGCAAACAAGTACTTTTTGGAAAGTTGGTGCTTGAGTCAGAACTCTTGAGTTCCTTTTCTCATTAAAATGCCTTTTTGCTTGCAGCTATTCCCATCAGCTGAGCCTCCAGGTCCTTCACTCGATGCTCCAGCACAGGCACCTACTCAACTACCTCAGGCTGCAGGACAAGTACCTGCACAACCTCAAACTGCTGTACCTCCACCTAGTCAGGCTCCTTCAGCAGCCCCAGCAGCAGCCCAGGTAAGATCAGAAACCCTTCGTACCAGTTTTCAACTGTGCACTTAGCTGTTCTATTCTAGACATGCTAAAATGATCTGAAGCCATGAAATTGTCTGGAACTGATTTAGTGCTGCTGCTTATGCAGAAGTGACAGCTGGCCTGGTGGCTTGCAAAAGGAAGACAGTCAATGTGGGTGCAGCAGTTTTTCATTCTTATTCTGTGGGTGAGCAGTGACTTTTTATGCCCTTTAGAGAGTGGACTCTGGCTTGAGGCAAGATTAAAGGTAAGAAAAAGAAGTCTCATTTAAGTGGCAGCTGCTTCTTGCTGGTATTTAAGGTGCAGCACAAACAGGCTTTGATTGTGTCTCAGCATCACTGGCATCTGTGGGATAAGAGTGGAGAGAAATGTCAGAGGAAACTAGAATGTGCAAGTTCTCTGGGCTTCAGAAGAGAGACGGGAGGCCTGGGTTAAAACGGTCCTTATAGCAGTGAAATTGTGGAGAAACTCCATCTCTGGGAAGCTCTGAACTTTGTGGTGCTTTCAAACACTTCCATTTCAAGCAGAGGGGAAAAATGGACCTTTGAGGGGGGGAAGTACAGGGAATGTGAAAGCTTGACAAGTTTCTGTTTAATTGTTAGTTACATCACCCCGAAGTGTAGGATATAGGTCAGATAGGCAGGCATAGCAAAGTCAGGAAAGAGCCCTGACGTGTGTTAAAAGAGAAAAATGGCCAACCCAAATCATTAGTGAGACGCTTGGAACATGTCTTGTGGTTTGCTGGAGTAAAGCACTGCAGAGTTTGCCAGACTCCTGAATGATGGCACCTCTTTTAAAAAAAAGACACTGATGTTCATATTTGTTGGTGGGGAGAGGCAGTTGCTGTTGCAGGGGGCCAAGCTACCATCACCCTTTGGCAGACCCAAGGGGAAGAGACTTGGCAGTGTTGGTCAGAAAAATAGCTCTTAGACCTACTCCTTCCTAGAAATGTTTCATTGTTTTTATTTTAAAGAACGTAGAAAGATACGTATATCACTTCACTGCAGTCAGCTCATGTTCCTGTTTACAAAACCGTTAATGACAGTGCATTAGTCATTAAATAGAAGTAGTGGAGTTGGGGTCTGACACATTCTTGGCTACATTAAAAGTAGCTTTAATACTTAAATCACGGCCCTTCGAATCTCTTGAAAAAGGGCCAGTGATTAGTCCCTGAATTTTATGCAGCAGTTGAAACACCAGCAGCAGTGAAGGCCAGGACTCTGGTAAAATGAAGTAGCAGTGTTGGTCTCAGTGAAAGTGTTTTGATTTGCACTAGCAGAGTGTCTTGGTCCCTGCCACTAGTGCCCAATAGCTTATTTGTTGGTAGCTTGTCCTGAGGTGAACTTCCTGCCTTTGGGTCAGTGGGGCATTCTTTATAGCTCTTTGTGTCAGTATGTTCTTTTTTTATAGCTCTTCTTTGTCAATACTTTCTTCTTTACAGCTCTTTGTATCAGTGTGTTACTCTTTATAGCTCTCCTGGTTCTTGTAGCTCATCCGTTACTGTTTTGCGGACCTCTAGGCTTCTCTATGAACCCTTGTTTGTTTCCACTGACCTGGTAAAGCTTTCAGCTTCAGCAGAAACACGATTGTGATCAGAAGCCCTGAGCTGCGTTGCTGGCACAAGAGCACCAACAGATGGAGTAAAATACTAGTCTTAAACAAAGGGTTATATTTTTTTCTTTCACCAAAAAGCAAGTGATCTAGATGAAACAATTTGGTCAAGACTTCTAGGCTTGAATTATCAGCCTAGTGTCGTGTCTGTCTTGTTACTGCAGACTTAAAATCCCTGCCTCAGCATGTGCAATACAGATGACTTGTGCAGTGGAATAGTGACCAACCCTTCTCTGTTCTGTTTGGAGTTTTTTTGGTGGAGATTGATTAACAATTGGCCCTTTACTGGAAGTATCACAAGTGCTATAAAGATGGACACCTCCTGGATGTTTCCTACTGGAAGGCTGCTGCTGACCAGTATATAATGCTTTGATTACACAGTCCAGTAATTACTCAGAAGTAATTTAGAAGTGAAAATAGGCAGCTATAAAATTTCTGCTAGATGCTTTTAAAGCCTTTGATTTCACAAAAAAGTAACTGAGAGTATATGCTAATCTGCCAATTAAATTGTTTCCTAGCTACTGTTCACAATTGTATCAAATTTTTAAATCAGATGTTTAGTGCAGGGATTAAAATACAGGAGGTCTTGAAGCTGTCATGAATGTCCAAAACCCTTAAGTTTTGATGCAAAGCAAGCAGTCTTTTTACATTTAGCACTTCTTCTGAAGTCTCCTGCCATTTTGGTATTTCTCAAAGTTGTGTAGCTTTTATTCTTTTCAAGACAATTGCAGAGAGAACCTCCTGGGTTACTATTTAAGCATGAAGTTCTGTTTTATCAGTCTGTCTTCTTTTTCACTATAGTGTCATGATTCCAGTGGTGAGTTAAACTTTTATTTTTATTTATAGTTGATCAAGATTATCTCTAGTTTTAAAACCAAAGAAAGGAAGTGCTAATCTGCTTTAAAATGATGTAATTCTATTGTAGGCCCCAACTGCCCCTGCTGCAGCTCCGGTACAGGAAGATACGAAAGTCCCCATCAGCCTTGTACTAAGGTTAAGGTAAGGACACAAAACTGACCTGTTCTGTCAAAGCGAGCCTTTGTAGAGAGGGACGCTGGAAGACTTCAGCAGTGCATCTTGCCATCTGCCTTAAAAGTTTGGTGGTTATATGTTGTTTGTCAGCTTGGATTTCAGCCACTCTTCTGAAAGTAGGACCCAGAAAAGCAGTTTCTCTCATCCACTTCTTCAGTTTGGCAAGAGCTGTAGATTGAAAGAGGTTTTGATATTTGTATAAATATTCCTAAACTCTTAACGGGGTGGGGAAGAAGGAATTAGCTGGGTTCCCTAAAGGGATGAGAGATCCAGAGGTTCTGGCCTTGTAGTGGACCATCTTACTATTCAGGCATAACTTCAGACTTCAGCCAGTTCTGAGAGTGCTTTTAGGCACAGATTCTGGTCTGCTTCCCTAGAAACAGGCAGCAAAAGGATTGTAAGCGCATTCTACTATCATTACACATACTGATGTTTCTCAGATAAGGGACCTACCTCTCATCTTTGTAGGCATCTTGGTTGTTGTTAGGCATTGCACTGGGACTTCTGAGCATCACCTCCCAGTCATTCCTGGACAGCTGCATAATGTGTCTATATCTGCTGTCAGTGAGCGTTTCCTTCCTCTGAAACAAGTGCTCCAAGGATATATCTGCTGACAGATACGAGTTGCTGAGACAGTGGAGTAATGTGGCCTTACACCAGAGAGGTGCTACTCGCTTATCCTGTACTTCAACCTACTCAGGCTCTGTCAGGTTGAGAGGCAGACTGTGCCGAGAGCCCTGCTTCCAGACGCTCACCCAAGTGATTCGTTTCTGCCCTTTGAGGGGGAAGGGTGCAATGAATTCAGTTCTCTTCACAGACTGATTAGTCAATGACAGCGCTTTCTTTTGGGCACCTATCAGTACAATGAGATGGTCTCTTCTATATAAAATTCTCTTCTTTCCACAGGAATTCAAAAAAAGAGCTCAATGATATTCGATTTGAATTTACCCCGGGGAGAGGTGAGCTGGTGGGAAATTCCAGTGTGTGAAGGTGGTTTTGGTGAAGGGGAAGTTTTGTGATCGGTGCTTTGCAGTTGTGTGTATGGCAACCCTGTATGAGTGTCCACAGTGCCTTCCTGAAGGGCTTGCCTTATGGTTGGGCTTGCAGCACTGCTGTTGAGAAGACCTTTCTTGTAAAACTGTTCATGGATACGACCAAAGTGCAGCCCTTCGATGAATTCCAACTCGGGGTTTGACAGCATAGCTCAGAACTGTCTGATTGCACCTGATGTACACCCTAATATCTGTGTGGTATAAACAACACTTTTCCTGTTCGGTTTGTACAAGCTTCTTTAGGTTTCTCTGTGATGCCTTCATCAGTTGGACAATTTCTGTTATGTGGTGACTGGCTCTTGGGTTTCTCCCCAACAGATACCGCTGATGGTGTATCTCAAGAACTCATTTCAGCAGGTCTTGTTGATGGCAGAGATCTGGTAATAGGTAATTACGTATTATTTTTCCTGCTCTAAACATTTCAGTCATTTTTTTTGCATGTTTAAAATGAGGTGCTAGGAGAATTTTCTGTGGCCTTGGTTCTCTACCCCAGTGGCTCTACAAAACTGCTGTTAATTCTGGTGACAGTTCTGTATCAGTACATTTAGGCAACCCCCAGTCCACAAGAATATGATCTACTTGGAAACATTATGAAGCAAACGTTTCGTTTAATGCAAAATGAAGGCTAACCGAGGCATTAGCTAAATCATTATCATCTGACATATATGCGTTGCCAAATTGCCGCACAAGCCTGTACTGCTCACAGGTCCTGCGCAAGAGAGGTCTGGGACTGGAATCAGCCAGGCTTTTTAGTTTTAAGTAGGGCTGGGGAAGTAAGTGTGAAGTGCATGTTGTATGGGTGTGAACAGCTACCCCTAACAACAGTTTGCTAAGTAAACGTGTCCTTCTGTGCAGCAGGTGAGACTTTTAAACTGTCAGCACTGCCTATATATTTCGACTACAGTGAGCAATACTGTTCCTTATACACAGGCTGCAACATCTGGAAAGGCTGCTAGTGCAAAATTAACTGGATTTCCAGGAGTGGTTGGGCAGTTTACCGCTAATCCCACCACATCCAGGAAAAAACATCCACCCCTGAAAAAGAAGCATAGTAACAAATGACAGCATTTTCACAGTTTAAAGCTTTAGATTTAAGTAGATCCGAGTCTGAGACCTAAACATTTTTATCATTTTAAAAAGTTTTAAGTTTGCTGAGAGAGGCCTAATGAGTTTGGGATGTTTTTCTCTAGCCTGTCCTAATATTTGCCCATTTTCTTTGTGTGTGTGTGTGATTTCAGTTGCAGCTAATTTGCAGAAAATTGTGGAAGAGCCCCAAGCAAACAGATCCGTCACTTTCAAACTGGTATTTATTCCTGTTCCCTAATTGAACAAGTTGTCACTTGCAAAGAGAAGGCATTGCATATAGATGGCTGTGATGTCTACCATAGGCATCTAATGTATGCACTCTAAATCTTCCCTTTTTCCCAAAGCTTCCTACTGGTTGTCTAACAGTAGGCAATGCAGGCTCCTTGCTTGTGTCTTCTGAGCAGCACCTGGGTTAAATAAGTGTGAGATGATGTGCTAATACAAACATTCCCTTATCCTGGCTAATAACCATATACAAATGTTACAAAAGGATATTTTCTGGGCTTGGAATATACACTGGCCCAGAAATGCGTCAGGGCAGGTAAGTGGGCTAAGAAATTCCACGGGCTCCTTTCTTGGAGGAGGGTCCAGATGATACATTGTCTCTGAGGAGGAAATGAGGAAATGAAGCGGGGGGAAGAGCGGGAGGCAAGAGAGCCAAAACTAGGAGAAAGTAGGCTAGGAGAGGAGAAAGGCAGATGAATCCTTCAGAGGCAGTGAAATTCAGAGGTAGTTAATAGTGGCAAAGCGAAGGTGTAGCCAGTTTATTGGTAGCGAAGCAGAAAGTGCCATTATTTTTTGACCCTTTCTGTAAGGAGTTTTTCACTTGCTTTGCACCAGTTAGTGCACGTAGCCCTAGCCAGAGCAGACATTGGCAAAACTTCAGTCCCAGCCCTTCCTAGATTCAAAAAAAAAAAAAAAAAAAAAAAAAAAAAAAAAAAATAAAAATAAAAAGCGCTCAATTTTAACTTCGGGTAGTGCAAGTTGCTGAATGCAGTGCAAAGCTGTCCTGTGACTGCTTCCTCCCCAGACTGTATCCAATACACCTTGTTGTGATACGTAGCATGGTGTGTATCTGAGGGTAGAGCATGTGTGTTGCTATTTGGATCTCTGTTTCTTGTGTTTCAGGCATCGGGTGTGGAAGGCTCAGATATTCCTGATGATGGCAAACTTATAGGATTTGCACAGCTCAGCATCAGCTAAACAATGGTCCCAGGAGATGTTTCCCAACTGAGAACCCACATGTGCATATTCGTAATGCTTCTGTTAGCCTAAAAAAAACCACTACTGCCAAAGAATTGAACTACAGCCCCCTTCCTAGAAGCTTTAACATTTTCCTTAATAGGATCACAAACCTTCCTGAAATTACCGATGGTGTTTACACCTTTTGTAAACAACTCTCATGTTTTTGTATCTGTCATCTCAAACATGCAGATCCAACACGTCATTCCCTGCATGTTCATTTTATTATTGCCTTACTTTAAAGAAAAATACTACTGAGTACGAAGCAGGGGGTTCCACTGCTCTGATGATCTTGCCTAAATGTTTGCTTACATGTGGTTTCATTTTTTTTCACTTGCTATTTTTGCACAAGTTTTCATACTGAACGGATCTTTTTTGTTCTTTACCTGCTTCTCCTTCCATCTGAAACACCAATGTACATGTTCTTTGGGTCACCTTGAGTGCTGAGAAAATCCACTTCTCTTCTGCTGTGTTTTTTAAAACTGCTGGTTTGAATGCTTGCACCTGAGAAAGCAAGCCAAGTCTTAACCCATGGGAGGGAGAGCCGCCTTCCCTTATGTTTGTGTTTTTGAGAAGTTCCTTGACTTTGAGGTGTTAGAAGTCAGCTTCCTTTTGTAAGCTGCCTTAACTTTATTTTTTTTAAACCATTTGGTTCTCTCCACATGAGTGCCAGGCATGGCATGAGGGCTGAACCTTTTAATTTACATTAACCAGTCCTTCCTCACAACGTCTTTCATTTTGCATCTTAGATGTAGTCTGTTCTTGAAGCAGACCAATGAGGCATTGCTGTCTGGAAACTGGTCTTTCAGATGATCAACAAAATATTGGTGGTCGGAGGGAGAGGAGATCTGTGTCACTCTGCGTTTGGAAAAGACGCACTTCAAACCGTTCCTGAAACCCAGTCTGTTATGCCTGGCTGCGCGAGTCCTCCTGACGTGTTTCCCAGTCCTTTGCAAACTGGTACCCGTGGAACCATCCCTGTCATGTTTTACAGCAATAAAGAATCGCCAGTAGAGTGGTAGTACTGGGCAAGCGAGCGCCGGGCTGTGTCCCTCCTGCACTAATCGCTTGGGTCGTCAGCCTTCTCCTCAGTCCAAGCCTCAACGTTTGATCAGGATGTCACTGAAACCCTGTCACACACGTATTTAGCTTTTATTTCTATGTGGTGTTGAATTTGAGGTTCTACATGAATAATATAAATTATACTCTGCGTTTGATAAGAGACACTTGTAATGCAATATGTGAATAATAAAAGGTGGTGGGTTTTTTTTTTCCCTACTGTTTCACAGTTGGCCTTTGTAACTGCTATTGGCTCTGGAGTGTTTTCTACACAGAAATTGTAAGCCTGTAATTTAACACACGGATGGAAACGTGTTTGGTTTCCGTCAGCCACAAACAATGCAGAAACAGCGTGTTAAAGCAGAATGACTGAGTTCAATTAGGATTTTTTTTTATTATTTCCAAGTTGTCAGATGAACAATCTGTATTTATTTTCTCTACTAGCAGTTGTGGAAGCTTCCCAAATTGTGCATGCTCTTTTTATACCGCCCCTTGCTTTTAGCCCCTCGGTGGATATTGGGTATGTCCCCATGAGCTGTTTGCAGCCCCTTGGCTGGTGAGTGTGAAGGGGAGGGAGAGAAGAAAGGGCTTGGGAGCGAGTGCATCCCAGGGTACTGAGCAGAAGCTCTCAAGAGCCCAGGAAGTGGGTGCTGGATACCAGGGAGTTGGTGGTGGCTGGGTTTGGCCAAGTGTGTGCATGCATGTGCGTGTGGCACCTCTGGCACTCTCTCCTGTTGTCTGACACAAAGCACTCCCTGCGGTGTCCCCCACTGAGCTTCTTGGCTTGGGAAGAGCAGGCTGTCATCTCGATTTTCATGCCACCCTGTGGTCGATATGGATGTCTTGGAAACCCTTAGGAGACAGAGACAAGGTAGTCTTGGTACAGTATTATTTTCCCTTCTGCTTGGGTGCCATGGGGACCTCCTTGTTCATTTGTGTAGCGGTGCTGAGAAAGGTAGGACTTGAACTGCTCAAATGGAACAATGCAGCATCTATTTATTAAGTTATTCCCCATCTTCCCAAAGCCAGGACTTAGAGGGCTTGAGCTCAAACTAACCCAAGGGTCCTTAGTTCTTTAATAGAGAAAATAAGTAAGGAAGAAACTGATGGTTTTTGTTCTATAGAGAGCTCCAGATGTTTTGGGTAGGGATCCAAATACTTGGGCTTTTACAGTTCTAGACAACTGTCTTTTCTGATGTTGTTCCAGTAAGTGCCAATGCTGTTCATAATTGTTTTCCAGTGTCATTAAGAATTTGGTTTTTTTGGTGCAAATTTCTGATCTGAACCTGGAAGCAGGTGGTAATTTTTAGTTCCTACTTCTAAGGATAATGCTCTGTTAATGAAAACGGATCCTCTTCACAACTTTGGTGTATTGTAGATTATAATGAAAGATGTAAAATATTCAGGCTTTTTTCCTTTTTTGGACTTTGTATTTTACTGCATGTCTCTAATTTTTAATCAATAAAGAACAAATTGTCCATTGCCACGTGTTTGGTGTGTGGTTTACTTGTCATTGGGTTGGATGGTGTATTTTGGGGAAGGGGTTTGTGTGGTGTCTGCAGCCCCTGGGGCATTTGTGCGTGGGGCGGTGGGAAGTTTGACAACCCCCAGGAAGACTCAGTGGGGAAGGGGTGGGGATGCTCTGCAGGAGTTGTGTGCAGAAATGGAGCCAGGATGGCAATTAGGATTGTACCTGGAGGGCTTGTCTCAAGTTGAAAAGTTTGCTTCAGGCTCAGCATGCCCTGCGCAGTTTGGGATGAGCTGCTCCGGTCCAGGAACACCTCAGGGCGGCACAGGCTGATATTAAAGTGGGATGATTTATACTCTGAGAAGCATTTAGAGCGTGAACTGCACTCCCTCCTCTCCACCTCCACAGTACTTTTTCTTTCTGAATTTGAGGCTTCAGGGCAGTTCTGATCCAGAGGTGCCTGTGAAGTCTCTCCCTTACGTTTGTAGTGGAGCCAGGACTTCCAAGAAAATGCACTGATGGTGAGAGGTAGAGCCCAGGCATGTCCTCATCTCTCGTCATCCTGACAGCTCTTACCTGCATCTGGGCCGCTCCTCTCTGTAAGCTCCGGTATCCCCTGCTGCAGCATACTTGTGTGCCAGTGGGCATGCTTTGGGCTGCAAGAGCAAGGAGGTGCCTTGAAGTGAAAGGTCTTGTCCGAGCGTGCAGGTGACAAGACTGTTGGCAGACTGTCAGTAAACCTCTTGCCACGAGATTGAAAACACTTCTGTGACCTGGCACTGAGCTGCTGCCGTGGTTGTGGCAGTAGATTTGTCACTGTGAATGCTGCAGTGTGATGTCAGTTAAACTGAGTGGGCATCTGGACAGCTTTCCCCAGTTGCGGTCATCCTTTAACAGCAACCTTGGCCACAACTTTTTAGTGTCATCTAACGTCATGCAAAAGAGAAGTGCCTGGTTGCCAGCAGACTGCCTGACTCCTTGGAAAGCTGACTCCCTGAAGCATTGCACTGGAGAAACCCCAGAGTTTTCCTTTGCATCCTTCAATATTTCTTGCCTATCTTCCGCGAAGGAAGGAAGTAAGTTTTCAGAAACGAAGGAAAATGTTAACCGAGAAGTAGAAAACACTGGTGTTTCTCACTGGAGGTCCTTTTGGAAACTTTTCCCTAATAATGGCTTCTGTTCCTAAGGTGCCCTGTTCATTCAAACTCTGACAGCTTTGTTGACATGATTTACCCAGAGCTTAGTGGGGTTTTGTTTGAACGAGGTCGTGGTGTCTCCATTAACAGAAGCAGAAGGGGTCTACCTTCTCAGAGTGTGGGAACGGAGAAGTTTAAATCTTCAGGAACTGTCAAGGGAAGGTGTGTGTCTTTTGCAAGGGGATGTGGATGGTCCAGTTCTAAGGCATGTTCCCCAGGCCTTTTGGCTGGGATGCACCCATATGCGTGTTCTTGCTTAAAAACAAACAAAAACCCCCACCAAACCAAACCAAAGTGGTGGTCTTGGATGGTGGCACTTTCTAAGCTGACTCTTCCATTCACTCCCCTGTCCCAGGCTTTTGGGCTTAGTTTGTCATTTTTCTGGCTCTTTGTTTCTCTTAAGGTGTTCCTTTTTACTCCCAGACCCAGAAAACTTTAGCTTGGGTGAATGTAACTTCCAAGTTTAAGACATGGGATGCTAAAGGACATTCTGAGTTGCCGAATCTCATCCTCCGCATCTAAGCCAACTTCTTTGCAGTCTTTCCAGTATCTGGCCAAACCCTGCTTAAAAAGCACCAGGGAATTATACCCCAATTTTGTCTCCCATTCCTGCCTCTGTAGGAAATCCCTTTATGGATACTCCTAAAGGTTTTCCATGCTGCCTTAGTCCAGTGCCTCATAGTCCTCCTGTGACTGAATAGTCCACTCCAGTTACCTTCATCCTTGGACGTTGCTCTTTGTGGAGGCTCACCGTGAGGTGTCTCATACTGACCATGCTTGTGGGCTTCCCTGCTCTTATTGCATCCCGATAACCTCCTTGAAGTCTCTCCTCCCAGCTGATGAGTTTCCAAATGGAAAGCAATCTCCCTTGGATGGTGCACACCTCCTGAAATTTGTTTCACTTAATGGGTACGCAGCGTGTGTACAAATCCCAACCCAGAGCATTGCTTTTTCTTCAAACCTCCATGGACATGATTGCCTGGAGCTGCAGGGCTTATCTTGGACTTAAGTACCAGTTCCAGCCCTGGGGAAGCCTGTCTCTGCACATACTGCTGCCAACGTCAAGCGTTGGGGAAATTTGGAAAGCAGTTGGTGATTTTGGGCCATTTCAGAAATGGCTGGTGCTGCTCACCTTGTTTCCCTGCCTCAGTGTGGCTTTCCACCAGTTTTGCCAACTTTTTATGGTTCCACATGTGCCACATCACTGTGACACCAGCTGGATCCGTGCCATCGGCCCCAACCTGACGGAGGAAGAGCAGCTGAACCTCACCCTGCCCCAGGATGCGGATGGGGCGTATGAGCAGTGCTCCATGTACTTGCTGGTGGAATGGGACCTCGCGTCCATCATGTTTATGGCCCGAATGCCACGGAGAAGTGCAGCGGTGGCTGGGGGTACCCCTCAGACCATGAGGTGACGCTGTGCAGTCAGGTCTGTAGCATCCTTTTGTTTCTGATTTCTTTGTGCTGTGGTAAATGGTGTTTTGAAGGCTGGGGTGTGCTGAGCTCAAGCAGGGCAAGCCTGGAGGCAATGCTCATTCTGTGCTTTGGCTTTGGTGCACAAGATCTTCCCAAACTGCAGCAGATCGATTCCTCCTAATCTTTACTAAAAGCCGTGGAAGGGTATGTCATGGACACATGCCCTGGTCAGGTCCTGAGGCGGGCATCTCAGCCCGGAGATGTGACTTGGCGCTAATCAGCCATTGCTGCTTCCTCACCTGTCACTGGAAACCTCCAGCAATGCGGCTCACACTGCTTCCTTTGGTCCTTGGTTCAGGGCCTTGGTATCCTCCAGCCTCCTTTAAGCATGATGTTCAGCTCAGGCTCTCCAATGCCGATCAGGGCAGAACAGGCCCCATTTTCTCTCTTAAGTTCTGGCGGTGTTTTGTGCCAGTCCTCTGGCTCCTGCTTCTCCAGATCCATGAGACCCATGACTGGTGTCTGACTGACCCTCCCGGGTTGTGGCTGCTAAGCTGGGCTTATCCCGAGAGCAGAACCTCTCCTCTGGCTGCCTGGGGAGCTGGTGTACCTCCAGGTTTGACCCGTGTGGGTGCCCTGGTCAACCCAAATGGGGCAGCCATGGTCTGGTTTCCATCATGCTTATACAATGCTCTTCCCACAGATCTGTGGGCAGGAGAAGGAGCATCCAAGTTGCTTTTGGGCACTTCTGGAGGCTTTGCCTCATGGACATCCCAAAGGGGCCCCAGGCAAATGCTGTTCCTACATCAGGGATGGGCTGAACTGAGTTGGTTTCATGTTCTCAATGATCATTTTAAGGCAGGAAGGCATGTGAGCTGAGATTTGCCAAACCTTCCCCAAGTGGCATTGCCCTGTGTCAGATTTCTCCCACCCTTGTATGCCTTCCCTAAGTCTTCCCTGCATATAGCCCCCACCAGCCTGTGGGCTGGCCCAGAACTGGTGGGAAGGGTGGACGTCCCGTGCATGGCTTGCTCACGGTTGCACAGGGAGACTGCAAAAGATGAAGGAAATGGAGTCTCCTGTCACCTGGGACCACAACCAACTGGCCACCTTTCCTTGTCTCTGGCTCTGCCCATCCATTAGCATCACTCCGTTTATTCCCCTGGACTTTTCCCAGCTCTGCATCACGCTGGGCTGTCTCAGCCCCTCTGAACCTTGCTTGCCCACGCGGAACCCCTGGGGACCGTCTCAGAGGTTCAGCAAATGCAGCTCCTGCAGTTGCTTTGGAGAAGAGTCTTTTCCCCTGTCAGTGCCACCTGGCCCTGGCAGAGTGGGTGACCCAGGCTGCCTGAAACAGAAGTCCTTCTGCTCCAGCCAGCACCGTATGTTTGTGAGTGGCACAGAGATGATTAATATATTACACGGTGTACTTAGGACAGGTAACACATCAGGCGTTAAGTCTATCCTGACTTTATGTATTTGTGGTGGCTCCCTATGACTGCAGAGCTTATCTTAGGTTTAAACATTAATTCCAGCCCTCCAGAAAGTCTGTCCCAGCACTGTCCCGTTTCAGATGCAGCTGCCAATGTCAGGCGTTGGGGAAATTTGGAAAGCAGTTGGTGATTTTGGGCCATTTCAGAAATGGCTGGTGCTGCTCACCTTGTTTCCC
>JAVKLA010000073.1:39704419-39759588 GCA_034782735.1 Sagittarius serpentarius | reverse complement strand
ACCAAAATTTGTCACGTTCAGACTCAGCCCGTAGTAGACAAGGCTGTTCGCAAACCTGAAATCCAGGCAGGGTGGCACTGAGCATATCTATTGGCCGTGAGCTCCTCTGTATACACCCCAGGAAGTAACCGTCGGGAAAAGAAGCATCTCCACTTTTGTCCTGTCATGGTGCTAGCAAAGGCAAAAGGAGATGCTGCGAAAGGAACCAGCCCTTGAAGGGCCCCTATCCCCTCTCTTGAGAGCCATGAGGATCAGACTGAAACGGACTGTAGTGCTGGTTCCCCTGTGAGGCACCCTGTACAGATGCTGTGTCCTTCTCCCTTCCATGTCCCCTGTGCGGCCGAGTCCTCTAGGGAGCTGAGGAATTTGGTCCTGGTCACCATGAGCTGAGCAGAGCCGCAGGAAGGAGGGATACGTCGTCTGGTTAACACAGCTGAAGGTGGGTCCAACTCTGTGCCCAAATGTAGGTTTCTGGGATTCCTGGAGACACACTTGGTTAGCTGAGACAACTGTTGGAGCTAGACATGTGATTCCTGAAGGACCCCCCCATAAGGCTGTATCTGCCTCCCTCTCTTTTCAACCCTTAGACATCTACACATGTGTCAGGTGGCCCCAGATGCCCTTACTCAGGCAAGGGGATTGAGTCCTGCGGAGGGAGTATTTCGTGCTCGGTGTATGGGCACCCTGAACTCTAAGCTGGGTGTGCCTGGGTGCTGGACAATAACTCTGGGAGGGTGGCTGTGTTTCCTCACCTGTCACTTAGTGGTCCAAAGATCGTGGCTCCTAGGAGGAGCCCCACCATGTAGACAGACTGGTGGATGTTGTTCAGGTCCTTCCTGTCGCACACCAGCTCAAACTGGAGGAAAGAAACACAGCTGCTTTTGCTCTTGACACACCCCAGCTGCTTTCTGAGGGTGGGCAGCCCTTCTGGTCCACGGTGGGCCCAGGAGTCTGGGTGTCTGAGCTCTCGCTGTAGCCCCCGGGAGCAGAGAACCCACCCACAAGGACATGCGCCTCCATCGTGTGCCCGCAGGACACAAGTCAGAGGTGGACACGCATACAAGGCGCTCAGCCTACCTCTTCATCATGGTGCACACCTCCCGAGCATGGGGACCTGCAGGACTCCCCTCCAACTCAGACATCGCCAAGGGAACCTCCTGGTTGGCAAGTTTTGCTTAAAGTGGGACCTTGGGATAAAAGTCCTAGCAGCTTGCTTCTCTGGCTGCAAAGGCAGGACAGGGTGGAAGGAGAAGGAGGGCAGGAGAGCAGTGTTTTCTCTGGTAAAGGAGGACAGACATTGGCGTGGGAAGGGATGCAGCAGCTGCTGAGGAGCCTCTAGAGAAGCTGGCTGTGAAATGGACACAGTCCTCCAGGGACCCCAAGGAGCCTTTGCAAATGCCAGAGGCTGGACTCTCTCCTCTGGTTTTAGCTCAGAGAAAGGTACTCATGAGAAAGGGCTGGAGCTGGAAGTGAGGAAAGGAGGGAGGGAGGGATGAGGGAAGGTGAGAGAGTAACAGAGGTCCAGAGAAGGAGAAGTTGGGGATGCTGACGGACAGAGCCTTTGCTCAACTGCATGGCCCATGGGATGTCTTGTTGCAGCCCTGAAGGTCTCTGGAGGCCCCAGAAATATGAATGACAAACCCTTGGAAGGTAAATGTCTGTCACAGAGAAGGTGATGTGGGGAGAACCAGGATGAAGAACAAGGGAAACTGCAGCAGGGAGACCCAAAAGGTCCCTCCAGGCAAGATACATCATGGGCTCAAGGGCCTGGATACTGGAAAGGGAAGGGATGGTGGGCAGAGCAGCGCTGGACTCACACCCCCTCACATTGTCTCTGCCTGAGGCCCCCCTTAGCATCTACATCATGGTCTTCCTGCAACAACCTCCCAATGGTTACAGCTGCAATCTGTGTGATGGAGCCAAGGTCCCCCAGTGCCTGGTGTAAAGCTCAGCCTGATTGCACCGCGGCTGGCATTGGCCTACCAAACTACAGGACAGGATATGCCCATCCCTTCCCTTCCACATCCCCGGCATGTCAAAAGGTGATTACAGACCTCAGTCAGCAGGGATAGCGGTTGTGCTGAGGGGTACACCCAGCCGCTGCTGCATTTCTCCATGGCATTCGGGCCATATGCCACAATGGAGCCAAGGCCCCAGTCCACCGGCAAGTACATGGAGCACTGCTCATACGCCCCATCTGTGTCCTAGGGCAGAGTGAGGTTCAGCTGTTCTTCCTCTGTCAGGTTGGGGCCGATGGCACGGGTCCAGCTGGTGTCGCAGTGATGAGGCACATCCACAACCATGAACACTTGGCCAGTCATTTGGAGAGGATTAAGAAGTAGTGGGAGGGAGGGAAACAGTACCAGCAACTTCTGATATAGCCCAAACTCCCACAGAGCACTTACTTACAAAAATCTCCAAACTCAGTTGTCATGACTGCCTCTATAGCCAGGCTACACTAAGGCACTTTGCTTAAATAGGCAAATATTAATGTTTAAACTATGTGAGCACTAAACCACTAATGGGGTGTGATGAAATGAGCACTTGTGTCGGCGCGTTCATCCATTACGATGATGTACTACAGTCTTCCAGGGTGTACTTTGTCACCAGCCATTCCTTCCCTGTTCTTGGGGCCAGAACAAAGGAGCCAGAGCATTGCCACTCTTGGGGACAGCGTGGGGACAGTTTGTCTTGTCCCAGCCTGGAGTGTATCCCCAGGCCTCCTCAAGGCAACTGTGCTGGAGCACAAGGTTTTTTTTCCGAGACATGAAGCTGTGACTCTGCAAATGTGGGCTAGTTTTCCTAAGTGTGGTGAAGCAAACAGAGTAAATTTGCTGCTCTTATTAATGGCTTAATGGATATATAGCCCATCCTGGAGACTACAGGAAGGAAAAGCAGAAAAGCACTTCTCCTCTGGACCAGGAAATATGGTTGGTGGTCAAGTAGACTTGGTCTTGACAACCATGTCCCAAGCTGTCGGTTTTCATTTGCCCCATGTAGAAACCCTGGTTAGTCATAAAACTAGATCTAAACTACAGTGTCTTGGGGGAGAATCCTAAAATAGATTTGGCTTAGGGTGCCCTTAAGAAAAACATAGCACGTTATGCACAAAGACATACAGAGCACACAGGATTAGGGGATAAGAAACGACACCAGCTTGGCTTTGCCCGAGGTTCTGATGTCACTTGAAAAGCAGATTGACCTGATTTCTGCTGCACGTCTGAGCTGCTTCCTGGACAGACTCCCCAAGTGTTTTGTATCTTTATTCCTGGAAACTGGAAAGCTGGATTGCCCTCAGTGTATGCAATTCAGTGTGTAATTTGTCAATGGTCTCCTGGCTGCTTTCACCAGAGCGATAAGGACAGGTCACTAGACACTGACCTGCTCACTTCATCTCCTCTCAGATTCTTTGTCCTTCACTCTCAACCCAGGTAGTACGTGTCAGCTTCCAACAAAGTTACTGAAGGATCACACAAGTCTGGGCTGGTGTTTCATGAGTGGATATGGCATTGGCATGCTTATGGAAGTGGGAAGAGGGGTAGAAGATGGTAAGGTCTTAAAACATCACCCCCTAAGCTGGGGTGGGAGAAAGAGGTCATACTGGTTAATGCCATTGGGAGTAAAGGAAGAGAGGAGTAAATGTTATTTAGGGTTGTGTAAATTTGCACCAGCGATGTGCATGTATCACTTGCATGCACCACACAGCCAGGCATATTACTGGGCTCTGGATCCACATCCTCGGATGAGAATGCCTGCTATTATTCAGAGAAATGCCTTGAACGGGAGGTTGAGCTGAGCAACCTCCAGAGGTTCCTTTTACCCTAAATCCGTCACTGGCCATGACATGGGATGACTTGGCCAAGGAGATACGCCCTGGCAGAGGCGTTTTGACCCTGTCCTGCTGAACAGGGAGTAGGTGCCTTGTCCATCAGCGTGCAACAAGCTGAAGTCTTCAAGCTTACCCTGTTGTGTTGTGGTTCATGGTCTTCCCTCTTGCTCCTCAGTCACCAGCATCTCCTGTGGCAAAGAGGTCAGATTTTTGACTATAAAAGCTCCTTGGGGGTGACCCAGACATGACTGCAGTCTCACGTGCTAATGCAGATGTGACTTCTTGAGGCTGTTCTACCTAACGTCACCAGGCAGGCTCTTCTGGAGCCCTGGGAAAGCTTCAGTCCCTTGTGACTAAAATGACATTTCTCATAGAAAGACATTGTTCTTATGACCGTCTTCATCATTTGGGGCTGAGTGGGCCAATCCTACATGGTGGAGATCTCTCAGGGACAAAGACTGGGTCAGCCCTGCAAACCTCTCTTTCCTGGAGTCCCACTGCTAGAGTTTCTGTGCTTATTTCTCTCGGTCCGACAGTTTCGCCCAGCTGGATTGCTAATGCATGCAAAGACTCTTGAAAATGGAAAAGCCTCTGTCAGAGGGCTTGAGAAATCAGCAGGTCTCAGGGAAGACCTGGGATGGACAACTGGAAAGCCTGTACATACATGTGCAAATGTCAAGGACTAGGGGAAGGGAGAGGGTGCGTCCAAGAGCGTAGCTCAGAAAGAGGAACCATTGCCTGGGCAGGAAGGCTGGTGCGGGCGGTAGGGCATTGATGCACTAATTCATGGACATGACTTTTCTCTTCCACAGCTCTGAACATGAGGAGTGATTGTGGTTGGAGACCCATTTGGACACCTCTATGTCGGGGTGAATTGCAGCCAGCATGGATTTGTACCCACCAGATGTGGTGCTCCTGTATTTTCCCTCTTCCTCTTAGTGCTGGCAGGGAGAGGTCAGGTTTATGGGTGTCATGTGCTAGTGACAACTTGGTCTGGGGTGTCACTCAGAGCATCTTTGGCACAGGTAACAGGCCACTCCCTTCCCACTGCTTCGGTGAAAGGTGCTTGATCCCTGCAAGCCTTTAGGTCTCATTTCCCCATCTCTAAACACAGCTTCACCAGGTTTCAGGCAGGGCACCTCTGTCCCAAGTCTCTTGCCCCATCCCAAGGTGCGACTGACTGCAGCATCTAATGAGTCGTGTAACTTTCAAGGACATCTCTCTTTGCCCTGATTCGTGTTGATTGAACAGTCTCCCTGCACAGAGCACTGACACACTGCTTTGCAGCAGAGGCAATCATTAAGCAGCTTTATTCCTCCAGCAGATCTGACAGAGCCAGGGTTATTTCAGCACTGGCAAGGCAGGGAGTCTTTTTTTTTTCGTTTGTTCATTTTAATTTTAAAAATTAATTATTTTAACATCTTCATCCTTTTTTTTTTACAGACAGCTGATTAAAACAGGTGAAGTGATATGCTCCACAATCCTTTTCATAACACTTATGTTCTTGCTTTGACCCTCTGAGGTTTCTGGTGAGCTTGTTTATCATTAGTATAATTGTTAACTCCTATAACATTTATGTTATGGCAGCAAAGGGCAGTCAGGGAGGGTCAGAGTGCAGCCACGCAGGGAGAGCAGATGTAGCAATGTCCCCACCTCCCAAGACTTCAGGAAAACTGGGTTCCCTTTCCTCCTGTGCCCTTCTGACCAGTTGACCTTGGCAAGGTCATTTCACTTACCTTTTCTTATTGTTGTACAATGAGGCTAATGATGGCGACCTCCTATGTGGAGCGATTTTGCAGTCTACTGAAGGGAAAGCATAATGAGGGGAGTGAGATACCATTATTATTAAGTGTAGGCAAGTCATATGGTGAAAAGTTGTATGATGTATTGGGTGGGATTAATCTCTGGATGTCTAAATGTAGCTGTCTATATGTGAAACAGATATGTAAGGTTGCACTGTAGTTAGTGAAGATGGATCGACGCAGTTAGTAGAGTCCAGAGAGCTCTTCGGTTTTTGAATGCAGTTGTCTGTTTTAGGGTGGGCTGAATCACTCCCCAGACTGTAATCACTAGTTCTCCATTGACTCTGATCTGGGCTTAAGCATTTGGTTTACATTAAAATGCTAATATTGCAGAGACTTAAAGCTAATTTTGAGACAAATCTTCACTCTGCCCCCCTCAGCTTTACCTTTGCCCAATGCGGCCAAGGATTCGGTTCCTTCCTGATAATGGCATTCTCTTCCCATTTGTTTCTAATTCTTGATTAGCTTGTTGCTCCTTGTTGCTTTCTGGTTGGACCTCTTCAGAGATCTGTCTCCGCTCTGCCATGCAGACAGTGGCCATGCAGACATCCTCTGAGGGCTGTCAGCAGCAGATTTTGCAGAAGGCCCCTGGGTGCAGAGAACGGGGTGCTGGTTGGTCTCTCCTTGGGGGTTCCTCACAGTATGCCAGTTCTTGCAATGTTCTTTTTTGGGAACTGAGCACTGACCCACTATGACCAGGACAGAGATCTTAAATTTAGCTCCTTAAGCCATTAATAAATCAACATATGCACAAATGAATTTGTCTCATGCCAGAGGAGTGGGGGATTTCTAAACTGATTTCATGAACCAATTTTTGTCCCATATCAGCTAACTTATGCTGCAGAGGTGGGTGCTTTTTTTAATCTTCTTTTTTTCAACTATATAAAGAACTCCTGGTCTAAAAGGCCATCATTTAACACATTCAGGTCTGTAGAAGAGAGACTTTCATGATCTTCTTCAACTCCTGATGTTTTTCTGCTCCTGTTCATTTTTTCAGGAGCCTCCTGGCCCATTTTGGTTGAATCAACATTGAAAGAATCAAAGACACCCCGATTAAAGGTTTCAGAATCATGGCCGGTGACCATGTACATTGGGGTAAAATTGTCTTCCTGCATAGAGAAACGCTTGTTTGTTGAGCCTTCAGCACTGAGACCCAATCCAAACGTATCTTCTGCAGTCTTTGGACCCCGGCACTGTGAATCCAACTGCTGCAGCAATGCACAGCTCTGAGTCCCTTCTGGGTCTCTAATATTAGTCTCATCCTGTCCAGCAAGAAGGGAGAGGCTGGAGGTGTCCCACAGCACTCGTGGGGCATTTGTTTCTGCTGGGATTTGCTGGCGTACTTCTGAAGGATTTGGGTCAAAGCAAGGTGGAGTTCCTGCCTCTGAATTTTGTAAGTCTGAATTTTGGGTTTTACTTGCAATGCTGGGAAAATATTGTCCTCCAGAAAAGAACAAGTTATTGTCCTCCAGAAAATCTATGTTGTCTAACTGAAGCTCAGTTTCCTTGGGTAACTTTTCTGAATTGCCTGGTGAAAAAAATATCCCATCCTCTATCACTGTGTCCTGGATATCCAAACTCAATAGGTTCTGAATTTCTAGTAGATGAGCATCATGATGATTTCCTTCCCTGATGAGATTTTTGCTGTTATCAGCTGCAGGCATAAGCTCGTGTAGAGGGTTTGTTCCACCTTCCGAGGTTACTGTAGCTTCTTTCTGATTTTCCTGTGCTGGCACGAGAGAGGGCCAACAGCTGTCCCGTTGCTGCCGAACCTGACTATTTAAAGCCAGTTGGTCAAGAATGTCAAGTTCAGTTCTCTCATGTTTATCATCACCTGAAATGATTGTGCCAGGAGCTAACAATAGGATGTCGGTCGCCTTGCCCTCAGTAGAGTCTGAGAAGCCTCCAGAGCTCTCCTGGATATGTTTAGGGAAGACCATCTCTCCTGGCTGTGGCAGCTCATCATTCTTGGAGGCCTTTTGTTTTGCTTGGCTGGAGGAGCTGAGGAGGCCCTGGGGCTTTTCTGGCCTGTCGTCAATATTTGTTTTCTCTGAGGACATTGCAGTTTTTTCTCGTTGACTCTGCTTCTTCTCTGAGGAGTAACCAAACAAAGTGACAAGGGCTGATTGGGGCTTAGTGGGTTTCCTTTGGGTTGTTGTTTCCTTCTTGGGAGTGCTGCCTTTGTCTTCAGAACCAAAAAGTGTAGTGAAGGGGTTTTTCCCAAGCCTGAAACCCTTAGCTAACATCTCTCTGCAGGCTTGACTGTTTCTGGTCTCTTTGCTCTGGACACCAGGCCTTGACGTATGCACAGTGCTTTCCCCTGAGAGTTTCAGATCAATTTTTTCTTCACTCACTGGACAACCTCTGGATTTGTCCAAGGATATATTTGGTTTGGAAGAGTCTAATGTCTTGGCTGGTTGCTCAGAAATGTGAATGATGTTTCCACTAAGAACTTCTTGGGGATCCTTTGACTTGGAGTTGTTGACTTCATCATGTGAGGGCCAAGTGGCACAGGTTCCTTTCAGAGGTGTGTCTGCTGATACTGGAAAATCCTTGCCAAGTGATTTCATATCATGTCTCAAAACATCCTCAGGAGGGTTAGTTATCAGTGGGACGCATGTGCCCTGAGGTTCTGTTTCTTGTAGAGAGGACACGTTGTAGTCATCTATCTTATCTGGCAAACCAGATGAAGAGACTCTGCTCTTTTCTGCTTTGTTTTCCTGAGATGTATGCTCAGGACTGGGCTCTTCCAGAAAATCTGATGCACTTGTTGGTTTAACTTCTTTTGTCTTCTCAAATTCTACCCCTTTGCTCTCAATTCCAGGCAAATAACTTATGCTGGATGGCTGCATATTTTCCCCCAAAGTTACTGGTATCTGTTTCCCCGGGAACTCATCAGTGTTTGCGTTTGATTTCTTATTCACCAGCTCAGCAATCTCAGGTGATACACACAGCTGTCCTGGCTCCAGGGAGCCAAGAGGTACATAAGGGGTCCTTGACACACCAGAGAGGCAATGGGCTTCTTCAGCTTCATTTTCAGGGGGATTAACACCCTCAGCTCCACATTTTAGCTCTATACTGGTGGTGTTTCTGTTTTTGGGCTCTCCTGGCACACAGATAGGCTGTGGGTTGTTCATTCTCTCTCCAAGATGCTGCTTGTCTCCTGCAGTAGCTGGGGTGGCTACGGTCAGTTCAGGCTTGCCATCTGTTATTGCAGGCATTGTGCCTCCTTCGTTGGGTGTGCTTAGAGACCCACAGACCTCATTTTCCTTCACTGGGAACTCCGCAGCAGAGAGGACGCAGTCCCCTGTGCCCCCCAGGTACCTCCAGTTGGTGGGTTTAGTGCTTTGACGTGTGGCGTGGCAGACAGCAAGTGAGCCATGAGGCAGGGATTTCACAGGCTTCAGGACCAGAGGGGAGGAGGCAGAGGCAGGTCCTTTCTGCAACGGGGCTTTCCCCTGCTGGATCGCAGCCACTCGCTGTGACACCTTGCCCCCTTGCTTCCCTCTGGGCATCTCCCCATCCCCAATCTTGTCACCGTCTCTCTGTTCTCCCGTCTTGGGCCGGGAACATGCTTGCTCTCTTTCCTTGGTATAAGTGACACCAGGTAAGAAGCTTCCCTTCGCCACTGCTGCCTCCTCTGCTGATTTTCCCTCCTGACCCCTGAGCATCATCCTTCCTGCCCTGCTGCCCGCAGCCTGGTAGGTTTGCAGGCTCAGTGCGGGCTTTTTCCAGGCACATGATCCCTTTCCAGCTTTTCCACCTACAGCCAACAAGGCTGTTTCTGAAGGTGGCCAGCCCGTTCTGAGCTTGTTCCCTAAGAGGACAGATCTCTTGTTCAGCTCTTGCCTGTGCTCGGTCAGCTGCAAGCTGCACCGAGCATTGAAGGATGTGGAGTTCTCTCTGGTTTCAGTCTTCTTTTTGGCCCTGTTATACCAGTCCTGGGGCTGTGGTCCTTTGCCTACCATTGTGACTGGCTGAACCTGATGGTCTCCTAGCCAGTGCTCCAGTCTTTCTGTCGCACTCCTGCTTTTAGCTCCAGCTGTCTGCTTGTAGTGGACTTGGCAGTAAAACACCCCATGGAGGGCAGCGTAGTTTTGCAAGCTGGAAAACACACATTGGCATAGCTGTTAGTAGCTGTGTGGGAGGGAAGGACTAACAGTAGCACGGATGGACAGGTTTTCAGCAAAACTGTTTTTCAGTGGAAACTGTTGGGGAAGGGAGGGGGTTTGAAGAATGAAACCTTTCAGAAGTAGTGTCATTCTTTTGAGGATATGTTTGATATTTCGTTCAAAAACCAAAACACATGAAAAATTAAACATTTCCTTGCAATACCTCTGGGAGCTGTAGTCCAGGTTATGTGCAATCCCTTCCTCATTTATGGGCCAGGCTTCATACCAGCACTTCATCTCTCCCCCTGTATGCACAGCATGGACCATATGGGTAAAACTGCACAGGCTCCCATGATACAACAACTGCATGATGGGAGAAAGTCTCTATATAGCTGGGGGTCAAGAGGATGACAAGCAGCCTCTCAGAAAAGGACCGGGATGTCTTGGTGACTGACAAGCTGAAAACAAGCCAGCAGTGTGCCCTTGTGACAGAGAAGCCAACTACATCCTAGGCTGCATTAGCAAGAGCCCAGCCAGCTGGTCAAGAGAAGTGACCGTTTCTTTGCATTCTTGTAGGAACACATGTGGAGTACTTTATCCAGTTTTGGACTCCTCAGTGCAAGAAAGCCATTGACATACTGGAAGGAGTCCAGCAAAGGGCAGGGGCCTGGAACATGTGTCATCTGAGGAAAGGCTGAGAGCTGAGTTAGCTAGGTCTTATTAGGAGAAGGTTAAGAGGGAGGAACTTACTGCTGTGTTGTGTCCGTTTTATAGGAGGTCATAGAGAAGACAGGGCTGGAGTGCTCTTGGAGGTGGGCAGTGACAAGATGAGAGGCGGTAGGAACAAGTTTTAAGATGGGAATTTGTGATGAGATATAAGTAAAAACCTTTTCACTGGTGGTCAGATCTTGAAAGAGGGGCCCCAACTGAAAGGCTGTGGAATCTCCATCCTTGGAGCCATTCACACCTCTCCTGGACACGTTCCTGAGCTACCTACCCTCCTTGGACCCGCAGGAGGCTGGATGGAGACTTCCAGCGATACCTTCCAACCTACCTGACTTCATGAACATGTGAAGCACCCAAATGACTCCTCCAATTAAACTCCATATCAGCATTCCCAAATTGTAACTATTTATTGTATTTTCAGCTCATGCTTGCACCACCATGCAGATTCTTGATCCACAGGTGTCTACAAGCTTGAGGTGAGCAGTCTTCAGACTCTAGTGATGGATAGGCAAATTGCATCAGGGAAACTGTCTGCCCTTTCTCATTTCCTGAAGCCTGCCCTGTTGGAATTACTTTTGGACTATTGTGATGGAAACTGCTTGGACATCCCTTAAAAATAAATGCACCTGGGTCCTACCACTCACCTCAGCTTCCTTCCACAGACCTGGCAGCAGAAACATGAGCGGTGCACACAGACTTTGTCAGTGACCACACGCTCCGTGGCGTAGACAGGCTGCAGGCATGAGGCACACACTTCTTTCAACATGGGCTGAAGAAGAAGGAGAAACTGAAGTTAAATAATTCTGAACCATGACCACTTGGAAATGCATCTGCAAGCTAATTTGCTGGATCTTCTGCTTGCGTTGGACAGGTCAGCATTCATTTTCAGTCAGGACAGAATGACCAGACACCTTTGAACCCCCAATGAGAGAAATTATTCATTTGATTAGAGCAAATGATTCACTCATTTGAATCATTTAAAAGCCTTGAGTGAGGTAAGACACATTGTTCAGAGGCTCTGACTCAAAACACTGGCTTGGCAGCTCCTGAAATCACCGGTAACATATGGCTGCTCACGCAGACCACATAGTCCAAACTCAAAAGGAAGCACATCTCAGCATTAAAGCTTCCACAGCTCCATAATCCTGGTGGTTTACTCCAGTGTGTTTGCTCTGTGGACTGCATTTTATGATGTGACCTGATTCCTCAAACACCACTTTATGTGAAGAGCCCACGGAGTCTCTCCGGAAAGCATTGCCAACACCAGCTATTTTATTAGTGGAGTGAGAATGGGAATAAAGCAGCTTGGACATTTGCCTAGCTGCTGAAATAGCTCCAGGTTGTCTGCATGATCAAGTAATCCAGAGGATGCTGATGGCAATGTGGATGTCTCTGTGCACTCCTTTTTACTGTGGTGCAAAGCAGAGGCTCAGATTACCTGGAGAGTCTGTCTGCAAGTCAAGTCTGTCCAAAGCCCCAAAAGGAGCACAGCTGAGCCTAACCTAATTCTGACTGATCAGGCAGTGCTCTGAGTACTGATACTCCCTCACATGAGGGCATCTCTGCCGCTTTGTTGGGGGTAATTTGCCACAGTTTGATTTGGCAGAGTTTTGCTGGTGCTCTCTGATCCCGTTCAATATGGGCTTACCCTGGTTTGCGGTGTTGTCAGCTCAGAGAGAAAAGGCAAGTTTACTTTCTGCTCTGATGTGGAGTGGGCTGATGGCCAGATTTTAGCTTTGACCAGAGGAAACAGGTTGCCCAGAGAAGTTGTGGATGCCTCCTCCCCAGCAGTGTTCAAGGCCAGGTTGGATGGGACTTTGGGCAACCTGGTCTGCTGGAAGGTGTCCCTGCCCATGGCAGGGGGGTTGGAACTAGATGATCTTTAAGGTCCCTTCCAACACAAACCGTTCTATGATTCTGATTCTATGAAACATGAAAGGTGTTTCTGTATCTCAAGAGATGAGTTGACAAGGGAACAGGAACCTTGCCTTTTATTTGCAACAGACACCTAAGGGACCAGAGCTTTTTTAATTCTTACCTTCATTTTGCCTGAACATACTGGTAAGGTCAGGTTGTCTTTGTTTTCCTATGACAACACTTTCAAGAAGAGTTTTACGTCTTTGGTTTTCTTCCCCCTCTGTAGAGGGAAGTATACAAACAAACGCCCTGTCTTTCCTTCAGCCTGCAGTGATCTCAGAATACCCCTGCTATTCCAGTCCTCTACAGAGAGAAGACCATAGTTCTGTAAGTGTCTACATATGTAATGGGTGTCTAAACTCCCAGTGTACTCAGTGGAGGTCCAGTTAAGGGAATGTAGAAGGTGATACGTCTACCCTACAACAGGCTTACATAGCCTGACAAAATCAGCCAGGCAAGATGAATTTCACCAATGTGAATACAGAACTGTTCTGATGCCAATGGGAGTACAGTGCTGGTGAAGGTGAAGGAGAAATGTGCTTTTGCACAAAGGTAAGATAGATCCTTCAAGTGGAAAATGGTAGCAGAAACCAGATGGAAAGTGATGCCATGTTAGTGGGTCTCCCCAAGAGAAATTGAAGTTCTGCACCTTTGGCATGGATGTCACGTCACTGAAGGAAATGAACAAGCTATTTGGCAAAGAACAGTGAATGGTGGTGGGCCGCTGCATGAACGCAGCATCAGCTGTGGCGACAGAGCAAAGTGCCAGTCCTGGCGATAATAAATCTCAGGCAATGGGTCAACTTTGCTGTATTTGGCAGTACAGATCACAGTTACATCTAGGTACTTGGGCAGGCATTTCCTCTGACAATGACGAGCTCTTACACAGCACGAAGGTGTGTGTCCTGGCAGAGAAGAGAGTAATGGTTGACATGTGTCTGTTGTATAAGGAAAAAATGCTTTCCTTTAGTCATGACCAAGGAAGGAAGCAGAGCTGTTTAGCAAACAAACAAGATCTCTCTGCTCTTAGGTGGGAATGAATCTATGTACTCCTGGAGTGTGTTTCCAAAGTGGGATAATCTTTCACAGGTCTCTTTCACCAGGGGATTTATTTTAAATGCCTACAGTCTGATGCATGGCAAATACTCTTGCTCTTCAGAGGTATTTTTATCAGTTGCAGGAATGAGCCTTCCTAAGGGTTTGGAAGATGGAGAGGTGATTGGCAACAATCGAATGGCACTGTGGGCAAGGAAATTATCTTAAGATGTCTGTGAAAAGCAGTTACAGAGTGTTTCTAGAAGGCTCTTCTAGCACACTGTTGATTACTGCCATGCTGAAAGTTGCAGCTGGTTTATGGCTTATGGCTTATCAGTTGCTTTTTTTTCCCTAGGTGAATTAAAATCTTTATAGTAGGAGGGGTCGGCCTGAAATGCCTGTGTTATTGATAGGTGGAGAAGATGGTGACCACAAAGCTTTCTGACCTAAGACTGAGTATCCTCAGGGAGACCACTGGCTGAAATGGAGCTGGGAAGGGTAGTACTTGATGTAGGCACTTCAAATGTGGCATATTTCATGTCTACTGCTGCAAGAGAACCAGATCTGTAGCTGAATTTGTCCCTTGACCACTCAAGGAGGTACAGTTAAGACAAGGCCGTCTGTCCTCTTCCCACTGGCCCAGGTAATTCTCCTAGCCATTTTGCTCTTGAAAATACCTACCTAGCACTGCGTGAGAATGTAGCGACCCACTAGGGGAAAGAATGGCGAACAATGTCATGTCTTGTATCCAAAGATCACAGAAAAACTATGACAACTCATTTGGGATTTGAAAGTTTATGTGTGCTCTGCTGGTTTATTATTGCAAGGTCTGAGAATATGAGCTGATCCATCAGCTTGTATTTGAGTTTCAAATCTTTGCTTTTGTTTTTTTTTACAGCTCTTTCAGTGCTTCAAGGAGCCATGTATGGTCCTGAAATAATGCAGCATCTGTCTCCTCGTGATACTTCCTGGCTGATGGAAATACCATGAAAGAAACACATCTCAAATGGTCTTAGCCTCATAAATGGCTCATTGAGACATTTAGAAATCCTGTAACACCAGAAACACAAACAATAAGATCAGTATCTTTAAGCACTGGCAGTGCAGGGTATTTGGATTTATTTGAGTTCCTGTGGAATAATTTTCATTGCCTAAGCAACCTGTTTGCAACTTACTAAAACTGCTCTGCAGCTGTCCTTAAAAAGTAATGAAACAAACCTACGTTATGGGCATTCTGAAACAAGTTAAGATGGGAAACAATCAAGGATAAGAAAACAGTGTTGGAAAAGTTTTGAAGAGCAGCTCCAAATTACTAATTCTCCCCTCTTTCTACAATTGGTCCTACTAAAACAACTGGGAAGGTCTAAGCAGGTTTTTTTTTTTCGATTCTCTGAAACCAGAGAACCATACACTCAGTTTATGATGATCTGCTCTTCTACCTCAACCTTCGGTATATTCTTCAGTGGAACTGAAAATGATATTCTTTTGGCATATCTAACTTTCAAATTTATGGGGTTCTAGCAGCAAACCAAAGAGCTCTGGGTATGTGCCTGCTTTACTGGGGGTTGAAACAGAACTTCTGCTTGGTCTACAACACCTTGAACAAGGTACTGCATGATGTGAGACATTATTGCTATTTAAGAACCTAGCTATGGACTCAGGGATATAAAGTGGTAGACATCGAAACAGTCCCTTCCTTCCCAGAGTCCTGCCCTTCAGTCAGCAATGTGAGCTCTTTTCCCTCAGAGGAAAAAAGAAAACATTAACCGCAACATCTTACTGAAACATGGTGGTTTTTTGAATAAGGTTACTGTCTCCTTCTGCAGAAAAGTAAACTGATGCACTGAGAGATGAAGTGGCTTGCCATAGACCAGCCAGAAGGTCTACAGTCAGACCCAGGGGCCAGTAGCCCAAGTCTGAGCCAGGCAGTAGGACACAGCTCCCTGAGAAACCATCCAGTCATTCTGTAGGCTCCTCACCTTCTCCCACACCTGGAGCAAACTCTGTGCTCGCTCGCCTCGTTCCCAAACTGAGGCCAACCCGTGATGTGAGTTGAGGCACAGCACTGAGCAATGGCTTGTTACTCAGCTGTCCCTCCTTGTAAGGCTTATGGAGGCCCAAAACCTCAGCTGCCATCTCACATGGAGGAAATGGGTACAGGCAAATGTTCAGAACTTTCTCGGTGTATACATCCTACGTGCTCTCCGTACACCTACGCAGGGTCCTGGATTGGGTGGTGTATATCATCCTGGACTCAACTCAGTTTTCAGACAGGAGTATGAATGCTGCTTGCTGCAGGGCCTTTAATCCCCCCACATTGTAAAGAAGATGTAGACTAAGTCCCTCCAGTGATTTGGAGTGCTCTCAATATGTGATTCAGCTGATTCACTGAGAGATGATTTCTAGGTACTTGGAAAGGAAACAAGCACTCAACAAAAGAAACTCAACCAGGCCAAAGTATTTTTAGAGGTAATGTTTACCTTCAGAACGCAGCAATAGAAGTTAAAAAAAAAAAGCCACAAAATATCTAAAATCTTGAGTTGAGAATGTACAAAACAAAGTCATAATAAAAAGAAAATTGCTTTACAAGGTCTCAAAATGAATTTAAACAGTAAACATGTATGAAAGCATGGAAAATCTAAAATAAGGTTTTTGTATATATTGAATAATAAATTACAATTCTAAAAATAAAGAAAGGAAAGCAGTAACCATTCTGACTCAAGTAGAGAATCTTTCATAGCATCTTTCTTTGGGGCAACAGCACTGGTAATAGCTGTAGGTCTTGGCTTGACAGTTTTCAGTAGCATTGAGTACTTTCCAGGAACTGAAAAATAAACTGATAAATGCCTCCCCCAACCCCAACAGTGACAGCAAATTGAGATTTTTTTTTTCCTTTTTGTTTGTTAATGGCTAAGAGAAAACCTATCCAACTCACCCATCAATATAAGCATGTGCATATATGTGTGCTTAGGATGCCCTTCTTGGAAAGTCTATACTAAAATTAGAAAAAGAAGATACCATACAGGTGTGTGTTTGTCAATGACCAGATTAGTTGTTTCTTTAATTGATCCTACCTATCCTTTCTTCTGCATTAGTTCAGAGAAGCCCGATATAACTGCCCCTCCCCAACACTCTAGGGGTAACAAACTACCCTAAGTTGCCCATGGATGGATTTTCCCCTTGTGCTTCTAACAGTGTCAGGGCTCTGGGTCGTGGTGCAGCACCAAGTCTCTTGGGTTGGCCAGGTGAGGGCTGTTCTCCTGTGTCAAGGCAGACTGCATTTGTTCTGTCTGTACGCGAACACCAAGACGATGACCCTGAGAAGTCCTTAGGGTGTAGATGAATCCCTGTATGTAACGTGGGTAAACCAGGAGATGTTTTTATTGTGGACTTTCTTTTTTGTCTTATACAGTTCTCTCTTGCTTTCCAGAATCTCCTATTTCTTTGGCTTGGAGTTGCCAAAGGTGACAAAGACCACTCCTGGCTCCTGAAAACTGCCGTTGGTGTGGAATTCTTCTCCTGGGCTCTTCAAGTACCTTGGAAACACAGGTGAGGCAGATACCTCATATTGGGGATGAGAGGCCACATCACACGTGGAAGATGTTTGTGTCTCAGATTGCTTGGTGACTGTGGTGGATGAAGTGATGATTTTGTTTCCAAACTGGTCCATTTCCTCATACTGCTCCATGACAGTCCGGGTGGCTCCATAAAGCTTGGACCCATCGGGCCCTGTCTGCAGCTCCAAGATGCTTTTCTGCCTCCGTGGATTTTGCGGGCTGGGGACATTCAGGGAACAGTAGTCTGGAAAGCCTCCTTTCATGCCACAGTGGCAGCTGCCTTTGGAGGTGTCCAGAGTGCACCTCTCTTTCTCACTGATCGGATGGTTGGCATTGCCAAGGGCGTGCTGTTTCACTGAGCTCAGCCCAACTTTAGTTTGGACGGGCTCTGGTCTCTTCTCAAAGGGGGTCTTGTCATGCCCAGTAGACACTGCTGGTTGATGGTTAAAGGAGCTAAAGCTGTCCTGAGCAAAAGCATCCCTTTTTCCTGGAGTGTCAGGACAGTCTGGTGAAGCAACCTCCCAAGGGGAATGTGCTGTCCTGGGTGATTCTGCTGGTTTTCTGGCAGCAGACTCGATGGAGATGTAGGAAGGTGAGGAGGGAGAGCTGACACGAGATTGAACGATGTGGGGGACCTCTAGCTCTGCCTTGTTTACCTCGGTCTTTTCTGCCACCTTTGCACTTTCCACAGATGCTGCTTCCCCTGTATCCGGTGGGATTCCTTCCTGCTTGGCTTTGCTTGAGACAATACTGATTTTACGGATATTACTGCTGCTCACAGAGCTTTGGGTGTTTCCCAGAGACTCCTTGAACAGCCCTGAGAGCCCAGCGATGTCGGACTCAGACTTGAGACTAGAGACAGAATAAAGAGCTTTCTTGATGGCCTCCTCGATGTCCAGGAGCCGGGCAAGTGTCTGCTCCTTCAGGTGGATAATCTCAGCACTTGCTCGTTCCAGGTCCCCAAAAACCAGCTCCACTGAGGAGATACTGTCAGTGTCCTCCTTTGCCAATGTCTCAGCCCTGTCCTGTTTCTTGGCCTGGTGGGCCTTCTGACGAACAACCCAGTCAGGGACCTTCTCAAAGAAGCTCTTTAGAGCTTTCACGTCCACTTTGCTTGTCTCCTCCTCAAACTCCCTCACTCGAGTCAAGATCTCTTGCAGCTCCTCCTGTCTCCTGAGATTCTCAAAGATCTCCATAGCCTCCTTGACATTGCCTTTCATGATCTCCTCTTTGTGTACTGAAAGCCTCTTCCGACGCTCATCTTCTGTTTCTCTCTTGGTTTTTTCTCTCATAACAACTGCTGGCTTCTCCTGGGCAGGTATCTCTGCCTCCCCATCAGGACATTTCAATTGCCCACTATTCCCCTCCTGTTGCTCCTCAAAGGAGTTCATTGGCTGCTGGTGGAAGGACATTGAATGGCATATTTGCTTCCTCTCTTTCACTTGCTCCACGACCCTCTGACTATCCCATGATCCATAAGAATTAGGCATACTTTCCCTTTCCACCTTGGATGAGGCATTTTGTGCAATGTCATCTCCTCTCTTCGGAGGAGTGGTGTGGCCCACAGGGGAGGTGCTTGGCTCCGTCGGTCCTGGCACATTAAGTGTTTGTGCTCTACCAGGACAGGTTGGATGTGATACTGAAGACCACCCGTTCTCATCTTGGCACAGCTCTATATGCCTCTGAACCACCTCACCTGGGCATCTGCTTGGAGCTACTGCTTTCCCATTTATCATTCCATGCTCAACTTCAAAACTAACCACTCCATTGTTTATGGGCTTTGAAGTCTTAGCACTGTCTGATTCCACCTTTCCTTGTCCTCCTTTGCTAGCCTTATACCTTTCCTCCGCGATTTGAAGAGGGGTTTTGGCAGTGGTTTTTGGCAGATTTCTCTCAGGGCTCATACCCTGAACTGTGACGGGCTTGTTCACAGATGTCTCCGAAGTGCAGCATTTTGCCTGGACCTCCCCGTGGCCTGACTGTTCACGTACTTCCATGCAGCTTAATCCCAGCTCTGTGGGGGGAGGCTTTGGCTTGCTGATGTCCCTCAGGCCTGGAGGTTTTGGAGGCAGGGGTGGAGGGGTGGGTTTGGTTGATCTGCTTGTACTGTTACTTGCAGAGGCAGAATGTGCCTCGTGTAAAAGGTGCTCAGGTTTTGGAGGGGGAACAGGTTTTTTCCGGGGTGGGGCAGTAATTTCTGGTTTTGGAGGAGTCCTGGGCTTCTCTGCAGGACTCTGATCACTGGGTTTGCAAGACAGAGAAGGGCGGGCAAGAAGAGGGGTCTGGAGTGGTGCAGAACATCCTGGGGCTTCATCTTTGCTGGTTGGTAGTGGAAGGGCACCTTCTCTTGTTGCTTTAGTTGAGGTTGGGAAATGCTCTGCTTTCATCACAGCAACTGAGGGAGGAGGAGGAAAGTCATTATCAGTGTGAGACCCTGAAGCCACTACAGCAGTCTGGTTACTAGTGACTTGAGTCTCATTTTTCTTTTTACACACAGAATAGGACTGCCCTGCATTTCTGTATATCATAGCGGCTTTAAAATCCCCTCTGGAGACATTAACGTTAGACTTTTCCAGTGACTGAAGTGTGGCTTTTAAATTACCTCGGACAACATCCTCCTTTTCTACCAGGCGCTGTTCTGTGGTGGCACTTTGCAGTGCTCTGATAGCTGTCTGTACATCCCCTCTGATAATAACATCTCTTTCTTCTTGCACTGATTGCTGTTTGTAATCAGACTCAACAAAAGGGTTTATATAGGTTTTCACGGGTGTGGCAGTATAAAGGCCATCCTTAATGCTAAAATCTCTACTGGGCATGACTTGGCTTTCCTGGCTCAATAGTTGTCCGCCCTGTACTTCCTCTGAAGCACTGACCTTTTTGTGTGATGCTATGCTCCTTTGAGACGCGCTTGTGTGGGTCTTGGATGCCTCCTGGACTCTAGTGGTGGTGGTCCTGATGGCAGTGCCGGCATTCTCCTGTGTGGTGGATGCAGAGTCTTGTTGGCGTACGGTTGATTGAAGGGTCACTGTCCCCTGCGTGCAGGCTGCCTGCTGCCTGCAGGCCATGTGGACCTCCTCCCTGTTCCTCTGTAGCTTGCTCTGGACATGGTGTTGGATGTTTTTTGCTTCTGCTGTTGCCAGCCTCAGGCTTTGCATTGCAGCCTGAAGATCACTCCCAAGGGCCTTTTCTTCTGGCTGCATCTGGCTGGTTTCCCCAGTCACCAAACTCTGCTGTTTCCCAGACACTTCACCCCTCTGAGCTGTCACTTGGGTTGGAAATTTACCTTGCATCATAGCTTTGGGTTCCTTCAAACTGGCATTGGTGGCTTCTTCTTTCTCTGCCTTCTTGCTGACATCTGCAACCCTTTGGATTGACTTTGTGGTCACTTTAAGCCCTCCCGACAGAATTTCTTCCTTTCCCGTCACTGTGGGCAGGGGCTTCCCAAGACATGGCACAGCCGTGCCTGTCACGCCTGCTGCATGCATAGCCTCTCTCTCTAACGCACCCTCTTTGCCCATGCTTTCACATGCAACTACCTTTTTTGCTCCCTCCATAGACCCTGGCTCTGCAATTACTTTCTCTATTTGTTCCTTATTTGGTAAGATAAGTATCTTAGTCCCCTGCACAACCCGTGGGGCACTCTCATCTACTTCCTGCTCTGCTTGGGAAGAGATGAGGGATTGTATCTCCGACTCCTGCTGGAGATTCTTCAGATAGTCTAGATCTCCCTTCTCAATGCAGCTCGCAAAAAGCTGGACATTTCCCTTCTCGTTGTCCTCGCGCTTAACAGTCGCTGTTGCTTTCTGCTCCTGAGAAGAAGCCAACAGGTTCCCTATCGTTGACTTCACATCCCCCTTGACAACTTTCTGCTGGACAGAATGGAACAGGAGGGAGTAGAGGGTCATCTTCACTGATCCTGACTTTGTCTGTTGTAAGACCATCCCCTTTTTGATGGAGGCATCTTGACTGAGGAGACCCTGTAAAGCCTTAGCTACATTTCCACTCAAGTCCTCTTTGCCTTTAACAGCTTCACTCTGGTCCAGTAGCTGCAATGGGCTTACTTTGATCTTGCCCTCTCTGTCCTCCTCCACCAGCACACTCTGTGCTTCCACATTGGTTCTGTGCAGGAGCTGCAGCATGATCCTTTGCAAATGGCCTCCCACAATCTCCTCTTTCAGGATCTCTGGAGCACCTGGGCTGCTGAGCTGGTACTTCACCATCTTCACACTCTCCATATCATTGGCTTCAATGAGGATCCCATCATGCTGAATAGCCTGGCAAGTGCAGAGAGTCTCTAAAGTCTCCTTCATGGTCCTTTCTTTCAGTTCTGTTTCTACACTACCTTCAGAAGCACTAAATTTATCCAAGGGTGTGCTTTCAAAGAGCCACGTTGTACTTTTCACATCTGCACGAGGGATCACTTCTTGGGCCCCAGCACTGGCCGTCACCTCTGAGTCCTTAAGGGTGTCCATTGGCTGGGTTTCAAACAACCAGGTGCAGCGTTTTACATCCCCTTTCTGGCTGTCCTCTCTCTGCACTGTACTGATAGACGAACTTCTCTCTGCGTCCCCATACAGGGAGTCCACAGGCTGATTTTCAAAAAGCCAAGTGGATGTCCTCACATCACCCCGCTGAACATCACTGACACTGACCATCCTCACATACTTCTTCTGGCCCACTTGCTGGGACTCAAAAAGCTGCTTGTTGGACTGAACATCTCCCTTCTGCACATCGTCTACTGTTCTGGGCACAGACATCTTTCCTCCTGAGAAGGAGTCAAGAGGCTCTGTCTCAAACCTCCACCGGGCAGCCTGGACATCTCCTTTCTTGATGTCCTCTTGGGTGACAGCCCTAATCACAAACACCTCTTCTTCCTTCTTGATCTGATCCAGGGGCTTAGTTTCAAACAACCACCGGGCACCTTTCACATCGCCTTTCATGATTTCTTCTTTCTGCACTGAGGTGACCTCATGGTATCCCCCCTCCTTGTCCTGGATAGCATATAACGGTTGGCTTTCAAAGAGCATTGTGCAGGACTTGACATTAGCTTTGCTCATGGTGTCTTTCTGGATCTTCTGGAGCTCTGTCTCGTCCACTTTGTCATGGATTTGGTCAAGAGAATAGGTCTCAAATACAAACCTTTTGCCTCCAACCGCTTCCCCCTTGATACCCTTCTTTGGAGGGATTTCCTGGATACCCTCAGAGCTATCCTTCAGGGTGTCCATGGGGTAGTTCTCAAAGAGCCAAGTGAACTTGTGCACAGATCCGGCTTCAATTGTTCCATCATCCTTCTGGGATGTTGGTTTGGTGACTGTATCCAAGGGCTTACCTTCAAAGAACTCCTTCACTCTGGACACTTCTCCAGATTGTATCTCCACACGACTGGAGTACCGCATGGTTTTTTTTCGGTCAGCTTCACCGACAGCACTGCTGCCTAAGGGTTCAGTCTCAAATAGGTGCCGGACAGTTTTGACATCAACTCCCTGTAATTCCTCCTGACTGTATGCCTTACTGACTTGTAAATACTGCTCCTCCTGGCCTTTCAGGGAGTCCAGGGGCTGAGTCTCAAACATCCATGTGTATGACTTCACGTCAGCTTGGGGCATGCTGCCATCCTCCTCCTGCTTCTTCTCAGCCTTCTCGTACAGGGTGTGGATGGGCTGGGTCTCAAAAAGCCACCTGCAGGTCTTCACATCCCCCCGCTGGGAGATCTCCCGCTTCACTGAGGGATGCTCCTCACCTTGCATGGCTTGGTGATGAATGACATCCATGGGCTGAGTTTCAAAGAGCCACTTGGCTGTTCTGACGTCACCGGCCACCACCTCTTGTTTTGTGATCCCCCGTATTATATCCACTTTCTTGGTGCTTTCATCAAACTGGTCCAGGGGCCTGGTTTCAAACATCCATTTGTAGTTCTTGACATCACCACTGATGATTTGCTCTCTGCTTACAGAGGTGACTTCATGGAAATTGCCAAGGCTATCCTTGATGGCATACAGAGGTGTGGTCTCAAACAAGATTTGGTTGGCTTTGACGTTGCCAGCTGGAATCTTCTCCTCTTCTTTGGTGACGGGCTCATCATCAGCCTGCTTAATGCTGTCTAAGGGGAGAGTCTCAAACAGGGTCTTGAAAGACTTCACATCCCCTTTCACTACCTCTTCCATGTTGGTGGCTGGAATTTCTTCCTCAAATGCCTTGGAGATGCTGCCAAGAGGACAGGTCTCAAAGACATGTTTTCTTTGCTTCACATCTCCCTTCTCCTCTGCTGAAAGCTCTACTTTCTTTAAACGTCCCACTTCAAAATTGTCTTTCAGGGTTTCCATTGGCTGGGTTTCAAATAGCCAGAGTGTAGATTTCACATCACCTCCAATGACTTGTTCTTTGGCTGCAACGCTTTCTGAAGCTTCTCCTTTTAGAGAATCAAGAGTCTGGGTCTCAAAAAGCATTCGCTGCTTACTGACATCTGCCCCTGTGACAAAATCCGTTGAAGCCTTGAAATCCTGTTCTTCAACTGTGATTTCTCTGATGGCATCCAAAGGCTGAGTTTCAAATATCCACCTTGCTCCACTGACATCTGGCCTTCCAATTTCTTCCAATGAAATCCCACGGATTATTTTCACTTTAGAAGTGTCCTTGTTGATGGTATCCAGGGGCTGAGTCTCAAACAGCCAGCGAGCTGTTCTGACTGCATTGCTCTGAATTTCTTCTCGACAGACAGACTTGATTTCATGGATGTTCCCAGTTTTGTCTCTGATGGCACAGAGCGGCTCTGTTTGGAAGAGCCTGACAGTCTTCCTAACATCTCCTTTTAGCTCCTGGATTTCTGACTTGAGTTGTAGGATGCTCTTCTCCTCCACTGAACAGCAGCGTCCTATGGCATCCAAAGACTGTGCTTCAAAGAGCTGCCTGGCACCTTTCACATCACCTCCCTGGACAGGCTCCTTCAGAACTGCCTCCTGCACTTCGGTTTCATCTGAATATAGTTTGTTTAATGAGTCTAGTGGTTGGGTTTCAAACAGCCACCGGGCAGTATGCACATCCCCTCTGGCAAGGTCTGTTTCTGATACCTTGGCTGACGTTGACAGATTGTCCCCATTGATTGACTGGCTTTCAAACCTCAGGGAAGTACTTTTCACATCCCCACCGGGAATGACCTCTTCTTCTGCCAGCTTCTTTGTGGCTTGATGGTCCCCAATGGAGTCAAGTGCCCAGTTCTCAAAAATCCAGCGCATGGACTGAACCTCTCCTGGAAGAACTTTGTCCAGGTTCACAGATGCCTGTGCATTGGGATCTTCAGTATTAAGCATTTCTGCCAGGTCCTCTGTCACAGCTTCTTCTAAGTTCTTCCTGAGCTCAGGATGCATGTGTCTGTAGAGCCTCTTTAGCTCATTCACTTGACGCTGCTGGTAGAACTTGGAGAAGGCTTGCTTTGGAGGAGGCACAGGGAGTGGGTTGAGATCCTGGCTCCCTGGAGCGATGACCTGGACTGAGCCAAGGGTGGGAGGGGGAGGTAAGTCGTCTTCCATTTTCTTGATGGCAACTTTAGATGATTTCTGAGCTTCTGACATCTTTAGGGAAACAGTTTTAAATGTCAGCATCATCTTTTACCCTCCAACCCCATGGCCGTTAATAGTGAGAACGGCAAAGGAAAAAAGCCAGCCAACAAGGGAAATCCATGCACCTACTAAGTTCCATACCTTTGGTTCAGTAGCACACGGCACTCCAAAGCATCACACCACTGCACACTTGGTGTTAGCTCCGGTGCCACAGCAATGCGCTCTAAAGCAAGGCCTCTAATCCAGGCATGTGCGTTGGTTAGTCTACAGTCTCCAGGATTTTCAGCCACAGCGTAACACAGGTACCTGATCTAAACTGTGTCAGCAAGAAAGAGCGACCACAAGAATAACATGAAGAAGGCTGTCTTAGAGTAGTGAGCTAAAAGTTAACTTCTCTCCCTGCCCCCAGGTGTCCAGGGCAGCGTGAGGACCTGCAGACCGTCTGGGAACATAGGACATGGGTGCAGGAGAAAGCCAAAGAGCTATTTGTGAAGAGGTGTCAAGAAGAAAATGGGGAGAGGGAACCAAACAAAAGTGTCAAACTGAGCTGATGAGGACAGCCTATTTTTGTGTAGCGAGCTGGCACGATGGGCTTTTGGTAGCTCCATGGGCTGCCCACTGCACAGGAACAAGGGCTTGGGAAGGACATTTGTCTGATTGATGATTTCTTCCGCTGGGCTCAGGAGAGTACCCCACGTCATCATTTGCGTAAGAATAGATGCACAGTTATACAATTAGAGACTTAAATAAAGCTCTTTTGACTTGCAGACTTGTACAGGCATGAGGCTAACTAAGGTTTACAAACTGCTGGAATTAGCAGGCCAAATTCTGTGCTCTGTTAGGAGGAAAAAGCAAGGCTGAGGGACCAGAGGTTGGGGTAATGCCTATAGCTGGGGGCCAGGAAAAAGTTAGACCTGTTTAGCCTCAGTCAGCCTGAGCTCAGCTCAAATTCACAGCAGCGTTGGTACAGGAGTGAACAGAGGGTGCAGTCGTGACGGGGTGGACTGTGGTTGTTTAACCTACATTTGAGCCTCACTTTCTGCATTTTTTTCTCCTTAGTTTGGGAAGCCTGGGTGCCAAACGCTGAACTGAATACCTGCAACCTGCACTAGCTTGGCATTTATCCGACAGAAAGGTAGCCGAGGCCTATAATCATTATCTAAAAGAGACTGTAATCCTGGTGGCTTTCCTTTCAGTAAACAGATCTGCTGACCCTTGGCATGCCTGTGGAGTTACGTCTGTAGAGTTATGCCTGGAATATTATTAGTTGTTGCTCAAAGCAATGGCGCGCGGTGTTATTTCACTCTGTTACACGCAGATTGTTCCGGCTAAAAATAAGTACTGAACATTAGTAAAAAAACCCCACCAAAATCAGCATATTTTACAGCAAGTGTAAAATGCAAATCTTTCACATGAGCCAACATACTTTGAATGCACTTTTTAAAATAAGGTTTTTTTTGGATCTGTGAAGAACTTCTGAACATGGGGAAGGGTGACTGAGCAGCTGATAGCTATATTCAGTACGAAAGCGCTCCTCACTGCCTTGTGTGGGTATTTAAATCACACTCCACCACAGTCCACAAATATTTGGTTAGATAACGGTGCTTATCTTTAACATTTCTTACCTTGCTTTTTTTCTGTCTGTGGGGAGAGTGAGCGGAGTTGTCCTTCACAGTACTCTGGAAAAGACATAAGGAGAAATGGCATCAAATTGCATAGGAAGAGACGTTATCTCTCTCTCTCTCACTCTCTCTTTCTCTCTCTATTTATGTATCAACTACAGAGACCTGTAAACCATTACAGGGAAGCAGGTTTTTTAGTTCAATGGCAGTTCTGTACAGCTGGGAAAAGCAAACTTATTCTAGGTGGATCAGAAATATTTGCTTCCAAAAGTCTCAGTCAACAAACAAACCCCCAAACACATTTGTTTAGAGGTGGGGGAAAACCAAAACAAGCACTGATTTCTCCAGAGTTTGATTTAGCCTATATTTTTGTTTATACTTAAGTGTTTTAAAAGTAAAACTGATCTATATTTGTAATTGCATTATGGGTTGTGTAATTCATTGTTTTGAAATTGCTTTTCTTGTCTTTTTTTTTTTTTTTCCTTAGACTTCTAACCAGTTGTAATTTTCCAGTTACAGTCTCCACTCATTTATTTTCAACTGGGACTGCTTCAGTCAGGACTCCTCCAGTACAAATCCCTGATACAAGCCTGAGAGACTGCATCTCTGGACAGGGACCCTGCAAAAGACTGAGAGCAGGAGGGAGCATGAACATGCCTGCAGGAAAGGTCCAGATGTGAGATCACATCCCGTGTCACTCCCGGATCACCAGTGAAGCTGGGAAAATGGGAAAAATGTAGCTCAGTGCCTTATAACCCTTATAACCTGAATTACCTTATGAGCTAATGATCAGCTTGGAGTGGGTGATTAAATCCATGGATACCAGACCAAGGGCTAGAAACAGAGGAACACAGGAGGTTGCACTGTAAAGTTATGCCTGATTTTCATATATATGGACATATATATGTGCGTGAATTCAAATGGGTATATCATGGAGATGTATGTGTTGCTGTGTGCTGAATATTTCTTCCATGGATGTGAGTGTGTAAATATATGTGTTCAAATGAAGTAGAAATCTTATGTATGAATAAATGTTTGTATGGGCTAGTGGATGTAGACGTGTGTGTGTTTGGTATGTGTGTGCATGTGTGAATGTAATGTGTATATACATATGTGTATGTATGCATGTGCAGCTTATACATCATATACATACATACCAGCACCTCCGCTAACAATATTTGCAAATGACAAGGGAAACCTGGCCATTTTTGGAAAACCAAATGCTATGTTTCTCCAGATTTGTAAACCCAGACATGTTCTCTCTCACCCTCTTACAACCACTTGCTGGGACGGGACATTGTTCGGATGCCACTGGTGATCTGTGAGGGGGAGGACGGCGGCGCGCGGCGCTTACCGGCTGTGCGGGGCTGCCGGCGTGAGCAGCAGCAGCAGCTGTCTGGGAGAGATAGAGAGCTGACAGCTCCTTCACGGAGGGCGCAGAGGACCTCCCTCGTCCTTGGTGAAGTATGTGGCTAGTGTTGTCTGATACGTCTAAAAATGACCGCGTCCTCTCATCTGAAACAGGGACAGACGTGCGTGGTGAGCTATGTGCCAAAGACACGAGGGCACGGCCAGCCTGGAGCGTCGGCGTCGCTCACCAAGGGCTCTGCCAGGCACCTCTGCCATCTGCACACCGATTCCCCTGGCAGCCCCCCACTCTGGTCCTCCAAAACTTAACAACATGCCCTTTAGGTTCAGGGAGAAACCGTGGACATTTCCACCTCTTCCGTTGCTGAAACGGACTTCGAGCCTGGATGAGAGTAACACATCGGGCAGTGACCTGCTGGTGGGGCACAGAGCCCGCACCCATTCCTGCATCCCTGGGTGCAGCAAACATGAGTGAGTCGGAGGATGTGCGGGAGCTATGCACGTTCAACTTGAACCAATTCCCCCTTTTTTTGCTCCATGGCTGCACCGCTCCCCTATCGCTGTGCCTCGCAAGCAGTTACATCCATTTATCTTTACCTCTGCCCTGGGAGCCCGTTTCAGGAGACAGATGAAGAGGCTACAAGACTTGCCCAAGGATGTAGCAGGGAGTCTTTGGCAGAGCCAGAGGACCAAACCCTGCTCTTAGTTTAGAGATCTGATATTTTGAGCTGCACCAGCTCCCATGGGGCCCCACTGGGACCCATCATGGCATTGCTGAGTTATTCAGCATTCCTCCTACGTTTGTTCAGATGCCTCCTATGGAGATGACTACAGCTGAGGATATCCCTATCTGGTTCATGGAGAAATGGCTGCTCTGGGAGAAGGTGTTCTGTTAGCCAGACCTCCTGAGGGACTGGACGGTTGGAGAGGTCACACACTTTCAGGTGATGCTCAGGCCATGCTCCCACATTCCCACCTGTTGTACTCTGTCCCCCTTGGTCCTCATCCCCCTAAACAGCGTGCGCTTCCCCTCCCTCTGCAGATGAAAGCTGTGTACATCCCCAGAGAGAGGTTTGTGTCAAAATTAATAGCTCTAATGCAGATGGGTTCAGTTTTCAAAGAAAGAGGCAACTCCAAATTCTAGCTAAGAAATTTCTACTCTGCTAGATGTGAGCAGGATGGCCATCTCCACCTCCCATCACAGATGTATATAGAGCTTTACACCTATATGATGCATCTTAGTCCTCCAGGTTAGTCAGAGCTGTAATTTCTCTGTTACTGCTGTAAAAACACGAGAAGGTTCTCCTTTTATCTGCAGACTTGCATTGCTGCATTCAGATTTAATGAGGTATTTGCAATGCTTTCTGTTTGAACAATGGGTTCTCTCTCCACAAATCCAGCTATTGCACAGCCAGGAAAGGGCTGATGTACTTTTTAATATGTGCACATTAGAAGCACTGCAGCAATTCTAGCATTTTTGCCCTCAAATCTCAGTCCCCAGATAATGAGATTTTATAAATAACAAACTTAATGACTTTTTTTCCTGTTTTGTGCATTTTGAGTTCAGATTTTCAAGTTTTTCCTCTAAAATACTGAAGGAGATTGACTCACTTTTAATTTTAAAGTGACAACAGCTAATGTTATACATTAACAGGATTCGAGGAGCTGGTGCTTCAAATGAAATACCGTTTCCTACAGGGACAAAAATGCACCAAAAATCCCTGAAGATAAAATCAGAGGGACCCCAGTGAGCTTGTCAGGCATTGGGCAGCGTACTGCTGGAAGGTGCCGAACTCCAAGGTTTCTTTTGTCCTTGGTTCCAGCTGCTCCTGCAGGTGTGCAGGCATTTTGATGCAGAGCCGAGGCTGGATACATGAGGAAGCAGTGGGATGCAACACAGATTTAGCTGCCCAGTTCTGCCAGAGGTCACTAGGACACCAGGGGAGGAAAGAGAAGAAGGTATTTCCTTAATGTTTTTTCTGCTAAGTCACCCTGTAAATATTGGACCTCTCTCCCTGATTTCTGCTGTCCACTGCTTAAACACTGAGTCAAAAGGAATTATCCATCTACAGCCAGTGGAGACAGTGACACTGCTGGGGCAGGTTAGGTTCATCTTAAGATAGGCTGCGAGGTTGCAGCCACCCTCGGATTACATCAGTTTTTGACCACTCTGCTCAAAAGACCCCAAACTTTGACTAGACCCCTGGCTTTTTGAGATGAACAGCACCCTGGAAATGGGGAGGAGAGGGTCAAGGCGTCTCTGAAACACTGCCTTTAAGGGAGCCTGTGCCAGTATCTGCTAGCACAAACCCCTCTATCTGCTGCAGTGGGCTTCTTCCTTCATTTGGAGGCTCGAGGCACACATTTGAAGGGGCCTACTCTGTAAAAATGGAAAGTGAAGTAACTGCCAGCAAAGGTACCTCGGAGCTCATGGTCTTTCCTTATTGTGGCCTTACCCTGTGAGAAGAGCATTGAAGCACGTGCTGAATTAGCTACAGAAAGCTTTGAAGAGGGCTTTGAAAAATCTTTTCTGGGAATCTCTTTCTTTTCTCCTACATTGCTGTATTACCTACTGGAAAGGCAAAAGGGGTCCAATCAGTCTGGAAAACAAAAGCTTTCTTCCTTGCAAGGTAATGAGGTTTGGCTAAGCCTCCCAGCAAGAGCAATGGGGAGAGCTGGGGAGAGTCAGCCTTGCTAGCTTTAAAGCAGAAAGAAAACCAAGCACAGATTTGCAGCCTTTCTGGTTGGGAAAATGAACACAAACCCCTGGCAAGGGCATGGCCACGCTGAAAAAAAATCTCCCTTAAGAACTAACTCTAGGAGACGGGAGCACTTCATGGCAAGGCAGAGACCTTGCCTAGGCTGACATGGCATTGCTGTGCTGAACTATTTCAGCGCTAAGTGTTTAGCAAAAGCATCCTCAGGTCCTAGAGCTGAGCTGGTAATGTTTAACGGTCTCCTCCCACTTCAGGCTATGGGTATTACCGCTGAGCTGATATAACTTGCATTGGCCCATGGGCCTGTGGGTGGGGGTGCTGCACAAAGAAGAGCAATGTGCCGCTCCAGCCAAGAAAGAATAATGCAGCTGAAGGAAGATTTCCAGTCCATGCAGAGGAAACTAGCACAACCTCAGTGCTGCCTAGTCCTTCATACATCAGCTCGGATGGATGAAAGGCCACAGGGCTTCTGTTTTAATGATGGATATAATTAGATACAAGGTTTTCATTGAAGCCTTCCCCTTATTGATGCCTTTGTTTTCTTTTTCTCTTTTTTTCTTCTCCTTTTTGACATTTTTGCTGCGCACAGCCCTCTGTTTCCTTATCGCTTCTCACAAAACTGCCTGCTTTAGATGGGGGCTGCTCAAACCCTCTGGGCAGGCGGCTGGCTCTGCGCTTGCAGAAAGTCTGGTCTCTCCATGCGGCTCTGCCTGAAGAAACAGGCTGCTGCCACCCTCTAAATTGCTAATTATAGATAAGAGCAAAAGAACAACGGTTCATTCCGCGAACGAGAAAGCCGAGCTGTCACGTGTGTGACGCTGTGTAACAGCGCCCAAGCGGCACCTAGGACATCTCATGAGCTGCGAGCACGGTGCCGCTGCATGGCATTGGAGGGGAAACTTCCCAGCTGGGGATGCTAAAGCAAAGCCAAAGGATGTCACGCAGACTGGGCTTAGGGTGTTATTTGTTGCGTATGAGATGGAGGGCATGGAAGTCCAGTTCGAGACCTGTGCCGGGCTCCACATTTCTGCCTTGCTGAGCAAAAGGGCTCCGCTGGTACGTTCGGCATCCGTTCCAGCACTGAGTGATCCATCCTGCGCGGTGCTGATTGACTAGCACTGACTGCGGCCCCAGGGATTTTAAACCTGATACTTCCAGCATTAAAGCATCCCCCGTGAGCTAAAATAGGAGAAAAGAGCTCCTGAGGACCTCCTCCTCCTGTCCCACTCAGCGGCTGGCACTAAGTGAAGGATATGGGGAACGTTCCTCCCCTCTGGGATTTGTCGGCAAAATGTCCTTCGTGCCAGCGTCTGGCGCCGGATGAATCTGCACATTTCATGTGAGGGGCTGCAATGTTAGGACTGTCCATAGGGAGCAGCTGTCGAGGTTTCTTTAGCTCTTCCCTTGCCCCACATACGTGCAGCTCGGGCTCAGTTTACAGCCTCTCTGCCCCATAAGCTGCATCCCAGGTGGGCAGGGAGGGCTGTGGGACCTGGAAACTTGCAATGGGGGAAAATCATTCCTCATATTCATTTGTACTCACTGATCTTTCCAGACACAGGGGGAAAAGGCAAGGCAATAGGAGGAAAAAGACTCTTAAATATTCATCTAAAAATTCACTCACTTCCTCTTCAGTTATTGCCCTTAAGTCACTCAACTGCTCTGTCTTCTGCTGAAGATAATATTACAGGTCTCTTAAACCATAATCATGTTACATCTGACAGCCAACTCCCAACAAGTGGAAAACAAATCACTAACAAAACCCCTTCCCCCTCCCTTCCCCTGAGAAAACGCCATCTCATCAGTAACACAGCAGCTCTGGCTTGCTCTTCTTTCTATTTAAACTGCTTTATCCCATAAAGAAACAACGCTACCCACCTGTTGGTGTCCACCACCTCTGCCACTGGCACTCCTTCACAGCCCGGCTCCCACCACCAACCCCAGTGAGCTACCGAGCGCCTGAGTCACCTATTAAAAAAGGAAGCTGCAAGCTCAGCACCAGTCTCCCGGGTCGCCTGGCCAACCACATGTCATCGGCTTTGCTCCCAAAATCAGCCGCCCTGAGCAAACACAGCTGCTAAGCAAAGCCCTTTGTGTCGCCGTGTGCGCCCCACGGCAGTCCGTGAACCGGGGGTTGTGTAACGGGGCCTGAGATCAGCCGGGGGCTTGCACAGGGCTTGCACGAGCTGGAGGGAAAGGGATAGCAAGTAGTGCCAGGGTTCCGTCCCTCTCCATCGCTCGCCGAAGGGAGTGGTGGTCCGGAGAGCATCCCATCCCAGCCAGCCGAATTTGGCATCCTGCATCACCTGCCCAGTGGCTGCCTGACTTTGCTCCTCTGGAGATAAACTTTGGGTTTGTCACGACAGCTGCTGGACCTGGCATATCCAATGCCATGGAGCACAGACGTGTCTCATGGCTGTGCCATGGCTTGGGTGCTGCAAGATGTTCGGTGCCTCCCACAGTGCAGGACCCAAAACCCAGTACCCAGAGGCTGGTGGGAGCAAAGGGACCTGTGTCCTGGAGCATCTTAGCACCGGGGAAATCAGGGCAGGAAAGAACGATTTCTTCGCATTGTGAAAGGGACTCTGTTTTCCAAGGCGATAGAGGTGAACTGACGTGGAAATGCTCCTGGGTTTGTGGTGCTCTGGCCTGGCTGTTTCCTGGGAATTTGGGGCCATTTCTGCTATTCCTCCCTGCCTGGGATGGGTCGTGGGTTACTCCCAATTGGATGGTGACTACCAGTTCAGTCCCCTGACTCAGGCTATGTGGCTGGATGTGTCCCCCCATTCCCACCTGCTTGTCCCTAGCGTGCATGTCAGTGACGCCTCAGCAACTCACTGTCTCCATCCTGAAGCTGGAAGCCCTTCCCTGAAGATGGGGACCCCATTTCTAAGTGCCTCTGTCCCTGGATGTGACAGCTGCATGTGCTGAATCACACCTACCCCATCCTCCTCCCAGCTTTGCAGCCCGGAGAATCGATCCCCTGACAAAAGGGGCTCCTAAATACGGGCACAGCTCCATGGCTGGGCTGGGGGAATTTGCGCGGATGGGTAAGCACCCATAAAAGCTGGCTGTGAAACCAGTGCTGCTGCTTAATCCGGGAGCCTGGCAGCCCATTGGGGGTGCTCGGTCAGCGGGGAAAGGTTTAAATCTCTGCCCCCAATCCCTGCACTGGCGGTCCTGGTCCATGGGGAAGCTCTGCCAGAGGAGACGCAAGCTGAAGTGGAGTGGGAAGCAGGGCAGGCTCCTTGCTGCCCCAGTTTGAAGGCTGCCGAAAGGGTGAGTGGTCCCGGGATGCTGCAGTGAAGGGTGTGCAGGGAAGGGTAGTCCTGAGAGGGGGAGGGTTTGGGGAGGGGAGAGCATCTCCAGCTATTTCTGACTGGCCTCACGACCCGCTCTTGAAGCTTTAGTGCACGTTCATATGTCATGTTGTATTTTTTCCAAAGGCAGGGTAAAAAGATGGAACACGGCTGCAGCAGGGAGCATCGATGGGATTTTAGGCAGCCTCTAGTAAAAAGTGAGGACCAGTGATGCTCTAAAACATCCTGTTTATCCTCACGGGTACTCCCTCCTGACTCCCGGATCACACTTCGCTCTGCTTGCAAACTTCAGTGTTTTCTCTCATTTTCAGTTCTACAAAGGACAGCGAGGATTTGAAATTCAAGTTGTTTTTTTTTTGCCATGGATTGGCCAATTATTTGAGAGAGTAGCAATCATAAACGTGTTTTTTCTTAAAAGAAGCCATCTGTTTTTTGACTGTTTTGGTCCAAGTTACCTTTTTGTTGTAACTACATGGGCTAGGAATCGACCTTTAAAAGTGGAAACTGAGATTTTGACATGCTCACCTAACCAGCTCAGATGTAAGAATGCCACTGATTACAGTTAGGTAACTAACAAAAATCATACAATTTCACAACACTCTTGATTCCAAACTTTCATGAGTAGAACTTGTCCTTTCAAATAAGTTTGTACAGCATCACGTACAGTAGATCTCTGATTTGGAGGTGGGGGGCATCTCTGTTATAGATCATAAATGTAATGACTAACACACACTGAAAAATATAAATCATCCTCTTTTGAAAGGGTTTAAGAAAGATTTTGCGCTGTCTGCAAGCCATATGTTGCAATCACTTGAGCAGCTCTGGTGCATAGAGCCAATATATGAATTCTGGTGTGGGAAATGGGCTGAAAAGAAAAGCACCAGAACCAGAAGAAGGTGCTAAACAAATAAGTAAAATAAAAGAATGTAATTAAAGAGCAGCTGTGTTGAAGAGGAAATAAGTTTTAAAATATCATTTCATGCTTTAGGAATCGTCTACTAAACTATAGTCAAACAATTAACATTTGGCACGTGTATAAAGTTACATTTGCAAATCTGAGGGAGTGGGAGGGGATGAAGGAAAAAACAGCTACTTAAGAGTGTCTTGTTTCCTGCGCTTGAGTTTCAAAATCGGATCTCTTTACAATTTCCAGCACCTCTAAACTGAAGGTTCATGATCTTTAGTCACAACTGCAAATGTTTTTGGCTCCTCAGTGTCAGCTGGACTTTCCTTTGCAGGAGCAATATCGAAACCACCAGGTAGTTTAAACAGCTCCAGAGAAGAGCTGGGAAAATTTAGCCCCAGGCGGAGCTGAGTATCTGCCCCGAGGCACCTCAGGGCTATTTCTGGGCTTTGCAAAAATCCAGGAATGTGGAGGACTCTATTCCTGGTATCAAAAAATGCCAAGAAGCTCTGCTGAGAGACAGCTGCGGGTGGCATTGCTGGTTGGGGACGTGGCCTTCCCGAGTGGGCCAACTGCTGCGGCGTTGCCTTTACTTAGAGAGGGCCTTCAACATCCCCCGAGTCAGCTCCCCTGCTTTTGCGATACCAAGTGCCTAGAAAAGCTGAATGCAGGCCTGACTATCTGTTCAGCATTGCCTTGTGCTCTATGTGCCTTTGCTATGTGCAAAGGGTGAATAAAGGCTGAGCGGATGTTTAAGGAATCGCTGCCCCAGGCTGCATGTCGCTGGGACCTGGGTATCCAGCACTGCCCTCTGACATGCTGGGGATCGTGTATCACGCCCCGCTCACGCCGGCACCCTTCCCGTATCCTCCAGTAACTCTTTTATCTGTTATTTATACAGGGATTTTTCATTGAAATGATGATAAACACCCCTGCTTGACATCCAGTGAGAGCTGTTTTTATTTCCCTGGTTCTCTGTCTCACCTGTCCCTGAACACCGGCTGGCAGCAGGACCATTTTTGTCCCTAACCCCTCTGCCAGGCTCCATGTCCTCTGCGCGCCCTACCTTCTCCCGTAGGGCAGCATCTCAGCCCTTGCAGACTGCAATGCAGGATGACCATTCACGATAGCGGCTTCCCTCCCTCTAAAATCCCCTTCCCCAAGGAAAGCAACACCAAGCTACCCACTGGAATAACCTCTGTCTGGGGAGAGGGCTTCTCAGCATGCCGCGAATACCAGACCTTTTAAGGGAAGCTTTCGCTAACCACCACGAAGAGATACCTTGGGAATGTCTGCACAGGCATGAGCCCTGCGAGCATCGCTGGCTGCACATCCTGCCGGGGATGCGGAGCACAGCCGCGATCAGGCTGTGGCATTCATTTTTAAGCATTTCTTTGCCGTGCCATGGTGTTTACGCAGGGGCATTGCATGGATACCACGCGGCTCTGAGGAGCTGTTGAGACCCTGCCTTTGCTTTCTATTCTTATCATGGTGTTTCCATGCTGCTGTCAGCTCTTTGTCACTGACAGCCAAGAAAACTTAATACTGTTTTGGAAGAAAGAGCCATAGACAAAAAAAAATTTAGCAGTATCCTTTAAAGAGAAAACCCCAACCCACTTGTAGCTATTAAGTTTCCCCATCATTTCCATTTGTTTCTGAATGAGGCAAATTGCCAGTGATAATATGGGGGAGGAAAGAAAGGGTTGGCTTTAAAAGACTAAAATACCAGACTGTACAGTACTTAATGCAGAGATTCCTGCTGCCAAGTTCAGACCCAGACCTGTTTTTTTTTGCCAGTGCTGAAGAAGGATTTTCATCCTCCTAGCAACAGGGTTAGGGCATCTTTGCCTGGTTTCCCCCAAAAAGGAAGCTTTTGTAACCTGAAAAATACTGCATCTATTCAAGAGCTGAAAACAGCCTTTGTAGGATGTTCCTATGAATTTCCACCCATGCTGGATCCCTTAATTGCCACTAGTGAATTACCTACCACTTTGCCTGGACAAGAACATGGGTTTTCATATTTTGCCTCTTCTCATCAAGTGTTATCTGTACCTGATGCATCAACTCCACATCTCTTTCCCCAAATCCCTGTTTTCTAATAAAAACCTGAAGCTACTACAGATATTTTCCAGCAAAGATTTGGTTGAAAACTGGAGACCTGGAGGGAACTGGGGAAAGTTAAAGAATTTCTGTTATTCTTGCAGCAATCAGCAGGATGTGTATCTCAGAAGGAAATGTTAACCACCGCCAAACGCATAAGCAGAAAAATATTGATTTCAGCTCAGGCCGTTGGGGTCAGGCCCCTCACACAGTGACTGAGGGGCAGCACCGAGACCCGGCCTTGGAGTCCCGGCTCTCTTCTGCTGGCCACGACACAGACCTTAGAGCTACAAGGCTTCAGCAAACGGATAATCATGTATGAGACACACACACAGAGGGGTCGATTTCTGCTTCATCTTACAGAGTGGCACTGTTTTTTTGGAGTTACTTTCCATACATGAGCACAAATAGGGAGTGGTATGGCCATGTTAATGCTGCTAACCCAACAGGCTCCTGAAGCCCTTTATTCGGCTCAGGGTCACAAACACATTTCTCAGGAGAGAAGAGGGAGGGAAAGAAATTCCCTCCTTAACTAATCCTACTCTACCTCCTGTTCCCTAGGGATGTAAGATGAAGCAAAGCTCATTTCCCTCTGAACAGTCCACATTTTGCTGCCTGCTGCCTACTGCCTACCAGTCCTGAACACAGTTTTGATCTGGAAGATGTCCCCTCTACCCCCAGCATCCATCCGGCTCACCCGAATCCCATACAGATTCTTTCCCCTATTGCTGGGCACGGTGACCAGAGTCATGGTAAATAAATAATAACAAATAACAGTATTTTGGGGGGAGAGAGTAGACACTGAGATCTGGCCCCATGAATATAATCCTCAAAGCTAGGAACTTCAGTATTTCAGGACAGGGGAAAAGCATACATGTACAATGCTCTGTTTCTGCCTTGAACATGTCCAAACACCCTAGAAGACGGTGGTGAATCAGACCAAAGCCACCATCCGTGGAACACAGAGGCAGCATCTTCTGCAGCAGAGGGGGGCATTTACCAAGCTCTGGGCCAACAAAATAAAATCCATGACTTTCCATTAGCTGCAACACTGCTTTCATAGTATGAGGTGCTAAGCATCCTCATTTGCCCTGCATTTTAGCATCAATCTGAGGTTCATATTCATGCAACATATCACCCCTCTCTAATCTACCCCAAAATTACTTACAGGGAGGTCTCGGTAGTCCCAACAGCTGTGTCACACCGTAGACAGCCCCAGTGGAAAATCTATGTGAAACTCACGGCCGGGCAACACTTAGTGTATCCTATGAGGAGCCCTGCTCCACTCCCCACACCCTCGGTCCTGTTCACTGCATCCCAGTGGTCTCTGGCAGCTGGTTTTATCACCGAGCGCTGGGCTATGTTAAGAGGATGAACCACTTAGTCTATTTTTAGGGAAGAGTGAAATTGGTCTTCCACCAGGCTGAGTCAATCATGAGTTTTAGCGATCCTACACAGAGGCTGGGAAAGTCTGGGGCCTGGCTTATTTTCAGAACTTATTCATTCAAAATACCCCTGGTGTAATCCAGTACGGGATGGGGGATGCTTCCAGGCAGTGGTGCAATGGGGAAGAAGCATTTCCCTGACTCACTGTCGTGTCCTCGGGCTGCGATCTGCACAGCCAGGCCCCCTTTGCCTCTGGCCACAGCCAAAGTTTTAAGGGAAAAGCTGGGAAGGTGACAGGTATTAGCTACATTTTCTGGTTCCCTGTTTCCTCATCAGTTCCAGTATTTTAGAACCAAGAAGGAAAAAAAAAAAAAAACAGCTGGGGGAAGTGAGGGGAAGCATGTATGCCGAGAAGGGCAATCGAACTGTCTGCTTTACGGTCGGGTGGGAATCGCCCCCGTCCTTGCAGTCCCTCTGCTCGCAAGGCGGTGCTGTAGGTAGCGGCTCTGGGCGGTGGTTGGAGAGGGATAACAGTAAAGCACTCAGCCCCAGAGGGCTCTCAGTGCCCTCAAAGCTCAGCTGGGCAACGGGTGTTATTTTTAGCGTATCAATGGTGGGTACAGCTGTGTGGCAGAGCTGGGGACCCTGGCCTGGCCACGCTGATTTACAAAACCAAACATAACCAGTGGCTCTGGGGCTTATTTTAACAGTTCAGCTTTACCAGTCTGGGATAGAGATACGGCTGAGGTACCCAGTAATGTTTGAATCAGGTCCAGCTGTTCTCTCTTCGGTTTACTTTTCTGACACCTTTAGATAGCGTATGCTTGAGAAATCACCACGTGGCGATGAAAGGAGGTGTGGGTTGGCTATGCCGGTACCAGAAGTGACCGTCACCCGAGATAAAACGTTCACTCAGAGGTGCTTAGGATCACAACACACAGGGTGAGGGCCGCAAAAGACCACGCTCAGTCCCACCCTGCTTGTAACCTCCCAGGCCATGCCCATGGCCCACAGCACCCAATGCCAGACAACATGGGACGGCAGCGATGGGGCAGAGAGATGCACGGCTGTGAGCTGTGCTGGACCAGATGGTCTTGAGGGAAAAGTACCTTCTATTTTATCTGCCAGCACAGAAGCTGTCTTAGCCTTCCCGTGCCCCAGTGCACCATCAGACGTACAGGGTAAGGGTACTTCCCCCAGGTCTTTCAGCCTCTCTGCAGTGCCTTTGTACAGTGTGTAGCACAGGGACATCTCCATTTCAGCCGAGCTCATTGGTCACACAAAGATCTCAGCAGCATCGTGCTGAGTAGGTGAAGCACAACCCCGGTCACCAAAGGGGCTCCATCCTCTTTGCTCCAAAGGGCCGAGCAACTCACTGCTGCTGATTTTCCAGTTTGAGATGCTAAGTTTTTTGGTTGCCTCGTCCTGAATACCTTTGCTGGAGTTTTACAGGAGTGTTTGGAGGGGCTGCTGCCCCTCTCTTTTCCCTATGGGTCTGCAGGTATCAGTCCCTGGAGAGGATGCTACACGTTAACCAGGCTGCAGTTCAGCATGTGATGGGGTTTCTTCACCAAAATCGCATCGCATTGCATCGCGTCGCATCACATCACATCACGTCACATCACATCGCGTCACATCACATCCTGTCCAGCTCCAAATGACCATCTGCTTTCACCAAGGCTCCTGGAAGGGCCTGGCTCCTCCCTACCATAGCCCAGTTTCTTTAAACATCCTGGAAGGCTATGAATTACCAGTCCCCTGCTGTCTGTGTTAAGCCCAGTGCCTAGGAAGATCATCATCCATCGTTCTGAAGCGGTCTCCATGTTCTTTGTTGCTTCCTTCGATAAACGAGGACAGGCGAAAAGAGCTAAATTAGAATGGGCCAAAATTTAACCATCTAAGGGTGGGGAGAAATACAGCCACCTTTGTTACTGCTGCGTGCTGAGGAGAAGACCATCCATTGTGAGTGACGGCTGTGAGTGAGGCAGCACTAAGCAGCCGAGGAGGTGCAGACCGAAGTCGTCTCTGCTGAGTATATCCGACGATGTGAAGCGGGAGAGCGAGGGATGTTGTTAGGAGGGTGACAGACAGGTCTTTGGTCACCAGCCAGGCTGTGAGGCAGGGGGCTGGGGATGGCAGGGGCCGTCAGCAAACACACATCTGCTCAGGTAGTATGAACTGGGTGGCAGGGGTGTCAGCAAACACAGCGGCAGGCTGGGGACAGAGGTGTCTTACTTATTCCATATGGATGGAGGGACATAAAGGCAGGAGGTGAAGGGCAGAGCATATTGGCTCAGTCAGCGGCTCACGACAGGCATGTATGTGAGTGTGTGTGTGTCCTTGTGGCGTGCGTCTGCCCAGCAGGAACGCGCAGGGTGCATGCATATATTTATGTGGAGCTCTCTCTTCATCTGCAACATGTATTTGCTTGTCCGTCTGTCTAGCTACAACACACAACGTATGCATACGGGGGGTGGGGGGGTGGTCTGTCTGCATGCATGGCTGTCTGTCCATTCTCTTGCTGTCTGTCTGCCCATCCCTAGGGGGAGGACCTGGTCTGCTATGGGTTGTGACTTCCATGCGTGTCCCCCGCCACCAGTGCCTCTGCAAACTGCTCCTGTGAGTACTCTCCTGCAAGCCTGTGAGATTCAAACTACCTGACAGCTCTGCCCAGGTCCCAGGGAAGGGTTTTTTCTCCTCCTGTCTGGAAGACAGCAACTAATTAGAAGCAAGAAATAAAAAACTCCACCAACCTATAATCAATGAGGCCCTGGGCCTTTCTGAGAGGCACAGAGAGTGTGATAGGGTTTCGACTGGCTCCCCTGCCCTCCACGACCGCCTGGGAACTGCTGCACACTCCCATGGCAGCCCCCCAAAATGATGCCTGTGATCCCATCATCCCCGACCCACTGTCACAGGGGCTGGGAGAGGTGAAAGGGGATGGATGGCACTGCTTCTGCCCCTTCTTTCTGCAACATGGGGTGCTCTAGTCAGGGGACCAGATAGAGCTCATGCTTAAACACCCCACGTTTCCCTCCTGGCTGAGTCCCAGTGGCACAAAGCACTTAGAACACAGATTGGCCACTTACAGGAGTCCCAACATTCAACTCCCACTTGTTATGCTCATGAAAAGCAACTGCTGAAAGGGAAATGAGCTTTTAAGGATTATTCTGACTGCAGGAGCCTCTATCATTGCCAGTGCCAGAGCTGCCTTGAACTCAGAGCCGTCTGTAGCACGAGCACAGCCTTTTATCTTAAATCAGCATTTCCCCCCCGCCTCTCAGATCTTTCCAGTTCACTAGTGATGTTCTCCCAAACCCGTCTGCTGAACAGTGTGCTGCAGAAAGGGGGATGCTGGCTGGAAGGCCCCAGGCCACGGAGAGACAGAGGGTGACAGCCTCCCTCCACCGCTGGGACTGAGACACCGTGTCCGGTGGCTGCTGTGCAGCAGCATCCTTGCAGAGACCAATTTTGGGCTCTAAGTGGGACCGTTTCATTGTCGCTAGATGGCACCGCACCCCCTTGCAGGAGAAAGTGTGGGTGCCACAGCGAGCAAGGGAAAAACCATCTCCTGCCAAGCAAGCGTTGCAACCGAGCCTGGGTCTCCCTGCATGCAGGATGGGGGAGCCCACTCTCTTCTGCCCTCTCCTTCGCCTCCTCTCCTTGCTTTTGAAAATTCCCCGTGGGCAGAGGTCGAAACAAGTACAGAATAGAAAGGAGGGGGAGGAGGGAGTTAAATGCATTTTGGAGGCTGTCTGGCTGCTCTGTAATTTGCAGTCACGTCAGGCTCCCGTTTCATCTTTGCACTGCACTGAGGTAACATCCTCGTGTGCCCTTCAGCTGAAAGCACTGAATAATGGAGCTATATTAATACATACATCCACAAGCATATGTATGTGTGTGAGCTGAGGGAACGGCATGCCCATATGCATGCCCTTCTTTTCTCTTACTTGGTCATGATTTTCCTCTCTCTCATTGCCAAAATTCATCTAGAAGTTGTTAATTTTTAAACCCAGAGTACTCAGGAGACTCTACCTGCTGCAAATTAGCTGATGCCTTCTCCTCTTTAATATTAAAGGACTGAAGCTTTCAACCATTCCCCTTTGGGGAAAATGGTTCCTTGATTTACTGTCTGCCTTCCTGGGAAGTATTTTGTTCTCTCGTGTAAGTCTTCCACTGCTCAGTTTAATCTCATTGCTGCTAGCTATAGCTGCTTGGACCTCTTTAATTAGTGACTTGGTGACATCTTTGGTGGCAGCTTCTTCCGGATCATCTGATGTCATCAACGTGGCCAGGGATGTAGCTCAGCTGGTTTAGCTGCTTGGGAATGGGCTTTTCTAAGGGGTGTAGCAGCCTTCCCCTTTGAGCAATGCTCAGGACTCCAGCAGTGCCTCAGAGGTGACAATGCCATGCCTGGAAGAAGGTACAGCAACCGGTGGTTTGACATTCAGCTCTGAACAGTTGCACGAACATGCGTTTGCTGATAAGCCAAAGGCCAGTCAGCAGAGCTGTCTTGAAAACTGCCAAGCCGTTGTCCTCCATATCACAGCGTCACAGACCTGAGAACTGTGTTCTGTGCTTAACCTTACCACACTGTGTGGCTTCAAACTGCTCAACATTGCCTTCCCCATCCCAGGTCACTGCATCGGCTGGGGGTCCCCTCGTCAGCCCTGGGGAAGGGCGGTGGGGCAGTCCCTGGCTGATGGTGAGGAGGCTTCTGTAGAAGACCTGCCCTGGTCACTGCTGGGGCTCGTGGCACACTGATGTCTTTCTCACTCCATGGGAATGACCAAGCACAGCACAGGTATGGTCCCAGACACATCTTTGTGTCCCAGAAGAGATATGGGACAGCTGGTTCCTGGACTGTGTAGGAAGCATTACAGCTCCTGTCTCTGAGCAAATCTGGCACCTACATCAGAGGTTGCTGTCATATTCCCAGCTCCCTGGCTGCAATTGCCTCCCTAGAAGGACCCCATACCACATAAACCCTAGCCCTACCAAAGAAGCTGTGTTGGAGATGACATGAAGTCTTTGCTATTGCAAGGCCTTTGAGTCAGGGGCTGGAGAGTGGTGTCAGGCTCTAAGATAGGCCATGATTCATCATACACCAGCCAGAGGAAAAGACGTTCCTCGCGCTGTAAAAGGCACACTGCAGATAATACTGTGATCATGCTTAGCGAGATAGCATGGTGACTTCACGTGCTTTGATATTAAACAAAAATCCAAGCAATGCTGTGGAAACTTCATCTCCTTCATTTGTCTGTGTGCTCATGTAAGAGACTTCTTTTCCCATGCAGCTGGGTAATTAAATACAGTGTCTCAAATCCAGGCAGCATGTGATTATTTTTTTTCCTGTTTTGTGTGAAAGAAAAGGAAGAAATGGAAAGGAAAGAGAACAAATCCTAGATAGACGGGATATGGGGCCCCTGAATTCCTGATCCCGGCCCATAGCAGTCAGCATTGTCCCCCCAGTCTCAAATCCACTCATTATGGGATTGTTGGAGAGTTGTTTCTTTCTACTGCAAATATACAAAACCTTCCTGACAGTGAGTTTTGGTAAAATTCAAACCTTTCCCATGCAAAGCTTCAGCTCGGATCTCTCACTGTTCACAGATGCCTCTTGCCTTGAAATATCCCTGACCTGCTTTAGTCCCGATGATATCATAGCATTAGGGATCACTTACATGTCCTATCTTAAGCCAAGGATGACTGTGTCTGATACACCATGACTGCCAAATTCAAAAAGGAGCCCAGCCAGGACTCCTTAGCTAGGTGCAAAGGAACCTCTCCTTTTTCCTACCCTCAAGGCTGAGGTGGAGGGAGATATTACTCATCCCAAACTAAACATGGACGTACTTCTGCCTTGGTATTTAATACCAGCTATTTTTAAATGCTGGGATAACAGCATGGGGAGAGTCAGTGTGTGGCTCTGTGGACTCATCACTGGCCCAGATCCCAGCTGTGTAGGGATTTGCCAGCTCCGTGCAATGGGACTGATCAGGGCTGGAAGGGATATGGCTGCAGTCATGGGGTTGTCTGCTCTCTGCACACCCTATCCTTGGCCACACTCCTGCATGGCCAATCCTGGCAGTACCCACATGACCTCCAGCCAGAATTGATGGTCAGTCTCTGCTATGGGATTACATGGGAAATACAACTTTGCAGGAGGACCAAGTAGACCCTTCCCAGTTGCAACTATAGAGCTGGCAGTAGAGTAGCAATCATGACTGGCAACCAAAATAAATCCAACTCACAGCTTCTGCCTGTGGCTGAGTCATCGGCTGTATCCGGCACCGAGGAGATGATCGTCTGCCTGTCACGGAACAGCTTCCCTTCCTGTGTGGGAACAACAGCAGGGAAACAGGTAAATTCCCATAAACAGAGGAGAGGAACTGCACAAAGCCCCAGTGTGGGGAAGGTGACTGCACCAGAGGCTTTCCAGAGGCAAAGGTGGCCCTCACATTGCCTCCATATATTGTGCGTGGTTTCGACTTTTTTCCTGTAGACCTGACCCAGGCTTGGCTTTGCTCTGTTCTCTCCAAGGACAGTGCTTCATACGTTTTTACCTGTCCCCCACCCACCTCTCCCTAGTTTCCAGAGCTAAGTAGTATTTTCTCTACCCATCCTTGGTTTTGAGGACACCATTGCTACTCTTTCAGAGTCAGACTTATCCATCCATTTCCTTTCCCAGATTCCACAATGATTTTACTGTCTGAAACCCTGTAATGATTGGTGTGCCCTTTGCTGTACTCCCAGTGAAGGGACCAGTCCATCCTATGGAGCAGTAATCACTGGTGTGGTATCATACAGTGGTGAGATGGACATGACCATTTCAGACAGGGTCTCATCCATAATTAATATTCCAGATAATAACAACTTCAGGGCATTCTCTTGTTTCCTTGATGTAAGTGTCTCTCCAAAATAGGATACCCATTCCTACCAGCTCCTTCCCTCCAGGAAAAGGATCATGGCATGGAATAGTTTATTGAACATATGACCTCTGCCCCTGATACCATTAAATCACCCAGAGCTGGATGGGACTAGAGATAAACTATGTGGCAGCACAGAAGGAAAGATAGGTGTCTGGACTGAGAGGACTGGGCCAAGGAGATTTGTCGTTGTGTCTGGGTAGACTAACAGGGATGGAGGGAAGTTTAAGCCATAAGCAATTATGAATTTATGCTTGCTTGTAGATGTTGCCTGGCTCCAGCCATTGTTAGCTGCTTGCATGAACTGGCGCTACCATCCATTTCCAGTTCCTTTGATGCTTTAGTATTTAACAGTAGAGTCAGGTCTATCTTTCAGTTGTCACAGCACATGGTACCCCTTTTCCACTGGACGCTGTGGCATTGCAGAACCTGGCCTGAGGGACACCCAGCAAAAGTTTGAGGATCTGGTGGTGTGTTTGCCAGCTTTTACTAATACAGAAAGAGAGGTAGCCTCCATGCCGCAGGGAGGTGATGTGCCGAGGGGTTTTCTGCAGTAGGCTCTGTTGCTGACCCTCAGCACATCTCGGAGTAAGCTCTATCCTAATGGTAGCTCTGATGTCACAACATGGCTCCTCTTTAAACCTGGTCTTCCTTTCCTAACCATGGAAGGTTAGGCTTCCACAGGGCAATCCCCATGACCAGGGATTGGCATCAGTGGGTGATGAAGCACCACCATGAAGCCCAACTACTTATAAGGACGACTCTGGACACCCAACGAAAATAAATTTCCAGGAGCTCTCAAAGAAGAGCACCTACTAACCTTCGCAGGAGACTCCTTCCATTTGATGGTGGCAGGACTCCACTGGGCCTTCCTCTGGATGCTCTGAAGAGAGGAAGGGAAGGATGGGTCTTTATGGGGTTTGGTCTCCATGCTCAGGGGTTGGATTGTTGTCATGATTCTAGCATCAGCCTCCCTCTTCCTCAAAATGCCATTGGGAGACGGCGTCTTCAGTGGAGCAAAATGTAAACTTTTACACTGTGGAGTGGCTTTAGGAGTGCCAAAGCTGGTCAGGAGTCCTCTGAGATTCCCTGTTGCGGCACTGATGTTAGGGATGGGAAGATCCTCCATGGACTTTCCTGAGCACGTGTCACTGGGATGGCTTTGAAATAAAGCATTGTTTTTCCCCACTGGAATGACATTAGTCTGAGATAGATATCTTCTCTCCATGAGCTGAAAAAACCCAAACAAACATCAAAGTAGGCTCATATCTAACTTCAGTAATAGATCTTCTGAAATGTTTATTTCCTGCTGTTCAGGAAGGTCACATCTGTTGACCTTCTAACTTTTTGGGATGAAAGAGTGTAGCATCACTTTCTGCTCTGTGTTCTCCGGAGTAAATGTCAGAGACACGATCTAAACAGACTCTAGCCCTTTTTGAAGTGTGGAAGAAGTTTCTGACTTGCCTATTTCCGGTGCACCCTCTATTTGTCCGTGGTCATGCAAGGAAGCCTTGGAGTAGAGAAAATATGACCACTTGTCTTCCCTCTTGGATCATTAGTTTATCCCCATCTCCATCCTCTTCCTCTAGGAAATTGTGTATCCAAACGGTCAGTAAATCCCCCTCTCTATCACTTCATCAGAAACCTCCAGTTTCTTTTTAAAAACCTGGACTGGAAATGAAAATTTTCGGAGTCTGCCTTTTTTAAATGAGGTCCCATTCAGCTTTCTCTGGTCAGTGGGAATCAACCCTGTCTTCAGCAGGTAAATGGATGAAGTTCAGAGTATCTGGCTTCCAGTGTGTGGTTTTATCATTGTTATTCCAGTTTTTAAGAGGTCTTTATCACAAAGCAAGACCCAAATGCAAACACAGAGACGAGAACTGCACCTTATGCCAATAAGTTGGCAATCAAAATATGATATAAGGGACACTGGTAAAGTAGGAGGTGCACCTTTGCCATGATGTGAGAACAGCAGTCACAGCTTCTAGTTAGAGGGGAATTCAGTTTAATGTAGACATCTAAAATGCAGCTGTGAGCAAAATCTACTCATGAACTTGATGCCTAAGTCCCATTACAGTTAAAAGCACCAAGAAAGTGATTTCTGCACCCTAGGGTAGAATGACAGAAGTGACACTAAGCACCTGCCTTCTTTGGTAGGTGCTTAGTGTCATTTGAGACACACTTGGTAACCTCAAAAACCTCCAGCTGCTGGTGCAGGAGGGCAGAGATGCCTCAATGTCCTGTCAGCCCAATGTGGCTGTCTGGGTGCCTTAATGACTTTGTGTGCCTTTGCCTCAGGCTGGATCCTTCCCTCGCTTTCTAACCAGTACTAAATCCTCTGCCAGGTCCTACAGCTCTTGATGGTCTTGCATTAGTCTCCACCCCTACAATTTATTCACTCCAGAGCAATCTGAATGTTAAACATGAAGCTTCTGTCCCATCCTGGAGCATCTTATATGTGTCAGTCCATCTGTACATACCGAAAGGGAATTGGATCTAACCTGCCCTGAGATGTCCTCAAAACAGCACCAGATATTGCAACATGCCCCCCACCCCCCCACCCCCTGGGTTATTTTTGGTCTCTAATGGCCAAGAATTGGAGCATTATTTTGTTAGGACATGCTCTGTCCCACCTTGTCTGAGCCTTTGGTTGTCACCTTGGGATGTTCTTGCTTTGACATGCTGCTTTCACAGTCCAGGATGCTCTGGTACCTGCAAGGAAGACAGGAGATGGCACCTTACTCTCTTTTTAGTCTGAATGTATTTTTCCATAGAGCAGACAGGCTCTTTCTGCCTTCCCCTACCCTCTGGAAAATATCAAAGCCAATATACTTCAAAAGCAATATTGAAGAGTAAGAGAGGTGAAAAAAGCCCCAGAGAGGAGTGAAAAAAGCCCCAGAGAGGACTGGCTTTAAGTCTAGTGGGTTAGTTCACTGCAGTGCTGCTAGATCCAGTGTGAGCCCTCTCCTCCCAAGCTCCGTGCAGACGTGTCCCTAGAGCACCCTGTCTCCCCACTGGTGGAGGACGTGCTGGGGGGTTTTATTGGCTGAAAGTGGTGTATCATTGCACTTTGCTAATATGTGGCTTGCAGATGAAGTTAAACTTTCCAGAAGGTCAATGCGTTGTTTATTTATTCAGCTTTAGCCTAAGGTAAAGGGATTTATCAAGTCACTACCTGACCTAGCATAACACCAGTGATGAGTGAGACCTTTGCAGGAGAAACCATCTTCCTTCTCTTCCTTGCTGTGGGAGGTGCACTTCCAGCTTTCTCCAAAGATTCTGTCAGATAGATGACTTTCTACAGTGAAAACTGATCAAGTTTGGGATATTCGGAACTAAACTGTGCCAAGGGGAAGTTCAAGAGACAGTCTTGACAGCTGCTCTGTCACTCTTATGTTGAGGGAGATGCACTTCGGGTACTGTTGCTAATCTTATTTGTCTCACTCTTGGCAGAATTGTGATCTGATCTCAGTTATGGGTTGTAACCAGACGAGAAATTAGTCCTTACAGGGCTTGGGTTGAAATGTGACTCTCCCTGGAGCATTTTGGTTAGAAACAGCTGAGAGAAACGGGGCAGGGATGAGATACCCGTACCCCTCTTGTCTTCTCATCAGCTCATCTCTCCCTCATTTGCTGTTTTCCCTCATGGCACCTTAGAGACTATCAAGATTAAAAGCTTTAATTATCCATCTGGGAATACTCCAGTCATTGGGGTCAAGGGCAGATTCCTCTGTGTCATTGTATTTAGGGAAGTTTGTCGAGTGGATCTGGCTTTTGAACCAGGACTTATCTTCCAAGACTAAATAATGCATTGGTAATATATAATAGCTAAGAGCACTTATGGCAGAAAAGTACTTGACTCTAGGTCGAGACCTGACACGCTGGGATGCTGTGCTTGGGAAAGACCTCACCTGAGTGAGATTTGTTTGTTATGGAGGTGTGAGAGGCAGAGTCCACCCTGGAACCCCCCAGATCTAAGGTGAACTACAGCTGTAGATTAACCACCCACCTGGCAACCAGTTCAGAGACGGACACGGATTTCCTCAGAGAAACTGCTATGCGCTCCGGACTGCTCCTTGGATAATGGCACAGAAAAGGAAAGGACTGAGCTGGCCTCAGCTTCTCGTTTTTTTCCATGTTCTCTGTCTGCTGGCATTGGAGTGAGAGAGTAAAAGTTATGGTGCCGGATATGATGATCCCAGGAAAAGAGGCCAACAATTAGTGCATCCATCTCCACTCATGGGATCGGTGCATCAGTAAAGGGCTGTGGAACAAATGCCGTCTTCACTGATACATTTGCAAACCTCATCACATAAATTCACTTTTGAAACAATAAAATAGGGTTAAAGAAGACACAACTTAAATTACTCCTAATGCACGGAATGGGTCTTTTCCACCTCTGCCTACCACTTTTATCATTCTCTTAGATCACTCAGTTCACCTCTGTGACAGGGAGAGGGAAAGAACATGAAGAAGCGTTAGCTTTAAATAATTTAAAAATTATTTGGTAGAATTTTTGTATATGTATTATTGGTTAAAATTTTCTTATGTTTACAATGCTGCACAGACCTGAACCAGCTCTGAATTCAGGCAGTGGCTGGAGAATTAAGCACCTCTTGGCCTCTTTCACCAAAAATGTTTTTGTTTTCCAGCCTTCAGAAATGTGCGGCAGAAGTCTCAGGCACTGGATTTGCAATGACTGATCTGACACTTGGAAGTACATTAGGTCATCTGGGGTTCACTTTCTGAATTTAGACAGCTCTAGGGACATACCAGTTATATGTAATTGCTCTTTAATTACGGACACAGACATTCGAACTACGGGATTATGAGATACTTGTATTTAGATTTTGAAAGTACTTGTTTTAAAAGCCATGTTGCTTGCAAAATATGTTTCATAAGCGATTTCTGTGGCACTGGTCTGAATATTAGGCTGTACCCAGAGCCATCTTCTGCCCGTGTTGGGCTGTCCACTTCCAGATGTTCTCAAAAGGGGCAGATTTTCTGGGGGATAGGGGTGTCATTCAGCAATTTATGAATCTCTGCCTCCCCTGTCATGCCTTTAAGACATCTGAAATCAAGACCACCGGGAGGGAGATATATTTCTCACTAGCTGCTTTAGAAATTTCCTTTTTTTTGTTTTCCAGGTCATTACCCATGATGTTAGAGAAGAGACAGATTTGTTCGATCACAGGCTCCCACCTCCCACAGTCCAGGGATTGTTTCCCATTTTTGCGGTGGTATCTAACATTAAACAATTCCAGGTGAAGAGCCCTTGAGGGATTTATTCTGTGGCAGAATGAGCCTGTTAGGAGGGAAGTATTCCCTGATTTTCCATTTATATCCCCCCTTTTCCTTAAATACAGTACAGGCAGTCCATAGAAGTACTCTTCTCAGCCCACCCTGAACAGTTCCCACAACCAGCACAGCATCCCCCAGTTGCTAAGGGTTTACAGGATTTTTCTGATATTAATTCATTCCATCTTCTGTGATCTGGGAGGGTTTTTGTGTAAAATCACTTACATGCTAGAGTGCTTTCCTCCACCCGAGATCTGCCATTTGATAGTCTCCTTGGGGCTCCTCAGTACCACGCTTCTGGCTCCTTCCTCTCCCCCTTCTTTACAAGACAGGAGGCAAAGTCCCTTGGCAGAGCTGCAATTAAATATTAAAAGCTGATGTGCAAATGGGGATGCTGTGAATTGGAGAGCTGGCACCGACGAGCGGAGCAGATGAAGCCTCCTCCCTGCTCCTGTCAGCCTGTTGCCAGTTATTGAGGTCTCATTCTTCCCCATAAAAACACTGGGTAAATTCAGATCCCAGCTGGGGCACAACAGCCATCTAGACCCAAAGCTAGATTTGGGTTTAGGTGGAAATCTGCTGGTATCCATCGCCCCACCTTGTCTCAGGGGGAGCAGAAATGAGCTCCTCTGCATGAGGATTTTTAAATGGATGCTTCTGGCACAGGTCATATATTCATCCTCCAAACGAGCAAGATTTTTTGAGCTCAGCTTGTGGTCTCCTGTGCTTGTGGCTTCACTGGGGAGGTTTTGCATGAGCCGCAGGAGAGAGCATCTCTCCAGGGTGTTAACAGCTCTAGGGAATACACTGCTTTTCCTGGCAAAAATGAAAGGTGGGCCAGGCCTTGAGGGAGGCAGGGTCCAAATGAAATGAAATGAAATACTTCACTAGTGGGGGCAAGAAAGGGCAGGACTGTCTGAGGGGATCCGATTTAGGCAATGTCTAAGTCTGACTGAAGTCAGAGTTTGGCAAAAGTAACCTCTTAACCGTCTCAAAAAGCATCATGGCCACGAAGAGAGTTGCTTTAGCACCAAACAATAACTGGGTTTCTATGAAGTTCTTGCTGGGGATTTATTCTGCGCATGCTGGAAATTTGAGCAAGCAACAAAGCCAGTGCACAAATAAAAGCAGATAACAGTGCACTGGTTTATAATGAACAAGAAGGACTGCATCTGACGTCAAAAGTTGGAAAATCATTTACCCAGAAGTACCTAAGCAAAGCAAGAAACCTTTGAGATGAGGAGCGAGTGAGTTAGTTAGGGCAAAGCAGAGATCTGGATAAACAAACTGACTGTCTCTGTCATTACTTTACAAAATAGTAATTTCCTCTTCTCCATGTGTTCTGATTAAAGTCTTAATGAAACAAAACCTCTTTATCAAGCTTTTATTCCAGCATCTAAAAACAACTGAGCAGCATTAATGATTTTAATTCTCTGTCCTGTGGGTACGGTGAGTCTGATTTCATATGGTAGACTCTTCTCCTGCTATCAGTTGTGTTCATTGCAGCAGCACCTAAGGACCAGCCTAGAGCACAACCCCGGCTTTGTACATACTCAGATTTGTGCCAGACTTGAACCCTTAGCCTTTCTCCTGTGCTCCCAGGGTCTCCCTGACCCGCTGGATGTTTCTCACTGAACAAGATTCAGTTCTTGGAGGATTGTGCCGGATGCCTTGCCCCATAATGGGAAAATACCAGTGACTTTAGTAGCTGCTGGGCTATCAAGAGAAACCTGATGGAGGCTAGAAGGGTTTTAGTTGCATGGGCAAAACAAAGCTCTGAAACCAGGATATATCCGGTAATTTAGAGGAGAAGGATTTGGCTGGCAGAATAAAACAATGAACATTGCAGTCCGTCCAATAGTGAGTAATAGAGGCTGCTAAAAGACCCGTGAATTATTTTGGGCACTACTGCTACCCAGCTTCTCTTTCCATAAAAAGGCTGCATGAAACAATTCTCTGCATAGCTCTAAGGCACACTCACTAGATAAAGTGTGTTTTGAAACTGTTTTTGCCAGAATTACAGTGCCTTAGGCTGTTTCTTCAGCTACTGTCTCTGCTGGGGGCCTTGCTCAGCTCACAGTGATTTTAGTCTTCACTGTTAGCGTTGCACTGGGTTTGCTCTGTTGGCAAGCATTTGTGGGAAGATGGGAATTAATTGTTCATGCCGAGCAATTTCTGTGAGCTGAGAAGAAGAGGTGAGTCTGAGTCCAGAGGGAGAGAAAAGGGTTAGAGCTACGCACACCTGCATGCTGCTGAGCTGCACCATCTGGCCCCCTTAGTCCCTTCTGCCCAGGACAAAATCCTCCAAGTCCTGTTCTCTGCTTCTCCTCTCGTTGCATTATTTTCATGCTGGTGTAAGTAGCTCCACTGGTTTGCATAGAAAGGTGCATGAATCAGGTTGACTTGCCTCCAGGTACCAAACCATGGCAGTGAGGGACTAGTTAGAGGATGGAGGGACTGAATATGCCAGTCCCCAAAGCACCTTTTCCTCCCATAACAAAGGAAAGGCAATCATTAACCTGAAGACTCTTGGGGTTTGTGTCTTGCCTTGTGAGAAGTTGGAAGAGGTCTCTTGTAGAAACTGGGAGCTTTGATGGAACATGATTTTTGAGCTTCAGCTGTTTCCCCACGTGGAGGAGATGGGGTAAAGAGGTGCTGTCAGGACTCTCCTCTTCATGTTCATTTATGGCCCCCAAATATCCTTTCCAGTCACCAGCCCAAGCAACCCTTGCACTGTTTGGGACACAGATTTTCTTTTGGCTTCTCTGCCTCTGTTGTCCAAAGGGAGCAAACTGTTCAGCACTGACCGTGCTCCTGGAAGGGCCTTTCCAGATGTCCTTAACTCTCAATAAAATGTGGTGGCCTAGTATGCCAAGCTAGAAAGAGCAGTCAGCCACAAATACCTCCTCTGTTTCCTGCAGAAGGGTGGAAACAACCATGTCACTTAGTGTGCCTCCATCTCAAGGACTTTCTACAGGGTCTTGCCCTGGGAGAGAAGATAGCCAAGAGGTTTTAAGAAGCCAGGCTGCACTTTCTCTCCTTATTGTGATAAATGACCAAGTCACACCCTTTTCCCTCAAGCAATGGGAATTTGCCTGCAGAAAATGAGAAGGGAGCTAGAAAGTCCTCCAGGTGCTTCCATGATCCTGGACAGCAAAGTAATGCCACTGGCATGTTCCTCTGTAGGGTCACAACTCTACCTGTTAGAGTCATTCGTCCTTCCTTGTCCTGTGATAGCAACGCAGGCCTTTTCCAGGGTAGGTGGTTTGAGTTTTGTTCCAGGCGCTACGAAGCTTTATTGCCTGCCCGGGACATCTCCTGACCACCACACTAGGAACAATAAGGTCTGCTTTTTGGTTTTGTTTGCTATGGTCAGACACCCTGTGGGGATGCTTGGGGCACTTGGTTTGGCCAGCTGGGGCAGAGTGAGGGCATCCAGGCTGGAGGCTGCAGTTCAGTGTTGCATCCCCGGCCAAGGCGCCGAGCTCTCCAGCACGGACACGGGCAGGAGTGGGCAATGCTGCTTGTGCCTTGTCTGAGCAGTAGGCAGTGGGCAGGCAGCATGTGAGGCAGGCAGAGGGAGTACAGGCAGGGCGCAGAGGCAGCCAGCAGGGAACTTTGAACTGGGAGCTACTAATGGTTAACACAGACAATTATTTCTAGCTGTGTCAAATGGACTGACCTAAGCCCACATGAGATTTGTGCTGACCAGACAGGGACAGCGGTTTACATAACCACCTCTATTTTTTTTTCTTCTTCTTTTTTTGCAGTTGTGTAATGTTGTTTTGATAGCTGTATTCCCACTAAAAATGTGCGCGTTCCTCTTTCTTTCCCCCCCATGTGCCCCGCCTGTGTGGTTTGCTGCACGCATGTTTGTGCCCTGCCTGTCAGATGGCTGTGTGTGGGGATGGTGGGATGGTGCAGGGTGCGAGCGAGCGTGAGAGGGAATAAATCAATTTGGGTGTGAATAGAGATCTGCTATTTGTTATAAACAGATTGATGCATAAATGGTTTTCTGAAAAATACTGGTTGTGATGTGCCTCTCCTCCAGATTTGATCCCTGTCAGGGAATTTACAGCAAACTAGCTACAAGCAGTGGAGGAAAGAGTCTGATTTTGCGCTCTCTCCAGCATGTTCTCCCCATTTTTGGGGGGTAAGGAGAACTGTTTGTCTGTGTGGCCTCAGGGTTGTGTATGTGGCTGCATAGCGAGCGCTTAATCCTGTAGCTGAAGGCACTGTGTAGCTCCAGGGAACTGATGCTGGCAAAGCCACTTTCTTTCCTTTGGTCTGCTGGGTCAGGCTCTGCACCAGCAGTTTACTACGGATGGGTGCATTAGGGGAGGAAAAATCCCTGCATCGTCTCTGGTATTGCTTTCTCTCTGCTCTTCATCTTTTTCTTGTGGAGAGTATCTGGATCCTTGCAGTCATTTCCATAATTATTGGTTTCATGTTAAGTAACCAAAAAATTATCTATCAAAAGCACATGTGGAACTAATGGGGCTTATTTGAAAAGACCTGTCTTTGCACTTACAGCTGGCGCATTGCTCAGTCCATTTTAATGAGCTTCCATAGTATTGGCATGTGCTGCGGAGGAAGCTCACGTGTGTGCTTGCCCTGGGCTGCCCGTGCCCCCCCATGCCCGTGGGGCTCCAGTTTCAGCCCTGTGCATTGAAACACAAATGCGTGCTCTGTGGGGGAAGCATGGGAAAACTGCTGCAAGAACCTCCATGGATGCACAGACCCTTTGAATGCTCCCTGCTGCAGATTGCCAAGTCTTTTTTTCTGATTTTTTTCATTTTAGGAATGAGGGTGGAAAGCTTGGGAGACTGGATTTTCTTGGGAGAACTCTGTCGTGGCTGGGTTTTATGAGGGCTGGACGTACTGTGGCAGGAATGTCCTGGTTTTGGCTGGGATAGAGTTAATTGTCTTCCTAGTAGCTGGTACAGCGCTGTGTTTTGAGTTTAGTATGAGAAGAATGTTGATAACACCCT
>JAVKLA010000073.1:39679126-39704319 GCA_034782735.1 Sagittarius serpentarius | reverse complement strand
TATTATTATTGTCACTTTCTTGTTGTTATTAGTGTCATTGTTAGTTTCTTCCTTTCTGTTCTATTAAACTGTTCTTGTCTCAACCCACGAGCTTTAACTTTTTTTCCGATTCTCTCCCCCATCCCACTGGGTGGGGGGAAGTGAGTGCATGGCTGCGTGGTGCTTAGTTGCTGGCTGGGGTTAAACCACGACAAGGAAATTCAGTGATTTCCACTTCAAGAATTAGGATGGCCTCTGGCTTCCTTAAGGGAGGAAAAAGATCCAAAAGCTGAAGTTGTTCAGACTCAGTCTCAGGTTCGGGCGGAGGTTGGGTTGCAGAGATGGCCAAGGCTGTAGGGTTCAGGGTGTGGAGTCATCCAAGGCCAACTCCAGCTCCTGCTCGGCCTCAGCTTTTGCAGAGACTTTGACATGAGATGCAGCAAATTAGGGGCATCTTGAACTTCAGAGGAGTTAAGATGTGACCCTCAGGACAACAGCATTGCTGTAGGCAAGCTCACCCACCACTGCGGGCGTGTGAAAGCGAAGTTCACCCTAGGCTGTAGGAAAATGAAACACTGGTCCCAACACACTGAAAAGGAGAGAAGGTTCCTGATGGTCTTCATTGTAGCGTTTTAGAGTCTGATTTTGAGAATAACACTGGCATTGCCTGTAGGAACTGATGGGGTTTGTGTGTGGAAAACAACCTGAACTTCCAGCTACAAGATTTCTTGAGATGAGCAACGTCTCTTAGGCTCCTGGTAGAGGAATGAGGTCTCAGGTCCCATGGGGCTTTGAAGGTGCCAAAGAAATGATTTGATTATGTGAGACAGTTAAAATACGTTTTCAAGTCAAGACTGTTGCTGCAACCAGCCCTTCCCAGAAATGGCCTCTGCTTTCACAAACTGTTCCCTTGGCTGTGGTTTCGCTGGATAGTAGGTAGGGACAGTGGGAATCTCGTTCATCCATTCATGCGCGTCACTAATTACATGACGAGGCATTTGGCTAGTTAACAAACATAATTTATATATGTTTCTTTTCCGAGTTAAGTAAAGGTGGCCCGTCCACCTGATGTCAAAATCTGTATATATTTTGTCTAATCAGAGGTAATAGTAAGTCCAGTTCAATGCTATTGTCCAGATGGAGTAACGCGTCATAAATCCGAGTCCCAATATATCCCTAACCACTATCATTCATTGGAGTGGGGTTTGACCTTCGTGAAACTAGCTAGCCCTTTTATTTAATTGTAAGAATACAGAAACTACAAACTACAATAGGCTTAAATTTTACAGTTCCGTGAAAAACTAGCAAAAATATGTACTATGTCAACCGATGTAAATAATGCAATATTAGAAGTTTTCTGTTCGTGTTTCCTTACCTGCCTGCAAGGTCTGTCTGGTACCAGAAACTCCCCAACATCCATGCAGCGGGGACCTTGTGCTGCCCCGGAGTTGACTGTCTCGTGACACAGAGGGGACCAAGCCGAGGGATAGCAGCGGGGCTGTGTTTCCTGGGATGGGGTTGCACTCAGCCACAGCCCCACCATCTCCCCAAGGAGCAGAGCAGTCCTCGGGCAATGGCCCCATGACAGCTTCCCCAGGACGTGTCGCAACATCCCCCTCTGCATGAAACATCCTGACGGCATCTTCACTCCGGCCAGATCCTGCATCTAGATGGGCTCCTCTCAATGCTCACAGCTTCTTGTGGCACAAGCTTAACCACAGGGGTGTGAGCTCTGCCCTTTAGCATGTGACTCTTTTCCCCAAAATGCTGCTGCTTAAAACCTGCTTTGCCCCATTCCCAGGTGGATTTTGTGCCTGTCCCTATGGCTGTTTCCAGCTGGGTGAATCCTGAGCCGAATCTGCCCCTCCAGGACCCAGTGATGTGACCGGCTGCACCATGGGGCCCCCAAGTTGATGCTGAGGAGGGGGATGGGTTTTTCCCCCTCAGAGCAGGATACGCCATGCCTGCAGAGCAATGCCCCACGCTTTCCCGATCTGCTCTCGAAGGCAAATGACCATCCCCCAAAACCCCCTGATTTCCCCTGTGCCTTTCTACAGGTATAAGCCACATCCTCTAACTCTTCATTTCACTTATTCATCACAAAAGAGAAACCGCCCATTTATGTGGCAGGAAGAGAGAAAGAAAGACAGAAAGAAAGAAAGAAAAGAAAAAGGAAAAGGAAAAGAGAAAAAGAAAAAAAGAAAAAGAAAAAAAAGAAAAAGAAAAAGAAAAGGAAAAAGAAAAAAGAAAAGGAAAAAGGAAAAGGAAAAAGGAAAAGGAAAAAGGAAAAGGAAAAGGAAAAAGGAAAAAGAAAAAGAAAAGGAAAAGAAAAGGGAAAAAGAAAAAGGAAAAGGAAAAGGAAAAGGAAAAGGAAAAGGAAAAGGAAAAGGAAAAGGAAAAGGAAAAGGAAAAAAAGGAAAAGAAAAAGAAAAAGAAAAACAAAAAGGGGAGAACTAGAGCTACTTTCAATTTTTGAGTACAAATAAGCCCATGCAATTAAAATCTGTGTGACTCTCCTCAATCTAAGCATTCTGCTTGTCCCATGCACTGCTTTTTCTAAAGGAAAGACTTTGTCTTTTCAGTCTTTAGTGTATAAATCATCTTATTCTGACCATACAGGACTGCAGTGTCCCTTTGGGCTGATCATGTTTTTTGTTCACAGGCTTTTCCGTGTGAAAGGGGGTGATTGCCTGGGATAGTTTTATGGAAGTGTTTGGAGGTAGATGTTTCCTCCACCCTCCCCAGCAAAATGCGAAACCGCAGATTGTTCGGGCTTCAGCTTCTCATTCAAAAATATCTTTTCCCCCCCGGGAAGCTCTGAAAATTAAACCCAGCAAAAATACATTTCTTGTGAGGAGGACTTCTTTCCTGGCTGCCTCTAAGACGCTGTGGGGCTCTGCGTGTGTGTGCAAACTACACAGTGTGCATGTTCTGTGCTGTTGTACTCTGTGGGCATATATCAGAGTGGGGTGCAGCCATAATACGGTGCAAAAGCTTCTGCTTTCCCCTTTTTTTTTTGATGAGATGGAGAATACACACCACCCTGATTGATGCTAGAGGAAGGGGAAAGGCAACAGCAGCCCCTCAGCAGCTCTGCCCCTCTCCTGACTGGCAAATGCACCCTTGTGTACAGTTTACAGTGTGTTTTGGGGTTGTTTGGAAGATGTGCAAAGGTTTGGGGACAATTAGGGTGTCTTTTTTTCTCCTTGCCTGCACTAGAGGCTCTTGACACTGCAAACTTTTGTACCTGAAAATGTTGACTCAGAGGAACGGGACCACTGCAGAGCAGCTCAGGGGGAGCTGGCTGAACAGGGCTGCTGCCTGCCAGCCCCGACCACGAGCCTTGCAGCAGATGCGTGGGAAATCTGTTAAGATCTGTCCTGGGAACGTGAGCGAGTGTAAATCTAGGTGAGGGGGAGATGGTCCCCGCGTCAGGCTCAGCAGTGTGGGCAAGGGGCCAAGCAGCGGCTCAAGCCCTGCATCACTGCACCGCTGCCGAAACCCATGCCGTATGCAAGCGGCAAGCCTGGCTCTACTCATCTCTGATTCTTGGTGGAGGAAAATGTGTGTCGCTCCATCGCTTTCAGCTGGGGGTCTGGCCCGTAGTGTATCTGGAGCATAATGGCTGCATAAGGACCCAGCAGTGCTGGGGGTGGTGGGGCAGCTCCCCAGGGCCCAGCCCAGACAGCCCTGCTCCATCTTCAGCCTCTTTCCAGCTGGCTGGGGCGCTTGGCAGCTGTCATCGCCTCCTCTCGGTCCCGGGGCCGAGTTCCCTCCTGGTGTGCGGTTAGGAGCAGGGAAAGGGTTTTGGGTCGGGGGTTTGGGAACGGGGCAGAATTGCGTCAGTCTTGCATGTGTCAGGACGCCAAACTGCTCTTTCTAGCCTTATAAACAGCTTTTTTTCCACCAGGTCTGGTTTGAACTTCGAGATCAGATACCAGAATGAACTGTAGGTTGAAAGGTGCAGATATGTGCTGGGTTTTTTTGCAGCAGACGGCAAGGGCTTGCAGGCTATGGGTGAACTGGCTGTGTGTGAGTTTTATTACACTTTAGTGCTGACAAGTCCTCGCTGAGGAGCTGTATTCCCAAGCCCTATGTATTTTATCTTGAAGGTCTTCACATTGTCAGCTTGAATGTGGCTGTTAAGAAACAGATCTGGCTTCATATCTCCGTGATCCTTTGGAAAGATGCAAATAAGGAGGAAACATTTGCATACCAAAGTGGGATCTGAGTGAGATTTATTCAGTAGTAGTATTATTATTGTTATTATTAACAATGATGGGCTTCTGCTAGTCTCTGAAAGGCAGAAAAGGTAAAAATAAGAGATCTCTGCCAGCCCTTCTTTTCCTGTCAAGAGAAAGATTTCTGAAGCCTGAAACCTCCCAGCCCATGGTGCCACCATTTACTGACAATACAGAAAGTGGTCTCCCTCCATGAGAAATGGTGTATTAAAGAATTCAGAGGCTGCCTGTGTCTACCCCACAGCTGTCAAACACGCGGAGCCCCGGGGACGTCCCCACCGGGAGAGAGAGCTCATCTGCCTACAGCAACATGGGGACGTATGGAAGAGTGTGTCGGCAGGGACGGTACAGCATGTGCCCTCAGGAGCTTAATGTGCCTCTGACAAGACAAAACCCCCGTGGGAGCCAGCAAGCTTTTGGCGGAGAGGAGTTGGCGTGCACAGATCACACGCGGTGGTGGCGGGGGGAGGTAGGTTTGGCTGCTGTCTGCTCAGCTAGTTACTTTTGCTGTCTGTACAGCAAACTCAGGTTCACCTGTGGACAGATGTGTGAATAAACCCTCAGCTGCAGAGGCTCAAACCCCTGCTGTGTTCTCTCCTCTCCTTGTTTGTAACCTCTTTCCATTTCTGAGATTCATTTCTCTGTTTACAACCCTGTTCTCTGTCTGGTTTTCAAAGGTATATACTCTCTATATGGTGTTTGTCAAGCAGTTTGCATGTGTTTTTCATAATCAGGATTTTTCCTCTATATTGGTTGTTGTAATCCCTTTACCCTGAAGGACTGAGGTTCACTGCTCCCCTGACTTCAGAGGATCTATGGTGAAAGGGCCAAGGGTACCCCCAAAGTGCATTGGGGGAGTTTGTCCACCCAAAGAAGGCAGTCCATTGAGGATGGAGGGTTTGGGGGGGGGGAGCTGTTGAATTATTGTTTCCAAATAGGTCTATACCAAATAGATTTTTTTGCTGTGGGGGTTGTCCTGAATCACCTGCCCAGAGCTGCCCATGTATGGAGGCTCATATCCACCACGTTCTCTCCCTGGTGCATCTCAGCCACAGCTGGGTCAGCAAAGGGGACAGAGCCTCAGACATGTTTCCTGTCCTGCTCGCAAAGGTGTGTGTGTCCAGGGTCAAGGCACCTTGGTCGGACCCCTTTTCCATGGATGGATGCTGTTGGTGCCATACACTTCCCTGTGGGTCTTATCCTTGGAGGAGCACCATATCAAGCAGAGGGAAAACACTTGGGGAGTGGGAAGCACCAAAGTACTTTGGCTTGTTCAGGTAGCAAATCTCCTTGGAAGATGCCCTAAGCCAGTCTCACAACCACATCCCATTCTGGAAAGGATCTAGAAGGCAAAAACGTACTTTTTTTTTAAAAAAACCTTCCAGTTAGTTTTAACTTTCTGCACAGCTTGTTTTCCCAAATCCCCTCACTGCTCTCCTCCATCTGGCACTTTCCTCCCTGCACCTCTCTGCTCGAGGACACGTCAGTGAAGCTTGGCAGGCTCTGTGCTGGGTTTCCTGATGGTGTGGTGCAGATGGTGCTGCCTCTGCATGGTCCGTCCCTCTACGCTGTCACACTGGGACAACTCCCTGTTCCCCCATCTTCTGCCCTTTAGGTAGCGATGGTGTTTCCGACCTGTGCAAAAAGGACTGAAAAGGAGCGTGCACCCATCTATTTTTCCATAACAAACCCCCCTTGGCCTCCTCCGAGGACACAAGAGGGCGCTTCCACCTTACTTTTGGGGAGCATTTCCTCATTTGCAGGCATTTCTCGCCTCTGCACCCCATCAGCTGAAGAAGGTTGGGTGAAGGTCTTTAAAGCAGGGAACTTGTCTCCATACATGTGTTTGCAAGGCACTCAGCTGAAGGGAGCTTCATCCTTGCAGGATTTCCAGAGCCTCTCACAGAGCAGTTAAATCATATTTATTTATGCAAAATAGAGGGTGTCTCCACTTCAGCATCTGATAGATTTTTCAGAGGGTATGTCAGAGGAGCTTGGCTCTGAAATATGTCATTGGTTTTGATCATTCACTGAGAGAAACACAGTTGTCAAAATGGCGATGCTGGGATCCTCTCTGACTATAATGGAATTGATGGATCCAGGGGAAATTTGGTTTAAAAATAGAAGGTGGGCGCCTGTGAAGGGAGAGGGGACAGATTTTGTACTCACTGCCCCAGTGGGTGCAGCGGCAGAGGGGGTGCAGTGAGCACATCAAACATCTGGTCTCCCCCATCACCAAGGAGGAGGCAAAACAGATAAGAAAGCTGCCAGATGTTGGGAAACCACCCTGTCTGTGTCCATTTAATAAAAGTAATTTCCTCTCTAATGTTATTTTCACGAGAAAGTTTTTACCTGCTGTTGGCTATATCCCAGCCATGTTCTGGAGACAGAGACCACAGGACTCCTGACCTGCAGTGCACAGAACCATCATGACACTGGCAGTAAAATGTACTTTTTGTTCACTGCTGTATCCAAGTGTTCCATACCTGATGTCTGAACAACGGCCTGGATGTCCAGGCTGCACAGTGGTGTTAATATACAGGCAGTCTTGATATTCCCTTCCCGTGTGGGCTCACTCTTGGGACCTGGATGCAGTCTCCTGTGTTGGAGTGTGCTTCCCTTCCTCCATCCCCTTTCAAGGGATGCTGTAAGGCTGTTTCCAGACAGGCTGTCCCCAGAGGAGGACAGAGTTAAGGGACATCCGTGCAATGGGAACATGTTTTGTCGCTCATTGCAGCTATGCGAGCTGTACTGCAGCTGCACCTAATTACCTACTCATAAATAGAGCCCAATTAGCCAGTGCCCAACATTTCCTGTGCATCTTTGTCCCATCACCTCTGTTTCAACATGGGGAAAACAGTTTTTCCTCCATGTGTTTGGACAGGGATGCTTTTGCTACAGAGCTGGCAGAAAAGGGCAAAATGTTTATAACAAGAGCAGAGCTGACCTGGAGAAGGGCACAGAGCAAGCTGCCAGCAATGTCTCTTCATACAGCCTTCAGGAGAATATCAAAGCACTGGGGTATTTTTCATTGCGACCGTAGGGCTTTAGGTTTTCCTAGGGCCGCGCAGTCTCTAGGATGTAGAGAGAGTGGTTTTGTTTGTGAGTGCTGGGTGACATTGGATGGTTACTGCCTGGTATTTTTTTAAAGAAAAAGACTATTGTATCAAGACATTTTTAAGATGCCTGTCTTGCAGAAACTGCTATATGGGAGGAAACGTCTTCCCTGAAAATCAGACCATTTTCTGGTGTGTAAAGCTGTGTTCTGGAACAGGATGCTCCCCAAGCACTAGTTACAAGTTAAAGGATTTTTTAAAGTGTTCTAGTTTTAAAGGAGCAACAAAAGCCATTAGGGGAAAAAGAAACAAAAGGTGCTTGTCACCTTTGAAAATCACAGTGCCTCTCTTTAGGTTCTCAAATACAGAGCTTGACACAGAACAGCTCTGATTTCCAGAGCATCCATAGCTTCTGGGGCCGGAGTTGGTGAGCAGGCTTGTGAGCAGCACTGCCAGGCTCTGAAACTGTGTGCTTCCTTTTCAGCCAGCTACAAGTGAATTAAACGGATCATTTTTCTCCACTCTCTCTCATCCCAAGTTGCATCCAAATGTTCATCAGAAGAAAGAAATTTGGGGCAATCAGGATGAGGTTGGGTCTGTCTCTTCCTCTCTGTGCCTCAGCTCCCTTCCTCAGCCCCAGCCCAACCTCGGCAACTTCTGATCCCAGCCTGGTCCTTGGGCCTAGAGCATCCTTTGATAGGGCTCGTGGGGGGAGGCAGGAAGGAAACCCAAGGTATCTTTGAGCTCAGGTGCCTAATGGCCTCCTCTCTGCACCATTGCCTTGGGGGATCTTGGCCACAGAGCCAAGTCCAAGGTAGTAGGAGAGAAGAGCAGGACATCTTGTATCCTGGTAAGACTCTTTTTTGAGACCAGCAGGTCACAACCAAGCACATTTTCAACATCAACGTGCACCCTGGCGCTGTTTTGGCCTGTGGTAGCGTGACCCAGGCAATGCTTGAGTCTGGTTTGGATATGCCCACATTGCTCTGGGTTACACTGTATGGATGCAATACATGCCATGTCTTCAGGACTACAGACTGACTTTTTATTAGCTCAGAGGCCTCTCAGACTTGGGGATTACACTTGAAAATATACTTAGTTCTCCTTAATGTGCATATAAGTGTCCTGCAAAAATTAAATCCATCTGTTAAATATCTGATCCTTTCTGAAAGAAAGTAGGACATCTAGGTGGAAGGAAGCAATGTAGTTAAGAACTTTATCATTAGGCAAACACTCCCTGGGCAAACTTTCAGATGGGTCATGCTCTCATGCACGAGGTGGCACAGGTATTGGTATTTAAAACTCCAAAAAGGCATTTATTTCTCCATCAGCAGAGAAACGTGGCAACATCTCCCTCTTTATAGCCCTAATGGTATCTGTTGGAAGGATCTTCCCCATGGTCTTGTCCCTTTTTACCTGAAGAGCCTGTCTGAACCCTCCTTCTTTCTTCTAAGCCTCCACAGTTTAAAACCTTGACTTTCATATCAGGCAAGAAGATTTTGGAGAATTTGATTAGGGGAACCTGCACCTTTTTGTCTTTGTAAGCAGGACCACTTTTCTTCTGGGTCATTTGGGGGTCTACATGCACTATTTTCAGTTACTTCTCCAGGACATGGCCTTGCAGAATTTTCTTGCTGTTGTTTTCATATTTGCAAGTTGCCTTTTCCCACTGGACTTCAGGCTTGCACGGGAAAACATCCCAGATCAGATACCATAAACCATGAGCAGCATTGCTTAATGTGATCCATTTTGCAATGTTTCCACCCGTATCTGTTTATCCCCCTTGCCTGCCTTTTCACAGCAGGGCGGAGGCATTTTGCTCCACAGCTCTTGGCAGTTACGACCTCTGCATTCACAGGGACATGCTGGCCAGGCTCAGCTGAGCACAGATGTGAGAATGTATTGCAGATATTCTCCACTTTTTCTTGACCATATAAGGGAACGTTGCCCTTCCTAATGCTGGGGAATGGGGGTAGTATGAATAACTTGGAGGATTAAGAATGAAATCTGGAGCCTTTCCCCTCTCCTGCTCTCAGGCTCATGGGCTGCGAAGGATTGTAACCATCTGAAGGCTGGTGAAATGGGTTGGCTCCTTGCTGTTCAGCTCTCCAGGCTTGTTCCGGCAGTTTGTTGGCAGGTCTGAATGGGTCTGGAGATCCAGCCTGGATGGAGTCCTCCAAACCAGGTCTGGAGAATACTAAGACAGCCCGCATGCAAAATCTGCAGTCACTTGCTGAGTCCCCACTCTGTGGCTAAATAGGGCACTCGAGTCTTGAGGGCTGAAGTCCATCTGGCTCTTCACAGCCACTTAGGCAGTGTTTTCAAACAGCAGCTGCCAGGGCACCCTCTTCTGCTGCTTTGTATGCCAAGAAAGAGAAGACCACCCCTTGTCTGCGAGGGACATGAGTTCAACATCTACTAACCATTCCCAGCTGCTGCTCTCAGCCAGGGAAGCCTCATGGATGTAGGGGAAATATGGGGAAGGAGGTCCTGTAGTCCCACCTCCGCCCTGGGAATTTGTACAAGAAGGAGTGGTGATCTGTCCAAGGGGGAGAAGCTGGGAGATGTTTTTAACGGTGTCTTGGAAGTGAATGAGGTGCAGACAAGGCCTTTGCCCATGAAACGTGCAGAGCTGTTGCATTGATGGGAGAGGAGGCAGAGCTCTTGGGCACCGTGTTGGGGTGACATTTTGAAATGGCCTCCAAGGTGGCCCATGGCAATTGAGAAGCTCAGCTATGAATTGTGTGTGGTCCTGGTGCAAGGCTCTCAGCACTGTTAAGGAGCAGCCTGAGGCACCTGGATTCAAACTGCTATGGCCCAGATTTACCTCTGAGATTGGCCACCTAGCTGCCACGTCCATGCTGCCTGGTGTTGGTAATATTGCCATTTCCTTGCTGAAGCTGGGCCACCCCCTAGTTATATTTTCTGTTCCGCTTATTCCCCAGCCTTCTCTCCTTTGTCCCGTCAGCTCCCCCCCTGCTGGGAGTTGAACCTCTTTCCAGATGCCTGGCTGCTCTCCCAGAAGCAGCACAGCACCATTGTAATGTGTAATTAGACTGGAATTCTCCTCCAGCCCCATCTTTTATTTAAATTACACCAATTGTTGAGTATGCAAGAGGTTATAAACCCAAGCAGACCAGGGTCCTCACACTTTGCCCCTTCTTTCCCCAAGATGTAGCCTTTTAGCATCTTACCTGACAATGCAGGAAAAATACCAACAATAATAAAGCCTAGTACTGAAAGAGGACACACCTTGGAAAGGCAGAGTAGTGCAATCTTCACCTTATGAATGAGTTGGGGCAGAAGTGTTGGGTGAGTTTACCAAGGCTACCTGGCACAGTAACTACGAAGAGAGATAAAAAAGAAGTGTTTCCAAGGCCAGTTCTAATCCTCCTTCCACTGGCCAACACCAAAATAACTCTAACATATGATCAGGGCTACATCTTTCATGAACAGCTGTTAGAAACAGACTGTAGCCAGACATCAAAATAACACTAAATGCAGTACAGTAGTGCCAACCTGGATCTTCTCTTTAGTGGCTAAAATCCAAAGAAAGCACAGAAGCATTTTCAGAAGCCCAGCTTGGACAAATTCCGCTGAATGGACACTTTAGACGTGGCCATCTCTGATAACCTCTTCCACCAGCTGCGAAGTGGCAGGTGCATCTTCAAGACTGGTTACTGCCGTCAGCCCTTCTGAAGGCAGCAAATGTTCAACTTCATTAGAGGGTTTGACCTAATGTAGGATAGACAGATCCCATCAAAGAGCCCAGGACACTTTTAACGCCCAGAAGGAAAGACACCCTCGCTCTTTGGTAACCAGACTGCATGAATTTACTGTTACAGGCCAATTTCTCTGCCACTGAAAGGGCTCGGGCCTGCATCTGCAGCGGGATATCTAAGTGTAGCTCCATGTAATCCAGCTGTGGATGTGACCCTGGGCAGGCAAAAATACCATGGAGTTAGTGATTGCATTTGTAAGGTGTTAAAGTGTAAGAGGCATTTCTAGGAATTTCCCACTTTGGCTGCAGAATTTAAGTGCATATATAAATGCAGGGGAAAAAATACAGATGTAGGTAAAGATGCTTGGAAATTATGAGGTACCTCCCTTATGCCCATTTGCTTTGGGTTGGCCCTGTCCTCTGTGATAAACCAAAAACAAAACCTAAAAACCATTGGACGGGGTGGTTTAAACATCATCAGAGCAGCTCTCTGACTGTCTGCCATCGTTAGACTCCATCATGCTCCTTGTCAGTGTTGATCTAATCTATATTAGCAGGAAGGCAAGTTACTGTGAAGATAAAGCCAAAGTGCTAAAGGGTAACAGCCGCACAACTTTTTTCCTTTGTAGCAGTTTCTGTAGCAGTGACAGCTTTTGGATTACAGGTCCAACTCAATGTCTGTCAAAAGGATGTAATTCTCCAGTATCGCCTGCTATGAAGCACAGCTGAGATTCTCCTGAGTGCCTGAGCAGCTCCCTGTTTAAATGTTCACGCATTTCAGCTCCCTGAGCAAACCCTGTGATTCACCAAGGAGGTGGCTGTCACACCAGTGGGGACTATTCGAGGACCCGAGGTGCTGTAACCCCTTCTTGGTGCCTGCTAACAATTTTACCTCTGTGTCCCCTCTGCCAAGGATGCGAGTCTGTTATGCTCCCAGTTGTATAGCTCTTACTGCGGCTGTAGCAGGTACTATTTTTGGCTCCAGAGGGTGTTAGTACATCTGTTGATGTATGTGTAAAAGTGACGGTCCTCAGATGAGCTTAGAAAATCAGGAACATAGTGGGGTAGCTCTCAAAACCACCTGAACTGTTTTAGAGTCAAGCACAACAAAGCCCAGGTGTTCATCCTGATGAGGTTTGACATTTGTATCAAATCTCAGAAAGTCCGAATGCTTAGGAAGTGTCACCCTTCCCCTAGCTTAAATTATGTGCTGTCACTGTTGATTGGTACCTTAAGCAGGGAAGGGCACAATGAGAGTGGAAGACTAAGGGATGAAAGTACAAGGTCAGTTCAGTCCTCCACAAAGTTTGTCCTGATTTGGGAAAGGAGGGAAAGAAGACAGCTGAGGAAGCTTGGTAACTTACTGTAGCTCCTAGATACTGCTTAGCAGCTCATGGCACTCAAACAGTGACTTCCAAGCTCTTCAAAATGTCCCTTATCTGGACATCTGGGTGTCACACAATGCAGCCTAGATCTCTGCTCCAGCAAACAGGACCTAAAATAAGACCTCATCCAAATGTCGTCAAAGGAAATCTCTTGGGGTGAATTGGCTAGGTCACTTGTAGGGACACAGACACCCTGTGCAGCAAATGCACGCACTGTTCCCTTCATCACCGTGTGCTTTGGCTGCTCTGCCAATGAAACCCTCTATGTGGGCAGCTGAGAGTTTCTTCAGCCCATCCCCACACAGGTGGCTGCATGGTCAGAAAGACGTGCTATTTTGGGTGGTGCATCTATAGGTGAATCTAAACGTGGCCAAGAGCTCCTGCAAACAGAACCTAAAATAGGACCTGGTCCAAATGTCTTCTTAGTCTGGGTATTTCTTCCTTTACCTGAGGGGTTTTTTTTTCTTTTTTTTGAGAAGAGTCTCACTGAAATGAAAGGGATTGTCTTGTAGTCTTGTTTATTATAGCCTTTTGCTATGTGCAGGCTGTCTCCAGAGTATCGCCATAGCATATAAACTCTGAGTGGTGAGCGGCTGTGTTGTATAACACAGTGAATCTTCTCCTGTTCTGTGACTTGGCCTTGCAGAAAGGGAGGTATGGGTGGAAAGCCCTCAATTGTAATGTACATTTTTCTCCCTTGGTGCAGACCAGACTGGTTTTGCAGCAGGCTTGAGTTATGCATCATCCACAGCCAGTCACAAAATGCCACTAGGTCTTTTCCAAGCAGAAATGAGGTTTAAACATACTTTTTTTAGGGAGAAGCAACTGTTTTGTATAAGTTCCTGTCTTTCATCAAACATACTTGCTGAACACTGAAGTCTTGAGCTGAAAAATGAGACTCATTTACCTGTCGGAAATCTTCCTCCCCAATGTATGAGACGATTCTATGTTGGGTCTGACAAGAGCAACATGGGCATGTTGGTGACAGAGTAGGTCAGGGTCATGGTACCGTACCTAGTGAGAACAGGCTGCTAGTGGTACCCTTCTGTCCAGGCAGTGCCAAGTACTGGTGTCCCCCAGATGGAGGATTAAGGGTCAGGCCATTGAGTTCTGTGTGGCACATGAGGCTGGAGGGGAAAAAAATTGGGCCATAATGCAGCATTACGATCGCAGGTCTACCTGTGACAAGACTCGCTTATGCAAAGTTGCACATTCAGGGCACAGGTCTGGACAGGTGTGGAGCTGCGGTAGCTTTTGGAGGGTTGTATTTCGCTCCTTACCCCTCTCTGTGGGCTGAGATACCCAACCAGACTTCATGCCATGAGCAATGGACTCTGTGGCGTATTGTTTCCTTTTGCCAGCAAGAACCACCAATGAGTCCTGCTCAGTAGAGAGCTGACAAAATCTAAAATGGAGGAACTTTTGCCAAAATCCCAACAATTCCCCTAGAAGTCTTTGACTAAAACCACAATTTATATTTTATTTGAAAGATTTCAAGATAGAAAGCAAACAAGCAAAGTAAACTCTACCCTGTATCTACTCCAGTTGAGTGGATTTAGGCACCTGTATTTTATTTTTGAGATACTATAAGTGGTTTTGGACTTGAGATGCAATTCTTTAGTTCTGGGAAGCTGCCCATGACAACCTCAGTTCTTACAGCCCAACTAGTTCTTAGGGCTGATGTACTAGGATATGTTAGAGATGTACCTCATCTCTTGAAATTCCTGCTATCTCCAGGAAACCAAAGAGAAATGGAAAGCCCTGCCCTGATTATATTTTTCCAAGCCATATCTGGTACTATTTTCTCTGTTACAGCTCCTGCTGCTACATTTATGATCATGTCATAAATGAGGACAAGTATTTATTACAGGGTGGCAAGACATCCTGATTTGGCTGGAGATATTGTCCCAGGAAATGGCAGACATTCCCACCATCCTGAAAATAACCCTTGAGGTGCTTGGCTTTAAGCAGGACATGAGCTTTCTCCTGTATCTCTCGAGCTCACCCCTGGGAACCAGCCCATCCTGAGGGACAGGGAAGCTACAGAGCTCAGTGTTGGTGTTGGCTCCAGTTCGAGGGCACGTAATCTGATAAAGTGAGTGCCCCATGTCCTGACATCTGGCATAGATGTCATGGTCCCTGCATCTCCCCTTTTTGAACACTCTACTGTAATTCATTATACACCCATCTAGAGAGATCAAACCATTTTGAGGCCCCATTGCGACTGGCACTGCTTGTAGGCTCTGCCCTGGAGAAATCACCCTACATAGATGAGGCAATTACCTACTTCTTTTTTACCTTCGTGGACCAGGAGGTGGAGAAAAGCAAAGTGCTGAAGATGGGACTAAAACTGATGCCTCTGCACTTGATGGATTTATGCCAGTCAGCTCTCCTTAGCTGGAGGCAACTGGAAGAGAAAGCTACCCATGCTGCTCTTGCTGAGAGTGATGTAGGGTTTGGGCTGGGTACATCCTCACACGTACCTACTGAAGTGGGAGATGTCCTAAAGCCCTGACAGCCACAGCAGAGTTCAGTCTGCTCTCAGCCACAGCGAATCCATCACTTTGTATTGGGGATTTTACTGCCATTCATCAAGTGATATCTCAGCTGTGACTACTTGTCAGAGAAATTTTACTGTAGATGCTTTATCCCCTTATGACTACCACCGGACACCTTGATTTACAGCTTCCAGCTCTCAGCCCAGATGGAGCAGTGCAGCAACGGTATTGGGTGATGCAGCCTGTGCAAGCTGGGGAAGAGCTGCTATTCACCCACTAATGGGAAGGCAATGAGAATCATCTGCTTTCCTTTTTCCCTTTGACCATGGTGACACAGAAGTGCCAGTCTATAGCAGGAGGAAAGAGGATTAGCTCTGGGGATCAGCTCTCTGCCTGTGCATCATCCAGCAGGCACCCTGCTGTCCATCGATGTCCTGTGCGTGGGGTTACAGCGATTTTCCCTCGTGGGCTCTGGAAAAAGGCTCTAGCTCCCTTTGCTGACCCACATTCCCTGTTCCGCTGTCTTTTCCCCACTCTACCCTTTGGCAGAGAGCGGGAGGCAAGGAGTGCGTGACCCTGACTCTGCCTCCTACGAGGGCTGCTTGGCAGGGCTTGGGCTGCGAGCGCAGGGGAAGAGACATCCCACCTCTGAAGAGGCTTTCCCCTCGGGAGGCAGAGGCGGCGTTGGTGTGGGCTCTGGCATGCCTGCACTTCTGTGCACTGGAGCGATGCGCTGGGGAGCGCATCCCTGCTGCAGGAGAGAGAAATCTCTCTCCGTGGCTTTGCATATCCAGCAGCCTGATCCAGCTCCCTCCCCTCTGGCTCTGGCACAGTCAGTCCCACACATGCTTCCCCTGTCACGTTTCCTGGTGGATGTTGGCTTACACACGGGCTGGAGCGGGCTGTGGGGATGTGACTGGCCAGGGCAGGGGGGAAGGGAGACTCCGCCCAAAGTCACTGTCCTCTGGAGCAGATGAGAAGAAGTTGATGTTCAGCAAAAGGGTAGTAAGTATTAACCTCTTATCTGCCAGTACCCGAGGCACTAGGTGCTAGCTATTCAATATGTATCTCCAAAACCATGAGGCAGATTCCCTGCTCCCGCTGGAGACATGGGTCAAGCCCTTGTTAGTGCCTCTGGGCACAGCCTGGCTCTGCAAGTATGCCTGCACTGCTTGCTGCAAGCCAAAACAAGTCAAAAGCCGCATTAACCTTGCAGAGAGGCAGGATAGACTAATTCAGCCCCCAGGATGCCTGCTTGGGTAATGGCATTGTGCTGACTGCATTTTCACGGACCTGCTCAGCCCAGAGCATGGGCTACACTTGCTGTGAGCTGCTCACGAAACACTGTGACCCCCTGCCTGCAGGAGTCGAGCTGTACTCATATCACTCCTGAAGGAGCTCCTGAAGACTTTTTAAGGTAGGGGCTAAGTCAGAGAGCAGCTGCGTAGGAACTAACATGAAAGATCAGATTGTATTGGTAAGCAGTAAACACTACATTAGATATTCAGGATATGGAAAGCAGGGGTTTGATCATTATTAAAAGCCCCTGTTCCTTTATTTCCTCACCCAGGATAGCATTCACACATCTCAGTGCATGGTGTGAGGTTTTTATTGGCACGTGTCTGGCAATCTCATTATTCATGAATGACAGAGAGAGGCAAAGGGAGTGAGTTATGTTGGCCTTTGCAGACAAGTGGCAATAAAATAAGTTTATGGTACCGCCTCCTGCACCATCACATATTTATGTCCCATATTTATCTTGCTTTGTTAGCCATTTGTGCTTGCTTGTCTTGCAAGGCCATCCTGCCTCCTTTCCCCCAGACTAGCAAAGGGCTGGATTCTGATATTGGAGCTCGTGCTGAGCAGCAGTGCCTCCGGTCCAGCTCCCTGGAGACATCCAGGCTGAAGTCCTTTTTGACATCAGTGAGGGCCAACCCAACCTATATGTTGGCTTCCTCCAGGTTCAAGCCAAGTGGCTGTGCAGGCTCTCAGTGGGGTTGAGCCCAACCTCTCTCAGCAGTTCAGGACATGACCTGCTCAGCAGACTGCTGAGATCTTGAACCATAACTGCTGCAGCCCATAGGTACCTGCTCTGGTAAGCAAGGGTCTTCCTCCCTGAATCAAGCCTGCATGTCTGAGAGGTTCCAGTTTCCCACCCATTGCAGTTGCAATGCCACAGTTTGACTTTTCATGTGTGACAAGATGGTAAGTATTGACAGGTGGTAGTTTTATGAGCACCACTCTTTCCAGTTTCCCTCTGGATTAGTATCTCCTGATTGATTTTTTTTTTAATTGCCTGTATTAAGAGCTTCCATTTTCCTTGATAAACTCATCACCTCTTCTCACACTCTTTAGACTTGCCAGCAACCATGTTTGAGTGTAGGAATCAGCTCTTTTGGGTCGCAAAATTATTAAGGACAAATCAATTCCAGGAAATTAATGTCTCCTCTGCCTTTGTTCACGTACTGTAGCTACCTATGAGGTATCCTCCCTTGCATCTGACTAACAGGTTCAAAAGTTACTCGGTACAAGAACACATACAGACACATTTTCATGTGTGCCAATCACTTGTTGGGACTGGACAAGGACATTTTGAAATTTGGGATAAGAAGGTGTTTTCTTGCCCTCCTTCCAGGATGTGCTCTTGAGATCTGTGCTGCTGTCTCGCTCTCTCACTCCCCCTCTCTCAAGGAAAGAGGTAGGGGCATTTTAGAGATGTGGCTCTTCCTGTGAGTGCTAATCTCAATTTAGGCTGTGTAACCCCCATAGAAAGCAAGAGGTGGTGTGGGAATTTGTTCCTTGTCTGGCCTGGAAAAGAAAGGAGAAGGTTTGGGGTGAGGAGGATAGGTGCTCACCCAGGAGGTCCAGAAGCCTTTTCAGTTTGGAAACAAGGCTGAAAAGAAGTGCGTATAAAGCCAGTTTTGTTGAAGCTTGCAGACTGGACTACCGCATGTTTGTGTATCATCATGTCCGCGTGGCCAAGGTTAGTTTCGTTGCTCGGTATCTGACAACACCAGAGTTTCTGCATCCCATGGAAGGTCCAACACACACATGTCAAAGTTGGTCAGAGGGAAGGGGACTAAGCCCTGAGTGGGGAGGACCTGATTTTGTCATCTTTAAAGCCAACAATGAGATTTAGACCCAGCCAGAGAGGTCAAATGCATGGTTTTCATTATAGATCCCAACTCTCTTTTTTCCCCATTGCTCTGTTCCCTGGCCGGCCCATGATGTGCAGCCACAATACAAAGACATGAAAGCGCAGCCCTTTGTAACATCTGACAGCAGCACACAGTCCCCCATCTGTCCCCGGAGGCTGCTCTGCAGCATGATCCTTCTGCTGTGCTCCAGCCCTGTCTGGAGGGCAGTGATTTGGCTCTGGACATATGAATTACCTGTGGAAGGACAGACATCTGTAAGATACAAAGTAAAGGACACTAAATCATGATAAACAAAGCTTTCTATTTCACTTCATGAGGGTGTATCAATAACTCCTCTCCAAGTCATCTCTGCTTCCCTTTTCTGAGTTATTGACGTATATTCCCTTTTGCTGCCGGTTTCGACAGCTGCTGCTAACTCAGCCAGCTCCCATCTTTTGGCCCTGAATAATCAAGTGACTGGGACAGCTAACAGAAGGACAGTCTCCCTCTAGGACACGATGGTTCTGACGTACAAACACGTCCAAATGCAATGAGGTTGAAAGGAGAGGGCCAGGTGGCAAAACGCCCATGCTGGTACACTGTGATTTTAAACACATGATAGCAAAGGATAACAAAATTTCTACTGCAATATTAATCCTATGTGACTACCAATTTCAGCCTTGCATGCTGAGTGTGGCTTGGCTCTGCCTGATCCATCTGCCTCTCCTCCCCAGCCTTCTACTCCAGGAGACAGGAGCATGAGAGGCTGCAGGAGAGCCAGATTTCTCTTTTTCATACCCTACATGGTGGTGTTAAGGTGATAAGCTGAAAAAAAATAGTGGAGTCCCAGTTCCTCAGCCTCCTTTCAAGAGGGAAATCCCATCCCACTAGCAAGGACAAGCCCCCGGAGAGCAGAGGTTTAGTAGCTTTCAAGGTAGAGACCGCCTCTCCATCACAACAACCCATCCTAACCCCCAAGTCCTGCTAATGTCTTCCAAAAGGTTGAATGATATCCAGACAATTGAAAATATCATGGTATTTTCTTGGTGTTGGTACTATGGAAGATTCAAAGGGTGTCACTAGATGCTTTGATACAAATTAGATCCTCCCTTGATGCCTTCTCTCATGCTTTGCATTCACATCAGCTGGCTTCAGCAAATTCTCCCCTGAAAGATGTCGTGGATACGCTCAGCAGGACTTGCCTGCACACAGCAAGTGTTTATGTGTTTGCAGGATCCAAGCTAATACCTTTCTTACCGAGCGCTCAGAGCACGAAATGTGGCGGTTGCATCTAGGCAGCCTACCTGGAACTCTGGAAATTTTTAGAGTAAAAATGAAACACACTGATTTGGGGAGGGAGAAAGAAACACAAAAGGTCTTAAGATTTCACTGATTTCTCCTGAGACCCTTTTCTGTACACAAAGTGTTTCCTGCTCTGTTCTTGGAAGCATTACCCTTGGCTGGGCCTGGCCTTTAAAACATTACCAGCTGTATGCAAAATAGAGCGCGAAGTGCCAAAAAGCCCTGCAGGCTATTTACATTTGGCTGGAGCTTTCTGTGTTGGCCAAGCTACAGAGATACTTTGTTCATTGGCCTTGCAAGGAAAGCAGCTACTTCAAGCTGTTTGGTCCTGTTTATACACAGAGTTTCCATGGAAGTCCCCATGCCTTACAGCTTTACACACTCACGTGTCCAGGGTATATTTTTATGGGACCTGGTTTGTCTCCCCTCTCCCCTCTCATTTGGTGGGTGATCAGTAGGAAATGCTGGGATCTTCAGTAGATGTTGGGTGCAAACTGATTTATGTCTACAGTGAAGGGCTGTTTGGTGCTGCATGGATCCTCTCTCAATGCAAGCAAAAGCAGGCGGAGCAATGGGATACCTGCTGGGTTAGCAAGAACATTTTTCCGAGGGTAAATTTGGGGAAAAGTAGTATGAAGCAAGTGGCAAATCCTGCAACAACAAGCTAAAGAGTAACTGTTTTTTTAGGAGACTTCAGGGAAATGCTAACAACCTTCGCAACATTTCTGGTTGAGAGCGGTTTTTTGAATCCTCGGGCTACCAGCCTAACTAATAAGGATGTGCATTTCTTGTCGTTTCTTTCTTCTGTTGTTACTTTACCTATTGTATTTAAAAAGACTTCTCATAGCTGAAGACTTGTCATTAATCACCTCTTGCAAACACATCATAGGCAGGCTCATTCATGGGCATGGCATAGCTAGATGCAAAGGTATAGAGATCCTCTTCTCCTGGATGGCTCTAGATCTCCAACTTAGGGCATTTTACATCTCTGCCCTGGGAACCGGTGCTGGCGCAGACTAACACATTGCTTGTTTAGCCTTGCAGTAAAGCCCAGAATCACCTCGTGCTTGACTGAGCGGTTTGAATATGGGCTTCTGTGTTGCAAGAAATCGTGTCCTCAGTGAGTGTTCAGAGGTACCACTGCTGAAGGGAGTGGAGATGCATGAAATTCACAAGCTGATGGTGAAACACACCTCCCTGTGTCTGAGATTTGCACTTGCTCTCTACCAAAGAGGGAGTCAGCCAAGCCTGGAGTTCATTCTGTCTTAGCTGATAGTTAATAATAACTCTGCAACAGCTTCTTTTTTTCATTGCAAATTAAGGGTGGATGAATCGCCTGGATAAAATTAGAAATCTCTTCCTGAAAGGCTGAGTTGAGTTTACAAAGTTATAGCTGCATGGATGTCCTGTCACAGCTGGGGAATCCCAGCTGCTCTCTGAAGGGTGAATAGATGATAACAAAATGCACGTGTTGTACGCTCTGGGTTAGAGAGTCCTCCCCATTGTGCTGGCTTCACATCACAGCAGCTTTGAGGAGGGTGATGCGGTGATTCCTGATTTCACCTTCCTTTACCGCCAAGACAGCTCAGCTTTCCCCTGCTGTAGCAGGCAAGTCCCCCATGGGGTGCTGAGGGGTAAGGGCTAATGAGAGGTTGACTGGGGTTATGTGATGGATGTGCATTGAGTGGGTCAGATCACAGGAAAGGAAAGGAGCACAGGCTCGGGAAGGACTTCTAGGGGGCTCCTTTGAGCATAATGCCTAGGTACCTGCGGGATAGGGCACTTTCTAGATGTGGATAGCCAGGCAGGAATTTGCTTATGAGGCTGTCCCTCCTTCCCTCTAGTGTTCTGCCTCTTCCCAGGGCCTTCTGCGTGACTCCCTGCTCCACCCTGGCCATCCATCCGTGAGGTGACATGATGAAGTGGTGCCCACATTTTGAGGGAGCCTGGCCTTGATGCTGATTTGTAAACAGAAACTGATTTTTTCTTGACTGTGAGACCCAGAGCCCTCAAGAGACTCACCCATGAGAGAGGCTAGCAGCAAGGGTGAAGCTCATTGTGGTAAACCCCACCTTTATTTCCATGTCTTTTTTGGGTAGAGGGGGTAAGGGCACAACTGGATATGACAGACCAGATGTCCCCTTCAGCGGAGCCCATCACTGTGTGCTCCTGCATCATTCTCACCAGTGAGGCTGAACATATGAGCTCAAACCACCATGACACAAGATGAACAATAGTGGGTCGTAGCCGCTCAAACCATGGTAATTGACATTTGATTGTGTTCCCCCACAGTCTTAGTTATCATGGGCTCTGAGCTGTTGACTTATGTGCATTATTTGGATTTTGATGGCATCTAAAATGATCCACTGATGTTGGCAGAGGTGACATAAACCAACTCAGTATTAAGCCCAGCAGTTTCTGCATAGTATTAACATTTATATCCCCTCTAGAAAGGCTGGAGAAAGCACAGGCTACCTGCATAACGAGATATTAAAAAAAAATCCCGTAACAAAACAAAATGTGTTTGATAGCCTAGAAGATCTGTCGGTTTTAAAAGTCATTCTGGACCCTTATATAACAGTGTAATTAGTTGATACTATAAACTTATTATGTACCTGCTGGAACACAATAGCTCCTTTGAAGCAATTTGGATCTATTGTGTAATTATATAATTAGGCCACATGCCATACTTGGGAGATTGTGCAAAGGGGGAAAGCTTTCCATTTCAAAGTAACCGAGAGCCTTGGTGGCTACAGGCATTTTTTTTCTGCTGCCCTGCAATTTAGAAAATGCAGAACTTTTAAATATATCACTCTTTGGGTAGGCTAAGCATCCCAGGAATCTCCAAGGGGGTCTGCAATATATTGACAGTAAAGAGATTTCCTTGGACAGTGCAGACCTGCTTTGCCTGCTGTCAAACGTGATGGGAACCAGCACCTCCAGCTGCAATGGAAGGGAAGCAGAAGTCAAATAACTGGTTAAGAGTGTCTTAAACAATCTGATTGCATCAGTTTCAGGGTTTTTTTTGCAGGCACTCCAGAATTATTACAGCTGGATTTTTCCTTCCCTCTTATAAGAGCTGTTATGCGTCCTCCTCTTTGGGTGGATGGAACTGTCCTGGATAGGACATGAGACAAGGGTTGGTTATAGCATCTCAGCATCTAGAGTGTCTAGTGGCAGTTCAGTGCTGTTTGATGTGCTGGTTGCTTGCTGGCACTGTGCAGAATGCAGGCTCTTGAAGAAGAACTGCTGGCATGAAAGCAAGTTTGGTGAGCCCTAGCTGTGGTGAAACACAAGAAAAGAATCAACTAGTTCTTCATTTTGGTGGTGAGTCTTGACAGGCCTCCAAAATAGGACAAGGACCTCCAGAGCTCAGAGCCTGAGCCTGCACAGCCTGGGCTTGGGGTGGGATGTCCAGATGTAGTCACCTATAAGGTAAGTACAAGCTCTGCATTGGAGCTGGTCTCCTCATCTCTCTTTATGTGAGGTCTGGCCCAGGGTGTGACTCTTCTTATCTAAACTAGACAATAAACCAGAAGAAAGTGAGATACACTTTGCAGGCACCTGTTTCCCCCATTGTCCCTAGTGGGAATCCCATGTGAGGTGTTCAGAAAGACAATATCATCACAGATGTCTTTAACCAGGTGAAACCTACGCCACCCTGGTTTCCTACTCATCAGTTGTAGGAGACCCAGCTCTGCCATTGAAGAGAAACATTAACACAACAGTGCTCGAACATTTTCCTTTGTGAAGAGTAAACTTGTCCTCATCTCGCAAGAAATCTGGGCTTGGGGAATGATTGTTTCCTAGCTATGATCTGTATCAAACTCCTACCCTTCTGGATACATCAGGCCTAGTGTAAGGCACATACAGATCTTGAGCAGGAGGCCCTGACCTGCAGTGCTCACCTTCAAGAAGAGTCTTGGTTCAGGTACAAAGGGACAGTGGTTTGTGGTTCTCAGATTTTGAATTTGATGCTGCTGGAGCTGTAGGGCTTGTGGTTGACTGGAACATACCTCCTCCTGGAACAGTGAAAAGAAACCCAAAAGAGTTAAGCCATGATATGTCTTTGTGGAAGGATTTTGAGGACGTACTGCGACAGAGCCTGGGACTCCCTGGAAACCAAGCTTTTGCCCTCGGTCCCTGCGTTTGAAGCCTGATCCAAACTCTAAATCAAAGGGATTGTTTCCCTTGACATCAGTTCTCTGGTAGGATGAGTCCTCAGTCTTGATGAGAGCTGGCAGCTCAATTGTCATTCATCACATGGCATAGAAACGTCATTTTTTAATGATTGGGCTTCCCTGTGGAGGCTGTTCTGGAGTGACTCCTTGACTGAACCTCTCCAAAGATGTGCTCCAAGCAGGGAGTGTCTCTGGTGGCATGAGTCCTCATTTCTTCATTATCTGGGCATTAGGGGAAGGAGGTCACTTTTTGCACAGTATTTTTAAGAGTATATTTGCATATATCTGCTGTGGGTCAGATTCGGATGCTGGTATAAAATCTGAACAAGTTCATTAAGAAACATGCATTAAACGGTGTTATTTGTGAAGCCTAACCCTTCTGTATACACAGCACAAAAGGACCATTGCTAGGGTCTTGTGAAACAACAAACAAATACAAAAATTCATCTGGGAGCGTTAAGGAATATTTCAGCAAATTCTCCATATCCAAGATTAATTTTTCCCTATGAAAAGCTACATTTTTTAGCTTGTGCTTGAGCACCATATTTTCTGTTAAGAAAAACTGGGCAAATTACTCATGTGAAGAAATCTGACCTGCCTAACAGACTGGAACATGACAGGACATATATATACATATACATACACACCTACATATGTATACATAGAGACTCTATAAAAAAGATGTTAGCTGAGAGATGATACAGCTGTTTTTTTCCCAACTCCACTTTTGCTCACCCAGATTTACTGAAGAATTTTCCTTGTTATCTCCTGCTGAACTGCCGTGGCAAGAGGACCTTGAAGATGAAGTCAAGCATGAGGTTTAACTGTACACTTTTTGGCAGCCCTATAAGGGCCTTTAGTGTTTTTCTTGAAGTTATTACAAGGTTTTCTTCTGCCTCAGCAAGGAGAGTCCTGCAAAGGAGTAAAGGAGTTTGCAAACTTGTTAACCTGTGATACACAGAGGAAATGGAAAGCACGAATTTCCCAATGTACCTGACTGCCTGGTGCAGAAAATCTGGCCCAGCCCTAAGTAGTGCCTGTGACATGCAGAGCATCTCCAGGCCACCGAGGGTCCATGCTGTAGGACATCCCTATAAAAAGACATAGGCTGAAGATACCAGAGGTCTAAAAAAGGTTAACATTGACAGTAGCAAAAAATTACAAGTTTGGGGTTTTTTTTCCCCCTTTTTTAAATCCCAAAACAATGGTGTGGCCATGCCTTTTTTGTGGAGGACGGATCACCCTGTGCGTGTGAGTGTGTGCGTGTTCAGGGGTTGGTGCAATCTATTTCACAAGGCACTGATCACTTTGACATTTTCATACCAATGGTGTTTCCAATGAGCGCAAGATTGAGGCAAGACTCACTCCCTGCTGCCTGCAGCTCACAGCGGGCACCAAGGGCTGTTTTACCTGTGGGTAAACACACCTTTACCTGTTTTACCTCTCCCTGGTGTGCATCCCCTGAGCTTTGAGCTTCAACTGCAGCTTTCCCCTTTGTTGTGGGATACATGTAAGAATCATAGAATCATAGAATTGTAGAATTGCCTAGATTGGAAAAGACCTGTAAGATCATCTTGTCCAGTTGTTAACCTAGCACTGACAAGTCCCCCACTAAACCATCTCCCTAAGCACTACATCTGCATGACTTTTAAAAACATCCAGGGATGGGGACTCCACCACTGCCCTGGGCAAC
>JAVKLA010000073.1:39621928-39677399 GCA_034782735.1 Sagittarius serpentarius | reverse complement strand
AAGCGGGAGTGGGATTGAGCCGGGAAGGAGGGAGGGGTGGGGGAAGGGGTTTTAAGGTTTGGTTTTACTTCTCATTATCTTTGTTTTGATTCAGTTCCTAGTAAATTAAATTGATTTTGTTTTTTCCCCAAGTTGAGTCTGTCTTTTGACTGTGACCGTAAGTGGTGAGTGATCCCTCCCTGTCCTTGTCTAAACCCACGAGTGTTTCTGTATATTTTCTCCTCCTCATCCCACTGGGCCGAGGGTGGTGGGGGAACAAGCGAGCAAGCAGCTGCGTGGGGCTTTGTTACCGGCTGGGCTTAAACCACGACACGGTCCTTCCCCAAGAAATAATTACTCTGTACTCAGACTGTAAGCCAAGAGGTGGGAAAACACAGGGTTACAGTAGCTGCAGAGATAGCTATGGGATATGCTTCCATCCAGAGGTGGAAGGCTCTTCACCATCTACGGTCTAGTGCCCTCAGAGGGATTTTCCCTGCAGGGCTGTGGTTTAAACCTGTGTTGGTACAGCACAGTATTGCATCTATTCCGTATTTCTTCAAACTCCCAAACACCAGGACTGGCATTCTCCAGCAACATTTCTCTGCTGAATAGGTCCTTGGCTCCTCTGATCTTCTCTTGGATGACAGTGGCTTGGTTTTGCAGTCTGTTTTTCACCGGGATTGGCTCAGCGGTACCTGTGCTGTTACACTGGCCGTGATCTCTCCATCGGTTCAAACCTGTTCTTTCCTGGTGAGAGTTTAGTTTTCCTTGCCTTAAAAGGAGACAGCCTTCACCACTGATACATCTTCTTCCCTTGCTCCTCCCTGTAGTTTTCATCAACTGATGGTACATCTGTATTCCTAGGAAACTAACCAGTCCTTAGCATCTAATTTCTCTCTGTCTCCTGCTCTGCAGACAGTGATGTATCTTTGCCAATTTATAGAAGTATTAGCTAGGGATAAGGATCTGTGTACACTTTATACTTTACTTCCCAACACCCACCATTAATAATGAGCATGTCCTTTATGACCTAGGTCTTGTTTTAAGTGAATGCAAAGTATTGGCTCTTTTCTTGATGATGCATAGCCCTTGCAGCCACGAATTGTTACCTGGAATGTTTCCAAGTGTTTTGGAGCAATGTGCTGGAATACATCACAAATGAACCAGTTTTGCTTGTGTAAGTTTTGTCTCTGGGGATTTGAGAGGGACAGCAGGGGAGGAGAGGGATGAATATTTATTAGGTTTTAATCAAAGAAAGTGCTCTCTGTAACCAGACAGGCTACTGTCTGTATCTGATCGAAGAGAGACATCAAGGTCCCTGGTTCTTTGCTATGCTGCAGCACGTGCCCCTCCAAGCTGTGCCAATGGGTTGCAGAGCACTCCAAGAGAGGTCTGTCTCTGTTTGGATTTCCCTCCATCCGAATTTTCCTGGCCACATCCTCCCAGGGTTCACCTGGAGAAAATAGTCGCTGAATGAGTGGAGATCAACAGCAAAGTGCATGTGCAACGACCCCAAGAGACGAGGTGTGTTTTGGCTAAGTTTGCATGCATACAGGCAATCTGTACATGGACCGTGCATCCAGGGTATCCTGGATAACCCCTCCAAACCCTGTGCTGGATGTCCTGAGCAGGGGAAAGGAACCCCTCTCAAGTAGAAAGGAGATCAGACAATATATAAAGCAGCAGAGATCCAGAGCTGCGGTGCAGAGCTCTGTATCCTGAGCCAGGACACAGGGAAGCTGCTGAGTGGTTTATGGAAGCGGTTGCCAGCCTCAGTCCATCTCCTCGCTGGGTGTGGCAGCCCCTGGTACCATAGGCTTGGCATGGTGGGAGATGCCCGCTGGGAGAGGGATGCAAACCCCATGGGCATACGCCATCTCTTTGCATTGCAGTATGTCAGGGTAAAAGGTTTGCATCCTGCTGCTCCGTGACATGGGAACTGCATGCAGAGCCACAAAGTCCTGGGCATCAAGGTGCAACTCCAATGCTTGGTTCATACTTGGGTGTGCCCACTTCGAGACCTCTGTGTCATGAAAGGACACGCGCCAATGGAGAGCCCAAAATCTCTAAGGCAACATTCATAATACTGCACTAACCCAGGCACCAGCCGTGCACAGATTCACAATGGTCCATACCGTTAAATTGTCATCACGCTCCTTGGCATGGCTTCATTCTCTCTCAGATAGCGCCTGGGGGCTCTTCAAGGGCGGGTGTGGGGCAAGGGACCAGTCCCAGCTGTCAGCATGGCTGAGGCCACCCTGTTTAGGGTTTGGAGGGGAGGAGAAGAGAGTTTGGTTTATAGGCCTGTGTTGTGCCATCTGGCCACACGACTGCTTTTGGTCTCTTTTATTTACTGGTATAGACGTAGCCTCCTTGTTCAGCAAAATCCTGCTCATTCCACTCCTGACTGTAAAACCAAGGGAGCCATATATCTCACCCTCTTAGAAATACAGCTCCCCAGCTAAAAGGATGTCTGGTAGGAGCCCTGCATTTAGGTTAGCAAGAGGCCAAACAGAAAATGTGAACAAACCATGCTGTGGGGATCAAACGATCTCCAGCCAAAGCTAGATCACCTCTGAGATGGCTGGGGCTGAATTTTACCCTACAAGCCCATTGCAGGACCAGGGTCTTGGACCTGTGCTGTCTTTTTATGCCAGACTTCTCAGTGTGCCTGTGTGGTTCCCAATGTGCTGCTGCCTGAACATCTCACACAGATCTCTGGGGGGAGAAGGAACAGCACACCGATACGCCTATGTTATAGACCAAGAGCTGAGGGGTTAGGTGACTGGAACCTTTGGCACAGTAGAGAACAAACCCAGCTCTCCCAAATTCCAGTGAAGGCGTTAGCCAGAGATTTCTCTTACCTCTCAGCTGGGATATCTGCACCCCCAATGTGCCTGCACAGGACCTGCTACAGGACCATAGCTTCGGCTTTGCAGGCTGCCGCACACATGGGCTGAGGACTCTCTCTGCAGCAGGAGGTCCTGGGGGTGGGAAGGGGTCACATGTGCCCTGAATACAGAAAGGGTGATTATTTTTCTTATTTCCCAAAGCACACTTCTGTTAGAACTCCCTCTCCCCGCCAGGAAGTGTCCATGCTGGAGTTAGGTCTTCTCCTGACCAGAACAGACTGGGGATACTGATAGGGCAAAACATCATTCAGCTTGTACCCAAACTGCGAACATCTGATACAAACAAAGCCAAGATTCCATTTAAAAACCAGCCACACAAAACAGTCCAGGCACTTCAGTGACAATCAATGTGGCATGGTAATACTGGCCCTGAACACTAACTCTTTTGGGCTTGCATCAGGACATGCATAGGGTTGCAGATGTCCTGCAAAGACTAGGAGTATGACAAGAACTTCATTGCAGAGCTGAGAATGGCAGGGTCAGATGTCTTGAGAGTGATCACAGAGCATCAATAAAGCAACCTCCAGATCTGTACTTTGCATCAGAGCATGTTCCAGGATTGTACCCAAATCCTTTTTCTGTGACAGGGCAGGGGAAAATCACATCCTTGGCATTATGAGGGCAGAGAATGTCAGAGTGAATTCATAATTAATGTTAGTCAGTAAAAATTAAAGCAAAACCTTCAGCATCCTTGTTTGTGGGTGCGGAGCATGGTGGTGCTGGTGTTTGGGTTAAAGGTTTGGCAGCAGGCAGTGTGGTGGGGTCGTGCTGGGAGATGTTGGAGGACGCATCTCAGTTCTCTTCAGAGACTCCGAACAAGTGACTGGGGACTACAACCAAGGGCCCATCAACACCTTGCAGGAGACAGGATCAAGCTTCTAAGGCACCAAGAGCAGGTCCCATGACCCTTACAACCCTTCTCTGTCAGCTTAGCCTGAAGATACCCCACAGCTCTGCTGTCTCAGTGGCTACTTGAGGAGGCCCTTGCATGTGTCTCTTGTATAGAGCTATGCCAGAGTCCCCTTCCCCACAGCCTGGTGCTCACTGGCATTCCGGTCCTGCCTCAGCCTTCTCCTGCTGCCTTTTCCCACCGCTGCTGCTCCATAAAACAGCCTGTCTCCATGACGCCTTCTGCAGTGCTGCACCGCGGCTCATCCATCTCCTGCTGGCACCACTGTCTGACAGCTCTGACTAAAAACCAGCTTCCAGCCTCCTAACAAGGTCATAGGGAATAAGAGTTTTATGGATCATGGAAAAATATCAGACCCTCCTGCCCTACTGCCATCCTTTTCTCTTCTCTCCTCTCTCCCTTTTTGCTTTTCCTGGGAGATTCAGGGGCTCTTTGCTATGCTGCCAAGACGCTGATGTAGCAGAGACACGGAAAAAGTCTGTGTGTTCACATGAACTGATGCCACTTTTTGCAGTTTCAGAAAAAAAACAGGACCCAAAGTTTCCCAGGGAAGAGCTTCAGCTTTTTAAGTTTTGTGATGGCTCTCTGTCGGGAAGCTGCAAGACCAGTGCCGTCAGTGGGAGATATTTACCGCGGCTGGAGCATGGATCGCTCCTGTGATCAGCACAGTTCATGTTGCATCCAGACGCCTTCAGATGGATGTCGCAGCTTCTGGTATGGATTTGCTTCAAGCCACGGGATTCCTGCCTTGTGTTGGGATTTCTGGAGCTCATGATTTGGGAGCAAGCAGCATGTGCACAGCAGTATTGGTGACACAGGACATGTCCCATGCAAGATGCCCAGTGGTGAAGAGATGGCTTTTTGGGAGCCTGTCTCCTGGGAGACTGGGGCTTTTGCAGAGGTCTTGATCAAAGCATGGCGGTGGGTCAGCCCTCTGGGCCAGGTGCCAGCTCCCATCTCAGAAGAGCTCTTTGATACCTGCTTGAGATAATCGGCCATTTAGGAGCCATAATCTCACTGAAAGGCTTTTACCTCCCATTTGACTGGAGGGCTGAAGATCAGGTGTGAAATGCCAGACATGGGTGCTAAGCAATTTAAGAAGGGGTTGTAAAACAAGCTGGTTTTTTGCTGTTGCATTTCCTGTATGCATCCTCTGATGTAATGGTGTGGCTCAGGGGGCTTTTGTGGCCTCCCAGGCTCTGCCTTATTTCCTAAACATTTAACTACATTCTCTGGACGTTCTTGATAAGGTTGTTTAGACTTCCAAATGTTTCAGCCAAAAACTTTTCCTGAATAAATATAAGCTTTCCTTGGCAGTCCCTTGAGAAAAAAAAGAAAATGTATATTTTGATGGAGTGTTTTGACTTACTGAGTTTTCTAAGAGCATGATTTGGAATGGAGTGCATTGGTGATGCAAAATGCCTGAGAATAAGACCATGCAAATGCTGCAAAATGCTTCGTGCCTCAGAGAATGATGATCCCTCCAAGTGACCCACAGAAAGCAGTGCATCCTCTGTCTGTGCAGGGCAAAAGGACTTTAGAAATGCAAGGCACGTATAGATAGCAGGACGTTAATCTTGCACAGAGGATTTGCAAACACATCCCCATGGTGAAGAAGAGGCATCAGCCAGGGAAGGAGGGAGGCAGGATGGAACCGGAACAGAGTAACACTTCCCTCTTCCATCTGAGACTCCTCTGCAGACAGGCTGACATTAGTCCAACACAAGCATGTATAGGACAGTGCTGGGCAGCCCAAAATAAGCTTTTATATGGCCAGACCACCAACATTTCATCACTTGTCATCTACCCCTGTGCGAGCGCGCATGCTGCGTCACTGGCACAGCAGCCACAGTGGTAGCCACAGCAGGGAAATGTTAATGAAAATAATCTATCATAGGCAGGGCAGGACTCAAGGCAGATAGATGAGGGCACTGAGAGTGAGATTGTGCTTCCAAGTGTGGCAGCTGCTGGGTGAAACATTTGCAAGAAGCCTTATTTTCCCTGCAAGGCTCTTGTCCTCGCAGCCCACACCTGGATCAAGGTAACAGGGCTTCCAAGCAGTAAGGTTTGATGGTGGCGGGTTTAGGCATGGACACTCTGCTGTTTGCCAGCTGAAGGACTGGGGAAAGGCTGCGTCTTTATGCGTCCTTACACAAGGGCATGGCTCACGCATGAAAGATCTGGCCTCCAGTTCTCCTCATTCTTCATTCCCCCCACGCAATAAATTTGTCACTTTGGTGGAAATGTAAATGTAGCCCAGGGGTGTGCTGAGATCTCCTACATGAGAGATGATGCCAGCAAGAGGCCTCGGTTTTCAGCTGGACAAGGAATGGTGGAGATCTCAGAGACAGAGCCATGCACCACAGCCCATGGCATTCCTGGGATGCTGTGTGGTGGGACGGCTTCCTCCATTAGCGGTGAACAGACCTGAATCCGAGGTGACTGATCTCTTGCAGCATTGAAACCTTCCTGAAGGGGTTTCAAGACCTTGTGTGCATCATACAGCGCTACTCAGACGCCCTTTATTCAGGGAAACTGAGGGTTTTTTTCATACCTGTGGGGCCATACCTGCCTTCCTCCCTTGGTGGTGCTTGGTGTCTTTCAGCAGGAGAGAGGTCCCGCAGCCTTTGCAGCCCGTGTGTGCTTCTGGATGGACACTGCTGGCTCTGCAACCGCCCAGACTGAGGGCCCTGGCTCTACCCAAAATCCCCATGTGCTTTATCCAGCACAATTCTTGTGGTTGAAACCATAAAGACTGAGCCTTGCCAGCCCCAGTATGAAGTCCCACCATGATGCTAACATCTGAGTAGATCTTATCCATAGGGAAAGTACTCCTCACCTCCCAGGCTGCACGATCTGCATGCAAAGGCTCCCTGGCTCCTCACCCAGAAGTGGCTGTGTTTTCATTGCCACCTTGCAATAGCTTTAGGGAGGAAAGTTAATAAAGAGGCTTTTTTTTTCTTCTTTTTGTTCTGACAAGCAGTTGTACTTTCCTGAACTTGAAGGGGCTTTACAAGTAAAATGAGAATTTACTTAGAAGATGTCAGTTTTGGTAGAAATGTTTTAGTACTTTTGAAAACAACAAGCTTAAAAACAGTTTTTTCCCTTTTCTTTCTTCCCTACTTTCTTCCAAAAAACAGGTGGGCAGGAGGTGGAGGAAGATGGAACATTTTCTCTTCTCATTATCTCAAAAAAAAAAAAAAAGGGAAAAAATTAACACATTGCCAAGAAAATGCTTTTTTGTTGTTGTTCTTATATTGTTCATATTTTTTTCCATGGAAAATGACCATCTTTTTTAAACCAGCTTCAGTTGCTCTTATTCTATAATTATACCCCAAAGTCTGGGAACTAGGGCAGAGGAGGCAGTGAGCAGAGAGAGCACTACAGCATAGACAACGCATGTAACGAGCGCGTTGTGGCATTTTGCAACTGTCCTGCCTCAGCCATATGGTACATGGGGCTTGTTACAGGGTGGCACCAGTTCTTTTTTTTTAAGTATCCATCAGGTTTTATGCTATTTTGCTGAAAGATGTAAAGAAGGAAGAAAAAAAATCATATAGCTGCCATTAGGATGAACTATTTAATTAGAGTGTGCAAAAACGCTTGCCTCCTGAAGGGAGAATGAATTAAATGACCTGCGGCAGAGGGTGATTCATTTATGCTTTGCTCTTGCATTTCCACTCTTGTGACATGAATCATTTGGCCACCGGCACGTGCAGAGAGGAGGGCAGAGCTCCTCCACCAGCCTGTGGGACCGGTTTGCAGGACTCGCACCCAAAGCACCATGAGCAACAAGCCAGCTTCACTCTTCTTTAGCAAGCAAGCCATTCATATGAGCTTTAGCTCTCGTGGAGTCTTCCCATGGCTTTTTGCCCTGTGGAGGGAGTGTCACGCCTCTCATGAGGTATCAGCTCTGACTGAAATGTCTCCAGAGCATTTGTGTGTCTCACCCAGGGGGCTTCTCTGCTGTTTCCTGGTGCCTCTGGGCTTGTGCTGCAGGTGCAGAGGTGAACCCTAACTCCTCTCCCTGCCCACCTGCATTCACAAGCTGGTAGCAACTTAATATCTTTGAGGACTCGTAGTCAAATGGCCAAAATTTCTCTACGCGTTTGGAAGTTTTTTGAAAAGTCAGGACTAAGACGTGCACAGACACACAACAGTCACAAAAGCCTCATTGCCCTCGGAAACTAGACTAAACCACTTCCTAATGCAGTAATGATATACCCAGAAAGGTCTTGAAGATAGCTTTGACGCCGGGTTACCCTAACCTGACTTCCCAAAGCAGAAATTACAAGGCAAATTGTTATCATTGCCTCCATCCCATGAGGTTGATGGTAGGAGTGGAAGGGTGCCCTGGGCTCTTTGCAGCATTCAGCCCTTTCCCTGGAGCTGAGGGAGTGTGAGCGGGCAGGAGAGGTAGCTGTGATGTCCACATGATTCCCGCAAATGCAGACAGTCTCTGGACCATAGGTTTTGACTCAGAGAAAAAACCCAACCTGCTTCCTCCCCAAGGCTGGGGTGAGCAGCAGCCACTGTCCTCCATAACCTGCAACAGGCAAACCACGTCTGAATGGAAATGGGTGCTCTAACCCTGCACGAATCACACCAGATGTGTCGGGGATATTTTAATCTCCTTCTGAATGAGAAAATTAATTACTCACTGGAGGAGGGTACAGTTTAAAAGGGAAAGTCAAGGTCCTTTGCTGTCTGCTGGGGCTGAGTCTCGCTTGTACCATTTCAAACCAGGGATCTGGTAAGCATGGGTAGGGTGTGACTCTGCTCATGTGGTGGACTTGGGCAGAAAATCTTAGCATCACCTTTTAGGAAACAACAAAGCTCAGTACCTTAGAAATCTTCATCTGCCCTCTCTCCTTCCTGCTATGGAAGTGCAAACTTACAATCACTGGCTTGACCAGGTCACGCTTGGAGTCCTGCTCAAACTTGTCTCAGCTCCTCTCCTTTTGCTGAAAAAATTTCTCCATTTGCAAATGTTGCTGTTCCTGGGAAGAACCTATTCTGCTGGTCTGCAGTGCCTGCATCTTGGGCCATCATGTTAAAACCGAGCCGGTCTTCTACCAAGACTCTCCTTACAGCCTTGATCAGCTGCCTTTATATCACAGGAAAAAGAAGCCCTTAGGAAGGACATGGGGATGTGATTGGTAGCAAAGACACACAGTCTGTCAGGGGAGAAATTTGAAATATGTCATCACCAGAGCTGGACAAAAATGTTGTTGTGTCTTTTGTTAACTTCCCTATGTTGTTGTTGAAAAATACCTATGGCAGACAAAATGACAGATTTCTGAAATATCCGGCTGGCTGTTTCTACATCTACTAATTCAAGCTTCTGAATGGGCTTGCTCTTCATGTTCTAAGGAAGCAAAGGCAAAATTCCCTGTTGTTTAAAGGAATTTTTCCTCTTCCCTCTCATCTCCAGGAAAACTCCCAGGCAGCTGGGCAAAACAAGGCTGTTCCTCCACTTTCCCATTGAAGCTGCTCCAGTTTGCATAGGAGATGTAAATATCTGTGGGAGCACGGACACTGACCCTGACACCCATATGAAGGGTGCTTAACCACTGGGATGGGTGGTGTCGCTCCATTTCGCTGGCCAGAGACACATTTTGGGGCTGCAGATGGGTAAGTGCTTCCCTCACTGTGGCAATAAGCCCAGCTGAAAGGCTGAAGCTTTGGGGTCACTAACAGCAGTTCTCAGGTACATCTTAAAGACATTTCTTATTTGTTAAGAGCCTCCCCAGTTAAATACTGGCATTTCCATTTCTGCTGTAGAAGAAGTGAGTTCAGCCCCAAGGTACAAGGAATAAGAGTGGACTTCAGACTTTGACCTGCAGGCAGTGATGCTGGCACCAGGTGAGTGATAGGGATGGTAATTCAGAGAGGCAGACGGCATTTGGCGTGAAACCAACCCCCCCGTAGCTGCCTACCTCCAACCTGCCTGGCTCAAACCAGACAGCAGTTAAGTACTCCAGATGGGGCCCCGCTAGCGTAACGCGCTTATCTTGGCCGGCTTCAGCCTGCCCCTTTCTTCTAACTCAACCGACCTTACCAAACAGCCATCGCTTCCTTTGAACATCAAAGGTCTTCATTAAAACCTGTCAACCGCAGGGCTGCGCTTCCCCATCAGGCGTTGATGTATGACAACGAACACTGGGGGATCCTCAGCCTGCGGTGGGAGGTCAGCCTGGTTTCAAGGGGGAACTATTCATGTCGTGCCACTTTCAATTTAGGATGTGCTCTTGGAGCCAGCGAGGTAGAAGGGGAGCTCGTACTAAGCCTGCGAGGCGGGTGCTGCAGCTGTAGAACCTCTGTGCTGGCAAAAGGTTGCTGCTGGATGAAACAGCCCCCATCTGTGAAAAAGCAGCCTTTCCCCCCTACCTAGCCTGGTGGCATGTCCCCAGATGGGGAAGTGGTCTTCAGCCTTTGTCAGCTCTGCTTAGATCAGTCATGTCTCATTGGGTCCTCTGATGGATGGAAACGGGCATGACCCATCGCAACAGCTCCCCATCAGCCCGGGGGTGCATCCGCAGAGATTTCATTTCAGGCAGTCATGTGCTGAGTTGTCTCCTGCACTGAAACACAGGAGGTTTGTCTTCCTCTCAGGAAGGCTCCCCAGATAATGTAGGACATTCCTAGGCAGCTGATTGCTGCAGCAGCTTGCACAGGGCACTGCATGAAGGAATGGTCACAGCGACCATCCCTCCTTCTCCTCATCTGTGTTTCAGGATCACAGTAATAGTGTCCATACTGCAAACACCATTATAGGTGCTATCATGGAGTTTTCCTCTCTGCACATGTGTATATGAAGGAAAAAAAGGTAGACAAGGGCTGAAAACCTCTCCTGCAGCTGCTGGAGGCACAGTGAAGATCCGGCCTAGGGGATATGCAGCACTGGTGGGCAGCAAAAGCCATGTCTACTGAAAGCTCCACAGCAGTTTTCCCTCCTTCAGCACATGGCATGGTGGACCTCTCCAGGTCCCGTTCACAAGGTTGATTCCTGCAGAAGCTGCTGTTCCCAGGACCCTGGCAGAGGTGGTCAGCACTGGCTGTGAGCATGGAGAAGGTCTTGAGCAGTTTAAGGACAGTCCCTACAGAGGGATGGGTCACCCACTTGGCAGTGGGCTGTGCTGGCATGGGGACAGCTGAGTACGGGATCTGAATGCCCGGGTTGATCTCCTCTGAGATGAAACCGAAGATGGGTTTTTCCACTTGTGTGTTTAATCAAGAAAGATGCACTCTTCACATACACTCTTCCATGCAAACACACTCCTCGCAACCGGTCTGCAGTGCCAGATCCTGATTTAGATACGTGTGCAGAAGAATCCTGACCTTAATGCAGGTCTCTTTTTCTCCCTTGCTGGAGGAAACACTTTCAACTGTGAGGCAAGTAATGTACCATGTTACAGCCACAATAATGTTTAATGGTTGTGTCCTGTGGCTGAGGTTAATGACTAGTTAGGGAAGCTTTTACACTGAGGAATAAAAAATATAAAATAAGGCTGGTGAGGAGCAAGAAAGAGGGTAATGATTGTTGCTGGCAGTTGTGGACCCTGACCCTCAGTCCCAAGGAGGTGGGTGTTGCAAAGCTAACCCAGCAAGCCCTCCTCAGGGCACTGACTTTGCTAAATCTCTGGGAGGGTGAACAAGACGTGTAGCTGTGTGCAAGGAGCCTGCTGCAGATGGATGAGCAACTTCTGCAGATAGACCTGGATATATTTCTTTGGTATCCCATGGGCATGCACAGGCTCCCACAGCCATACCTCGAGCCTGCTGGAGCAATCCAAGCCACTCCAAACACCACACAGCGATGCTAACCCAACTGCCCTTGGTAGGTCATGCTGCTTACGTACCTTCAGCAAGGCTCGGTGAGCTCAGGTTTGCTGGTGAAAGGTCACGCAAGCTTAGTTGCAATGGTCTGGACAGGCCGTCCGCCTCTGTCTGAGTTGCTGGTGCCAGGCCTCACAAGGGGACCTTCTTTGCTCAGACCCCTGGGTCCAGACCAGCCCTGCACCAGTCCGTTTTTGTAAAACCTCGCTCTTTCTGCAGTCCCCTTTCCCAGCTGAACTGTCAGCATTTTGTAACTGGACTCCACTTGTCTGTCTGTTGGTTGCATGCTTGCCTCCCCCCCGCTCCCTTTTTTTCCGGTAGTTACTAAAGGTATTTTTTTTTCCCCCTTCCTTTCTCTTTAATGATAATAAAAAAGGGCCCTACTGTGCCTGTAGGAATAATAAATGAGAGCCAAGGGAGAAACCAGGGCTGGCCCGTGAACCCAGGTCTCTGCTTTCTCAGGCTCAGAGCTGTACCCAGTGCACCAGCTGCGGGGCACTGCTCTCTCAGCTGCTGCCAGATGTGACAACCTTCTCGTCATTGCCTGCTCAGCCAGGCAGGCACAGGGTTGGTCCCTAGAGTGAGGAGGAAGGGCTGGGGAAAGGAGAAGCCACCTCTGGTCTTTTGTGGGCTTGCTGATTTGAGGCAGCAGACCTGCAGCCTGGCTGCAGAGGCAGGTCCAAGCCATGGTGGGCATTCCCAGCTGGGCTGGGTACAGTGGTGTGGCATGACGGTGTTGGGAGTAAAGCTACTCCAGGTGTCATAGGGTGTGCCTGCTAAGCTTGGGAGAGCTTTTAGGACCCACAACCATCTCTTTAACTTTTGTTTCTAGGAGACATCTGGATATTCCCCCCAAATATCTTCTCCACTGTGGCTGGCTGTCACTGCTGGTCGAGGCCAGCTTGCTTGTCACTGTGGGGTGCGTGTTCCCCTCTGGACCTGGATCCTCAAGGTTATGTATCTGTTGACTCCTCCTGCTACCTGTATTGAATGCTTAGTAGGATGTCAGTACCTTAACTCTGAAGATCGCCTCATTTCAGCCAAGGTAGGAGTGCAAATGTCTCTTGGGAGTGAAGAGAGGGAGTCCCAAGCCTTTGGGATCCAAATGCTAGCAGTTGTGCCAGGTCTTGGAGATAATGTAACCTGCAGGGCCAAGCAGGGACATGAGCAGACCCATCCGGTTTCTGCTGAAAACATCATACCCCTGTGAAAGATTTTGCTTCAAGAAGTCAGTGCTTTCCAAAGGATGTTCACTTGTGGGTGGGTGTCTGAGCTCCCACCCCCAGTGAGCAATTCACTCATGCAGACCCGCAATGCATTTGAGATGTCCCAGAGAGACCATGCTCTCTGCAAGGAGACTCCGACCTGCCTGCAGCGGATGGTGGAGGCCAGCCAGGATATTTTGGGGCATCTCTATACCGGCAGACACAGGGAGTGGGCAGCACTGCCTGAACTCCTCCAGAGGTAAGGAGTGCAAGCCTGGCTGCCAATGCTTGTCCCTGGACCCTGCAGCGAGGCAGCGGAGTGGAGCAGAGGTTTGCATCTCTGGCAAAGAAGGGGGAAGCAAGACCCAGCAGAAGAAGGACATGAGGCTTGTACCCCTCTGAAATGACCCAACTCTTGGATATGCATTGCCCAGCTTTTGGGGTTTCACAGACTGGGAGATTAAAGCCAAAAGGGCTGGTACCCTGAAGAAGGAGGGTACCAAGGATGGAAGCCATGGTGGCTCTTGCCTTTCCTTCTCTGCTGTGTCCCTGAGCAAAAACGAAGCCTAAAGTGCCTGGCTCTGAGGATGGGGAGGTACTTGTGCTTTGTACAGAGCAGACCATGGTCTGGAGGAGAAGACTTCCTCGCTGCCTAGCCCTCACACCAAATCCCCTGTGAGACAGAGAAGGGTTAGGCACTGGGACTGGTTGAAACCCTCCGTTCATGGCACTGTCTGGCCCAACCCCTTTGCAATGCTCCACAAAGCCCTGCTGAAGGCCAGGGATGAGCCTGACTGCGGCAGGACACTAGTACCTTGCAAGGACTGAGAAAAGAGGGCAGACTTTGAGGGTGTGAAGTCCTAGCCAGGTAATCAGTACTCTGCACCCTCTCACAGAGGGTCTGAATTCAGCACCCGTCCCTGCCGCAGGCACCCAGGTGACCACATGTACTCACCAGGCAAGTGCACACCTTGCACACTGTCCTGCTCCGCAGTGTCTTTGACGTTGTCCCAGGACGGCAACTACCCCAGGGTTAGCAGAACAAACATCAACCCTAAACATGTGCTACAAACACCACTCTCTGCCTCAGCCTCAGAGCCTCTGAGCCTCTCCTGAAAGTCACCTGAAAGGTAAAACCTCTTTCTTCATACCTAGCATCTCATCCATGAGTGTCAGCAGTGGGGAGAGCTGAATTAGCCCTCATGCATTCAGTCTGCGCTCAAGATGCCTTGATATTTCCAGTGCACCACTCAGCTTAATCTAAAATACAAAACCTGGAGAGAAAAAAAAAAAAAAGCAAAGCATGACATACAACCGCATCTGCTTTCTATAAGGCTTTTGTGTGATGAGCCTCAAAGGGAGGAATTAGGGACTAGATAAGGCTGCCTCACGAGCATTCAGAGAGCAGAGCGGTTTCATTACTGCTCACTGCTTACAGTGGCTTCTTGACCCTCTTTGGGATATATTTATTGCTGCTGGTTGTAACTTGGACACCCACCGTGTAGTCTGCAGGATAAAAATAGCTGCAGTGCCTATTTCTGTCAGAGTAGAGCGCACCAAACCTTTGTTTACCAGTTGCCTTTGGTTTAAATATAGCAGGAGGCTGAGCACTCGAAAGTTGAGGGAAGCTGTGTGACATTAAGTCCACCCGGCTAATTTTAGATTGCTCTCTGCACAATGCTGTCAGTGGAGAGGTAGATGTAGATGTGCACTTTCACAAAGGTATCTCTTTGGAGGAAGAAGGGGATGACCCAGTGTGTGCTGTCACTAAACCTGTCGCCTTTGGCAGCCTCTGCCCGGACACAGTGAGTGTCCCAAAGCTGCCATTTGGCTTTAGGGATAGCATTCAAAACCCAGCATCGTCCCCATTCCCTAGATGGGGTTGTGAGAGTGTGTGTTGCAGGGTGCGGGGGTCCTTGTTTTGTCAGATGGGGTGGTTATCACGTGACCTTTCAGATAGCAGTGGGAAGGGAGTGTTCCTCTTTTTTCAATCCCTAGCTCCTGGAGTCTTGATATTTTGGAAGACTATCAGCTTGCTTGTTTTGTGTAAGATATATTTTAAGAAAATTCAGAGCCTTGCTCTCTGTGGGAAAAGCTTGGAAACATGACTCTGAAGGTTTAGAAATCAGATGCAAATAAAGGAATCAAATACAACCTCAGTATGTTTTTATCCTATGTTCCCATGAAATCAAACCCCACATCATCATGACCCTCTGGCCTCTCCCTCAAGCTCTGGCTCACAGCAGGGACGGCACCATAAGAAATAACGTGGCCCAGCAGAGCCACTGGGACTTGGAAGAAATAGTTTCTGATGGGTAAGCCTGCAAGACAAAACACATCCCTGCCTCAGTTTCCCAGCCTGCAGAGTGGATGGACTGTTTCCTTCCCCAAAGGGTCACACTGAAACGTCATATGCTCTGTAAATGCCCTGACATGAGGGAAGTGTTTCCAGCTCTGGATTTCATGTCCCGATCTCTACCATTTCTTACTCTAGAGCCTTTGGAGGTGCTAAGGTTGTCATAGATCTTGTTGAGGGGCTGTAGAAACATAAACAGAGAGAAAGCACTGAGAATCAGCAGCAGTTAAATCAGTTTTGTTAGGAAGGTGACTTATATAACGCAATTTCTAATGCAACCCACATGCATTTGCTATTATAAACCCTCCAGGGCACCCAAGACCTAGTGTGCCGGGACACCCCAGCTGATGTCTAGGGCTGTGTCCAGCTGTGAGGTTGGTCTGACTGTGCCTGTCTCATCAGATGGTACCAGCGAGCTCTGCAGCACTGGTTGGCTTGTTCCCATCCACTCAGGTCAATGACAACCACTTGTTAAAGGCAGGCAGCTATTTTCAGTGTTTGCCGCTCAGATAAGTAAAATATATTAAATTAAAACCGGGTGCTCAGCTAAGGTAAATCAGCATAGGCTGGCTTGCTTCAGTGGGGAGAGACTCATTTACACCACTGGAAGATCCAGCCCGTGTCCTGTAAAGGTTTCTATTTTAGGGGAGCTTTTGATGCACTAGCAGTATTTATTTATTTGTTTGTTTGTTTGTTTATTTATAGCATGACTGTATTTACTTGAATCCAGGATAATCTCAAGTCAGAAATAATTCTGCATATCCTTAGAGTTGCTTCAGGGAAACGAATAAACTTTTAAAGCTGTTTCAATGAACCTTTTCAATTGGACGTAGTGTTTGTGTCGCATCCAGTTCCTGTGTGAAACTCTTTGAGCTTAAAAAAATCCCTGTTTAGAAAACCCATCATGGCTGTTGTTCACCCATGATATAGCAATCATGGCTGAAGCCAAATAGGCCTTTAACATGGCTTTTATTTTCTTTTTTCATGCCCGTATCTTAGAGTTAGTGTATGTGTCTGTGTGTCTTTTATTGTTTGGTTTGCTTTTTTTTCTTTTTTTCTTTTCCCAGTTAAGCAATGGTTTTGCGTACCGAAAGGCAAAACATCTCAGTAAGAGCAACACATCCATTTGGGAGAAGCTACTCCCTGTTTTGTAGCACAATGTTCCCCGAGCACCACCGCATCGCTCTTTGCTACCTTCAGTACACCATCACCCCACAGGAAACAGGAGGCAGTTCAAGTAACTTTCTCATAGCAAGCAAATTGAAGATGTCCCTCAGATTTCCAAAGCCTGGCAGGACAGAGGAAAAAACCTGCCCGGCTTTTGGCTAAATATGGCTTTTGCAGGGCAGCATCAGGCAGTTGGCCGTAATTCGTCCCCGAGTGCTATCCATCATGTCCGCTGGCTGTTATTAATGAGGATGTGTGCGTGCAGCGGCAGCACGGACGAGCTGGAAGTGGCTCCCCTCTCCTCGGTGCAAGGCTGCGGAGAGGCCGTCTGTCTTGCAGCTGCCACCCCCTCCGTGCCGCTCCGCTGCCAGGGCCCCCCGCCCCGCTGCCTCCCTCCTGCTCCCCGCGGCACATCTGCTCCACGGCTTGCGCCGGCACTTCTGACGTGCTCCCATCATGGATTTTAAAGAGTCCTTGTGCTTTGAACTGTTTGTTAAAGGACTGGGACGTCTTCGAGGGATGGAGGGGCCATTCTGGTGGGTTGGGTGTGACCTGGGCAGCAATCGAGATAAAGGATGTGCCGGAAATGGACATGTGGAGTTTAGGACAGGTTGGAGGCACCCTGCTTGGCGAGGCTGAAGGACTTTGAGAACACATTAGGAGCAGAATAAATCCTGCAGCAGCATATGTCGGTGACGTTGCACACACTTTTGCAAACCACTGAACACAAGGCAAAGCCGAGGGAAATGTCTCTTCAAGGGCAGAGCTGTACCTCACAGTGCAGCTCGTCTCTGGAAAGCAGCATCTTCTCTGCTCCTACTGTATGACAGCAGAGGGGATTTGGTTGGGGATGGCACCTGCAGGTGAAATGCGATGTTTTTAACATCACTAGAATTGGTGGGGCAAGAGTTTCTGTACCTTTTGAGTGTTTAGGGGGGAAACCTTCTGCCTTTCTTTTTCCGTACCAGCAGCAGGCACCCAAATGGGCATTTTGGGTTGCTACTGGTGGGTTGGTGGGGTCTCCCCTACACTGCTTCCACACAGAAAAGAAGGTGGGCTCAAAGAATCATCACTGAACACCTGGGTGAGCAAGGAGTTATGCTGGGCTGCCACTGTCCATGCTGCATCTGCTGAGATCTTTCACAAACAAAACTGGTAGGTGAGAATGCCAAAGAGCAGGGCAGAGACCGGGAACATCTCTTGTCCTCCTTGCAGGGAGGAAGCCCAGTGATACTGGGCTGAGAGAGGAATAAAAGGAGCTTTTCTCTCCTAAGACAAATTTAATGTAATAAAAATAAAGACTAAAGAGAAATATTACAGGCAGAACCTAGAGTAAATGACTTCAGAAAGGGTCTAATGAGACTGGCGCTCCCTTCCTATCCATTTCAGTAAGATAAGAAGATTTTACCTTGTGATGGGCCAAGGGTCAACTCAGGAGTTAATGCAGATTTTGAAACAGAAGCCAGGAGTCCTGCAAATTCAAATCCATCCACACTAGTCCTACATTGTGGCAGAGCAATTTACTGGTGGATGCACCTTCAGCAAAACCTACTTGTTAATGAAACTGCTTGGTTCATGGACAAAACCATCAGTGAAGAAGGGGAAATGGAAAGCTTTTCTGTCCCCCATGCGGACACCATAAGATTCAATCTCTTTGACTGCATGCCTCAATGGAAACCGGCAGTAACTAAAGGGGTGTGCTAGATGGACCATCCATATCCCTCCCAATCCTATTTACTGTCATTCTGAAAAATGCACTGAGCAAAAGCTCCTGCTGTGGTGAAAAACATAGCTCCATTGTCCTCATCCCCTGAGTCTTCCCCACCACTGCGTCAGCACTGTGAGCGTGAGATACATGGTCCATCCTCGGGGACGTGAGGACAGATACATGTATAGCGGCTTCCAGCTAAGGCAGCCTGGCATTTGGGGTGGCCACCCAGGGAGTGTCCCTGCTCCTCAGGTGAGTTTTGCACTCCTGCCCTGCCAGCGAGGTTAGACGGGGCAGGTGTGACTCTACCAGTTGGGTAGACCTCCACAACGCGTCCCTTGGCAGACCAGAACTGCTGGGAGCAGCGCCGGGTCCAGGCGCAGTGAAGCCATGTGCTGTGCTGGTGCCCAGCTGACGTGGCTCCGCTGCTCACAGCACGCACAGCTAGTTTGGGGACTTCCACATGGCACAGTGCTGAGCCGTGCTGGTATCTCCTCGCTGTGACTTCAGGGACGACGAGCCTTGCAGAGGCATCCTAAGGGCTCTGTGATGCTTGCTGGACACGTTTTAGGCCTGCACGTGGGTGGGATTCGTGCTGCCCAGCTTGAGCTTCCCACCACAATGCTGTCTAGGCTTCCTCACTCAAATGTCAACAGATCTGTGTGCTACAAGGTCTTTCTGCTTTGCAAACACAGGCATGTACCTGCAGGGAACTTGAGTTTTCCCAAGGCTTTCCAAGTGATTGTCTTGAGTATTGCCAAGAGGTGAAAGAGTCCCAAATGAAAAAAGCTTTCATTTTTTTTCCCTATTAAACAGTTAGAGCTCCTACCAGATTACTCTGTGACATATGAACTCACAGACAAATGCATTTGTGAAGCAGCTATACACCAGACATGGCTGTGGGTGACGCTGAGAGATAGCATGCATCTGACCACTAGAGCCCAGGTACAGGCAAGCCAGAGGGAAAGATGGTTGCAATCTGTAGGAGCTGTTGAACAGAATTTGGGGAGCCGATGGACGAGTGCCAATTTCCATTCCAAGAAAATAATAGAAGTTTAATCTGAACTAGCAAGCACACTCATACTTTGGCACAACGACGATATCTGTAAATGCCCAGCATCTGTAAATCTACTGCTTTTGATGTCAAAGGGGTTTCATGTGTTTTGTGAAGTAAAATATTGACTAAATTATGACCTATTGGAACCTTCTCTGATGACTGCTGGAGCGCTGGCAGGCGATAAAAAGGGTTGCTGAGCTTTTTTTGCTCAAGTTGGATTCCAGCAGATATAAAAGAAGTGCTTGAATTAATTGGCTATAGAATGAGGTTCAGAGGTTGTTCAGAGTGAGTTGAGATGGGTTGCTGTCTTAGGGTTTTTTTTTTTAATGCAGCGGTTTTTTTTTTTAATGCAGCCAGAGCAGATAAACCTCCCATTTTCCAAAAGTGTTTAAATGTTTCCCATATCAGGTTGATGGTACACTTTGCAGGGGTTCTGGCCTTTAACCTCATGCACGTGAGGCAGGGATTTCACACAACTTAACTCATTCAACCAGTGCTTTCTTGGTTTTCCAGTTCTGACTCTGTCCTTCACAACTATTCAGTGTCACATCTGAAAGGCTCTTAGAAGAGAGACCTCCCCAAACCTCAATAAATGCAGTTTCTTCTGGGCTGAAGCACACAAGAGAGAAAACTGTCCACAATACATTGACATGTCCCCGCTGCAAAGTGTGAGTGCATGGGTGTTCCCAAGCCAAGTCAGAGGGTGCAGATGGTTATGTGATAGAAAGCCACTGGAGATTACTGAGTTATTCTGACTGGCTCAGGAAGAAGAGACCTGAAGGGCTAATTCTTCTCCCTGTTGGATGATGAAGTTTTCTTTGAAGGGCAGACTTAGCCCTTGGGTTGGGTGAGGTGGTGTTGTCTGCCCCGATAAGGATGTCTACAGTAGTGCTGGGTGGGAGTTTTCTGAAGAGACTTTTTTTCATTAGGAAATGACTGTTTTCAGTGCCAAAACTTCGGCTCCCAAGTCCAACTGACTTTGGGAGAAGGGTAGGAATTACAGCTGGAGGAAAAGTTTCACCCCTTTCACTTCTTGGGATGCAATAACTGGGTCAGTGCTTGTTGTGGGATTGCTTTTGCTCAAGGACCAGAGTGCACTTTGTGGGTAATGCAGGATGATGGGGAAGTCCTATGTGTACCTCAAGGGGATTTGATTTGGGGCGAGAATAGCCAATGAATTAAATTGTATGATGTAGATTGCTATATAACACTATATTACCAACATCATTTTCAGCACAAATCCAAACCATAGCCCCATACTAGCTATTGTGAAGAAGATTAACTCTATCCCAACCAAAACTAGAACAGCACTGAAAGCAGTCTCCTCTCCAGCTACAGATGCCAGGGTCAAATCTCCTCTCTGTCTTGCTCAGAGCAGTGACTTGAATGTCAGCTTTCACTCATCAGTCACTCACACATCAGAAGAGTTTCCTTAATATGTAACCGGCTGGGTGATTCAGGGTTTTGCCAAAAATTTTAAAAGCCTGTGGGTTCCTTCTAATGCCAGATGGGAAAATCTTTCATACCTCTAAACCTTTTTCAGAATAGGAAAAAACATCTCAAACATCTGGGATAGGATTTTTTCATTATTATTATTTCAAGCCAAGATAATGCACAGCATTACATTTAATGCTGATTGAGCAGAGAAGAAAATCTGTTGCTTAGAGTGTAATGCAAAAAAATTCTAACAATGCATGAGAAATCCTGTAACAACAGACCTACTTGAGAATTTGAGTGGCATGAAATGTGAAGTATACTGTTACTTTAATTGTATTTTTATGCAGACCTGCTCAATTCCTATTAGTGGCAGAGTTGTGTTTGCATTTGGCTGGAGGCAAAGAATTACTAGTGGACAGTTTAATCAGGATGAAAGAAGGAAAATAAAATTAATGTAGCATGCGCTAGGCTCAGGCATTTGTGTTGGAAGAATTTTCACATCTTTATTGTGTGAAGCTTTGTCCTGTTTATTTTAAAAACCTGAAAATGAGGGTTGAACAATTTCAGGCTGGAGTTACAGTTGCCAGTCATCCAGTTCAAGGGTTGAGGTTAGTAAATGAATAATTCTAGTTTGCCTAGAAGTCTTTGTTGGTAGTCGGTGGTTAAAAATCAAGAGCTGAAGATGTTGCTGCTTTGCTCCTGTGTAAATCCACTCAGCCGTTATTTATATAATTACTGCTTTGAAGCCAAATGCAGATGGGGATCCTGTTGGGCTGGAAAGCCCATAAATACCTTTAGGTATTTAGTAAATGCCCTGAAACATTTCATACCTGCATGGAACAGAGCAGAAAGTGGAATCAACTTGCCCATGTCCTGCCAGTGGGTGGCCAGTGCCTGATCTGGGAGGGGAGCCCCAAAATGGGGCTGACTGGACCAGATGGTGGCAGCTGTATGGTTGCAGCTGGGGTCACTGAGATGAGCCATGCTCCCTGGGGAAGGTGATTCCTCCTGTCCTCCAACAGCCACCTGAGATGGTTGTGTCAGATGAGCTGCCCCATAGTGGTGTCTACTTCTCTGTGAAGAGAGATTACGAAAACTATGAAGACAGGCAGGGTTGAAGGCTGAAACCTACCTTCCAGGTGTCTGAAGCAGGTAGAGGTGAATCCTACCGTGTGTCCTGACACCCTGGGCAATGGCTGCATTCATAGACCAGCTCTGCCTGTGCTGCTCATCCACCCAGACCTCCAGTCGATACCAACTGCAGTGACATTGACTGTCAGTCAGCAGTATATTCTGCAAATACTAAATTGCCTGAAAAAATCATAGCTGGAATAAACAGAAAACTGTAGAAACTTATTATGGCAAGTGGTAGAATTTGTGTTTATATTTCTATCAGCTCTGGCTTCCCTACAAGAATCCTGCCCTGACATGATCAATCTGAGAGAAGGAATTTTCTTTGCTTGGCCTCCGTTTATTTTGCCATTTAAAGCTGAGTCTGTTTAGTCAGGAAGGACTTGCTTCCAGACTGTGCAGTCAATGAAAGATTCATCTTGTCCAAGAGCAAATTAAGCAGAGTGAATAATTAAATGGAAGCACTTGACCAATGTTTCTCAGAGCTCTCTTAAACAATTCCCCACAGTCTCCTTGCATCCTCCCCCTTCCTCACCCACAGACGGCTTCAACCCATCTATTCAGCATCACCATGTCCGGTGTCAAGTCCAGCCCGTACCAATGATGGCCAAAGGTTATTGCCATCTGGGTGGTCAATGTGAAAGGGAAAGCTCCTGTTCCTACGGGAAAATCTTCTAGACCACAAACATCCCACTCCATTCAGCCAGTATTAATAAGACCTCCTTGCTGGGAATAGGATTGGGAATGATTGGGCAGAGTGAATAAGCTTGCCAGAGGAGATGGCTCTTCGGGGAGAGAGGTGAGCAAGCGGGTTGGAAGCATTTCATGCCACTTTCTCGTGGCATTGCTGTCCTTTGGAGAGATGCAGGCCTCCCCCCTCTAGCACTGTCAGTCTGTCAGGCTTCTCTGCATGAGCAGGGGAGGTTAAAAGGAAATGTTAAATGAGGATTTTAAGCCAACTGATTGCATTGGGAGGCTTCAGACAAGGATGCTTGTGCCTTTTCAGGTGAATGTGGGGACGAATGAGATGTGTTATGCAGACCGGGAGGTGCGGAGGGTGTTGGTGTTGCATGGTAAGCACTATTTACCAAGGACAGGCTGAGCATGAATGGAAATATGAGCTGTCCCAGTGAAGTTTCTTTATGGGTTTCACAGGCTAAACAAGCAGCAGAGGTTTCTGCAAGCACGAAGAGCCACCTCCCTCCTTGCTGTTTCCTTCGAACCACCTGCCTTGGCAGGGCAGAGCCATAAGGAGGCAGAGCACAATGAGTTAATTAAAAAGCCCCCAGTGAAGGGACTCCAGACTCCAGTTACCCCGGAGGCAGCAAAAGTCAAAGACGCAGCTGGGGTCTGAGATGCAAAGAGCTGAGGCCACCTGAGACCACCTGGCTCCTGAGACCACCACCATGGAGGCCTGGGGTAGAACATAACGAGGTGGTTGCTGGGTAATCTTGATGGTGTCATGAGAGGCGAAGGGGACTCTGACAATGTTGATTTAGTTTAAGGAAGATTTTGGAAAGTGATGACAGCAGGTAAAAGATGAAGGAGAGGGGGACTTCTTTGCTAATAACCCAATACACGCTGTGCTTCTGTGCTAAACTGTTGCTAGAGTTTGTTGGGAATTTTTCAGACAAATGTATTTGCAGCAGAAAATGCTGATGTGTCAAAAAAATAACACTTTTCATGGGATTTAGAATCACAGAATCATAGAACCATTTAGGTTGGAAAAGACCTTTGAGATCATTGAGTCCCACTGTAAATTTAGCCAGTCTTGGAAATTATTTTAAGGAAAGGCAGGAGGATCCTCAGGTCTGCATACCCCTGGCAAGGTTATTTTCCAAAAGGTCAGTGCCAAGGGACGTGGAAATCCTGGGATCAAATGACGGCTTCAAATGGACATTTGAATACAAAGTGGAGCACCTCTGGTAGAGAGTTTAAGAGGCAGAACCACTTCAGGACAGCCAAAAGCCCCCCTGGTCTGTTCATCATTTGGCCTGGACACACCGGCAGTGGAGACATGACCCCAGCCTCCCAGAGCAGGGCAGAAGCACCTTGCCACCATGCCGGGGCTTGGCCAAGATGGTAATTTCACTTCCATCTTACAGGATGGAAGCTCTGAGCTTTGTCTCACTGCGGAATGGGGAACCTTCGGAAAGCACAAAAAGTTTTCATGGAACTCAGAAACCTTTTCCTGCCAAGCTCTGATTTCCACCACATTATAATAAGCACATCTGAGAGGAGAAGGAGGGGGGGAAAAAACCCCTTGATTTTCCCATAACACTGTTGCTGTCAGACAGGCAATTTTTCACCACTGTGGATGCCACTATGATACAATTCCTAAGCTGAAAGAGGCCCAACAGAGTGAACAACATCCCAGTTGGGAAGATAAGGAACTGCAGGACATTACCCAGAGAGACAGAAATTGTAGTATTCTATTTGTTCTCTTGCCCATGGGGTCCTTGTAGTAAACAGGGAGTGCTGGGAAGTGGGTAAATTCTGACACATCATTTCTCATTGTTCCCAAGGGACGGTGAGCAATCCTAGTGCTGGCAAGCCAAACAGGCAGTAAATGTTTCCTAGAATACAAACAGTGGGAGCCAGTACATAAAGGCTGCAAAATCACTGTCAAAATGTAATCAGCTGAAAAAAAAAGCAAAAGCAGAGACAAAGCCATGGCCGTGCAGCTAAGAAAGGTGAGGGAAGAATATAATGAGCACCTCTGGGAAAGTGAAACTTGCCCCTTAAAGGAGGTGAGGAACTTCTGTAATAGGAGCATACAATGTGGCACACAGGGACAGACAGGAGAGCTTTCCAGAGGCCTATCCTGCAGCTTTGTGTCTGACGGAAATCAGAGGTGTAACTCTGCTAATGACTCAGTTTATTGAGTCTGATGTTGCTCTGGGCCATGTCTTTGTGCCGGTTTTTAAGAACTCCTGCTTGCAGGCGAAGGTTAATCTTCCCGAAGCACCATTAAGACCCAGGGATGTTAGACCTGGCATGGAGCCCTATTCCAGCCTTGCTTCCAAGTTGGTGGACTTGGACATTTCCAAGCGCTGACAGCTTTTCACAGAAAGGCACAGAAAGCTGGCACCCCCGGGGCTCACCGAGCAGGCACACCACGGTCCCAGGCCTGGCTGAGATAGTCACTGACACGCAGACATCACACCTCAGTGCCAAGCAGCAACCCAAGCTGGCTTCCTGATGTGCGTGGAGACACACGCACCACCTAGATATCACGTCAAACAGTCAGAGGGTTCAGATCAAGCTGGCTTAATTCCTTCTGGACTTTTTACCAATTGTCTCAGGTGGGAAGTAGTCACTGACCTTGGACAATGTGTGGAGATAGAAGGATGATGGCAAGGACACGGACAGACCTGGGCAGCACCCTCCAAATGGACTAAAAAGCCAGAAAAGCCCTACTAAGAGAACAGAGGCCACCAGCCTGTGGGATTCAAGCAGGCAGATGAATCCAGACAGTACGGAGAGATGAAAGTGAGAAGAAAGAGACCACCTGGAGATGTGAACTTGTAGCCTCTCAGCCCAGGCCCGTGCTGCTCAGCTGTTTCGCTGTGGTACTGCCCTTCTCCGTGGCCCGTCATCCCATCGTTCTGCTTCCCTGCCCAGAGCATAGCTCTGAACGGGCATCTGCCAAGTGCAGCTTGCACCTTGATTGACTTCTGACTGAGCCTGAGATGGGGAAACTTGTTCTCCAGCCCTCTGCTTGACATTCTGCTTCTCCGTGGCAGTCAGCAGCATCACGTTGTTCTGTGACCTTCTGAGGGGAGAGCCGGGAAATATCTTCCTAGCTAAATAACAAATCTAAAAATCAATTTGTGGAGAGGTTGGAAAGCAATGAGCATACAAATTAACCAGTGGATGAGTAATATATTTACATCTCATGGATCCAGTTAACTTCAGAGCAGGCAAAATTTATGACCTACTGAACTCCAAGTATGAGGCTTAAAGAAATTACTGGGAGGAGAATTATTGGGTTGGATACTAGACATCATTCCAACCTTCATTAATGTTTTCATGTGCTCTTTAAAGTTTCTCTCTAGCAGTACCCATTTCCAAGGCTGGGAAAAAATCAGCCACTGAGATCACTTGAAAAATACTTTGCCTCCTCCCTCTCATTTCCCCCAGTTGCATTTTTATTTTCCACATAAACCTGATGGTCAGACAAATTACCTTTCAAGTGAGATTCTGATAATAGGAATCATGTTGTAAGCCAAATGCTGATGATCTGCAGATACAATGTTAAGGAAAAAAATATTTTGTGGGTGTGTGTGCATGCGTTTAGATAGATGGGTTTACTTTTTGGGTGCATTTATGGTTCTGTGAATGGTGGGAAATTGCATGAAGCCATCAGGCCTCCAAGGTTGGGGCTCGTTTGAGATTTCACAGACTCTTGACAAATCCCTGTGAATCATTTTTACCATCCTGTCACTTGAGAATAGACACCATCTCCATGGGTCACACAGTCTTACTGGACTCCAGGCTACAGGGAAATGGCCAAGCCCAATCAAGGGTCAGACACCTGGGCTCTCCATCTCTCTCCTCGGATTGCTCTCTTCCAGACAGTGAGGGACCAGCTCGCTTTCTTAGCACCTCTGTGGACAGTCCTGGTCTTGGAGTTTCCCCAGGGAGAGCAGATGGGAGAGGACACTTCTCCGTTTGCTTTCATCTGTGGCAAATTAGCTGCTCTCCTGATGATGGCTGTTCCTGTACCAGGAGGTGCAAAGTGGAAGCAGGTTGAGGCAGGCCCAGGTCTCCTGCTGGTTGTCCACACACCTGCATCTGAGCCTGAAGGCTCTTTCAAAGCCCCAGGTGATGCTGAGCCAGGGATAACTGCAGGTGGGATGGGCTTTAGCACACGTGGCCTGGTCTCGGCCCGGCCCTTGTGAAGTACGCTGTCATACCGTCAGCACACTGAGGCTCTTCCTCTCCCGAGAGCTCTGGAGATGAAGCTGTTGTCCTAGATCGGGCCGAGGGTTTACAATGTGTCTTGCATAGTTTGGAAATGAGCTCAGACCTGTGCTTGCCTGGCAGGGTAAAGGCTGCTTTTCTCCTCCAGGTGCCATAATTTCCCTTCTGCTTTCCTGTGTGGAGTGGTGTCCTCCACAACAGTGGTGTCCTCCACAGCAGCGGTGTCCTCCACAGTGATGGTGACTGGAGTGCAGGGTAAGGGCATTTGTGGTCCCCTGAGCGTCCAGACGGGAGGACACATTGAACTTCACCATTGTGGCCTGGGGAAGGGGACATGCCACCTCCTGTCTCCTCCCAGCAGGCGACTGGGGTGTGGAGAGGGTGCACAGCTGGACCGGGGCACTGGGGAGCAATGCCGGGCTGCGCGGTGCTGCCTCTGATTGCTTTTCATTTGTCCACAACAGCAGGGAAAATCATCAAAGGGAGAAGAAAAAGGGGTTTAAAAACAAAGCCAAATAAAAATAGGCCCCAAGTTGCAAAATTTGTATCTGAACTTCCTGGAAGCTTTGAGACTTTGGGTGGGGTTTCATCATGCTGCTCCAGTGAAAATGCCATATGTAAATCTCCTACAACATGAAAGATCACGTTCCCTTGTGATCCGAATAGACAGGGATGTATTACTGGTGACGGGCCAAGCAGCTGCACCAGGGTAAGGATGCTTATTAAAGAGGGGATTGCTGGATATACATATCCTTGCCTGACTAACAGATTCAGCTCTCTTCAGTGAAGGGATGTTAGAATGCAAATTTGGAAGAAACACAAGAAAAAGAACCACCGGTTCCAACACAGGCCGAAAAGAGGTAGTACTGCATGCTGGATCCAATATGTGATAACACATGAGAATGAACCATTCTTTGGAAATCCCCTTTCCATAGAGTTTCAAAGGAACTGACAATGGGAGGGTGAAAGCCCGAGAGGTTTTTCCTCCTTCTGTGGAAGCTGTCGCTGTGGTCTCAGAGCAGGGGCTAGCAGCGGGGTCCCCAGGCCCTGAAAGTGCACAGCAGTCTGCATGCCTGAGAAACCTTTCTGTGCTTGTTTTGGTGATGGGGAGACTGCTTCCCAGCATGGCAGGATTTTGCATAGTCCTCTGCTCCTCTCTGCCAGCTCTCTGGGTTCAACGAACTTCTGGGCTTTGGAAGCTGAAGTCAGTGCTCACTAAGCAAGTATATAATACATATGTGAACTTAGAGACGTGAAACGCCCTTCTGTAAGAAACAATGATGTGCTACCCTGAAAAAGCCACAAAGATGTGGCAGAGGTCTTTGGGAACAAGCTGCAAAGTCCTCTTGCCATATGTCCTTCAGCCATAATGTTGCTCCTTCTTATCTGACAGTGAGAGATAGCAGGAACCCATCTGCTCAGGTACAGCCCTTGCTAGGGCAGCAGGCATAGATTTCCCAGCACAGAAAAATGCCTAAGCTTTGTTTCTGGTGTGTTGCAAAGAAGAGGATGTGACATCCATCATTTTCATAAACAGGATTGCCGCATGGAGTGTATTTGTGTGGCCAGATCCTATACACAGGATTACAGCTCAGCCAAGGAATTTCTTCCCTGTTGTGTCTCCGGGCATTTAGACTGGGAGGTCTTTGCAGAAAAAATGATCTTTCCATTTGTTTTCCATCTGTGTTGTGCCCAGCACTGTGGCACCAGGGCTGCAGGCAACAGCCCCGCATGGTTCCTGGTGCTGTGAACAGTGAGAAGAGTCACTGCAGCTGGTACCTGACTTCCCAAAGGCAGAGCCCTCCCTGCCCAGCCTGCTCTGCCAAGGTGACACTGTCAGCTCCCTTACTGCGCTTCATATTTTAGCATCTACTTCTTTTAAAGGTCTCTGAACAAGGCAATTTCCCCCTGTTCTTCCTTTTCCCACCCTTTGAATTTAGCCTTTGCAGCTATCTCCTGCTTCAAACAGCAAGCTGCAATGTGATAGTAATACAGGAGAGACTCTCAAGGACACATTGAGCTCTTGATTCCCAGCCAGTAAAAGCCAGGACTGCATGGGCCAGTGAAAAGTGTCCCAGTAAGAGGCTGGGGACAGCTGTCTTCTTCCACATGGAGGTGTTCCTGCTCCTCCTGTTTGTTCGCCCGCCCCTAGTTCCAGCTACATGAGCTCCCTTGCACCTGTGTCAGGCACCTTTGCCGTGGTGTGAGCCCCCCTGAAGCTGATCAGAAGGAACTCAGGTCCCTTGTGCTGGCAGAGGTGTACAGAAGAGGGAACAAAGTCCAAGTGATAACATGTTCAACACAGCCTAACTATTTTCTGACAATGTTCCGTGCACATTTTCTACTCCCACAATGCAGAGCTGTGAACATTTTTCTGTAGATTAAATGAGTTTGGTTTTTTCCAAAAATAAGGGGAAATTTAAAGTAGAACAAATACTCATTTTCCTGCACGAAGCAGAGAAAAGGATTCTTTTGAGCCAGCTCTACTGAGCAGCCTACATTAACTCTTCCACGATGTGACCTGAAGCACTCCTCAGTTGTCCTTGAAGGAAGCTAAAACTAGAGCAAAGCTCACAGCCTGTAACAACCTCATTTATGATGCACCCACTAGAGGAAAGTAAAACCCCTGGTTACATCGGGATTGCATATATCACATGCTGGTCTAGACGCCAGGCTGTGGGTAGCTCAGCATTTTCTACCTGCTCAGCCCTGACCACTGCTATTCACGGTGTCATTCCTGACCTTGGCAAAAGTTAGCACTTTGTGTGAGCCTGAGCTTTTAATGAGGGCTGCTGAGCTCCTGGGAGACTCTCAGGTTTGCAGCATCCGCAGGGAGTGCAAAGGACCATCTCATGGAGGATTCAGCTCTCGGAGCATGACACAAGGATGCTGGGATGCAGGTAAGGGAAGCTCAGTGCTGGTTTGTGCTGTTCCTGATAAAGTACACAAGGTTGGGAGATAGAGGTGATATATATGTTTTTCTCACACCATCTGATAACAGTTGGGAAAAACAGGCAAGTCTGTGGGCCACAGTTCTTTTGGTAATGTCTCCTTCTTCTACCAAACAGTTGAATGAGATTAAATAACCCACTCACAATTTGTGTTTTGTAGTTTACAGCTCTGGTGAATAATGCATTTGAAGGATCCCTTCTCCCCCACCCAGAGGATTCATCGTTTATAGATTTTGGAAGCACTTGAGATCTATTAAATTTAATAAGCCTGCTCTTGAGAAGGTTGTACAGACCCTCAGATAATAAGGGCAGAAGACCAGACTCCTCTACACTTACATTTTCAATTAGACGACACAACAGCCCTCGCGTGCTGGCGATGAGGAATGGCAGCAGTTGCTCCATCACTCTCTTGTTAGATGGCACTTCTGGCACACAATCTGCCAGCATTTGTTGCCTATGAATTATGGTTTCTCTAGCATCTTAAATCCTTAGGCTTTTTTTAAGTTTTCTGGAGGCGTATTTCCTTTCTACTAATAAAATAGTGTATCAGGTTTCTTGGCTTTTGATCAGAGTGCTGAGAGGGAGGGCAGGGGGCCATGAGTCCTGGGTGGGAGCGGGGCCAGCGGGACCAACCATGCGTGATGTCTCCTCAGTCCTGGCCTGCAAGTCCTGATGAAACGTGGAAGATTTTGTCAGGAGGTTGCAGGGAGGGGAGATTTGAAAGGTTTTGTTGCAGCAGTACCTTCTTGCACAGCACCAATTTAGTGCGACTTCTCTGTTCTTTAGGGAAATACCACCTGGGCTAGTGAAAAGCCTCCCTACAGTCCTGCCCTGAGCTGGAGGAGATGACACACAGGAGCCAGAGTGGTGGATGCTCAGAGAAGCTTATAAACACTTTAAAGCCTCTTTGTGCTTCGCTTTTAAGTTTGTTTGCCTGCTGTAAACATGATAACAAGACAGTAGCTTGGAAATAATTATTCACCCATGTTTTTGCAGAAGCAGCGCCTGAACCTGATGCTGGTGAGTGCTACACAGGTACAGCTGTCAGTAGCCCTTGCAAAACTCTCAGCTTGAGCAGACAAGGGGGGCACAAGGTAGGGAAATGGGCAGGAGAAGCAGGGAGGTGGAGTCTTGGGGTGAGCATGGGAACTGATGGTTAGTCTTATTAAGGGCTAGTTAGCAAGGACTGTAGAAATGGGCGGGCTGAAGTGATAAATTGTGATAGCTGTTGCTAGGAGGTGTGGGGAGGGTGTTGTTGGACCCGTTATTCAGGTTGTGACCCTCTTCCAGGAGGGGACAGGTGCTTGATGCCCCGTGCTGTGAGCAGGTAAGGGGGGGGATGACGTGTTAACACTGGAGCAGAGAGGACAAAGGGAAAAAAAGCCGTGTGCTCTTGTCTGTGCATGACGCTCTACACGGGCCGTTACTGGAAGAAAGAGCTGAATCTGTAGTTTGTTATTCCTTTTATCCCTCTGCTGTGATTTGGTGTGCTGAGGCAGTGCCTTGTTAGAGGAGCTCATCAATGCAGTAAGAACTGCATTGTCAAATAAACTTCTTCTCTCATTCCTGATGGACTGGTGTAGTTCACTTCTTTGCTGGGTCTTCTGCCACATCCCTCACTTTGGTTGCTTGTTTTCCAGAAGAGCCCACTGGGCTTGCTGGAGAGCAGGCTCACCTGCAGTGGGTCCAGCTGTTCATGCCAAGGGCTTTGGCAGCTGCTGCATTTAGCTTGGCCACAAGATCATCAAGGCCACCTCTTTGCTCATGAAAGCTCACTTTATATGACAACGCTTTGTAGACAGCAAGGCAGCCATGAGGACAGCTCACCACAGGGCCCGCAGGGGAAGAGCTGAGGTCTTAAGTCATGACTGTTGGAACCACAATATACTTCTTCATGCTTTAAAAAAACCCTACTATGTTCCCTGGTGGGGAATTTTCTTGTAGATGCCAAAATATGAGAAAATGAGCACAGGGGAGCTATTCTGAGGGCTATGTTTGGTGCTGGTAGCCCCAAGCATGCTGGACAGCCAGCCAGGAGAGAAACCCCTCAGCCCTGAGTTTCACAGAGTCACCGGTCTAGACACTCCAAACCCAGTCAATATTAGCATACGTCCTCAATTTACCAGCTCAGTAAGTCCTCAATTTACCCTCTTTTCTCCCCTCCTGCCCTCTCCCTCCTGCCCCGTCTCAGACCATCTAGGTCCAAAACTCCAAGAAGTGCTCATTCAGGTTACCCACTGGACTGTTTTGCAGTGAGAAAGCAAGGAAACTGCTGACATATCTTCAATTCCACTTCCCCATTCCTCCACAGGGTCCCTGGTGACTGACCAGCGTGTCCATGAGATCAGAGTGTCAGCACCAGGCAGGTCTTTGCAACACTGAAGGGCCAGAGCATCTTCCTTGTGCCACCTGGCCAGAGACACCGTGAGGTTGGAGCCGTGCCCTGGAGTATGTCCAGGTAGCATCTCTCAGAGGTGTAGCTCAGACACAAGCTGTGCCAGCCACGGAGAACAAGGCTTTTGTTTAATTCTTGCAGGGATGATATGGGCTGGAGGTAAAAGCTTCCTTTGCTGTGCTGTCTCCTTCCTCATTGATAGTCGCGCTGATGCCGTCCAGGTGCCTGTGGCAATGAGGGCAAGTGGTATGCGGTTTGGGAGCACCATGATGTTCACTGCTGCACAAACGAAGCTGCAGAGCCTCTTCTGCTGTCAGTATCGTCTGGAGGAGATGGGTCAGCCAGCCTGGCCAGGCTCTTGGGAAATTCCCAGGAAAGCTCCAGGCCTGAGAGTCTCCAAGAAGATGACACATGTTTGGCAGCCCTGGGGGAGGACAGCCTCATGCCCCGTGGATGGCCCTGGCTGGAAATCCTGCTGGTGACTCAGCGCTGTGGGATGGCGAGCGTTGCTCCAGTCTCCAGAGACTCCCTCCGGCAAAAACCCGGTGATGACAGGCTTGGGAGAGAGATGCTGCAGCAAGGACATGTAGGGTGGCAAGGGATCTGACAGCAGACCCTCCTGCCCAGGACCAGACATCCTCTCTCATTTCCCTCCACCAGGGCCACCATCACCTAGGCTGAAGGGTTCCTAAATCTGTCACAAGTAGCAGGTCAGATAATTTGACACTGTGATGGCCACAAACAAGGAACACGGGTCTTTGATAAGCTGCAGGCCAGGGCACTTCGCAGCCTGCCCTGACAGTGAGGGAAGTAGCTGTGTATTGGAGGGGCTAAGGAGAAGAGAAGGGCCGTCATATAGGAGGGGAACGGTTACTGGAGAGCAATTCTTTGTCGCCAAAAAAAGACCTAAAATACTCCAGCTCTTTTGCTCAGTTCATCCATGTCTGTTGCAGACCCAGGTCTCATGGTGGCTTTGAACATGGGTGTCAGTTTGGAAGGATATTTCAGACGCATCCAGAGGTGCTGAGCTTTGCAGCAGGATTTGACCGCATGTGTGCATGGGGTTGGAAGTTTTAGGAGGAAAACACGTTCCAGTCTCTCATACGTGTTCCTTAGGTAGCAAGCACAACAGCCTGAAGGCATTACCACATGGTTGTACCTGGCTGGTATTAAAATACACCAGGGAAGGGTTTGTTTGCTTAAGAACATGCGTGTTTTTTATGCAGCTGGTGTGGTGACGGGAGACCTGTGCTAGGAGGGGCTAGCTGACACTGTTAAATGTCTAGTTGCACTGATTCCAGAGGAGTGCATCCTCCGATGCCGTCAGAGCATGGCTCATTCATCGTAACACAGACATCTGAAAAGCAGTGGCTGAGTCACGTCCTCCCAAGTGTGATCTTTTTCTCCATTAACTACAAAGTGAGCTGAGAGTGACTGGCTCCGTGGTAGGAGCTGACATGTAGACATCTAAAACTGAGAGGTGAGTCTCCTCCAGACTAACTGCAGCATAGCATGGAGGCAGCCAAGCTTATGTTTACCTGACCATCGTGGGCATGGGCACAGGTCTGATGCAGGACTGTGGTACTGTGTGATCTGGGGAGAGTATGGCACGAAGGCGGATGTTTTGTGAGGAGCATTGTCCTCCTGCTAGGTCCTGGATGAGCTGACTGAGCAGGGCATCTTTAGAGGCCCTTGACTCCATTAGTATGACCTGGGAAACCTTCATGCGCCTTCAGGAGCTGTCTTCTGCTCCTGGCTATCTGTACTCATGACTGAGACACAACTGACTGTCTGGGTGCTATAAGCTAGGCAAAATCCTAGCTCAAGTACAACACTGGTGGTTTAAATGTCCAGGGAGCATTTAAATGCTCAGCTCTTGCCAGCCTTTTAAAACCACCTCTCTGTTGTCTCTCACCCCAGCGACTTTCACAGGCTGTGTAAGTGCTCCTCATCTGCTCCAGTGCAAAGTCATCCAGCCTCATTCAAATGAAGGTGGCTTGGGCCAAGCCCCTGTCTTTGCACCAAAGGGGGTGAAGGGGGTTCATGCTTCCTTATAGTATAGCTCCACGCTGACCTACAGCTGAAGGAAGATGGTGAAGGACCCTTGCCCCTCAGAGGCTGAGCCCAGAGGGTGCAGAGAGTGGCAGCCTGTTGGGAGAGTTTGATGAGGGTCCTGCCTCAAGGACCTTCTAAAGGAGCCTGCAAGGAAAGCAAATGTTTAACCTTAGTGCCCAGGACTTGCATGAGAAAAGTGGTGCCAGTCAACGAGCTCTACATCCTCAGGGAAGCCGGGATGTCTGCTTCCAGTTTGATATTTTTATTTAACTGGCCCATGATTTACCAGCTGGAGGGACTTGGATCAAGTTCAGAGCACCCCATGTCCCTCTTTCCGTGCTCTGGGAGCTGGCAGAGCCCACAGGGTGGCACTGCGACCCAGCATCCTGGATTGCTGCTATTGCTCTTCGTGGGGACAGGTTGTGACCAGCAGCTGCTGGGTGCTGGGAGGGACAAGTCTGGGAACAGGTCTGATGTGGGACAGCTTCACCCTGTCTGCATGAGCCTTGAGCCACGCTGGACAGCGAGGCAGGGAGCAGGACTCCCACCTCCGCATTTCACCGCAGCACCAGTCTTGTCTAGGGCTTGGCTTTGTCTCCATCAACATTGTCATCAAGAGAGCCACTTCTTCCTCATGCCACAGGTGACACAAGGCACATGCTGATTTCAGCAGCTGATTGGGACGTGTCCACTGCTGGGTTCAGCAGCTGATTGGGACGTGCCCACTGCTCCTTTTGCCGCTGCTAAGAGATGGAGATTGTTTTAAGGTGGGTGAAGGCCCTGTCTCCTCCACTTAACCAAATGATCAAGCAGTTTCTGGATAGAGGTGAGGATCTATGGGTGACCCTGGCTCCTTCACCCAGAGCAGCTGCCACCAAACAGGCCTGTTCTCCATCCGTGTGTCTAACTTGGAGTCTGTGGCTAAACTCCATCATGTGCAGGAGCAATGAGACCAAACCCAACGACCCCGTGAGCCACCATGGCAAAGCAGCGGCTGGTCCCGGTGTTCAGCCTCAACCAGATGTCCTCACACATTATGTACATGCCACCGGCTGATTTTTCAGATAAAGACAGCAGTGTTTCTGAAAAACCCTCCGCCCTGGAAGGAATCAGCTTCTTCCAGCCCTGGGGTTAACCATCCCCAGCCTGCACCCCTTTCCCTAGGGAGGTGCCTGGTGGGGCTCCCCATCCTGCCCTGCTGCCTGCTGAGGAGAAGATCCCTTGTCCTTGTCTTGCTCTCAGTCGTTCTGATATAGGCGCCTGTAGCAACAAAGCAGCTCCCTGTGCATGGGCTGGCTTTGGAGGGGGTGACTAATACATCACCTGCAACCGAAGCTGGGGACCTTTTGTAACTTCTGTGGCAGATAGGACTACAGATCATTCCAGATGAATGGACCCCTGAGTAGTTACAGTTCATATGAATTAATCAAGCTGTTCTCTGCCGTGTACACCATTTAAATCACTAAAGCGCTCCTACTGGCATCACTTGGTGGCAGCCTATTTTCACGGCAGGGAGTCTGTTTATAGAGGAGCAGAGTGCTCCCCTCCACCCTCCCACCCCAGCGCAGGGTGGGGAGAGGGATGCTCAGTCAAGGTGCTGTCTTGGCACCTCCTGTGTTCCTCCTCCTGCTGCCCCACTCTGCTTACCATGCAGAGCTGAGAACAAGATCCTCGTGGAAAGCATGCCATTAGCGCTTTGTGTAGTAAAGCCCAGGGGATGCAACTAAACAGAGATCGAGCTGCCTCCAAGGAATAACTCCAACAAAAACACACCCCCTCCCATCAAGTTGTCATAGGATATGTTATGAAATGGGAGGTGGAAAGCACAAAGAGTGGAGTGTGTGTGGGGGGGTTACTTCTAACTATGTCTTGGGAGGAAGCAAACTGCAGGGGAGATTTTCCTTTTACCAACAACTTCCCCTGAAATGAAGTGAGCCACAGGCACGCTTGTGCACAGAGCGTTGAGGCAGCAAGGCAAGGCAAGGATAAGCAGGACTTGTTCTTGTCCAAATCCCTGTCCAGCCCCTTCTTCTTTCCCAGGTTAAGTCAGCCCTGCTCCTAAGGGGGGGTGATGTGTCTGCCAGGCACAGACCTTGACCGTCTCTTCAAGCCCAGGTGAGCTGAAAGTCTGCCCAAGGCCAAGTTTGCAGCTACGTTGTCGCACAAGGCTCAAGCTCTGGGTGCAGTCTCAGCAAAGCAAAGAGTAGGAGGTCATGCCATTGTCCTCCCTTCCTGGGCAGGGTCAGCCCAGCTGCATTTCTTCCCATTTGCCTTTGGCCGATCGAGGTAAAGGTCATCCCGCCAGCGTAACCTCGGAGACGTTGTTAAAGATGCGCACACGATGTCGTCCATGTCTCAGGTGTGGTGAGCAGTGCCCTTCGGCAGAGAGTGTAACAAACTGTCGAAGTGACACCGCTTCAGTGCTTCGCAACTATATGTGCATAAAAATGTCTGCCTTTGCCTGATCTACCTTGCTTCTGAGTTCTAAGTCCTCGGGAAAAGCACTGCATTAACATGGGTGAATTATTTCTTGTCCGCAAGATATTTCTGGTGTCTTTGCTTCGCTCTGCACTGTGCAGAATAAAATGCCTTTAGATGTTGATGTGGGAGGCACTTCATAATCTCCTGAGAAAGAACTTATCCTCCAACCTACTGGTAAAATCAGAAGTGTTCCCAAGCATCAGCCCATTGATCCTGCAGTGGAATTTGCACAAGATGCATCTATATGCAAGACCCAAGGTGTCCTTCAGGGTGACATGTTCTTTGCCACAAAAAGGCTTTAAATCTTTAATGGGAAAGTGCACTTTGTTCCTCTCTACGAACACAGTAAAAGGCTTTAAATAATAGCTGTTCATGTGGCCCTGAAAAAGGTTGCCATGTGGCTGAACTCTATAAATCTGGACATTTGCTGAATTGATTTTGCCAAGAAACATACTACAGCTGAAAAATGATCTGGAGGGATAAGACAGTGGTTGCTTGCAGACGCCATGCTGCTCTGGCAGAGAGCTTTGTTCTTCATTTAAAAAACATATTAAAGCGCACTGTAGTAGTGGGAAGTTTTTGGGTGGCTTGAAGAATTGCTGGATGAAGCTAAAACACTCTCACTGTGTAGGAACAGGATGAGCTTTAACCCAGTCACTGGGAGAGGAGAGGAGAGGAGAGAAGAGAAGAGGAAAAGAGTTGAATTAGATGCCATTACACAGAACTGAGAGTCCAGGTCATGATTCATTCCCTCTCTGGTTATGAGAGCAGAGAGCAGCTGCTGTCTCTTCCTTCCAAAGCTGATGAACATGGCATGGGTTTTGTTTTGTTTTGTTTTGTTTTGTTTTTCTGATATGTTGGTGTAATTAAAATGCTCTTGTTCTGCCAGTAGCATTCCCTTACGCAATACTGGTTATACCAGTACAGATTTATTCAGGAATATGCAAACCACCAAATTACTTTTTTTTTTTTTAATGAGGATATCGATGCACAAAAGGAATCAAGCTGGTAACTGGAAGACTTTAAATTCATGCCTGCACTTTTAGAGATACAACTTCCCAAGCAGATGAGTACTAAGATCTTTTCAGTGTATTGGCTCTGTTTGCGATCCAGCACTGAGCAGCTTCCCCACGCACCTCTGGAGCCAACAGGGTGTCTGTGCCCCTGGACATCTACATGTGGGCAATTTCACTGAGCCCAAAGGTGTCCATGTTTGATGAGCTGAACAACTCCCAGGCTTCACTGACACTATTGACTAGACCTGCATTGACTACATTGTGAATCTTGCTTCCAGGTGGGCACATACATGTGGGCACCCAAATGTGACTGTCTTAACCTGGAAGATGAACTACTCCCCAGTGTCCCCCATCAGTGCTTTGGGGGCAGTTACTCTGTCCTGCTCTATTTCTTCCTGACCCTAAGATGATGCTGAGGATATAACTCACATGCATCTTCTGGAGGGGATTCCCTTGGTCCTAAAGACTCCAGAATGACCTGCATCTTGAGCTTTCTTCACTGTTGCTCCTGACACAAGAGGATGGATTTGGGAAAGAAACCAAAAGATCTTAGCAGTTTTGTCTATACTATTAAATCAAATGTGCCTAGTAAAATCTGCTAGCATTGAACACCCCATTTTCATTTTACTAAACTCAGTCAGCATTCAAAGCAAAGGGAGTTGCAAGCTGCCTGTTGGGAATGGGTCTTTCCAGGAATTGTTTGGGACAGCGCTCGTTGGCATGAGCATAAACCAGCCAGGGACTGTGCTAATGATCTAAAAGTGTAGCTCATCGAGTTCCACTGGCGGGGAACATTTCCTGACACTGCTTAATTTACTAGCACAGATGAAGCCAGAAATAGCAAGAACCCTGTATTTCCCTCCCCTCCTGCTTAGTTGGTAAGAGAGGTATGTCCTCCATTTAATATCTTTGGAGGAGCTATTTGTATTCTGGTTCACTTCTTTTCTGTCTCTCACATGATGTGGTAGAATATTCATCTTTCATTTTCTTATATCCTTGTTTCTGGCTATAGCTCCTGAATGCAAATTGTCTATGTAGTCAGACAAAGCGAAACTGTCCTGAAAGAAGACTTTGAGAAACCACCTTAGAAGAACCTGCCAACCAAAGCATGTAATCAGTGCAGAAAAGATGCAAGGTCACAGCCAGGTATTTTAATTGCTAGCTCTTCCTTGTTCAGTGCTACTTGAACACCTTGGCATGAGGGAAAGAGATGTAAGTAAGTTTTTAGCCAGCTTTCAGGCCATGGTCCATTAGTCTTCTCTGAAACCTCCATCCCTGGCCCATGGAAAGGAATACTTTGGAAAGCAAGCAGTGATGGACCAGGAAACTGAGAGCAAAGGTGGTGCAGGACCAGCTGTTTCTCTTGAGGGAGCTTTTTCCACTCATGTGGAAAAAACCCTTCCAGCCATCTCCCAGTGTTTCGGGCTGTTGAGGACTTGTTTCTAAGCCTCTGTGTCCAGTGATAGATTCACAGCATGCGATCATTTTTTAAATGCTTTGTGGACGATTTTAGCAGCCAAAATGTACCCATCATTCCAGTAAAGGGACCTTCTTCATTTCCAGCCAGAGCCTTTTATTTCTCTATAAATATTGACAGGAAGGGTGACTCAAAAGAGAACTGTATCCAGGACTGTTCACCTCAGTATCACTGCTTTGGATCCCACTGTGGTAACTCCTTACCATTATGTTGTTGTTACGTTTGCAACAAAAAACGTGGTGAGCCAAGCGCGTTTCTTACATGTTATCGTATTATCTGTAAGCCAGGAGTTGATGCTATGGTAAAGGGTCTTCTGAGTTTGCTTTATTTGAATATGTTGGTTTTCTGACCTCAGAAAATTACAGTTAAACTTGAGAGGAAAGGACAGTTTTGTTGTTAAAGCTGGAGTGAGCATTAGCTCCTCTCTTCTCCTTCCCGCACAGCAATGGGGCAGATCCCAGTCCTGTCTCCTGTGGGCATTGAGCCACCAGCAAAGTGGAGCAGTTGCAACAGGAGATCCTGATGGGTCACCTGTAGGACAAGCCGTGCTGGCAGAGGGGACATGTTTGTTCAGATGCTTCTTTGAAAGTCTGAGTTGCAATTAACTGACACTCTCCAAATAAAAAGGGTTATCAGGCAATTCCCATCCAGGTGCAGTGTGGATGTGATAGCCACAACAGGACCACTCCAGAAATTAGAAAAGTGCTTTGTCTGTGCAAGGACCATTTCTGCACAATGCTGGCTGGCGCGATGAAGATGGTTTCAGTCTACATGGCCGCCACCTTCCCCTGCGGTTTTGGAGGAGAATTTAAATAGACTATTTTTCAAGAGAGAAAGGGCTGTACGCTCCTTTCCCCTCCCCCTCTTCCCACTGACATTTTTAGCTCTGAGTCTTCAGGCTGCGATAGGTGACAGTTGTGTTTTGTGGCCAAACAGCTTCCTTCTTTCAAACAGGACAACTTTTGAAAACAAAGCACAACAGGAAAAAGTTGGCAAAACCAAATGCTATTTTCATGGGGGCTTTTCCAAGACCACTGCTTCTCTCTTTCCTGAACCTTTGGCAACAAGACACAAATAATTTTGAGTATAGCAAAAGCCCAAGCCATAGTTATGCAGAGTAGTCCCCTCTCTCGCTTGCCTTGCTTTCTTATTTTGTAAAGGAAAAAGAGCATGTGAGAGGCTGAAAATCCTATTTTTTCAAGTGGCTCTGTGCAAGATGTATTTGAATACCAAACATGATGATCTGTAGATCTTGAACTGATGAAATATTTAGTAGTCTTTTGTGACATTAATTCAAAATCTTTTAAAACTGGAAAAGATGGTTATTACCAGACCCCCACACGAACACAGACCAGAGGCCTCTGGTCCAGGGTCGCTTTGTGTCAGTTTTTTTAACATCTGGTTGAACTACAGCATTTTCTGTTAGAACACGCTTAATCTTCATTTAAAGTCCCTCGGTGATGCAGAATCTACTGTGTATATAGATATGTTGTTGCAATGGTTTATTACCTTTGTCATCAGATGTGTACATCATTTCTAGCCTGAATTGGTTGGATTCATCTTACCTAAATTTAGGTGTTCACAGTGTAGATGTCTGCAGCTCAGCCGATCGCCCGAGAGTCCTTTCAGATTCAAAGGAGATAAAAAGGCATTTCGTGGTGGGATCCATCTGCCCTGTTTCACCTGTTTGCTTTAGGATGAGAGGAATCTCACCCTACAGTCCACTGGCTGTGTTGGCTGGGTATCTATTGGCAGTACAATGGCCTAGAGTAAATAAACTGAGATGCAGTTGTCTACACTTAGGCAAATGCTGCTTGACACGTCTAAGTAACATCTGGCTGCTGTTAGCCATTTCTCTGCTGTTCACCTTCAGAAGTCTCAGCCCCCACACAGAAGGAGCAGCCAAGAGTCAAGTCACTTTTTACTGTCTTGGGTAAATTGATGGGATTGAGATTTCTAAGTCTTTTCCAGGCTTTTTGTCACTGGAGCTTTTCCCTGAGCTCTTCCCAATATAGAAACAGCCTCTGTGAAGAGAAGGTTCCCAGACTGGTCCTGCTAGTGTGCAGGTAGGGCAGTGCTCACTGTTGTACACATTATCTGGATCTTTTCCCCTTTTTACACACCCAGAGTTAATGGTTGCATTCTGAGCATTACACTCCACTGAGAGAATTCATACTAACTCCACAACATTTGGGGAAGTTGTTATCACCTACGTCCCTTTCAGAAAAACATCCCTCACCTGTCAGCACAGCGTATACTGACTCTGCACTGAACTGGGCTGTTCTTGTGAGCCACAGTTGGCCACGCGTTCTCCGCTGGCCTGTGTAATTATCTGGCACTCTATCCCTTTTCATCTGTTTATTTAATGTTGTCAGCACATGCTCTCTATCTGGAATGATTTAGTTTTCATTTTTTCTTGCACTCTTGCTAAAGTCACCAAAAGCATGGACCCAAGGACATGTCCCATCTTCCAGAAGTACTCCTGGGGGATAAGAATTCCCCAGTTTAAATCAATTGCTGTGATGTATCATAAACTACTTCCTTAGTTTAATGTGGGTTATGCTGACTGCATGGATTTGGGTGCTATCACTGGTGACTGACCCATAGAGCTCCTGGAGCCTAAGCATTTTATGGCAACAGCTACTCATGCCTTCCAGCTTCGTGAATTCACTCTTGAACTGACAGATGATGCTTTCAAGATTCTTTTAATCCCACACCTTGAAGTTATTTGTGTCCCCGACTTTTACCTCCTTCCTGGGTGCTCTCAACCCTGCTGCTTCCATGGTGTTGCTTGGGTCCAGTGTCAGGCTGACCAACCTAGAGCTACTGCAGGGTCAGGCACAAGTGCTGCAAAAGGCTAAGGTTTGCTACGCTCACTCATACCATTCATTATGAACAAACATGCAGCCCTCCAGGGCAAAGAAAAGAGCCCTACTCAGCAAAGGGCATAAGCCAAGAGAACCTTTAAATTGTAGGACTCTGCAAGGTTGTTCACTGGGTGCAGGACTGTGTGTACAGGAAAGGCAGGATTCATCTCACACAGCTTTAGATGTCTCCAATAGTAGATGTCTATGGCTGGGCTGCACTCTTCCCTGGACAGAAAAAAAGTATCTCTATATCTGTGTTTGAGATGTATTTTCAGAGCTCGAAAGTAAACTGTCAGCATACAAGCTTTAGCGTGGGGTTTTTTTGAGAAAAGAATGTCAGAGCAACTACAGGTCCATCTAGTCCTGTGTCTCTGGCAGTGGCCAGCGGTGCAATTCTAAGAAAGAATGTGAAAATGGAGCAATCATGAATGGCAGTTCTCTGCAGTGTTTTCCCAGTAATGCCCACATGCAGCACAGAGGCTTTCTGAGCTGGATTGGTTTCTAGCATCATAATGACAACATGTGGTATTTTGAAATTTATAGGTTTCTCTCCCGTGAACTTCTAAAATTTCTTCTTGCACCCCTAAAAAGGTCTAGCATCCACAGTGTACTGTGACAGGGATATCTGCAGCCCAACCCTGCACAGGGTGAAGAACTTTCTCCTGCTTGTTTTGAACATATGTCCTGCTTCTTCCACGTGATGCCCCATAATTCTTGTATTGGAAAAAACCATGGTCAGCTCCTACTTGCCTTCTCCCTTTCGTTTACATTTTACTGCTTCTGGACAAGGTCTGAAAGCCAGGCAGAAGAGAAAGGACTCGATTGTAAAATGGATTTGATAGCTCCACGCCTTCTGCTAGCCTTGGAGGCCTCACAGAGGTGACCAGCAGTGGAAGGATTAGTATACACCCTTCCCATGCTACTACCTGTTCCACTCGTGCAGACATTTTCCCTGGAGTGGGTGTAATATCTAATCACACTTCCACCAGGCCAGGTTGTTTTGACAGATAGACTTGTATGAAGCAAGCAGCAAAAGCCATGCAGTGAGAAAAGAAAAAACTGCTTTTCATGGTCCCCACACTGAGTATCTGCTGTGCAACACACACAAACACACTCTCAACCGCAGATCTTATCAGGCTGGACTGTTTCCACTGAGAGGTGTCTTGCTGTTCTCCTCTATCAGTGATGCACATGCAGCAGTTGTGGAGTTTATAGACTACTTTATTTTGGCAAGTCATCTCCAGATCTCTGCATTGCAAAAGGTCATGAATCCCTGACTTCTTAATAACAAACGCGGCTGCAAATGTTACTGTGCAAACGGGGCAGAAATCTCTGGCGACTTTGTTGCGCTGCACCAAATGGGGGAGCTGCGATGAGACTTGCTCTGGAACAATGCATGTCCTGGTGGCATCCAAGGTTGCTTCCTCTCCACGGATGGGACATGCAGGCCAATCAGGAGAAATTCATCTGCTCTAACCTGGATGACTGCAAAGGCTCGTGACTCTCTGTACACCAGAATCATGACAAGTGACCGGTAGGGTCAATGCTAAGAAATAGGTACTGCAATCAGATTAAAGCCTACTGGAGTCTCCTCCATCTGTAGGCGTTCCTGCCCAGGCATCACGGGCATTTGGAAATGAAACTAGCATTGCAGCATCCTAAAATGAACCAAAGAAATGTGGCCCTGGCAAGTGGAAACCTCTGTGCCTCAACTCTGTTCTCAAAAATATTAATGTCTGCCTCCATTTTGTGTGGCTGGTTTGTTACATTAAGGCTTAGTGGAGAGGAAAGCTGGGCCTATTTCTGAAACATCCTCCCCTCTGCTTTCTGAGGTCCCCAGCTTGTGTCTCCCCTAGCAGCCAGATGCAGACAAAGCTCAGGGGAAAGAACAACCACTTCAGCATCTGGGTTCTTCAAAGGCTGGCTAGACAGGAGATGCTCAACATGTAGGTCCAGCTCCCTGTGCCCGTGGAGGGAGAGGGATGAGGATTTAAGCACACCTGAGCATGGCTGTAGGCTCAGGCAGCCAGCCCCATGTGTCCTGGCTGGAAATACCAACACAACGTGTGGTCTCCCAGGCTGTAGCTCTTACGGGAATCTCAAAATCAACAGCAAAAGAAACAAAAAGGAAACATCTAAAGAGGATTATTTTTAAAGAAGTGAGGCAAAACCATGATCTCCTGTCCTGTTTGATGCTGACTTCACAGCGACTGCTCCCTGCCCCTGCAGCATGCATCCCACTGCAGGCTGTCAGATCAGACTAGATGATGCTTAGAGGAAGAAGGGGAAAAAAAAAGAAACAAAGAAAGAATCTCACCGCCCAGCTTACAATATCCTTACGCCAGGGCTGGGGATCAGTGTCAGGTACTGTGCCATTCCCGCAGGAACTAAACTGTGGTCCCAGAAAAGAACAAACCTTTGACGATGGCGCAAGACCATCACCTCTGAGTTGGTATTTGAATTAGAGCATGAGTGGGGAGCTGGCACAGAGCGGCGGGGGGGAGTGGGGAGTGGCAGATAATTTATGGGTAAGATCTTCAAAAGAGCTCTGTTCCCGTTCGGGACAATGGGAGCTACTGGGGGCTTCACATGCTCTTGCCAATCTGGTCACGTAAGCACAAACTCCCTGATTTGGTTTATGAAGAATACCCTTCAGTCTGACACTGACCTCTAAAACAAATAGAGTATTGCGGCGTGCTGATGCCCCATTCATCACTGGGTGACAATGGGAGCCAGGGCCCGTGAGCAAACAGCGTTTCATTCAGGGGAGGACTGAATTGCTCTGAAACACCCGTTGCAGCGCTGCCGGTACCAGCTCCGTGCTGCCCTGCAGGCACGCTTCTGCACCCGTCCGAGACGAAACCCCCTGGGAGGCCTCGGGATGCCAGGCTCCACGGGCAATCCTGTTTCACAGCACGCGGTTGGGTTGAGCTGCAGGGTGGGACAGCCAGAGCAACCCAGGGAGGGCCGGGGGGTGGGAGGGATGAGGAGGTCCAGGCCACTGGCTCACCCAGAAGGAGAGTCCCACTTTGCAAGAAGTGTCTCCTCACTCTGGGCTGAGCCAAGGGGCAGTGCTCTCCCGCAGGAAAGAAGATGCCTGAGGGGCTCTGGATATGGTCCTCCTCTGTGCATGGATGGAGGAGAGCAAGAACTGCGAGTGTAATACAGCTGTGGTGAAAGGCAATGGAGAAGCAGGGAGGAAAGGATGAGCAGTGGTAGGGAGCTGGGCATGAAGGCTAGCCAGCCATGCTGTGCCATTGCCAGAGGGGTAGGCATCTGCAAACAGACCGTAACAGGGGCACTAGTACCTCTCTAGCTAACTTCAGTGGCTTCTTGGTTGCGGTCATCAGCTCCAAGATGAGTTTTCTCCAGCTGTTTCTGCTGCCCACAGCTGTCTTCGTTGCTGTTCCTACGCATGAGGGCAGAGGAGATGGCTGGTGGCAGGAGAAAAGCACCATACCAGGCTTCAGAGGAAGGTGCAGGGAGCATTTGATGGCCCTGTATAGGGAACCAGGCCAGAGGAAGGCTTTCTTCCCCCTCTGTAAGCCAGGCTGGGCTGAGCGCTAAAGCATGAAGGTGCATATGCTCATTTAGGGTTTTTTTGTTTCACATTATCCATCAATGGTTAATTCCTCCTGAATGAGCCTTGGACTATCTGGTGATTGCATTTGCTGGTCACGTATCTAGATCACAAAAGCAATCACACTTCTACATATGTTCCTCATAAGGACCACTGCAAATGACCAAAGTGAATATGCAGCGAGTCATTCCCTTGTGCAGAGATTAGCATGAAGTGTGCAATTACAGAGATTCCTTGAGCAAATCGCCTGTGTATGTACAGATGTGTACATTCACACTTTTAACAAGCCCAGCCTTCTCTAGGCAGGCATCGGGCCTGGGAGAAACGCTTCCACACATTTTCTGAGGGTGTTGTTTTAGGGACTAATTCTGCCAAGGACTTGCCTCTCTGAGAAAGTGGTCTTGTGCTGGTGCCTGGAAGATTGTAATGTGCAACATTATCTTTCAACAGACATCTGTGTTAACAACTGAAATGAAATGATGGCACATTAAAAACTTTACAGTGCTGTTACAAAACACTTGCCAAAAAAACCCCCTGAGCTGCTGCTGTAGGTTACTCAGAATTATGCCTGAAGAAAGCATATCCAACATTACTTGGAAGCAGACACACGGTCACTAGCAAATGTAATTATCTCCTGGAAAATAAACCACCAATGCCTGTGTGAAAGGCTCAGGGGTGAGTGTAGGCATTGTCCCAACATTTGGGGGAATGATACGTGGATTTGTGATTTCTGTAGGTCTTGAAATCACAGTGCCCTTGCCAAATGTGCAGTTGTCTGATCATGTGAAGATCACCCACCTAATGCTTGGCCTGTAAGGGATCTCAAATAAAGCAAGCAAGGGTGGCACTGTGAGAATTCATGTCTTGATTTCCCAGCTCAGTGCTCAGAGAGGGACAGTGTTATGAGGGTGAAATGACTCAAGGCGAGTCATTCGGTCGATCGTGGTTGTTTCAGCACCTTTGATACCGGTAGGCGAAACCTGCCTATTCCTTCTCCTCTGAGTTGGCCCCTGGAGGGTGTCTGTCTGTCTCCAGGATGGCAGAGGGAGGCTGGGTGCCCAGCTTAGCTGGCTGGCTCGGGTGGTGAGCACTTATTTAGGGACCAAAGTCATGGCTTCTATTCTGGAAACCTCTCTGAGATCTGCGGAGGAGAAGGACTGGGTGAGACTGATACTGTCTAGCTGGTCTGCTGGGAACCAGCGTGACCTAGAGGTAGGGGGCTTCAGTCTCTGCAAAAAAAGTCTTCTCCATGCAAGCCAAGAGAGTAATTTCAGCTTTAGAATCTGCTGTAATAAGAAGTAATAGTCAAGGAGAGCCGAGAGGCTGTCTAACAGGGGTAAGAAGATATTATGCCATGCGTCTGGACCACCTTACGGATCTCACTGTTTGTGAGGCAGAACTTGAGACCCTTCACCCAGGGCTCAGGAGGTGGGGGATTCTCACTGGCACGCAAAAATAACATGATGAAAATATGGCTCTTTGATAGCAAGAACATAAGAAGAGCCATGCTGAGTTAGAAAACGTCCCATACCCTCTTCACCACACTGGCAGTGAGTGGCTTGCCTAGAGGAGGGTTCAGAACAGGATTAACACAGGTATTTCTCTGAGTGCTTGCTAAAGCCCCCGCCACTTCTCTGAGAGGGATGTGGCTCCTTTATATTTATTAACCTTCATGGAATTTTTCTTCCATGAATTTGTCTAGTGTCTCCTGGATCTACCTGGATGCTTACGTACATTTTTGGCACCTACCCCTTCCTTGGGCAAGGAGTACCACAGCTGGACTACCCACTGCAGGGAGACCTGTATCTGGTCTGTTCTGAACCTGGGTTCTCCTACGTTGATCTCCCCAAAACTGCATGGCTGCCACAAGAATCTGTCTGGAGAGACAAGGGCAGCAGGTGAACCAGGGCAAATGAGACTGTGCTTGAGAGCACCAGTGGTTAATCATGCAGCAGGCACAACTACAGGATTTCCAGAAGAGCTTCCAGAAGGAGGTTCAGGCCAGCTAAGATTTGCACTGCCTGCTGCGGATGGCTGTTGGCTCAAGCAGGAACACAGGGCGATCATTATCTCAACAGGTCAGGCAACAGAAACGCAAATATAGGTGGGCAGACCCAGTCCTTCATGTTCGGATGTACCTACTGGTGTAGAGAACCTGAGCTGTGAATGAATACTCTGGTCTATGGGTACGTATACTGCGATGAGTCATTGTATAATAAACGTATGCAAAAAATGGAAATATTTGCATGAGTTTCTGTTTCAGCAGAGTTTATGTGTGGGTCAGCTCTGGAGAAGCTGACAGGAGACTGGCTGGACATAGGCCACTGCTGAAATGAATGTGAGGTATCCAGCACATATTCCAGCACATTGTGAGCTCTTTGAACTGATGAGCCTGCAGGGAAGATGTAATCTTGGAAACTGTGCAGTAAATGGTGGAAAGAAGCTGCTTAAAATAAGTAAGTTGTGCCATTTGGAAAGTTCTAGAGTATGGGAACATCACAGGGAAAACCACAAGGGATGGGAGAAGAAGACCAAGGATTTACAGGAGACCTGTGATGTTTTGGAGCAGCAGCTGGAGACCAGAGAGGATATGCAGAGCACCTGAAAGGACACTGCCTGCCTGTACATAGGCAACTGAATCTGGCCACAGCTAGCACAGAAGTCACGAGTGGAAATCAGCTCAGAGGTTATAACGTCTGCATGAAGACGTCTACGTGCGTGTGGAGAACTAGAGCAGAAGTTTCTAGTGCCATTTGACATGCCTGATGGCATCCCACCTGAATGGGATGAAATGACATGGGATGCCTGCGTCTGGAAGCTGAATCTCACCTCACGTCAGATGAGTTCAGAGATGGCTTAACTGACCAAAGGCAGTTATCTACCCTGGGCGACCTGAACAGCACCCTGGCTTCTCAGCTATATTACCTGGCTCTTATTCCACTACAAGGGGAATTTAGGTGCCAGATCACGTGTAGACACTTAGATGTAGGTGCTGAAATCTAACCTATGCCTATCATAATCTCAGGGAATTGCTGTTGGTCTCAGCAGCATGAATAACCATGAGATAGACCTGCAGAGCTGGTCACAGCACGCAGAGACCACAGCTGGGGCAATGCTGCGCCAGGGAGGACAGGATACCTGGGAGAAGGGATTTTCATAGTGGGGCTAGTGAACAGCATGTGCCGAAGAGCTCACTCCCCTTGCAGGCTTATCCCAAAGAGTTACAAACACAAAGCACAGAGAGGGTCCCTAACTCACTTCATCCCTTCAAAGTCACATGTGAGAACCACACATTGCTCAACATCAGCCAAAATGTTATTTCTCAGGATTATTTATTCTCAGGATTTTTTTTCCAGGATTATTTCTTGAGGATTTTGTGATACATCACGCTAAGAATAACCCTAGTGGGAAAGATGTGATTTGGCTGAGTGAGAAGGCAGCCCACTGTCCTTTGAGCTTTGCTATCAACATCTGTGAGATTTATCCTCTAAGCACTTGATGTGTGAGAAGCCCACAGTATGGTGAGCATGGCTTCGTAATGTGGCGAAGAACCATACTGTCTCTGTGCGGAATATTCAGCGTTTTGTGCTTTTGCAAAATTCAAAGTACTGTCAGAAGCTCTCTGACTTGAGCCTAGAAGTTGCTGCAATCCGAACTATCAGCTGTGAGTTTGCAAGTGCTGTGTTTGTTTGCTCTGTGCCATGTTCTGTGCTCATTCTTAGGGGACGTTCTGTCCAGACCATCTCCTGACCTCTCGTCTATTTTACATTAGCAAAGCCATGCCTTCAAACTTAATCCCTTGACCAAATTTCTTGAGCCCTCCTGTTTTTTTGGCTTCTGCACCAAAGGCTCAGTTTAACCTTTTGTAATAATGAAATACTCCTTGGGATAATGCCTGAAGTCTCTGCCTGGTTAGCAATTATTTAAATACTCTGTTATGAATAGGATCAAAGCCTTCTCTTATTGAAACACTTCATTCCCGATGCCAGAAGTTGTCACCGCATGACAAATGGATTGCCTGTTCTCTTCTCACGAGTGTGCTCTAACCAGACAGGGCTGGGCAGCCTGTGGGATAGGGAGTTTAATTAATAACAATGTTTAATTTCTACAACGAAGCACTTAGGGGAGGACGAATATTGCAGCAGCTGCTGCGGCGCAGACGATGCGCCTGCCTCCGGTGGCCAGCCGAAAGCGGCAAGGACGGCTCCATCAGCAAAAAGCACGGCTGCGTGCACCGCGGCGTGCCGAAGCGCGAGCTCGATAGCACGCGTCTCCGAGAGCTGCCTGAAGTATTTCAGCCAGGCCAATTTTTTCTCAGTTACTGAGCAGCGTAAGTGTCATCGTTCCTCCAGCTGATAGTAGCTATGGAAACCGTGACATCACCGCCGACATAGCGATACATAAAAATTCAAATGGCTGGGGACCGGTTGCTAGGAGAGCTCCGCTCGGGAAAGTCATCGGGCAGGCAGCCAAGGGACTGGAGTCTGCTGAACATGTTGTACTTCACCCTGGTGATTTTACCCTCCTCCCCCTATTTTCCCTTTCACATGCAAAGCTGCTTCTTTTTTTCCCCCCCTATTTTTTTCCCCACTATATTCACCCTTAAATTATCACCTCAGAGATTTCGACAATGGGCTAATGAGCTGGTGTAGTAGCTGCGCGTTACCACAACGTGTGCAAGGTCAGGAAAGAAAACCACATACTGTACTTACCATCAAATAAAAGCCATCATCGTGCCACTGTCGTAGCACCCGAGTTATTATAAACGTGCATTGTGGATCACTTTTAGGCAAGGATTTTCCACTAAGCTTTATGTATACACAAATTAGCAGAAAATCTCTGACCAAAAATCATCAGAAATGAAGGTGATCTGAACCAAGGATGAGGAGTAACCTCTGTAGTGGGTAAAACCTTGTGTTGCAACCGGTCTGAATTTGGGAAGTGGAGTGTTTTCCAGCAGTCTGAGTCACACTTGGTTTCTGGAGAGCTGGCACTTCTCATCTGGTGGTTTTGGACTGCTGGTGATCAAGGGAAACAAGTGAGGCAAGACTTGTAGGGCAAGGTGGTGTTTTTGATTAGACCAAAATTGTTTTATTAAGCCAAAATAGTTAGAAAAATCCACCAACCAAGGAAACCCTTCCTTGGGCTCTGAGAGGATTTGGTGAGGCAGCTTGTTTGTTCATTCCAGCATTGTTGGTTGGCCTCATGAGGGATCCTGCACACAGGTCTGGTCACATGCTGGTGTGTGCATCTCCCTTGGGTCTACCTGCAATAAATGCACAACTGAGATGTCCATGCTTGTATGCAATAGATTCACGGGTCCAGGTTTAAATTTGTGTTTGTATGTACGTATAAACTGACACAAACCTATATACTTTTTTTTCTCCTAGACTGAAAAGTAACTTGCAGAGGAAGCTGTCCAAGTAGATTTTCACATGACCACCCAAGTACTAACAAATGACAGTATCTTAATAAAGGCAACATTCATACTGAATAGTCCTGGTAACTGACCAAACAGTGAAGTGGTGTTGGAGAGCTTTGCCTAGGAATTACTCATCAAAATGATATGGTAGACTTTTTTTTTCCAGGAACTGCATGCGCAAAATTCTTAGAGTGCAATCAAGAACTGAGAAGGAAACAGAAAAGAAAAACCCATTGAATAATTTATTACCAGAAAGTCTCTGACTCTTGAGAAATGCATGTGCACTCAGCACACCCCAGCCACCCACATGGACCCAGACACAACCTGAAGATGCATATGAACATCAAATGAAAATGAAATTATTTTCATTTTTATGAACCGAGTTGTGACCTATTAAACAGCTAGTACGTTCCACTCCAGACACAGCTGTGATTTAACTTATTCATGTTTATTAAATGTACAGGGTAATGTGTATTAGGTGCTGAGGTCTTGACCAAGACAGTAGAAGTTTGAGGTAAGAAGACATCTTCTGGTGTGGAAGGATCCTCATCATAAATGAAGCACACTGCTTGATGTGTATTTCACTTTCTTTCTTGTGCTGATACCGCCCTCCAAGGAGCCTTCCTCATTCCACCTGCAGCAGACCCTGCTTGCTCTGCCTTGGAGATCCATAGTTCACTGAACTGAGCTTTAGATCTCCTCCAAGTTGGATACCTCATTCACATTGACACCTGAACTTAAACATCTTCATTTACTAAAAGCTGCTCCTCCAGGAACTGCACAGCATCATTATGATACTGGTTTAGTAACACATTTCTGGCTTAGTATATCAACTGTGATGAAGGAACAATAAGCATAAACAGGACCAGACCCCTTAAGTTTGGAAAATATCTCATTAAAACTTCCTCAAGTACTCAGCTGTAAGAGTGGGCTTGTCCAAGCTGGTGGTACTGCCTGGAAAGAATTCCAGCACTCAAGCCAGCTGAGTGTAGTCCTGGGTCCTGGACTCAGCTCAGGCACTGCAACATGCTGATTAATCTGGATGGATCAGATCCTGGAGCCATCTCGCTCTGCATACTGAAAGGAAGGCTACTAGGTTCCCCTGCATAATGCATGGTGGGTACATGAACTTTGCTTCCACGTCCCTAAGTTGAGTGGCACAGAGGAACAAATGAAGGGCTTTATGTTCATGCCACTGCTGATTCCCAGGTCAATTGGTGCCTCTAGCAAAAGTAGTTGAGTTGCAGATACTCTTTAATCTGTGCACTGTCATTTGAACTCATTTAATAAAAGCTGATTAGCACAAATGCTCCATGAACTTTTCTATTCATTAAAAAGACACTACGTTTGTTGATATTCCAACTATTCCCCTCATTTCCTGTGTACTTTGCATCATACTCCCCAAAAGTAAATAGGATACTTAGTGATGAATCTGGAAAGAAGAAGGAAACCCAGTATTGTGCTGGGTTTAAATGAATGTTTTCTTGTACAAACTGTGGCGGTAGAAGCACTTGGTGATTTTTCTTCTCTAGGGTCACCAGCAGGACCAAATTAGTCAAAAGAAGATGGAAGATCGTACAGGTGTAAATGCAAGCTTTGGGCTACTTGATCAGCGTAAGGACAGAAGTCATGGTGCATTCAGGGCAATGTGAGCGTGTTTATGGATCTGAAGCAGGTATGAAATAAGAGACTTGCGGTTCTTGAGGACCATACAGGCTACTTCATCAATGCAATAGAGTGCAAAGTTGCTTTAAATTGCTTGCACTAAGAGGATAACAATGGCAATGAAAACCAGAAGTAGTTAGTCATCAGTGCGCTAACAGCATCTTTTCAGAAGATGTACTTGGTACTCATGTAACTGAGGTTAGGGTCATGAAGCGTGAAACGTGTCATGGATGTTGCACCTCCCACCCTATATGTCCTGGGTGAGCTGTCCTCTTGGGATCAGAATCTGGCAGTTGTGGAACAAGGGAACAGGGTCTAGACTGGCCATGGATATGCTGAGTGGTGTGTTTGCTGGATGTCTCCTCATCAGGTAGTAGCCACTGGTTTTGTATCACATTTTGGGAGGAAGGTGAGATAGACGTGGAGATCTGTGCCCTTCCAGTGCAGTCAGCAGAAGATTTGCCATCAACTTCCAGTGGAATGAAGAATAAAAAATTAAGGCCCTGAACTAGAGTGAAGATTTACCACTGGACTTCACAAACATCCCTCTGCTCAGTGTAGTGCTTGAGCATGGTCAGTCTAACAACCTTTTTTCTTCCTCTTGCTTCATATGATGATCGCAATGATAACTCTCTTCCATTTTGTCTGCAGGTGTGTTTGTTTCTGTGGGATCAAGCTATGGTTTTCTTAGCTTACACTGAGGGGATGCGAAATAATTTGGACAAGCTGCTACATATTTCACTGTCATTTTAGCATAATGAGCAAGGATTATACTTTAGTCACCTTGATGCAAAACGACAAAAAGTTAACCAACAGCCTCTTTTAAGAAATACAACCATATCAGGGTTTGAACTTGCCTCCCCTAAAATAAGGCAGGCATTTTACTATCCATTAGGATACAAGATCTTTGGCTACCTTCCATGGGAATTTAAAGGTGTTAAATTAGCTACAGGAGGGTTTCACTGTTGTTGGCTAAATGTAATGGGGGCGGATTTAAATTTACAAGGGGAAAAGCTAATAATTAAAAATTGAACATAAGGGCTATAAAGTACAAAATTGGTTCCCTTGGACTGGCATACAAAACTTCATGAAAAGTGGAGCTCCTGCTGTGTTATGCTTTTCTAGAATGACCAAAAAAAAGGTTGTTTAAAGGTGTTTTTTGTTGCAAATTAATTGCTTGTGGCTTCCATGGATCTTACAGCCTATAAAGATGTCTCCGTTGTGGTTTCCATTGGTTGTTTCATTGAGGGTTCCCCGCCTTCTTGTTACCAAAATCACATACGAACGAATAGAAGTGTTGGTGAGGGTGTTGTGAGAGCTACTAATGCTCGATATCTGTCAGACCTTAAGCACTTAGGGTACAGATCACAGATGACTCCAGTTGCCTCTTGGATTTCATCCATTTGCCCCTTCACCACGCAATGTCCCGTGGGCCACTGGAAGCTGCTCAGCCCACTATGTATCGTGGTCCCCATCTACCTGAGGTCTGCAGGTCATAGGGATGTGGTGCTTGATCTACCTATATGAAACCTGCAAGTAATGAAAAAAAATACTCCTCAGAAGGGTCCTTTCAGACTGGAAGAAACATTGTCCTTGCCTGTTTTCAGCCCTTGACCACTAAATGAGAAAGACCTACTGGCATTTCTAGCATCCTAGTGTTTTACTTTGGGAGATGGTAGGGACTGGGTTCAGCTGGTGTTACTGTAGCTTTGCCAGGTCTGCATGATGGAATTGTACCTGCCCTTAAGTCCAGGCAGGTCTGGGACATGAGCATTTGGGCCAGCAGTTTGACTGATTACTCAGCAGGCACCAGAAAAGACAAGCTGCAGAAAGGTTTGCCGGCAGTGCAGGACCGGCCAGCAGCCTGGCAGAGGATGGAGAACTACCAAGGGAGCTCATCCTTGCTTGCCTTCTCCACCAGGAAGTTCAAAGACGCAAGTGATGTGAAATCCCAGCAATCTCAGCTGCGCACGTAGAAATCCCACGATGTCCCAGTACCCCCTTACTGGGAACCAGGGTCAAGAGAAAACCCAGTTCTTGCTGCGCTACTTCTGCAATAGGATTTTCCCTTCTGAATTTTAGCCTGTTCATCCCAGATAGCTCCCTTCCCAGAAGCACCTGCCACTCCCATCTTTTTCATCTATGCAGTCTCATTCATCTCCTCATTCCCTTGTCCTGCAAGCCACTAGTTTGTTATTGCTGTTATTGTTTTTAACTTCTGATCACTATAAAAGCCCTTCTGCATTTTCTCTGACTCTTGCCACTTTTGTCAAATAAGCAGTTGAATTACGCTGCCTTCTAGGTCTGGCCTGTTTCTTTCCCTAGTTCTCGTTTTTCACTGAATTTTTTCACTCCTCTAAACTTTCCTCTCTTCAGACTGAATTTCCTTTTACCTTTTCACTCCCAGTCTGTTTTCAACCAGGTAACAGAAGGTCCAGGTCTTCTGGGACAGCTAACACGATATGAAGAACATCATACTAGTCTACTGATGAGAGGGTTATGAAGTGTCTATGGGGATGTTGTGGTTTAACCCCAGCCGGCAACTCAGCACCACACAGCTGCTCACTCACTTCCCCCCCGACCCAGTGGGATGGGGGAGAGAATTGGGAAAAAAAAAGTAAAACTCATGGGTTGAGATAAAGACAGTTTAATAGGACAGAAAGGAAGAAAATACTACTACTACTACTACCACCACCACCACCAATGACAACAACAACAATAATAACAATAATAAAATGACAATAATAAAAGAATCGGAATGTACAAAACAAGCAATATGGAATGCAATTGCTTACCACTTGCTGACTTATGTCCAGTTAGCTCCCAAGCAGCGATTTGCACTCCCACCCCCCCCGGCCAACTCCCCCCAGTTTATATACTGGGCATGACGTCCCATGGTATGGAATACCCCTTTGGCCAGTTGGGGTCAGCT
>JAVKLA010000073.1:39610976-39621828 GCA_034782735.1 Sagittarius serpentarius | reverse complement strand
AGTCCTTGACTGAGTCTAAACACGACTGAGCAACAACTGAAAACCTCAGGGTGTTATCAACATTCTTCTCATACTAACCCAAAACACAGCGCTGTACCAGCTCCTAGGAAGACAATGAACTCTATCCCAGCCGAAACCAGGACACAGGGGAAAAGGGAGTTATCCAAGCAGCCACTCTTGTGGCTTCCATAGCACTTCATCCACAGGAAAATTTTTGAAGGAGATGATAGTAATTTTAAGCCTATAGGAAAGCAGAACATGGGACACAAAGCAGGGTGGGGTTACCAAGAGTAATACCCAGAGCTTACTTGCATAAGATAAGGGTGTTTATAGAAAGGTTGTGCATTGGAGCTAAACCCTCTGGGTGCAAATGTATTCCCTGATCTGAAGGACGCTATGAGACACCGATGTTAGTCAGGTCGCTCATGGCTAGTATCGGGCTAGGTCTCCTACTGATCCCATAACAAAAAGGTGCTGAGTAAGGAATGGGGAGCTTTTTGCTCAGCATATGAGAAATCTTTGTTCCACTGCTTTCAGGGACTCTCTTTCATCTTGTTTAGCACTCTTCTGCAAATGAGCTGTTTAAAAATATGGGTTTCCCTTCTCCTTCTGGAGAAGGACAACAAAAAGTTGAAAGATTTTCAGTTTCAGCTTGAATTCCAAGAGGAGGAAAGAAGGGATGGAAATCTGTTATTTACGGTTACGTTGCTGCTATATATCAACATATATGACTAAGTGGCACAATCTGGGCTCAAGCTTTCATTATCAAGAAAAGATTATTTCTGAACACAGAAGAAAGTTTCAACCAGACCTCTTGGTCCCTGCCATAAGGACTCGGTCCTTGCAGAGAGTAAGGATTGTGAAGTTGGTGCAATTCTGAAACAAAACTGCTGGCAGCCTGCACAGCTGGAGGCGTGTTTTGCAACAGACTCTTTGCTCATTAAAGATCAAGTTCTACCATTTGCTCCCTGAGCACATTAATCATTAGCTGTAGATGGGTGGAGGGGAAGCAATATGTGCTCAGGATTTAGCAGAACTTTTATGTGTTGAAATTGTCGGTCAGTTAAGAGATGACAGACGATCAGATTAAAGGCTGTATTCAAAATGTTTTCAATGGCACTGCTGTTCAAAAGAGCAATTCAGACTGACTGCTAGTGCAAGCACCCCTATGTCAGCCAGGGGAGATCTTCTAATTCGCTGTTCAACAACTGCTTTTTTCGATTGATTGGGTAGGGATTGAGGATCTGGTGGCCCAAGGTTGTAGAAAGTCTCAGTTTCTCACTGATTTCTTGAATTCTGGTTGCATACTCTGAGCATTGGTGTCTCAAGGTCATCCTCACCTGGGCTGTCTACTTGGATGACCAAAGTGGTAGAATAGTCAGTTTGATCCAGAGCAAGACAACTTTAACCTGGAAAGTCAGTAGACCCAGACATTGTTCTGGGGTCTCCCATGGGCTCTTTGCCTTGCCATGTCTCCTCCCTGTCTCTGATTTCCCCACGTGCAGTGAAAGGGCAATGGTCTAAAGCCACTTCCCCATGTAACAGGGACGCAGGGAAGAAAGTCACATAACAGCCCTTTTGACATCACGTGGCTGCCATGTCACATCACCAGCAGCAGATGGGTAGACACAGTGAAGACGCCAGTGTGCATTCAGAGCATCCATTACCAAGACATTGGACTTTTCCAAACCCACATTGCTGGTGCGAGACTCGGTGAAGGCAGCAGTTCTTGGACAGAAAGCCTGGGATGATTTCACTTTGCAAAGTGTTTCAGTCGGCCGCCAACCAGACTCTTACTGAGTATTCAGCATTTTATTTTTTATACAGAAATAAATGGCAAAATTCCCACAATCTTCAAAGGGAGAGTACAGCCCTGAGTCCATATGTAATGCATTACTATTAGATAGAAATACTTGCTGGGCTCTGTTATTGGTGAGATTCATGGTTTTATTTTTAACCGCTGTATTTTATTTTATTTTATTTTATTTTGGCCCTGCAAATAAACTTTTCAGTTTATTCAAGGAAAGAAATAAAATCTGGTCCAGGACAGTTTAGTCTATGGCTCTTTCCATGGTATGAAAATCCAGAGATTTGGATCAAACTGTATTCCTGAACACAGACTTGAGAAAGGAGGGGTGGTGGTGAACTCAGCTCTACTTTGCAGCGCTGATCCCATTTTCAAACATAATCACCTCCAAATCTTGCAGATCAAATCTCTGCTGAAACAAAGAGATAGGTTTGTCGGGGAAGAAGCAGGCCAGAAAAAATAGTCGACATGATCAGCTGAAGCCAGGCTGGGAGGAAGGGGAGCACCAGCAACTGCAGTGCTCTCTGGCATGGCTGCAGCTGCGGGCGATGTGGGAAGGAGTTGGCTGAACAGCAATTTGCACAGGTCACGGCTGAATCCAGCCCTCGTGAAACCACCGTGCCATGACTGCCAGGCTGCCTTAAGCCCTGCGTGTGAGCGTGGGGTCCATGGATGTTCCTGGAGCCAGCAGCTGCATCCATAGCTGGCTGCCTTCCCCCAGGGCCCTCCTCACCTGCACATACACTTCATCGCAAATGCAAACTGCAGACCAGGATCCTCAAAGGGGTTGCCAGCAACTGCAGGCTGATTTATGAGTTGCTGTCAGATGCGATTCGATAGAAGGAGGTTTGCAAACTTCCCAGGGAGACCAGGTGGCTCTGAAGAAACCTCTCTAGGTCAGGGCTGTTGGTGGTAAGTGCCCTTGGCTAGTTACAGCTTGGAAAATTGTACTTTCTGCAGCTGAACATCTGAAGGAACCTGAGACCAGGAGGAAATGGATGGGCGGTGATTCTTCATGACCCCGTCTCTTCCAGACAGGAGCTGGATTGCTGGGGGCAAGTTATTCCCTAATTGAGCATTACCGGCATTAGTGCTGTAGCAGACCCAGCAGGCCCAGTTAGGGGCCATGACCGTGTTCAACCACATGAACCGAAAACAAAGTAATCATGTGCATTTTGAGAGAAGGCAGTAAATACAGCGAGCAGATGTGAGGAAGAGGGCAAGGGGAAAAGCTGCACTAGAGCCTCTCGCTTTCCTCTGAAGCACCTGCTTGTGGTCACAGCTGTAAGTGGAGTGCTTGATGCAGGGACGGCCCTAATACAGTGATTTCTTTGTGCCTGGCCCAAGACCAGCCAGCTTCCCTGGGTCAGCAGTCGGCAGTAGGATGTGCAGTGCACCAAGCAGAGGTAGGGGCAGAAGCCCCACGTGTGGCTCTCCGCTTACCTCATTTGAGAACAGTGCAGATGCCCGGAGCGAGAAAAATAAATCCTACCCCCTTGTCCATGAATACATCTCCAGGGATAAGTCCAGAATTACCGTTTCTCAGCATCTCTGCTGAAAAGCTCCAGACCAGCTTTGCAAGCGGGCTGGGCAGATGGCATCCAGCTGAAGGACTCCATGGCACCATTTGTCATGGTGAAGAGCCACCAGGCTAGAAACAACCTTCTTGGCTTGTTGCAGCCCTGATATTGCAAGTGGCAAGGCCATATGCTGTCTCCCACAACCTGTGAGTCTGTTCACATCTCATCAGGAGCTATGCTGAGACGCTTTGAGAGCTCTCTATTTATACGGTGTGGCTTATAAAGTTCTGCGTTTGTCACTCCATGTGTGTGTCTCACACCAGATTTCAAGTCTGTGATAGGTCTCTTTGGTTGCCCGGGAAGGTCAGGATCCGCCTTGGCCGAAACTTTCTCCCTCAGGTTTGATCATATTTTCCATTCTGGTTCTGATGGGAATCCAGCTTCCAGACAACTTTTTATAAAAGGACTTTTTTTCTTGGTCTCCATCTCTCCCTCGTTCTTTACATTCTAATTTGGCCAGGCCTAGACCTTCCACACACTGATCCAGGCACTGATACGGATCCAGATGGTTGCACTGGGATCTGACTTACAGCAGGCAAACACCGAACCCAGGACACACAGAAATGTTCCCAGAGCAGAAATCCTAGGACGAAATGCTCTATGCAGTTTGCCCAGAAGTGGGGGTTTTCCTCCCAGGAAAACTTTTCCTCCAGGTGCTCAGGCTGCTACAAAAGAAGAGCCCTTCTTTTTGCTGGAAGTGTATCTGTGCATCCATGTATCTGTATCTGTGCAGAAATGCCAGCCATGCAAAAAATAAAATATTCTCCAAAAAATGAAGTATTCTCCAAAAATCCATCCCAGCCATCTTTGCCAATTTGCACTGCCTATCTCTGCTTTGTGTAAAGGCCATAGGGACCCCCCTGAGTAAAGGAATGGGTGCTAGCACAGATACAGCCCCGCCGTACTCATGCCGAAGGATTGCTCACTTACAAGGAGACAGAGGGGAAATGCTCACATCGAACTGCTGAATGACCCCACTGGCAATGGAGGGCAGGGGGCTGAGCTGTGCCAGCTCACAAGCAAACCTGAACGGCCGGCCTGCCCCCAGCCCTGGCACTGCCAGGAGAGGAGACGCTCATCTGCCACGGCATTGCCCGAGCAAGCCGGGCTTGTTGTCAATGATGGATGCTGGCACGTTCTCCTGCCGTGTCCCTCAGAGAGGGCGAAGGGGACTTGGCTGACTGAGCCATCCCTCCTGGGCTCACGTGGAGCGAGGGGTGGCTGTGGCGGGTCCCCGTGGTGTCCCCGCGGCTGGCAGGGCTGGCTGCCACCGTCTCACCGCTAATAGGATCAGGGCTCGGGGAGGGAGCCGGGTGGCCGCTTGACGTCAGCCCTGTGTTTCTCTGCCTGAGGAAGAGCCAGCTCATTGCAGGGCATGTGAGAGAGAAACCCGAGCTGCCGTGGTACGGATCTGGATGCAACGCAGCAGGGGAGGGTGAGCAGCCAGGCTTCCCCCCGGGTCCTGGCCGCCTTTTGCTGCAGGGTTGGCCTCTGGATCTACTCCATGCCGTCCTTAAGCAGAAATCCCTCCTCAAAGAGGTTTGCAGGGTGCTGTGAGTTAAACACAACTCTTCCTTGGCCCCCTGCCCACCGCTGAGTTCAGGCTATGAGTCAGGGAGCCGGGGAAGGAAGCCAGGAGATGCAGTCATGGTAGGGGGGAGACTTGCCCTCCAGAGCCTTCCTTACACGTGAGTGGTGGTTGGAGGTGGCTTTTATAGCTGGACGTGCCCCCGCTGAATGCTGCTGCTGGGCCCCGCTGTACTAGAGACTTGGCAGTTAGTGCAAGGCAGGGGCTCCGGGCAAGGGACCCCAACACTGAACTTGGCATTGAGCTGCAGAAAACCTCCATCCCTCACTGTGTCTGGGAGCACCCTGCCTTCTCTGGGATGCTAAAGATAGCTCACGTCCCCTTACATCAGCTGGTCGTACCAAGGGGACACATAGACCCGCTGGACCTGCCAAGCCCTCGGCTCACCTCAGTAACCTCTCCCCACGTGGCAGCTTTGGGAAAGGGAAGGAGGTCTTTCAAGCCACTTACCGTTTCCCTGGGCCTGGTTGTGAAAGAACAGCTCTTGGCTGCTCTGCGTGGAACCAGCTGGAGATCCTGAGGGAAGCTGAGAGTCGAGCTCTTGTAGCAGATGCCTATCTGTGCCCTTATTCCTGTGGCTGCTAGGTAATGGGGAAAGGACTAGACAGCTGTGTGGGGCAGCACCCCTTCCAGAGCTAATTAAGTGACTTCATTTTGCTGGGAACAGACTTTTTAGCAGGGCCTGTTGCTATAGGAGAAGGGGTAATGGCTTTAATTTAAAAGAAGATAGATTCAGACTAGATATAAGGAAGAAATATTTTATGAAGAGGGTGGTGAAACACTGGCAGAGGTTGCCCAGAGAGGTGGTAGAAGCCCCATCCCTGGGAACATTCAAGGCCAGGCTGGACGGGGCTCTGAGCGACCTGATCGAGTTGAGGGTGTCCCTGGTCATTGCGGGGGCGGGGTTGGAGTAGATGACCTTTAAAGGTTCTTTCCAACCTAAACTATTCTGTGATTCTATGATTCTATGAAGTGCACCTTGGCCTTCTTTGTGTAAACCAGGGCAGAGTACGTGAGTGCAAAGCAGGGGACCAAGAGGTGAGACCCACCTACGGCAAACTGGGAGGCAACGCAGAGCTGCCTCCAGCGTGGGCAGGCAGCTCAGTTCTGCAGCAGCTTTGGGAGTGACCAGCACAGGGTGCTGTGCAGGCACAAACTGGATCCAAGTAGGGCTTGACAGCAAGCTACAAATCAAACCCACACATCTGGGGCATGGAGCTGCTCTAAGAGTCACCAGCTTTGCCTTATTTAAAAATCCCCAGACTGAGACACTCTGCAGTCCTGACCCCCTTCAGGACACTCCATTTAGAAGGAATACAGCATCCCTCTCCTGAAATCACATAAACCCCAGAAACCAGGGATGCTGGCATCTGCTTGGATAATTTGGCTGACTGAGCATGACTTTGATTCATTTATTTTTTGAGAGGGAAATATCTGGCTCAACTGGAGACTAATTCCCTCCGTCTCCTGAGATTGCCTTTAATAGCTAAACCTCCGCTCTCTCTCTCGCTCTCATACCTCTGGAAACAATTGAATCAATTCCTTGTTTATAAAAGGCCTGTGTTTGTGTACAGTTGACAAAATAAAACCTGTCTTCTATTTTCCTGCCAGATCTCAACAGCATTAGTCTTTGAGGAAAATTTTCACTTTATTTTGTGTGTGTTTCTCACTCTCCAGCTGCAAGAAAGATGCACCTTTAGAGAAATGGGAAATGATGTCCAGAGCAAGATACACTACTCAAATTAAGGAATTCAGGTCTTGACCTAAATCTATTTTTCATCCAAACCTGAATCCAAATACACCTCATTTTCAGAAGCTCATAGCTGGAACTGGACTTGAAACACACGACAGACATCTCTATCACAGATACAGATGTGCCTTAATAGCTGTTTTTCAGGCGTCTGCTGACTCCCCACATCCCCCTACCCGAGATTCATTTTCTCTGACCTTAGTCACCTGGTGGTGCGGAGGATTCATGCTCTTTCAGCCTGAGCAGCAGGATGGCATGAAGCCATCTCTCCTTGCAGGAAGGGTTCCTCTGATCTATTTTGGATGTCTGCTTTGGGTGAGAAGAATCGCACCAGAACCTCATGAACCTTTAAGGGGACTTGGGGGTAACTTACTTTCATGAAGATATTCACCTTTGGTCCAAAAATGTCATGACTCCGTGCTGGAAAAACACTGCACAGCTACATCTGCTAGGCACATGTGAGAGTGGGGCAGCCGGGGCTCACCATGGACAGGGTGTGCGAGGAGGACCTGGGATGCTCCATCTGAAGGACCCAAAAGTTGTGCCTCTGTGCAGCATTTCAGATGTACCTCTCTGCTCTAGAGAGTTTCAGACTTGTATCGAGATCACAAAATGAAAAAAGTACTTATATTTGTCCAATGTAAAAGTAGCACCGTGTGGTTTAATCAGTTCATCTCCATGTTTTAATGTCAGGCTGGCAAAACATCCCAGCTTCTCCCGGGCCCAGGACAGTCACCCTTGGCAAACACAGCTCAGCACTAGCACGAGTGTTGGCTCTCCCGTTCAACCTTTGGCCCCCAACCTTGTCATGCTTTGCTGCTGCCAGTAATGTTCCCAGAGTTCAGGGCAAGTCACTACCTGTGCTTCACATGCAGGTCCCTGAGGCTTTGCTGTCACCAGAGACCCACCTGGCACAGCCACGCTGTCCCAGTCCCTCCTAGAAAGAAGCAGGGATTTTGAAAAGCAAAATGAGTGCATACGCACAACCATTCTGGCACAACCATGATGCCTTTAATTCACATCCTCCGTTTGTTTGAAATAACATCCTCATGCAGACAAGCTGTAAATTCAGTTCTGCCAAAAAATCAAGTTAATCCCTGCATTTCTTAATGCTCATCAGACAGAGTTTGCTCCTGGCTTTCTGGCTCTGGGAAGGACCCTCTACCAGGTTTTCTGTACCTTGAATTACCTGATAGCCAGTCACGTCAGGGTACTTCTTCTGTGAAAGTAAGTTTAAAAAAAATACTTCCCATGCCAGGTTCTAGGCCACAGAGAGCAGTCTGGGGCAGTTTTTACTAACCAATGGGTTTTGACTGCCTGGGGAGGTTGTGAAACACAGCAAATAATAGGTGGTTCTGGGTGAGAAGGAACAGCGTTAGCCAGCAGTAACGCAGTGCCTCCTGCATAGGAAATGAGAAGGACCTCAGTTACTGGTTGCAAGAGGTCACACTAGGCAGGGAGCTGCTGAATGTCTTTAGTTGCTTTCAGCACTCAGTCCCTGTGCCTTGGGTACATCTTTCACCTCTGCAGCTGGTAATCACCAGCACATCTTGCTCCTTGCCTGGAGGGACTGAGCTGCTGCTGTACAGACTGGCTGGAAACTGCTCCCAGCGTGAGGGAGCTTGAAAAGTTCCAGTACCTTTGAAAAAAATGGCATGAGAAGAAGCCTTATCTTCAGGCTGGTAGAATGTGTAGCTATTTTTACCTTGGCATACCTGTTTTTTATGTGTAATCTAAGGTAAACACACCGCAAAGGGAAGGTAGTGCAGTTTAAGTCAGCAGAAAACTTTGCAAAGCCAGCTCCAAGGAGGGGATAATCTTTCCCTTGTCTAGTTTGTTTGGAAAGAAAATTAAACCTGCTTGTTCTCATTGTGTGTTTACCCATTGTATGCACATTTGTTCTCAGTGGTACAAAGTACGGCTTTTTCTGCAGTGCAAATCAGTCTATAAACATATTCACTTGCTTTTGCTGCTTCCTTGACTTTAAGTGATTAAAAAACCACAGAACCTACCTTTGCCAAAAGAGCATTTTCAGCTGAGTTTTGCTGCAAATGAAAGAAGTTGAGCTCTCTATTGTAGTCAAAGAAAGAAGTGACTTTATTTCTATTTCTTGTGAACATTCATGGTACAACCTGTGTGAAGCAGGAATATTTTCTGCTACATCTCGAAGTCAGGGACTCTATGGTTTGTGTTGCAATCAGCACAACAGTGCGGCCGCCGCTCCTTGTTTGCAGGGGGAGATGTTTCTAAGAGGCAGGTGGGAAAATTAATACTGCTCAGAACTGAGCCAGGCGTGTAGCCATGTAAAACCTGTTGCTTAAAGGTGCTTCTAGTCTGGAGACCAACAATAAAAGAGAAAAAACATGCTTGTGACTAATTTATTGGGTTGATACAGAGTAAAGTCATGTTGTAGCTACAAGTACTGTCTCCAACAGACTGTTAAAACCGTATCAGTGGGAACGTTTATAGATGGCTATATCTATTGACTGATTAGCCACTTATGAAAACACATAATAATAACATCATCATCTTTTACCACCTATTAGAAGTCCTATGGTGTGAACTATTCTTGGAAAAAGACATCTCACCTTTCACTAAAGAATAAGATAATGGGATTATTTTGGCCTTTTCCCTTGTAAAGGCAGTCTGGATGGTACAAACCACACTGATGGAGGGGAGAAGATGACACGCATGAGCTCTCTGCAAGCAGGGGCTGGTAGGACCCAAGCGGCACAGCGATCCCCTGTCCTGCCCTCTCAACTCTTGTCCTCCCAAAACTTAATAGAGAGCAAGGCAGTGAGGTTTTGGGGTCTAGCATCAGCAGCCACTTAGTCATGATTTTTGAGCCAAACCAGTGAGATGTGATCACAGAAGTGCACAGGCTGAGGAGAAAGGACTGGTGAGGGGAACCTGTCTGGCACCTCTAATGCATCTGCTTAGAGCTATTCTCATGGGAAAAGCTCATCAGAGCTGAGTCCACTCTGCCAATATGCTGCCTTGCGAGATGTGCAGGGGCTCCAGACCCTGATGACACCACCACAAGGCTACTTCTTCTTACAGCATTTCAGCTTCTCCCAACTGGAAAACATCATGGAAAGGAGAGGGAAAAAAAAAAGCCACAGGCAAATATTTCCTTTTTAAGCATTGATTCCACATATGTAGGTTACTCCGGGGCTGCGGAGGTGGAATATGTTTTCCTCTCTTGGTTTTTCCTCCGTAACCTCTCAGTCCTATTCAACATTTTCTTTCTCTCCATGGTTACTCTACACAAACAATTTCCCTGCTGACATGGTCAATGCAAAACTGCCATAAATATGCACTGCAGATGCAATGTATTACTCACCCGCGGGGTGACTCATCTGGAGCAAGTTGGTGAGGAGCCATACTGGGGCCTGTGAGTCAGCAAGGCTGGTTGGCTTTTGAGCTCACACCTACAGAGAGTGGAAGCACATCTCAGTGCCTTTTGTGGAAAGCCAGCGAGCCCTGCACGGGTGGCCCTGATGGCTCATTCAGGAGATTACTGGAAATCGGGGGAGGAAAGGATTCAGCTGGTTTTCCTGTTGTCACTGGCAGAAGGAGAGGGCTTGTGTAATGAGAGGGTGGCCACTGTGATCAGATGTGGGATTCGAGCCTGAGCCCTCCCATGATGAGAGCCCAACCCTCAGTCACTGGAAGCCAAGAAGATGTTAGCACCTGAAGGAGGGCAGGCACAGCAGGCTGCAGGTAGTATAGGGAAAGCCATACAGGCACTGTCTCTTTTTTGGGGCAGAAAGCAAGCTTCATGTGGTGAGCCCATAAACCATGAATTTTTTTGTGGTGCTGACCCTAACTCAGCCACAGCTTAAATGTGTCCTGAGTCTGTATGGTCACAGCATCCTCAGGCTGCTCAGAAGTATCCTCTATTTACCTATTATTGTGGTCTGTTGATTCCCAGTGTCCTGGTTTTGGCTGGGATAGAGTTAATTGTCTTCCTAGTAGCTGGTACAGCGCTGGGTTTTGGGTTTAGTAGGAGAAGAATGTTGATAACACCCTGATGTTTTCAGTTGTTGCTAAGTCTTGTTTAGACTCAGTCAAGGACTTTTCAGCTTCTCCTGCCCAGCCAGCAAGAAGGCTGGAGGGGCACAAGA
>JAVKLA010000073.1:39591915-39604957 GCA_034782735.1 Sagittarius serpentarius | reverse complement strand
TACTAAACCCAAAACACAGCGCTGTACCAGCTACTAGGAAGACAATTAACTCTATCCCAGCCGAAACCAGGACAGTAATTCGTTTGTCTGTTAGTGGGTTAAGAAAATGGTTCTTGGATCATTTGTTTCATGTGTGCCTCTGTCTCAGTTCTCAGACAGACAAGGTACTGCTGTTCTCTTAGCCTTTGATACGGGACAAAAGTAATAACAGAAGGGAATTAATAAAGGAAAAATAAATTCCAATGGGGACATTTCACACTGGCCTGTGGACCTCACTCCTGCAGGACTGCAGAGAGGCCAAGAGCTGAGCAGGGCTCATGACAAATGGAAAGTGTCTGTCCTTACCTAGGTAATTGTACTGGGTCTGACAGAGGCAACCCTTCCAAATACACATTGTGGGGCTCCCCGACCGTGGCTGTGGTCTTCCATTTTCTCCGCACACACGTAGCAATAGTTCTGCTCACCTGCATCCCAGTGAAGCCATCCAGAAAGCCCTGGCACTGTGGTGGCTGACCCTCCAACCATCTGCCAGTAACAGCAGGAGCCTTCTGGCTGCCTTGTAGTGGGACGTGCACGGTGACATTCTTGCAAGAAGGACTTCTGCTCAGCTATCGCCCTGCAGAAGGCTGAATTTACTGGCTACGTCTTAAAAGCTTCCACTGTAGTGCTGAAGGTAATGGGAATATACGTTCCTGCTGGCCTGCTTGCTGCTGATTTGACATCATGCCACGTGGGGGAGGTGTTGGGAACAGGCAAATACTACAGAATTAAAAAAAAAATTAAAAAATCACTCTGAGTTGAAAAGGAGGAGAGCCAGGAAAGGAAATACCTCAGGCAGAGAATTACTACTTCTGTATCAAAGCCAGCAGCTCCTTACTTTAATATTTAACACCCAGGAGAGCTGAGGGGGAGGATGCTGAGAATGGGTGAAATTTTTCAAAGGCACCCAATTTCTAGTGAATTTCCTTGGGTGTGTTTTTCTAGTGAATATTCAGTTTGATGAGAAATGGGACTTTTGGTCATCAGAAGCACATTTACATGTTCAACTGCAAATTGCTGAACAGTTGCAGCTGGAAAGAAAAGTGTGGAGAGTGGCTGCAAAGGGAGGTGACACCAACGCCTACAACCAAAATCCAGCACCTATTGCTGTTGCTTTTCTTACTAGAAGTCTAACTAAAGTGTTTCACTCTGAGTCAAAGGGATTACTCAAGGTGTCAGGAGAAGAGAAGGCAAAAGGAGAAGGCAGCTTTTTGCTGTGTTTAGCTATCTAAAGGAGAGCTATTGAGAAGAAGCGTGCAACAAAAGAAGATGAAATGGGCACAAGCTGCAGGAGCGGCAATTCCTTTTGGACATAAGGAAAAGTGTCTTTCTCATGAGAGCACTGAAGCACTAGAAGAGAAGCCCAGAGAGAGTGAGAAGTCGCTGTCTTTGGAGATAACCAAATCTCAGTGGAGCACGGCCCTGAACAACTAGATATGAACTTGAACCTAGACCTGCTTTGATCAGGACATTGAGCTACAGGCTTCCAGAGGTCCTTGACAACCCAAATTATTCTCCAGTTCTGTGAAGCTGAGATAGAGATTGAATAAAATGAGGAAAAAATGTTCCCCGTTTTCCCTTCATTCCTCTCCCTTCAGCCCAGCTGGAGGCTGGTGTTCATGTGCTTTGCCATGCTTTTTGCTTTTAATACCTCTGGCCCATACAGCATGCTAATATCCATTTCAGCTGCTTTGCTTAATCAATTAAGCTAGTTTGAAGCTATTTCAGTCCCCAGTGATGCTGTCTGCGTCAGTGACAGTGAAATCAATTGCACTGCAACAAGAAGCACTCTTATTGCATTGCCAGCACTTATGGGGATGTCTTTTGATGGTACAGGGACCAGGGAAACAACTAAGACAAGGGCCAGACAAGGTACAAGGTAAGTCTACAAGCTCACCAAGGGAAAGACAACAAGGAGAAGAAGTTACTGGGAGGGTTGAAGCTGGTTGTCGAAGTGGCATGGTACATGCACAGGGATCTGCTCCCTCTCTGTGCTCCCTTAATGGATCTTGTTGGTAGGAATGGTATATTCTGAGGTCCCAAGACTGGATCCAGGCTATAGGAGGCCAATCCTGTTATCCAGCCAGCACCGTGAGAGTTCACCTGTATCTGGTAAGGAGCTGCATCCAGGTCTTCTTAAAAAGGAGCAATACTTTTTTTGCCTATTTGGAGGTGGTGTGCAGGAATCCAAGACGCACGGTTTAGTTTTGGGGCAGGGGGGTGTAGGGTCTTTCTCTTGCTGCAAAACCCTTAGGCATTTTTGAGTTCTTAATTACCGTGGGGCTTGGACTCTGCACCAGAGGCAGGAAAGCGAAAACAGTCCATTGCACTGGGTGTTAACAGGGCAAATGCAGTAATAGTGCTTGTCACATGTTTGGATACCGTGGGGCTCTGGGCCTGATCCTACCTGCTGACTCCAGTGGGAAATTCCATGGACTGACTATGTTTGGCCTGAGGTCACCTCCCATCCCTCTAAGTACTTGGAGAGTTAAACAAAACACTTGCTGGCATGTCTGTCTTTTTCTACACTGGTAAAAGCCCTGTTTGAGTGGATCCAGAAGGCTTTTGCCCCAAATATTTACAATACGCTGCTAAAAGGAATTGCTGGGTGTGACCTGGGGGCCTTCTCTCCACCTCTTTGCCTGAGGGAGATCCAAAACAATGCAAGGGAGCTGGACTTCCCGCCAGGCTGGTCTCCGCCTGGTGAAGGGACGAAAGAAAATGAACCACAGATGGCAGATGTCCCTTATATTACTTAATACTATCTGCTTCAGGGGGCAGGAGAAGAACCTGTAGTGGACGGACCAGCTGAAAGCTCTGCTGGTGAACAGCCTTCCTACAGCTCTTGGGAAGGGCTGGGATGTGGCGTGGCCAGACCCTTGGCCATGTGCTAGGTTGCTGCAGCCAACCCGGATCCTGACTTGCTGTGGGTCATCGCATTTGCTTTGACTTCAGTGCAACCAGTGAGAAAAGGAGGGGGGAAGCTGGTCCTTCGACATTTATTGGAGGAGGGTACGTTTCCTCTGGAGTTTTTGAGTCCTCCAGTGAATCACAGAGAAAGCTCTATTCCTGCCCAGTGCTGCTCTTCTGTGGTTTCAAAAGAAACTGTGCAAAAGCGTTCATTCTTTTATTTGTAGAGTCTGTCCCAGTAGGACTTTATTGGTGTCTCTCCTCTTAAATTCAGAGACTTTTTCCTGGCTTAAAGGTAGTTGGTAATTGGCTTACAGCTGCCTCTCCACAGGAAATTGCAGTATCATATTCCCTTTTATGTTGCTGCATCATGGAAACATTCCTCTGGATTTCGGGGAAAAGGAAGAATGAAAAGGTGAGAGGGGGATAGAAATCTACCTCTGGTCCTGAGTCTGCTGCTGCTTGCCCTGATGATCAGAGAGGATCAAGCTTTGTCCTGGTAAGGACTGTCATTAATAAGAGCTACGTGGTGATCATGGTTATCACAGCCCATGTAAGGGACCTTCAGTTGGGTCTAGATTACTATTGTTCCTGAAATTTTTTTGAAAGATTGCTCTTGCTTTCTCAAATGGTGGTAGAGTCTTCTTGTTGGTTTCTACAGGATGGTGAGAGAAAGATCCTTGCATTCAGTCCTGGCTATACTCCCATCCCAGCCCATGGCGTTATAAAAGCCAGTCTTGGTCACCTTGAGTGCCCATGCAGAAAGGTATGTCTGCACCTTCTTGTGGCTTGCATCTCTCTGTGGATTTACTGACCACTGAACAGTGAAGGAGAAGACAGTTGCAAGGCTCAAAACCCTTACTTTCAAAGCAAGAAGCGTGTTAACAGACCTAGAGGAGCAGGCAGCCAGTGCTAACCATATTAGCTACAATTACAAAGGTTAGCCAGCTTCATTCTTCAGGGCAAAACTGATCTCTGGGGATGGTCAGGAAGGCTGTTTCCCCCGTGGAACTGGATTATACAAGCAGGTGTATGAAGCAGGTTTTATGACTGTAGCGCAGTAACAGCTGGAGGCCCCAGCACCGGATCGGGTTTCTTGGCTTGGCCCAAGATTATACATTACCACAAGGATTGCCAGCAGTGCACTATCTGGTTCAAATCAGGTAAGAACATCTGCCTTCTCCCACTGCCCTCCACGGATGATACATCAAAACTGGCCCCTGGCATAATTCTACTGGAGCTGAGCACCATTTACCTCCACGGATAATTTGGTCCAGCGTGTTGCAAAGTGTCAGAGCCGAGGCTTGAATTCCCACGGCCACAGCTGCTTTTGGTGGAGCTGGCAGAAGAGATGTCTTCGTCATTCATTGCGTGATCCCAATTCCCCTCTGTGGCTTTAGCAAGCGAAGCAGCTTCCACCCAGCTATAAAAGGCTTTTTCCTTACATTCAGCTGTGCGCAGACGGAGACTTGCTGTGGTATAGGTGCACATGGACCACGTGGCCGTGGCTGTATCATGTTGCTTGAGCATCTCCAGACCGGCAGGGATGCTTATTTGGGGCTGTTACCTTGAACAGCTCTACTGCACCTCTTTCTTCTAATATATTGATGGTGCAGAAGTCTGGCCTGATAAATGCTTGTGATTGATAGGAATCTAGACAGAAATGAAGATGCCGAAGCATCCACACACATGAAAGACTTTTCCCCATGGGATCATAACCAGGAAGACTGGGGAAGCAGCCTTTGCGTGATGACCACTTGAACATGGCCTATACTCCAAAAGCCCCTGTGCGATATTGTTAACCAGCATCTGTTGATGGGCCAGCACTGTCCTAGTCCTCCAAGCCATTTCTGAGTGGGCACAAAGAGTCCTCCAGCATTTTACAAAAGAGCACGGAGGTCCCAGAGCTGACACATGAGATGACAGTGAGTACTGCCAGGTTGCGATATGAGGAACGCTGTATGTGACATGGCCAACATTATGACGCTCTTGTCTGAGTGTACTGATTCAGCTTTGCACTAAACAGGAAAGCTACGGAGAAGCTTCACACCAGCAAATCCCAGTGAAAAGGAGGGGCAATTTCTAAGTAATTGGAGTTCCTTGAGGTTTCTGGTCAAAGTGTCATGCCTGTTCAGCTAGGAGGCTGGAGAATAAAAGGCTGTCACCATTACACAGTGGTATAATTTAAAGCTGTAACTCCTGGGACTGTAGCTGGATGATCAGGCAGGGGCTGCTGAAGAGCTGTGATATGAGACGAGCTGACCCGGAGAGCAGCTCAGCGTTGGGCCTGGCAGGGAGGGTGAGCACTTGGGAAGCTGTAGTTTTATCTCCTCCCAGATGCCTTGGCCGTATGTACAGGACGTGGCGTGCCGCCAGTTGGAGACGTGGTTGCGCTGGGGGGGGAGCAGAGCTACGGGGGCTGAGCCCAGGCTTTGGCAGGTCTGTTGCAGCACGGCTGGGTTGGCTGCTCAGGAGCTGCAGGAAACGCGCAGGCTACCAGTCTTGGGGGAGAACTTTAGGGCTCAAGAGCAGCCAGGGAGGGTGCGTGCATCAGCTACATCTCAACTGGGATACTACGCAGGTCTTGAGCGTGGGCTCCCATGGCAGCGCAAGGCTGTGCTGTTAAATGGTGAGCACAGTGCGTGGCCCTCCTAGCACTTCCCGGGTGATTCCCAGGCACAATTTTGGGGGTTATCATAGGCTGGAGACATCCCCAACAGGCAGCAGTGATGTGGCTGTCCTTTTTGAAGGACAAGAGCATCTTTATGGAACAGATGCAAACTGTGCTGCTGCACCCTATGTCCTCAGAGCTGGAAAAGGGGCTCATGCCCACCCTGTTGGCTGGTGCAGCCAGGATGGTGCCAGGGTGCAGAACTGGGTCTGGCAGTCAGGAGACTCCTGGCTGTCCATCATGTGCTCAAGCCACTTCACATAATGGCCTCCTAGAGATTCATCTGTTCGTTTATAGTCACCTCTGAACTCCCTCTGGCTTCTGTCAGGTTAACACATGCACTCCCCAGCCCTGCAGATGCTCGGGAAAATTCAGACTAGGTGGGATCTGCACTGGGAAATAGCAGTTGAGCAGTCTGCGTTGCTACGCTGATCTCCTGCAATGTGGGACTTTATTCCAGTACTTCTGCTTTATCCTGATTTAAATATCCTGACAGTGGTGCAGCCCCATGGCTCTCAAGAACTGCCATCATTTGAACAGCACTTTGCAAAAACACAAGCTGTGAAATTTCCTGGTGCCACCTGGGGTTGCTTGAGAAAAAGCAGTGAAAAACTGCTGCTGGCTACTGTGTTACAGCGCAACAGAGCTGCAGGCAGGCCAGCTTCTCGGTGTTATCACAGAGTTAAAACTGATGAATAATAGGGCTAACAAAATAAAAGAAGGTTCTTCCTTGCGCTGCCCGGGGAACAGGAAATTCTGCGGAGGTGAACAAAGCGTTAAACCCTGGCAGAGCAGCTGCTGACCTTCTGGTCCCAGCACCGCTAAACAAAGCTCCTGTTACAGCTGAACTTTAGTACCAACTTCTGCTGCTCCAGGGATCCTCGCAAAAGTACATGCCGAGCTCCAATTAGCACGCTGCAACTCAGTGGGGAACGGGGGGAGAAAGAGGACGGTAGGGTGGTGGAGCCCTCGGAGCCCACCGTGTCCCTTCCCCACGTTCTCCCAAAAGCCAGCCTCTGGTCTAGCCAGTAGCCGAGGACTCCTGAAGCTGAAGGGTGCTTCCAGACCAAGGTTTTCAGTAGCCACTGACTGATATATCTGCCACAAATTTTTTCATTTCCACTCAGACTTTTGACCTTCACAACACCCTGCAGCACTGAGTTCCACGGATGGATTATATGTGCTGGGAAAACATGCTTCCTTTGGTGTCTAAAATGTGCTTAATCACAAGTTTTCTGAGTGCTCCTGAGTCCTCTGGCATGGGAAATAAAGAACAACTGGTTAATATTCATATTTCCCTCCTTATTCATGGTTTTAGAACCTCTAATATCATATCCCCAGAGAAGTCTTTCCTTTCAGAGGCAGAATTCAAAACCATTCAGTCTCTTCTGACATGGGAGCCTTCCATAGCCCACACTTAATGCTGAGCATCCTTGCTGCCCTCCCGCATTACTTCCGCAGAAAGCAGAATTTGAGGCACTTCCCAGCAAAGGTTTTACAGGTATGGTCCAGGCTCTTAGTGGGACATAAAGATATGTGAGAAACATTTTCTACTGATGGCACTTCTCGTCCTTCATTGGGGATGACGTTGGAATTACACCCCGCAGGAAAAAAATGCACTTATTTCTGTGTGAGACTCAGTAAGAAGGATGAGGCAGACTGGACATAAAGCACCTGGAGTCTCCTTGTTTTTATGCAGGCCTCCAAACTGTGAGGAAGAAAAGAATTTGTCCTGTGAAATAACAAAAAAGACTCAGCAGACTTAGATGGGTGTGAAGACTGACTGTGGCATGGAATAAAGAAACAGGACAAAAAATAACAAGTTTGGGTTGAAATAGCAATAAACATTTCCTCGATGCTTTCTGCATGCGGCTGAGTGCAGCCGTGGTGCCCAGTTTTGACAGTTTGAGCTTGAAATTTGCCCTCACCCAGCTCAGTACTTTTTATGCACATAGCTTACAGTGTCGTCAACCCCAGATCTGTCCACCATGTCCTTTTTGCTGCTCAGGTCAAGAGCTCTTCTGTGCCTTGTCCTTACTGTTCCCGGCCTGTTGCCGTTACACCGACAGCGGGGTGAGGGAGGTGGGAACTGTGTGGTTGCTGAAGGTGGACACTGCCCCCCAAGTATGCAAGAATCTGGGGTTGTATCTTGGGAGGCAGGTGGGTTGGCCATCAGAGGTTTACCTGGTAGTATATGTCGATAGGGATGTGTCTGAGGTCAACCTTAAGATCAGCTTATTATTGCTAATATTGTTTCCTGGGCTTCAGGAAAGCAAGGAGCCTGGAAGGACAGGAACTTTATTATTGCTTAGGAGCTGGGAGACAATTTGGTCTTTCTTGTTCCCATCCCAAAGCGGTTGAGCACTCAAGTGCGTGGCATGCAGGCCTTTGGGGATACAAGAATGTGCAAATTAGCATATTGGATCATTCTGGGCATGTGACGCCTTGCCTTGGCGTGGTTGGTAGCTTCAAGAAAGCTATGAGAAATAAAGGGTGCATACGCTGCTTCTCCTACCAAGAGTTTCTCTGAGCTTTTAGCAAGCGGTGCTTGTGGACTTACCCTCTCTGAGGCAGGACAACCCCTAGATCCCCTCAGCATCCAGCAAGGAGAGGCAGTAAACAGTCTCTTTACCACACATTTGTTAAAACCTGTGTGTTTTGGTTTGGACCAAACCACCTTCTGTGGAAACTGGTTTCATCAGACAGCCTCTGCCCTCCTCTAAGCATTATTTATTACTTGGGGTGGATCTTCACCTTTCAAAGGAAGTCCAAACTCAGCTCCAAAGTGGCATGTGCCTCACGAGGGCCTTGGGATGGAGCATGACCATAGCTTGGAAATTACTGTGGTTACACCACAGGTGAGAGATGCAGTTTCCACTTTGCAGGAAGAATTTGTGGTTGGGGCTGTAAAGTCTTGTGCGAGGAGATGAGTGCCTTGCAGAAGAGGTCACTTTGGGAACTTGGAGGCTGTGGGGCAGCTCCTTCCCCTGCCAGGACACCCACAAACCTCCTCTCCCATCAGGATGGAAGGCAGTGCGGCGTAGCATAGCCAGGGCTCCCAGCTGAGTCGCGTCATACCGGGGCTTCGCCCCAGTTCCTGGGATTTCACGAGTCCTCACCTTCCATTTTGAAAACTTGTGTACCTGATGGTTTCTGGGGAAGATTTGAAAGCATGGTGCAGGCATAACTGGAAAGCTTAAAGCCTCAAAATTTACGCTAAAAGCTGACACTTCTTGGTTTCAGAAACGTGCTATGGGTGGGTGTGCAAGGAGGCAGGCAGTGTCACTGGTACTTTTAGCAGTAACGCTGAGCATTCATATTAACGGAGCCACCATGATCCAGGACTTCATTTGCATCTGCTCTGTGATAGCAACTCATCCCAGAGAATAGTCTCCTGTAGGTGCTGCAGAAGTGATGCCTGAGACCACTCTGCCCCAAGGAGCTCCTGGTCCGAGCACAGGGGCTCTGACTTGCAGTAGCTGATCCTTCTCCACAAGCACCTGACCCTGTCCCTCACATTGCAGCTCCCCAACCTCTGCCCTTGTCCACCTGCGTTATCCAAGCTGATGAACATGGGGGTCTTGCTTAAGTGGCTAGGATGCAATTAGCTCAGCACCTCCCAGAGACTTTGGGGACCCTTTGGCGGTGGTACCCACTCCCATTCCTTCATGAATCATTGTGTTTGGAGAAAGGATGCTGTAAGCAGAGGTAGAGCAGACATTTAGAGAGGTGCCTGGAGCACACTGAGCCTTTTCTCCATGGCTGCCTGTCAGAAGAAATCGCTGCAGCTGTCTGGGAGATTTCTTGCCTCCCCCTGCTAGATCTGTGTGTAACTGGTGACAGACTGGTATGCTGGGTTCACGTGTACCTGGAATACAGTGGGAGTTGTTTTGGCATGTTTGGATCTCCCGTACATCATTCCAGTTTCAGGAGGGTCTGCAGTCTTGGTAGCACCACTGCCAGTATTCATCAGGGGCTGAAATCGTGGTATCAGCGGCAATGGTGGCCAATCTTCCAGTCTGGTGGATCCTGTGGAAAGCTGCCAGGCCTGAGCCCTCACCCAGGACCTCTGGGAACGTGCCTAGAGACTGGCTCACCCCTGTTCCACACTGCCCACGGGCCACCCCGCGCCCTCAGCGCTCCCCTCCAGCCCTGCCTCTCCTCGGGCAGGCGACTCTGGCAGGAGACTCTGCGCAGTGGTAGGAACCAAAGCCTGGGGTCTGCCTGCCTAGAGGCACCCCCCTGTAAAGCTGGCATGAGGAACACTTGCCAGCTTCCCAGGGCCATCGCTGCAGATTGAAAAATGTTTTTGAAGGCTGTCAGACAGCCGCTCGGAGTGGCCCTGTGGTGCTCTGTCCTAAGCACCAGATTTTTGGTTGTTGTTTTTTTTAATCTCCTGAATCAATAATCTGATGCACTTTGCAGTGCAGCCTGGACAAAAAGAGTACGGAAGAAAACATACCCAAAAGCCAAACCTCCAACCTCCACAGTTGCTTTGGACACCATGAATTACCAGCAGACGCACGACTAGCAGGAGAGAGGATGGGGAGAGCAGAGGTCTGCTAGCGATTCCCTACCCCCAGCATATGGCTAATTAAAATTTCTAATTAAGGCACTGTGGGGGTGAAGAAAGGAAGCTCTTGGCCGAAAGTCCCCCTCCTTTTTCTGTATTTCCTTCAATAGCTTTATAAATTTCCCCCCTAAATTAACTAATTAATATCACCTAATCAGTTAATAGAATTAGCTAATTAGATTGCTTAATGGAATTTCTGAAGAGCAGATTTAGAATCTCTTAAGGAGACTTTAATCACTTTTTATCTGGGAAGCGGGGCACCAGTGTCTGCCTTCATTCAGCAACTCAGAGCAACTGCCATTATCAGCAGAACATTTCTGAAAATCACTCATCGGGCTTCATCCTGCTCCAGAGTCGCAGCTACAGTCACCCAGGCTTGAAAGGCCAGGGTGAGCCTTGCTGGCTTGTCCCTCCAGGTTGCTGTTGCCTGCACATGATCCCATCAAAAATCCACCGCTCTCAAGTGCTTGGCACAGGATTTTAATAAAATCAGCAGTGGGGCAGAGCACTGCAAAGGTACCCGATCTCCCTGCAGGATCTGGAGCGGTTTGTTAGCCCGTGGCATTTTCTAGGCTTGTTTGCTGATGGTGCGCTTAAGTGGCAGTGAGTGATAACAAATCACTCCCTCAGCCACTGCAGCGGTTGTGTTCACAGAGGTCAAAAGTTTTCTCCCAGTCCCCTCCACACCAGCATGCAAACACACACACACATGCACAAACACACACACACACACACACACACGGTCCAAGATGAGCCCAGCTCACCAGGCCCCTCACCAAGCCCAGCATGAGGAACTGGGGGAAAATGGGCTGGCCTGGGATATCCCGTTATGTTCCTGCCGCCACACCAAGGGCTAGATCCTGAGTGACCTGCCCTGCTCCTTGGACTTGCTGGAGTTGGGTTGACGTCGCCCAGCCCAACATCTGGCTAGGTGCAGCAGTGAGAAGGTAGGCAGGGATCTGCTCTCCACACAGCATTGCCGATGTGGCTTTGAAACAATTTCCAAACTGTGTGCGGCTTTCAGCCCCCGTGTTAATTGGCTTGTTATCAGGGAGGCTGTCAACAGCCACAGCTGAATGTGGGGTACGCACCCCCGGTTGGGTCTGGGAGCCCAGTGTCTGTCTCAGGCAGAAGTTCAACTTGGCCATCTGGGAGTCATTCAGTTGTGTCCCCCCTGGGCAACCTGTGTCCACCCTGCAGCAAAAATCAGATTGCCACAGCCTGAACTGCAAACTCAGTTTAATCCATCCCTGGTTTTTGACACCACGACCTGAGATGGGTGCAGCAGTCAACAGTTGTGCTGTTCCTGGCAGTTGCTGTTATATTGATTGTGTGAGATTCTGTTCTCACCCTGAGTGTAGCGTGGAGCGGGAGAAGGACCTGATGTCAGCTCTCACCATGGAGGTAATGCTCTGCCTCTCTGTCAGCTGTGTCCATGTGTTTTAATTAAAAAATTACACTGTGTTAGACTCTTCGTACAACGACATGCGCTAGGAACCCCCAAGAGGTCACCATTTTTCAATGGTTATCAAGGCATGCTCCTTCTCCAAAATGGCCTCTGTAGCATTTTAGCCCATACCTAGTGTGACTGCCCAGCTGCAGCTCTCATGGGTGGCAAAGCGGAGCTGACAGATATGACCCAGACCTGTGCAAACACACCTGCAGGATGATGGTGGGCTCCTGCAGAGACATCAGCCTCTGCACGAGGGAAAACCAGAATGACACTGCACCAGGACAGCAGGCGAACTTGAGACTTTCCAGACTTGTTTTCCTCCTGCATTGAAATGAAAACAAGGCTTTTGAAATATTTCCCTGTAAGGTGTGGCATTTTCTTGAGCGGCAAATGCTCAAGTCTCTGCCCTGCCTGAAGGTTCAGAGGACAGCTTTATCTCGGACTGCTGCAGAACAGGCCTCAAGCCATAAGCCTGGCAAGTCTGAAGGTCTCAGGGTGGCGAGGGGTAGCTCAGGTAGATCAGCAGCTGGGAGGGAGCTTTTCCAGAACCTGGTTCAGGTTTCTGCTGTGAATCACCATCAGGAAGAGCATGTCTGTGTGTGCTGGCTGTGCAGCACCAGTGCATATTGCCTCCCAGTTGAGCTCTCTAACACAGACACCTGAGTCCTCCTCCTTTGCCTCTCTAGCACCAACATAACTGTTCCAATGAAGTTCCCATCAAAACCAAGCCCTCTGAAAGAGCGCACTGTGCTGGGACTCTGATATGCAACACCATGTACTCTTAATAAAGAAATCTAGGCAATTATCCAGGGAATTTGCCCCCCTGTTTCCCCATCTTGCTTGTGGATTTCCTGTGAACAATCAGAGACCTCTAGATTTGCTCAGTGTCTAGGTTTTTTTCTGCCATTAACCTTCACAAGCTATCCCAGCCCAGGAATCGCCTGCAACCCAGCCCAAGCAGCTGTTTTGTTGGAGAGGTGATATGCTGTGCCATGTGGTTGTTCTCCACTTGGGATGAAGTGTGACCAGAACGAGAGATTTACAGATGATGAGATGGCATCTCGTGAGCCTGGCTTCAAAACCTTGAAATTTTACATCAAGTGAATAAGCAATTTTAAGGGCCTTACAAGGAGATTCATGGCAAAATTAGTTCTCTCCAGTGTAGACACCTGCATCTGATATTAATACAGTTCTCTGTGGAAAAACCAAGCATATTAAATAGGGTGATTTTCCTCTTCTTTGGAAGACATAGAGAGAAGCCAGTGAATGGACCCCATGTGATGATCTTTCAGAGAGCATGTCCTGGTTTTGGCTGAGACAGAGTTAATTGTCTTCCTAGTAGCTGGTACAGCGCTGTGTTCCCAGTTCAGTATGAGAAGAATGTTGATAACACCCT
>JAVKLA010000073.1:39573627-39591815 GCA_034782735.1 Sagittarius serpentarius | reverse complement strand
TGTTCTATTAAACTGTTCTTATCTCAACCCACGAGCTTTACTTTATTTTTCCGATTCTCTCCCCCATCCCACTGGGTCGGGGGGGAAGTGAGTGAGCGGCTGCGTGGGGCTGGGTTGCTGGCTGGGTTTAAACCACGACAGAGCAGCACAGAGATACTGGAACAACCTAAATGTCATGGTGCCTCATCTTTGACCACCTAGTTGCTCACAGGTTACCCTTGACAACACTGAAGAAAACATTATCCAGATTCTCCAGTCCCCAAAAGCGGGACAGCCCAAGAGCAGGGTAATGAACCAACCTTCTCTAGGTAACCAGCTGCAGTGTTGAAAAGCAGCAGATGTTTCTCAAATCAATGCACCTTAGTGTACTGCCAGGGCATTACAGACCTGTTGGTAGTCACTAAGCTGGAGGCTTTCCTGGCACTAATGTTTTAGCCTGAAGAGCTACAGTCCTTTTCTAGTGGCAGCACTGATTTTCCTGACATGGAAGTGGTGTGATGATTGAACAGCATTTATCCCAGTGGAAGCCTGGTGGTGTGTTCCCTGACGGGCAGATAGGTTCAGGTTTGTCCCTGGGCACTTGCGCTAGGAGCAGCTCCACGTGCAGGTGCCTGCTGCCGTTATGCTACCTCTGCCAGCAGCTGCCTTGCTAACAGCGAGATGATGAGGACCATATGGCACCAAAACAGCATTGCTGCTTTAGTAACATCTCTTAACCCTTTGGAGGGCATCTTCTTCTAGGCTGAGTAGCATGGCAGGTTTAAACGGCTGTACTGGGGCCAACAAGTGCAGCGTCTCAGCTTTGATAGTGGTCCCCTGCAGATGCCCAGGGAAGAGAGGAGAAATAAAGGAAATCTGAAGAAGTGGCTCTTTCACCTCCCTATCAGCCCAGTGACTGGCAATAGGTGGATTAGTACCTTCCTGATCGACAGAGCTCTGTCCGCAGTTTTGTGTTTCAGGTCTCTTGATGGGCTTTGAAGAATGTGTCTAGTTTGTCAAATTTCTCTAGCCTTATGCAGCAGCTTGTACCCTCTGGCATATGAGTTCATGAAAACAATAGGAATATCATTCCTTCTCGCTGTTCATGGAGATTTCTTAGCCTGCCAGGTGGATTTCTGTTGTACTGTCTTGGTGATGGCAAAATTTATTTCACTGAGTGCCAAAATACTGCTGGGAAATTAAAACTCAAACTGTAAAATAGGCCAAAAATGCTTAAGATCTGCTGGGTTAGCCCATCCTTACCAATGACTAGATGCATACAGAAAAGCTGAAAACCAGGAAGATATATAATATTTCCACAGAACATTTCAAGGCTTTAACAATATGTTGTATGGAGTCTTGCTGAGGCAAAGTGTCTTTAGCTCTAATAACCCCTGAAGAATTTTTTGGAAGGAACGTGCCTAATTTCTTTATGAGCCCTTGTGCATTTCTAGCATCCACAACATCCTGCAGCAAGGAGCTCCACAGCTCAACTGCACATTGGTTAATGAATCACATCCTTTTGTTTGTTTAAGCCATCTGCCTGTTAGTTTTACTTGTTGGTCTCTAATTCCTGTACTGGTGGAGACTATGGACACCTGGTCCTTGTTTATCTTCTTTGAGCCATTGATGAACTTTTAGACATCCCGTCCCTGCTCTTTCCCCAATGACTTTCAAAGACAGAGAAGTCCTAGCTTATTTGATCATTGCACAATGTGTTATACAAAAGGCATTCCATAACTGTGTTACATTTGTCCATTCCAGATGTTTCATATTCAGCAAAACATTTGTGATAGCGAACTTCACGTAAACTTCTGAAAAACATGGTAGTATGTTATCATTTTGGAGAGATGATATGAGCATAGAGGTACAGTGAACACAGTAGGAGTATGGATAGAGATTTTAACTAAAATGCTAATCTCTATTAATGTCTCCTATTTGTAAAGGCTTTCGAAGAAAAAACCCAATCTTTTTTCTTGTTTAAAACTCCCCTGAAATTGAATACCCCAAGCAGGGTCTGATTTGTTGCTGAAGTCTTGCTTAGGGATTGTATTCTGACCCAGCTAAAAATGGTTAACCATAAAATGGTTAAAGCTAAAATAGCCCTCTCTTGGACATTCCTCCGGTGTGTCCGTTTTCACAGGCTCTGACTCCTGCACCCCTTGAACACGTGAACATTTTCTGGTTTCCAAAACTGCAAGCTTATATTAACTTTCCCCTAGTCAGGTCACTAGCAAAGCTGTGTAAACAAATGACATGTAACCATAATCTTCTTCAGTTCCCCCTATTGATTTCACTCTGCTATTTGCCTGCCAAATATTAGCAAACCTTCCTTCAGAAATGGAGAAACCTTTGCTTCGTGGATGGGGTGAGTCAGGGGAGACTGAAAACGGTCTGCTAGTATCTTGTGATCATAGACTGGGGTTGAGGAAGTGTACTGGTTTTGGCTGGGATAGAGTTAATTATTTTTATAGTTGCTTGTGCAGTGCTTTGTTTTGGATTTGTGATGAAAACAGTGTTGATAATGAACCAGTGTTTTAGCTATTGCTGAGCAGTTCTCACATAGCCTCAAGGTCTTTTCTGCTCCTCACCCCACCCCAACAGTGAGGAGGCTGGGGGTGCACAGGGAGTTGGGAGGGAAGACAGCCGGGACAGCTGACCCCAACTGACCAAAGGGATATCCCAGACCATATGTGATGCTCAGCAGTAAAAGCTGGGGAAGAAGGAGGAAGGGGGGACATTAGAAGTTGCAGTGTTTGTCTTCCTGAGTCTCATGATGGAGACCTGCTCTCCTGGGGATGGCTGAACACCTGCTTGCCAGCGGGAAGCAGTGGATGAATTCCTTATTTTGCTTTTGCTTTACCTATTAAACTGTCTTTATGTCAACTCACAAGTTTACTCACTTTTATCCTTCTGATTCTTTCCCCCATCCCACTGAGGAGGAGTGAGTGAGTGGCTGGGTGGAGCTGAGCTGCTGGCCAGGGTTAAACCACAGCAGGAAGACAACCATGTTGATATGATTAATAAAACTTCTTCAAGGACTATCACCCATGATGGCTGATGATATTTCAATTTTGAAAGCGTACATTTTGCAGTATCAAGGGGACAACAATTAGGTGGACCAGTTCATTGCTGCATCTTGAAAGCCATTCATACCATGACTCCAATGAGTAGAGCTCATTTGAAGTGGCTTCCCCAGAGACTGGTCTTGCTCCACCACTGTTTAAGGTTTTGTATAAGTCATTTTGCAGTGATACAGAACACACAGGTGTGAGGAACCTTTTATGGCATTACAGATTACACAGAAATTTGCAGGCTAGCAACTAAGGAAGATGTGGGTTACTCATACTGAGAGATATGGATCATGTACTTAACTGGTCATGGTTCAGCAGGATGCTTTTAGTCCCGCTAAATTGAAGGGAATCCCTCTGGGAGTGAAGAATGCAAGGCTATGCTTACAGAAAAGCAAGCGCCCTGTTTGAAAGCATTGTCTTGAGGAATGACTGCAGGGTCATCTGTGATAACCTCTCAAGATGAGCTCTCACTGCAGTTCCTCGACGGGGGTGGGGGTGGGGGGGGTGGAGAGATGATCTTCAGATCAGTTAAAAAGTTAGGTAATGTCAGCTGGGACAGGGAAAGCAGTCCTGGGAGGAGAGCAAGTGTGAAGAAGAGTTCAGAGTGACACCCAGATTTGGACAATAGACATCCAAGAAGCTCAACCTCAAACTAGACCTCAGCTTCCTAAGGCGGGAGACAACTGAACATTAGCCTGTCTGGAGAGAGATGGTAGACTGGGCTCCCTCCAGACAAGGTGCCGAGCTTATGCTGTAGCTCATCTTGGAGGAGACTCTATTGAAGGGTGGAGCTGGAGGAGTGGTGGCTGCCTGGACCAGTGAGGCCCTGGAGGTGATCCTCCATTTTCCCCACTTCTTTTCAGGTCTGGCAGCTGTTGCTGGTCCACAGTAAGATAAATCTAATGAGCTCCAGGCTGTCCTGAAGTGTGCCAGGAAGGACTCCTGTACAGGAGTCTTTGGGTTTCATAAGGAGAAACCAGTTCATGACTTGCTGGCCTGTGAACAGGAGGCCACTTAGATGAGCCAGCGCTCCCTTACGCCAGAGATTCCTGTTGCACGTGTGTGGGTACAGAGATATACATACTCATGTGCAAAGGAGTGTGCAGCTACGAGTCCCTGGGATGCTCAGCCCCACCGGTGATGTCCAGGGCAGCACCATGACTCCTCTGTTCACTCAGCCAGACGGATTTTGTTTTTCCCCTGTTCATTTGCCCTTCAAATTCTTTGAAGCACACAATTTATACAAGTGGGAGCTGGTTGCCTTTTGCTTCCCCTGCAGAACAAAAGGAGAGATAGAGAGAGAGGATTGTATGTATAAAGAAAAAGCTCTGGAAGAACAACCTTACAGCTGACAGCTCAGACAGAGTCTCCCCCAGGGAAAGGAACACATTCTATTAACCGTGATACACTAAGGAGCCTTGTGCATACATCACTTTCCAAAATGTTTTTAAAAGTTCATTAACTTCCAGTGGAAAGTTGTGGCTGCATCAGTTGCCTTCTAGCCGTTTTCACCGACTCTTGGCCCTGGCAGGGGAATACTTTGTTGATTTAGATAGGTCTATTAGAAAGTGTAAGTCTGCTGGGATATATAAAAGGCAAATCTTCACTCTCTTGAACATTTCCTTAGTGCAGCACTTTAAAAATTGCACGGGAAGCAGGCTTTGAATGCCTTGCTGCTTTTTAACTGCTGGACTTTCAGCTTGAATGTTTCAACTTGGTTAGTAACCTGTAAATGACACCAATAAAAAGGAATCTGAATGGGGAGGGAGGAGAGAAAGAAAAAGATGAGATCCATCCAGCATTTCTACTGCTTCTGGGAATTTGTTTCTAACCAGTAATAAAAACATCTAGCACCCAGCGAGGACCATGTGCTGGAAAACTGGATGTGACCCCCTTATCCAAGGGAAAAATGTCTTTTTTTTGGGGGGGGTGGGGGGCGGGGGAGGGAGGGGAGGATTATGTCTATAATACCAGAGTAGGGAGAATAGCGGGGTTAAATATTTTCAGGGTTTTCTCTATGGCTTTTTGGAGGTGTTCTGCCAAAACCTGCTCTCCCGGAGCTTCGGATGGGGATGAAGCATCTCCTCCTCCCTGTGCCTCGCAAGGCCGGGACCTGTGCCGCCCACGGAGGAGCCGCAGTACGGCACCAGCTGGGTGCTCAGGACCTGCCCTCCCGTGCCCTGAGCTCCGCTCCTGCTGCCATCCGGATGGCTTTTGCTCTTGTTGCTCCTGGGGCTGACGGAGGGGAAATGGAGAAGGTCCTGGGCAATTAGGCAAGGCCTGTCCTGAACACATGCCCTTGTGAAACTGTTAACGAGGGTTGGCGGCAGCTTTTGGGGAGATAAAAATTGACCCCTCTCCCTCCCCCAACAAATAATTACGTTTTTTGTTTTTGTTCCTGTTTCTTTCATGACACCAACCACCAAAATTTCCTCAGATACTGGATTTTCCCTTCCTTTTTAGTCTCTTTTCCTCCAATCTGACCATTACAACATTAGAAAAAGAAGAGGATTAAAAAAAGAAAGGAGATAGTCATGCTGCCATCTTTATCATCTTCATTTGAAAGCAAGAACAATACAAACTGTTTGCTAAATGTCTTTAATGTATTTATTTATTTATTTTTTCCTTCTTCTTGATCAGACCAAATATTGCTTGGTGGCCAAAGAGAAACTGCTGTATTTTTTCTGGCTCTGACATATGTTGTATGCAGTTTAAGCCTAATACATATTTATTTAAAATATTAATGCAGATGAGTGAGCGCTGCCTGGCTGATAATCATGTTCATCGGAGAGTTTTGTGCATATTGTCTTCTGTTGCTCCCCGAGCCTCGTTCAGGGGCCTTGTTGGAAGGAGAAATATACTGGAGAGTAAAGGTTTGCTTCCTACCCTATAGGAATTTTTTAATTACCATTTTGACAGAGAACAAGTTTAACTGGCTCTTCAACCACAGACTATAAGGTCATTGCTATCACAGACCATAAAGAAGATACAAAAATGAGGTAATAAAGTATATGGGCTGTGTATGTCTGGTAATTTAACATTATTCTTGTAACCCTGTGAGTCACCTGTGACTAATTTAAAAATGCTGATGCACTTAGATGAAAGCCACAGTAAACCACCTAAATCAGAGTCTGAGAGCAGTAAACACTGGGGGTGGGGAGGAGGACTGAGATGAGGAGTGGATCCAAGCTTTTATCTGAAAAGATGCAACCAAGATGTGCCTTCAGCTGCTGGTTCGCAGTTCCCGAGAAGCTGCCTGCTTTGCACAAGCATCCCAATGCGCTGTTCACCCTGCATGCCTGCACGGTGCCCAGGTGCTTTCCCACCAGGGCAGGAGCTGAACCAAGCCAAATTCAGAGGGTTTTGGGTAGGCACTGGCTCCCGGGGTGACAATCAGTCCCAGGGGGTGCAAGTCCTGGGCTCCCGCTGAATGGGCTGCAGAGGTTACTGGGTATCTGGTCCCAGGGCAGCATCTCCTCAGCTGCTTGCTAAAGCTGTTTTATCCCAAATAAAGGGAAGGACAGAGACATGAGCTGCTGCTTCTGCTGCGCTGCATCCAAAGCTGCCTGCTTCGAATTTGGAGTATTGCTCTTTCAGTTCCTTTTTTCCTCTCTGTCCTTTGCCAGTAGCAGTTTGTTTGGTTTTCAGCAGTTGCTATCACGGGGCTTGAGGTGGAGGAAGATTTTCTTGCAGGTAGACAATGTTCTCAGGCAGGTTCCCCACGCAGGCAGGCGTCAGGGTTGGAGTGCGCAGCCGGGCAAGGGTGCTGGCTGCAAAGGTGCCCATGTGTCCTCCGTGCCCCTTCACCGTGGGGACTGAGCTCTCAGCCAGGTTACAGAGTCATTTTGTCCTGGTGAAACCAATGCAAATCAGCTCAGCCCCCCAAAATCCTCTTTGTTCCCACCCCCCTGAGCTGTGTATTCCCACTCCTTGCCTGGCAGAGACCAATGCACAGCTCACCCTGGGGTGAGTCGGTTCAGGGAAATGAACCAACGAGAAATTATTTGCTTGTTTGGGATATTTTCTGCTGGCTTAACTCTCCGAACCAGCTGCCTGCAGAGGGAGGGCAGATACCTCCAGGGAGAGGATGGGGATGCCCAGGCAGGACAGGCGTGGAGGGTGGGATCCCTCGCGATGCCAGACCTGGTGGGTTAAAGATTCAGGGAATGTCCCACGTCTGAAGAGACCTCTTTCTTCCCCAGCTCCCCTACCCCATGTGGGGATGCAATGAGACCTTTCACATGCTGGTGCTGAGCATTTTGTTTCTGTGCAGAACAGGCACCAGAAGGGCATTTTTAGGTGTAATACCTCAGTTATTTTCTACCTACAAAGCAAAAATTTCCAGAGTAGCTCTAATCCAAAGACAAGCATTACCCATACTGGCTCTGAGGAACCCAATTCTGGAGCTGTCTCTGAGGAGGAATGAGGTGAATTCCTGCTGTGGAAAGCAGGCCAGGAAAGGAGAGCAGATGCGTAATCACGGGGGCTGGGGACACTTGAAAGAAATAGTAACGTGCGATAGATATTGATCCCCCTCTTCAGTGCGCTCAGCCATCACAAGCTGGAGAAGAAAAGCCTTTTGTTCCTCCTGGGAAGGTGTGGGAGGTGGGTTGTGCTCGGTGGCCCCAGGAACAGATGGGCCAGAGCTCTTTTTGTGTGCTATACGGCAGAGCGAAGGCTGGTCCATGATGCGGGGGAAGGGATGCTTCCATACTGCACGGCCCCAAACCCACGTTTGCTGTTGAAGTCTCAGCAGAGTAGCCCAACGCAGCATTACCCATGCCTCCTGTGGGATTGCACAGCCCCATGGGGCACGTGCCACTTGATTTTGGAAGCCAAGCCATTCTGGCTGGTGGTAACGGGGAAGGTCTGCCATGATCTGCTTTGCCTTGCTGGTAAATCTGCTCCAGGTTTCAGAGTGGTTCTGCCCTACCTAGTGCAGGACCCACAATTCTGAGGGTTTCCTGCAGAAGGTAGTTGCAATTAGAGAGTGGCACGATGGACTGAAGGGTGACATAGATGCAGAGTCCCTCAGAAAAGATGCCGGGGCATGAGCCATAAGGGCCATCCAAAAGACCCCTCAGGGCAGGTAGGAGAGGAGTGGACCTCTGTTAGAGGCCAGGCTGGTCCTCCTGGTCTCAGGAGACAAGGTGATCACCTGAGCAAAACACCCTCCCTTATTCACTCCTTCCTTGACGCAGCCATCAGACCCATCATGCCATCTCTGGACAGGGAATCTGGAAATGCCGGTTTCCCTCCCATCTCTGACCTGGCCCGTGGTGTGACTTGGGTTGAGTCACTCCGCTTCTCCGTGCTTCCCTTTCGCCTCTGCGCTTTGTCTTGTTGGATGAGCCTGCGAACTCTTTGCTGGCAGTGCTGCCTCTCGCGTGTTTGTTCAACAAGTAGCGCAACGAGACACAAAACCCCACCATGAACTCCAGCCCTCACAGTAATGCAGATAATGAGGAATTATTTCAGGCAGTCTTCACAACAAAGGCCTTGGTATCAAATGCCTAAATTTTTTAGTTCCCTGGGAATGCAATTTCTGCCCCCCAAAAAGTTGCAACATTTGGCTTCACTATGACCCATTGTGAAAAAGGTGACTTGGGAACAAGCTTATCTGAGAGTCTTCACAGAATAACAAAGTCTGACATAAGGTGACAGGTCTCGGGGAAAGATTTCAACATTTTTGACATAAATGATAACATCTGCAGCTAAACCCACAACATTTACAAATGGTGATTTGAAAGGGAGGGGAAAAAAAAGAACAAGCTGTTTGCTTAGACTTGGTGAAAAATAAGAGAATGTCATTGAAAGCCGTGATTTTGAGCCAAAAGTTATGTTTTGACAGAATCCCATATTTCATTAAGAAATACCTCTTGGTTTCCAAGACATCGATTGACTGGATCTGTTCCTCCCTGAATCCCAACGAGATACTTAGTGCTGTGCAAAAGCAGAGAGAGAGGCCGAGCCTGTTCCAAGCAGCTTCCTACCGCACAGAGTAACTCTTGTCTCTCGCTTTTGATTTCTTTGCTTTATAATGTATATTTTGAGAAATGGAGGCAAAGCCTAGGAGCAAAATTTCCCAGTGTGTGACTTTCTGACATATAATCAATTGTCTGCTCACTGACTACGGACTGGTTGTGCTAATATGTCCGTGAAGTCCTTCAATTTATCAGGCAGGGCAGCAGCATCTCTGAACCTAGAGCTGGCTGGCAATAATAGAGGGGAGCAAAGTAACTGAATATAGCCACTCTTTCCCAAAGTAACTTATCATTCAGTCTATATTAATGGATTAGCCCGTGCTGGGTTTTTCAGCCTCTGGCTAGCTTGCAAATTGTGCACTGTTTTTTACTCAGTGTGTGTGAAAAACAGAGTTTGGGTAGGGAAAATGTTAAGCAGTGTATAGTAATGAGGTGCTTCTAGAGAATATTTTTTGGTGGAAATTTTGAAAGAAAAACCTGGCAGAACTTTAAGGGTCAAAGCCTTTTCTTTTTGGTGGATTGGTGACTGCCTGAATCATCTAAAAACATTTAATTGTCTTACCCTGTGGGTATCAGTGACACAGGCATCACCCAGTTTTAAAGAAAGACCATGTTGGAAATCTTTTTTATATAATTAAACCACATCTGAGATGCTATCTGATAGACCTATCAGGAAAAAACTTCTCAGGGCATAAACGTGGACCTGATTGAATCTTGGAGTTTTAAAATATTTGCCTTTGGGACGCTCGGCACCCGTACGGGAAGCAGGCAAGGAGCTGGGATATAACGGCTCACTGGGTTGAGACATGGCAAGAGGATGGCAGCAGCTGAGGTGGCCCAAGACACAAACTTACTCCAGTTTCTTCTCAACTTTCTTCCAAACCCGCAGCAGACCACAGGAAGGATGAGTTTGCCCTTTGCAAGCAGCGATGCTTTCCCCCCATTCTGCCCTTTAGCAATGACAATCAGAGCGTTTCTCTGTCGAGACTTTTATTCTTTGTTCCTTTGTTTTTTCCCTTGCTCCCTCTTTATTTGTGTGCTTCGAGGAATTTAGCTGGAGAGGGAGTTTCACCAAAGGAGGTGAGCCGAGCAGCCCTCATCTGTGCAAACTTTCCAGGGCAACAGCCCCCAGTGCAGCTGGAGTTTGGACTAGATTAAAGAAAAATATTATGGGGATTTTTAATTTCCCTGTGTGGAGCTGGGAGATGAAGAGCCACCACGAGAGAAGTTTGCCAGGGGCAGTGAGTAGATGAGAATGTCAAGCCCAGTGAGAAACTACTGAGAAGTACTGGAGCAGCATTTTTATTCGAAACGAGTTCTCATCTCCAGCACTTGCCGCTCCGGGCACTGAGCTGGAGTACAAAATGAGATCCCCAGGGTCCTACCAACAGGACAACATCTAAAGAGACCCACTCAATTACAATCGTACGGCTGTTGTCACTCCCAATCTCCCCACGTTCTCCGCGTGAGGGGAATGAAACATGAGGACGGGGGCTCCACTGCCTGCTGCCCCGTGCAGGCTGCGAGGTGGGGAGGAGTGTTTATTGGAGTGATGTCAGGTGTTTCTGGAAGCTGCTGCTAATGCCACCCTCTTCCTCCTCAGTTTGCTGTGTTATCCATCATCTTTCAGTGGCTACAGCAAGTACACCAGATTTTTATCTCCTAGGCCCTGAGTTTGTGTCACCTGGCTTTTTATAATGCCTCTAGTCTTGATGGAAAATAATTTCCAAAAGCACTGACATAACTCAGATCCTAAATGCCACCTTCCAGCAGGATTTAGGATCCTGCATACCATTTCAGGTAAAATTCAAAGGGAATTAGTTAAATCAGGGCCCTGCACAGAAAGGCTGGACATCCCCTCCGTCCCTGCCTGCACGGGGATTCCTGTGCAGACTCTAGACTTTCGCAATGAACGGCCCAACAGGAGTCAGTCAGTGCAGGTGGTACCAGCATCCGCGGTTTAAGATTTCTAAGATGAAGAGAGTCCGTGTGATATATTCCCATTATCTTTTCTGCACTAAGAGCATCCTCTTGCTCAAGGTACTGGGGATTCACTTCCTAGCATACGTGCTAGCATACATCCCAGAAGCACCCCCAGTTGATCAAGCTCAAAGTAGAACAGAAAAAAAATGCCAGACAGTTTTGACATGACTTTTCACGTCATAGTTTCTCCTAATTGTTCAGTGAAAAAATACTTTTTTTCAAAACTTAAAAAAATACGTATTTTTAGTGTCCTCTGCTATATAGATATGAACACATGATTTTGATGATTTCAACCAAATTTGGCAGGAGGAAAGGTGTCCCAGAGTCTCCTAAATGTTCTGAGGAAAAGGAAGGCTGAACTAAGGAACCCATATGGGTGAGACTCCTAATACATGCCCCAAAGTGGGAGCAAGACTCACCTACCTTTTCAAACACCCATCTTTCAAGCTTACCTCCCTCTCCTACACCAAAATCCTGGGACACAGATGCAAAGGAAGCCAAATTTCCTCAATTTCTTCTTCCTGCCAAACATTCAGGGAGTGTCTGGCTAACACTTGGGATTTTATAAACTAAAAACAAGCTGAAGGCTTAAACCCCTGTTGCAGATCAAAATGCCAGAGTGCTTTGGTGCTACTCAGTCCTTCCCATTGCACTGGTTAACTTGAATTAGCTTGTTCGAGAATGATGCCTTTTATCTGGTTGTCACATGCATGCTTAGTGTGAACAACAGCAAGAAGAATAGCAGAAGAATAAAGGCCTTTGATGGGGATTTATGAAGGTCAGGTGCCTTAATTTTGCAGGGGTGGAAGTGTGCACTCAGAGGGCCCATGGGAATGTGTTCTTGGTGGGCACCCGTAAGTGCAGAGACCTGGAGGAAACAAAGCAACTAAGGGGAGAAGAGGCAGTTCCTGGGGGAAGACAAGAAGCCAGATGCACCTTTACTGAGGGGTCTCTCCCCTTCAGGACCAGTGGATCTCTAGGATTTCTCCCTAAAGCAGCAAACAGGCAGATTGAGGGCTGGAAGGGCATGGACAAACCCATGGTCGAATTGTCAGGTTACTACCAAGGTTTGGTTTCAGAGGTGCCTTGAGGAGCCATTTCAGATGCTCCATCGCTGGCTGGTTATTGAGTGCTAGGTTGACACAAAGCTTTTGGATGGTTGACAAGCTTTTGGAAGAGGTGAGACCAGCTCCATCAGCTCTGTGGGCTTCCCAGCCAGCACAGACATCTTGCATCCATTACACCCATCAGGAGAGACTTCAAACCCAAACAAGATTAGCATTTGCCTGCAAAACCCCGACCTGTGGGGTCTGTTCAGTGGAGATGGTGCAAGTGTGAGAACCACAGCAGATGACCATGGGGAGAAATACCTTAGACCTCACTGCTAAATAAAACTGGTATGTCTTCCTTGAGATCTTGGGACTGGAGTTGGGATGGGCCAACACTTCTTCAGGGCCTGGAAAAAGGTTGGTCAAAGGGTACCTTGGGATTTATAGACAGGCAGCGGGTGGGTGCGGCGGATGGAGGGAGACATTAAATGAAGAATATGTCCAGGTTGTCTATACCTGCAGGGGAGAAAAGGCCGCAGCCGAAGGCACTGTGGACTCCCTTTGCTTTGTTGGTCCTGTCAGCAGGTTTTTGCTGCACTGGCTACTGTTTTCCCTTGATAGAGCTCCAGCCCCAGCACCCAGGAGAAGGAGAGTACACCACCAAGGGTCACACTGAATTGTTTAGGACAGGGACTGGAAATGGCCATGCCTGCTGCTTTAAGGAGAGAAGCTAATGATCTGATTCCTGCTGGTAACATGTAGTCGCATATGCCAGACTCCTTGTTGGCTCCATAATCTCCCTTGCACCAACTGATGTGCAAGGAGACCCCTTCCTCTCCTTCCCCCCCTTCTCCCCCTTGGCTCTGCTGCTCTCTTCCCCCTTTGCCGAGGTCACAGAGACATTTCCTCCAGGTCAGTCTCCCGCTGGACCCTCGCCAGGTCTGCAAAAGCTACAGTAAATATCAGCTCCTTCTGTCACAGGAGGAAAGTGTCAGTGATGAGTGATGGAAAATGTATGTAAAAGAAAATGGGGCAGACACTGGGTAACAGAGGGATCTAGGGACTTTCTTCTTGCATGCTCTCTTTCCCATGCCTGTATCTTGTTCCCCTTATCTCCACGGTAAGTTGTGCTCCTTCCCAGCACTGCAGGATGCTCAAAACAAAACTATGATTCTCCTATTCTGTCCCAATTAGAAGGACTGCAGTGCACACATATCCTTACAGGAAAGACTGCCCTATTGAAGGCTGCTTGGCTCCAGCCTTAAAGCAATTTAGCAGCCTGCCATCTTAAACTGTCTAATGACAACTCTTCAAGCAATTGGAAAATTGCGCCTTCAGTAAACTCTCCAGCTGAGTGAGAGGCGGTTTGTGTTTCCTCCACTCTCTCGGCAGGGCTTGGCACTCACAACGAAAGTCAGCCTGCTCTCCGTGCACTTGGCATGGCATTAATGCAAAGGCAGGATGCAGAGGGTGGGCTGAAGACTGTCCAAGGCTACATCTATACTATTAAATAAAATGGGCCAGGGCTTGCTCCCTGGCACAGGCAGCAGCTGGCAAAGCTTACATGCCCATGCATAGCTCTCCTCCTCAGGACAGGACGGCTGCATCCAAACCACCCATCGAGGATGTCTCCTTGGCTCAAGCATCAGCCTGAACTTGGGCTCATGGCAAGAGCTCAATGGCCAGAACTTGGCCAGGGACTGTGCTCCCAATGGCCTGGCCTGGCTGATCTCAGGACATGTTGGGGAGATGCCTCAATTTACCGAGTTTGATGATGTTTAGGTATCCCGATGCTGGTTATCACATTTGCAGCCTTGGCTCCCTGTTGCTTTGCTGGAGGAGTGGACAAAGCAGTGTGTGGTGGGTTAGCACCTACTAATGTTTGCTGTGCAGCACGTTTAGAGGCTCCAGCTGGGATGCTGGGGAGATACAAATGCATAGGAGGGATGTATCCAGCTCCATCATTGCTTTGCCATAAAACTGGGTAGAAATGGAAAAAAAGATCCGAGGAACTCCATCATACAGGTGGGGAAATGAGGCCTAGAGGGAGACAACAACTCCTGGAAATGCTGGAGGAGAATGACCATAAGGATCTGTGCTGTTATGTTTTGCTACGAGTTGGATGCTGGCTGAGGAGACATGGGGCAGGCAAGGCTGGGGTTATTTAATCTCTAATGAAGCTGTCAGTGAAGCAGTGATCAGAGTACACTCACTTCCCAAAAGTAGGCTAAATCTGGCTGAAGAGATTACTTTTCCTGACACATTCAAACCTGCCTGGGAATCTGACAGCATTCTTGCCCGAGGAAAGAAAAAATGGATAAGAGACATGGTATATTATGTGTAAGGTCAGGGCAGTATGGAGGCTATGGGAAGACAGGCAGTGGAGGGTAAGTCTTCACCCCACGACCACGAGGAAGGCGCCTGCTCTGGCTCAGCTCGCCTACCACACTCTGCCTCTTTGCATGCCCATTGCACCCTTGGGCAGACTCCAATGGACACCCTTCCTGCATCACCTTTGTCATGCAGAAAGTCATCCTCACCATGGGCACTGGAAACAAATTTCCAGGTCACTATGGGTGTCCTGTCCTTCCCGCAGTCGGCTGGAGCTAGCATTGGAGAAGGGGAGCTGGGAGGGTGGGAAGTCTCATACCCTGATGGGGGAAGACTGGGATGCAAAGCTACAATGATAGTGGATGGGTGATGTAAGCAGGGTGTAGCATGTCTGTGTCGGCAGCTGACTTGGCTGGAGACAGTGGTGGTAAAATCAGCAGAGCTCCGTGAAACGAGAGAGGAGAGGGAAGAGCATCAGGGATGTTGATTGAAAATGGCTTGGCATGCTTACAGAATTCAGCTAAAGTACTTTGGCCAAAGCACTTTGGCCAAGGCACTCAACTGGTGTACATCAGGATGGGTTTCTTGTTCACAGGTCAAGTAAGTGCAGAGGAAACACAGAGAGCTGTGTTCACCTCCAGTTCTCCAATTGCAACTCATCCCTGGTACAATCTGTAGCAGTCTTGTCCTACGAAAGCACACGGGAGCAGCCCACCCCCTATCTCAGGGCTGTGATGGGGAGGGGTAGGGGAGATAAAGACAGCGTGTGGGGCTGTCTGCCAGCAGTCGTGCTGCCAAAGGGATGTTGCACGGGAGGATGGCTATGGCGTCAGCTGCACCAGGGCAGATGTGCTCAGCCAGCTGTGGGACCCTGCTGGGGGACCACAGCCATCACTTGCTGCCACTGCACCCCCCCTCTGCATGGGCCATGGCAGCCAGAGTCAAGGCCTGAACCCAAGGAGGGTTTTGGCTCCAGCTCTGCCCACTGTGGCTTGGACTCCACAAGGCAAACTGATGAATTCCCAACCTGATGCTGGAGCCAAATGATCCTGCAATTTGGGAAGAAATTTGACTGCACAGCCTGGCTCGAGTGTTATCACCCCAGTCAGCTCCAGGGATGAGCAGAAACTGGAGCTGGGCCGAGGCCAGCGAGACCAGCGTTGGGCTGAATGTGCATCTCTGCAACACTTGGAGCTCTGGCTTTTATCTGTATTTCTTTACAGCTTATCATGTTTGCACTAGGGCTCCACAGATAACAATCTATTAACAGAAAAGTGAATTAGATCACTGCCTGGTTATTTCACGCAGCTGAGGCCAAACTGCTCTTGTCCATTCAGGAAATTTGTGTTACTTTATTCTCTCTGTGCATGAAAGCATGTCAGACTAATTACCTCCCGTCTCATTCAGCCCGGGCAACTCCGAAACGTTTGCGAGGCAGGAGGAGAGCTATAACCTCATTAGAGCATGTTATCGTAAGAGATCAGACACTCGCAGGGGTTAGTTGTGACGAGCCATTCACAGATGTTTTCTTTTGAAACTACAAAAGGGGAAGAGCACTCTGAAGCCGGTGATGGGAAGCCTTGAAATAACCCCCTCCGGTAGCAAGGACCGTAAGCAGGTGCAGAGGGTTGCACCCTGCTCTTCACTTGGTCTACAAGGGGCCAGAGCAGAGGGGGCTGCAGGGAGCGGAGGGGGCTGCAGGGATGCAGCATGAAGCTTAACACCCTGAAATGGTCCATTCCTCACCAAACCTCAGCATCGGGAGAACATTTTCCGAACGCGCAAGTGAACGTGTGCCAAAGCAAACAAGACCTTTCGGGCAGCAGATAAGCTGTCAGCACAGGGTGAGTGCAGCGGGCTGGCAGGCAGCAGGCAGGGTGGGTGGGTTTGGGGTGTGATGGAGCCTAGCTTTGCTGCCACGCAATCCCTTTCCTGAACACTCTGGGGTCTCTAATCCAGAGATGCTTTACAAATGCTTTTTGGGTTTCTGTCTGCCCCCCCTCCACATCATGAATATTTCTGACAGAAGCAGAAACTTTTTCTTGCCCCCTAACCACAGCAAAATAAAATGTAAGCAAGCCAACCCATTATTGCAAGCCATTAACCAAATTAATGAAAACCAAACTATTTTTGGTTGCATGTGGACATTTTTCATTGAAAAGTCCATTTTATTCCATGTTAGGAGAGAGGCAATTTGAAATAGCCACAGACCTGCCAGGAGGAGTGACCGTGTGCGGGAGCAGAGCAAGCTGGCTGTGATGGGGAGGGCTGTCCCCAAACCCTGTGCCCGCACCTTGGAGAAGAAGCCTGGTCAGGACCAGCCATGCTGACGGGGAGTCAGGACCAGCTGGTCACGGCAAGTGAGCACCACCCTGCCACAACATCCACCATACCAGTGCTTTAAAGTTATAAGCAATGCATCTTCTTGCTGGTAGACAGGCCCTAAGCATTTAAGAAACACCACTGAGCAGCTTCCCAATGAATCGAAATCTCTTCACTTGTGTCAGAATAAACTTAAATGATCCCTTTTATTATTAGCGGTTGGAGAGAAGCTGAAGCCATTAATGTTTAATAAAGCCAGTGCCCATGAACAGCCCACTGCTGCTGCATGTGCCAGGCCCATCTGGCAAAGGCACAAATCCCACCTTGCCAAGGGCACCCAGGCAGGTTCTGGCAATTTATTGATGAAAGCAATTTAATGGGACGTTAATTTAAGTCATCAGGACAGAAATGTGCCCAGTCAAGACAAGGAGCAAAGGGGTTAATGCAGAGCTACCGACATCCCAGTCCCACGGGATGCATCCGTTGGAGCCGGTGGGATCGCAGCATGGGGATGTGAGACCTGCTGCTTGGGGAAATCTTGCTTGGTGGGACCATCCCAGCCAGACCTGCTGCAAATGGAAATATGACCTGAGCACTGCTTCAGCAGCTTCTTAACTTAATGTTCGTTTTGACCCCTGCTCTCTGGGAACGTGGCTGCCCCTAAGGCAAGCAGAGTCAGGACAGCCTCACACAACACCCACTCCTTTCCCCGTGCCTGCTTGGATTTGTGGGATGCGGTTTCACCCTCAGTAAATGATGAAGTGAAACAATGAAGGCCCTGATCCAAAGCCCTCTGAAATCAAAGGCAGGTTTGCGTTGGGTTTTTCTCTGCCTTTGACTTCTGCTGCTTTGGATTTCGTGATACTCAGCAATTTCCAGCAGGTGAGAGCTGAACAGCGTTGGGCACTAACCAGACAGTCTAGCTGAGCATCTATACATGCAGACATGCTTTAGCAATGCCTTCCAACAGTTTTGGCTGTTGGTTTGGTCCCATTCATCTCTTGACCATCGTCCAAGCTGAGGTCCTGGCTCTAAACACCACTAAAAATTGGAGAATTAGGCACAGGCCAGGATAAAACCCACCCAGCAGCTGTGCACACACATTCCCCTCCTCCAAACATTTGCAGGAGACACCAGTGCTAAAGTCATGGGCAACCTTCTGCTTCAGTTGCAGTACATATTGGTGAAGCCACAGTCCTCTTCCACCTCCAGTTTTCTCCCTTAGAGACGCCTGGGCAAACTCTGACTTTCAGATGCTGCAGCTGCAATTTGGAGCCAGCCATGCAACTGGCTTAATACTCAGGCAATGACCTTGAATATTGTCGTGCTTTAACCCCAGCCAGCAACTCAGCACCACGCAGCCGCTCACTCACTTCCCCCCCGACCCACTGGGATGGGGGAGAGAATCAGAAAAATAAAGTAAAGCTCGTGGGTTGAGATAAGAACAGTTTAATAGAACAGAAAGG
>JAVKLA010000073.1:39432227-39573527 GCA_034782735.1 Sagittarius serpentarius | reverse complement strand
CCAGCTTCCCTGTGCCCCTCCAGCCTTCTTGCTGGCTGGGCAGGAGAAACTGAAAAGTCCTTGATTGAGTCTAAACAAGACTTAGCAACAGCCGAAAACATCAGGGTGTTATCAACATTCTTCTCATACTGAACTGGGAACACAGCGCTGTACCAGCTACTAGGAAGACAATTAACTCTATCCCAGCCGAAACCAGGACAAATATGGTTGAGGGGGTTTCCTAGCCTGCTGGGTGCAGGGAGCTGTAGGTTTCAGCCTTCCCACTAGGGCCAGGAGGGACAGAAAAGCATAGGTATGGCTTTTCTTTTTCCTCTGTTTCCTTTTTCTAAGTTTTCCACTGGAAACTTTTCTTACAAGCGCATCAAAGACAGCCCAGGTAATGAAGGCCTGAGATGGAGGGTGGTCAGACTTTAGTTGGGCCAGACACACAAGCATTGGCTCTCAAGCCCTGAATAGAAACCATTCAACTGCTCCTGCTGTGGTGTGTGGAAAGCTGAGGAGCTCGTTCTCCTCCAGGACAGATGCTGTGACTGCTCACACCTCAGTACCTACAGAAAATACGAGCCCAGGGGATTCCCCTGACAGCTGCAGGAGGGTGGTATTTGAAGCAGAAGAGAAAAGGTTGCACACACGCGTGCAGGCAGACATTGACTGTGAGAGGAGAGCGGCTGTAAGATGGGAAAGGGAAAAGTCTGCTCTGATGGACACATCAAAGCCCAGAAATGGGCGAGGGAGGGTTCCCAGCGGCAGGACAAAAGGTGACTTTCGCAGCAGTGGAGTCGCTGAGTCTATCCCATTGCCCTCAGTCTCTGTTCTGGCTGGCGAAGCTGTTGCAAAACCGGCTTCCCGTCTAAGGCGCTGGCTTCGCATCAGCCTAGCACATGTACAGGACGCTTTCCAGAAATACAGAGCCAAGCAATGTCTGCAAACACAAAGCCTGAAAGAAGCCAGGCTGCTCCCAAACCCTTTTGGCTATTTGGGGAGCAGAGGCCACAAGGTGACAGAGGGTAGAGGATAGATGGCCAAGGGAGCAGAAGCCTACTTAGCCCAGGGGAGCCAAGAGAAACACAGGGGCACTGAAGGCACGTACCTCTTACGGTTGTGGAGTGATTTATTGAAAGCTTAAAGAAGGAATTGCCAGGCGCTCTTTGTTTCCATGGTACCATAAAAAATGGATGGGAAGTGACTGGGCTGTCTTGTAGTTTGAACCTTTCATTGGCATGTCGGGGAAGCCTCCAGAGGATGCCTCGAGGGCATGAGAACCGGCTGATGGAATGTGCTAGTTTGTTAATTTAATAGGATACAGTGTTTTCCCTTAACACTGCACATGCAAATCAGGGTGGTGAATCAGGTCAGCACATCTCCCCCGCCTTGGGCGTGCTGGGACCCCGCTCTCACATGACATCTCCTGAAGGATGCTGAGATGCCCCAGCCCCCCTTGCGGCACCCGGCAGGATCAGGCTGCGGGAGAGATTTTGGACTGCGAAGTGTCTAGTGGGAAAGGAGAAACAGTATTTCCGTGGTGTGAACGCCAGCCTGAACAACGTGGTGGTATGCAAGGCAATACCAGCTCTGCCGGCTGGAAGAGAACAGACCGATGTGCGAATTGATAGGAGTATTAAAAAGTGCAGGTTGTATGTGGTTCATTGGGGACTTTATCAGTGAATCCTTCTAGATGATTAAGGAAAAGGCATACCTGATTTATTTGGGATTAGTAAACACTGTAGCATTTTCAAACGAAGCTACAGAATGCCACAGCCAGGACATGAGTCTCCTAAAGCTCACAAGGTGCTTCTTCAAATCCCACAGAATGGGTATCAGCCTCTAATAAATTGTACACACCATTTTAGAGTCCTTTCTGTAAAACTGTAGTATTTTGATCCCCATTAAATTCCCCTAATGTTTCCAAAAGGACATTGGTGAATCTGACATAAATAGTGTGTGTGATTGCACGCATACGTCTGTGTGTGCATATGCATCCTAAAACCCAACGCAAGGGTCTTTGTCTCATCTGTCACTAGAGGTGAGTCCAATCCTTCTATTGAACTGAATGACTAAGGTCCCATTCTGGGAAAGGTTCAGTCCTGTCACAGACACGAGCTCTTCAGGGGATAAACATAATCCAAATTTAATTGAATTCAGTGGAGCTTTGCTCATTTAAACCAGCCAAAGACATTTGAACTCGCTGATTTACCCGGTCCCTTCTCCCTGCTGCAGCCAGGAGAGGATCCCAGCTGTAGCCTTGCTCTGAAATACCCGGGACATCTGCAACCAGTGTCCTCGAGCAAGTATCATTTCATACTTCCTGAGGCTTATGCAGCTGTCCTGCAAAGCTGCAGTGTGACACTGGGCATTGGCTTCATGTCAGCGATATTCCTGCGTGGTGGCGGGGGACTCCGATGCTGGCACTGATGTGCTTTGACTACTCTTTGGGGAAACGATCTAGCGGATCCAGCCTCGGCACATCCTTCACCTTGCTGCGGTCTCCACCACATACGAATGCCTCCTGTGTGTGGGTGGCTGGGCTGGCCTCACGCCAGCTACGACGAGCAGCCAGCCAGTTTCATTTTCTGTTGCCTGATGGCTTTGTGCTCGTCTTCTTCTCGCTGTATCTTGTGCATTCCCAGAACACATGGCTGGGTTTCAGGCCCTTTCCCCTATGCTGGAGCTCTGCTGCTCTACCAGCCAGGGAAAAAAAAATGGTGAGACATTCCCATCAAGCTGCAGAGGCAAGATCTCATGGTGTGGTTTGTTTGGTTTTTTTTTAATGAGGGAAGGAAATTACAAATTTCTATTGAGAACTTGCTGTTATGTGGGAAGCGCTCTCCTTGAACTCAGACTTTTGTTCTCAACCGTACAGACCTTGAGGATTCTGGAAGAGAGGTTTCATGCTTTGAAGGAACTCCACCAACCTTCCCCGTGTCACCCCAGCTGCTCCCAGTATGAGCCAGGAGGATAAACACAAAGTGAGAACCTTTTCTAGGGAAAAAAAAAGGAAACAACTGTCACAAAAATCTGACTGAAACTCATTCCCAAACAATTCGGTGCCAGCTGCACAGCAGGGAAGTGTACCCAAACGGACAGTTGCAGCAGTCGTGTTTGATCTCTTACACAGAGGAGGCCAGAGGCTGCATCAGTGCCAAGTCCTGCATTGCTACCAATAGCTCGCAGCTGAATGGGACTCTGCTCCTGGCAGAACGAGTGATCTCAATTTAATGACTAGGTGGTGAAGAAAGTACCACCCCTCTTTCTAATCAGCGATTAAGTCCTTTTGGTTTTGCATTTACTTCATCTGACTTCCATCGTGTGCTTCCCTGTGGCTACATCTGTATTATGGTGGGTAGCTGTAGGCTTGAGTTAGCAGAGCTGAGTGTCTCTGTCATTTCTGGGGCATTTCCAAGCCAGCTAAAACCAGGATATGTAAAAGCCCAAGCTAACTGCAAGTGCACATCCAGGCCACACAATACCCACTCAAACTGGAACCAAGTGCTTGAACCTTTTGGAGTTCCTCCAACAGTTGTCCTGCTTAGGGATGGCGTCTTAAGTAAGAGAGGCTATATGACAATCTGTTTAGGGAAGTGAGTTTTAGATGTGCGCAGACTGCCTGCCCTGGAATAGAGTGTGGATATAACCAAACACATTTCAAATGATCCTGACAGCCACCTTTCTGTGACACCAGGATGTATCGTATAGATTGTAAAACCTGCCTAAGAAACAAGAGAAATTAGCCTGATACTTTTTTTCAGCTGCTGTTCCATTGTGTAAAACACTTTTTGGTCTGTTTGCACTATGTACTCATGCATGAAGAAGAGAGTGAAGTGCAAATCCATCAAAGGAGATATTATGAGAGGTTTTTCAGCAGCGTGACTGCAACAGGATTGTACCGTAGCTCTGTAGCACACTATGTGTGGGATGCTCCAGTACAGCCATGGAGACAGATGGCTAGTGCAAAGTGAAAAAACTAGTTGCATCAAACACACTATCCAGCAAGTGCTCGTCAGGGTCCTATGCAAAGCATGGCTAATCTGCACCTGCAAGTCCATATGTATGCATCCCATCAAGCATTCTCAGCCATGTCCCTGGAGTGACAGCAAATCCAGACTTTTTTTCCACGTACATTTCTACTCCAGAGGTTTTGAGAGGATGTACCGCATCCTCTAGCTATGCATTCCCATCATGTGTCCAGTTTAGTGTCCTCTCCAATATGTGGCACTGGCCTCTGCTGTGTGATGGATACCAGACAAAGAGAATTAACCATTCCTCTGTTCTTATTTAGTTAGGAAGCAGTAACCTTTCAGTGCTCCCTGATGTACCAGATATGTCAGAAGATCCCACTCTGACTTCAAAGGAATGTCACAGGAATAGGAAGCACAGAACCAGCAGCAAAGCAATTAGTGATACGATCTGGTAGAGCAGTTCCCCTGCTCCACTTCCTAATGCCACTTAATGTGTTTCCATTAATGGTAAAATGTGTTAAAAGAGATCGGACACTGAGAAATGAACTCCCTCCTAGAAAGAATTGGACACCACTTTGCTGTGGATTCACAGTGAAAAATCTGAAAACCCACAGCTATGGATTCACAGAAAAGTGAGGCAAAAGAAATGAAATCAGCACAGGGAATGCATTTAAAGCCTGCACATTTTTCTCTTGCATGGATATTTCCCATGCAAGTCAGTTTATCTGAGTTTAAATATAAGAGAATTAAACTCTCTGCCTGAAATCCTGCTCTCGCTGTACAGTGGGACATAGGCAATTGGTAATATAAATGTAAGTAGTCCCAGAGCAGTGGGAAAAGTAAAGTCTGTCTTTCCTTAACTATATGTATCCTACTACAGTAACTATAGTTCTTCTACGGTAAGAGAGAGCCTGTGCACTGATTTGTCACTCATGTTGATGGATTAGCCAGTTCTGCATGCTAAATGGCCAGCTGGCCACCGCCAAACTTTTCTGCTTGCTTTTCCCTTGTTTGCTAATAATCCATTGCTCTCTACTAGCCCAGGATGTGTGTAGCCAACACCTGAATATGGTACACTCTGCTGATAGGGAAAATACAGAGAGGATTTGCACTGCCGAAGTCCTGTTTCTAAGCCCTTCTAATACCCCAGCCCTGTCCCTGCAAAGCTGGGCTCCTGCTTTACACCAAGTGCAAGGTGCTCTTTCAGCACGTGTAGGAGCATTTCAGGGCACCTTTCTCTAAGAGGAGATTTCACCTGACACCACCACAGGCTAAAGAGGGACAAGGAAGAGGACAGGCACCCAGCTCAGCTGTCTTGCTGTTATCCTGTTGATTCGGCACTGCAGAGACCCAAGTGAATGGCAGGAACATCAAGAGTGCAGGAATGCCCAGGTGGTGGTGGCCTTGCCTGGTCCTTCAAATCTGGCCCTTACTCTTGATTTTGGGAATTGTTTTGATATTGGTGCACATGCCTCTGGGGAAACATCTCCCCCCCTAATATGTGAGGAAGAAGGAATGATGGGTGGTGGGATTGTTGTGGACAGCAGGTTCACCCTGAACTGAATGGAGGTTGTTCTCCTGCTGCCTGTGAGGAGGAGTGAGATCTACTTACAACAGCCACATCCAGGCAGCTTTAGTCCATTTATATTATGTGAAGATCTGAACTCACATCTGCGTTAGAAGTATGTAAAAACTGGAAGCCTGCTTGCACTGTCCACTGCTCTCTGTTATTTACTGCTCTGGTGTTTAAAGGCTCTACAGGCTTAAAGCAGACAACAAAAAAAATTCATCCAGCAAACTACTTCACAGAGTGAATGTAATCAGCCCAATAAACCACATTCGTGCTACCCATGGGTGGAAGGTTGGATGCTGATCCTCTCTATGGGACCCCTCAGATTTCTATGCAACAAAACTGCCTAAAGTCCCTGTTTGGAGACACGAGGTGAAAAGGGTTATCGCCCCCCCTCCTTCGACTTTTCAGACTGTGAGTGCTCCAGGTCAGGACCTGCTTGGCTGTTTGTACAGTGGTTCAAAGGGCGCTGGAGCTTTGCTACTCCTTGCAGGGGCAGCACCGTGTCTGCTAGGTTAGCATGGACTGGTTTATATTTTCCTCAGTCCTTTCCATGCCCTGATTTCAACATCAAACAGGAATTAATCCCATAGCAAGCACAGGGATGGTTTCTTACTGTTGCCCTACGTGATGGGCAAACCCTGCAGCCATCAGGGCATCGTGGCTCGCCCTGGCCATGGAGGGTGTGGAGGATGCTCAGCATCATGCCAGGATCAGAGTTGGCCCCAGCGTGAGGCCAGCCTGACCCGATTCACCTCCCCGCTCCAGCGAGGAAGGTGTTGCTGGCGCTGAGGGGGAGCAGAAGCAGCGGGGAGGAGAGGGGGATGGAGGGAAAACATGCACACCGGCATCTCTGCAAACGAGGGCAGCCAGGGACAACGCCTGCTTGTAGGCAGAAAAAGAGGAAGGGAAGATGGAGCGAGGGAAGAAATAGAAGATTTCTTCCAGGAACAAAACCTGTAAATGAGAAAGGTGCATTTCCCCCAAAGCCTTTTTTTGTCAGCATGCAGGAGGCACGAGCTCGCTCTTTCTTGTGCAGGTGTTTAGTGAGTCTTATGGCTCACACAACAGATTTCAGCTTGTGGCTCTTCCAGTTCCCCTCCTTTTTCTCCCTAAAGTGCCGTCCATGCGCAGCTTTTCATTCTTTGCATCTCCAGCTCTAATTATCTTTTCTCTCCTGCTGCTTCTGATGAATTGCTCCATTTTTTCATATCTTTGGGGCCCTGCTGCTTCTTGGGGAGCTAGGCTACAGAGTTACATTTCTCATCTCTCTCAGTCATTATGAAAGACAATCTTCTCAGATGAGGACATTCATTAAACTGATTTGGAATGCTTGGTCTATCTTCACTATGTGTGTTTGCATTAGTGTGGAGGAAATAATTAAATGGACAGGAAGTGCAGGCTGGAATAATAAGAAAGAGTGGTCCTAACCTTAGGAAATCTGCGGCCAGGGTACCCATTTACTTTTTAATAGGTGTCTACATCACTGCTATTATAAAACATATTTGAGTGTTTTCTTCTCCTTTACTCTAGTGTCTTTGCATGTCAGGGTGTGTGGAAGACACAGGCGATGAGACCCTGCACGCAGAACTGTGTTCCCCCAAGTCCTGACGTCACTATAAGACCAGGACATTTAAGAAATCATTAATGCAGATATGGTGGGGGAAGGAAGAATGCTTATTTGCCCTGTGACTTTGGACCTCTTTAAGGCTCCCAGATCCCAGCTTCTCTCCACAGCCAAACTCAAAACTTTTTCCACCATAAGAGCTGAGATGAACTTGATTCCAGAAGACGGGGATTTAAGGGAGAAAAATATGGAGAATATGAAAGAGATGACAGTGCCAGGAGTGGCTTTTTATTCTGCTGGTGGAGTCGGCAAGCAATCCCAGAGATACACTGCAGTGAAGGAGCACAAGAGTAGGGTGGTTTCTGTGGGGACGTCGGCATAGATCTGGGGGCCATGAAATCTCACCTCTGCCACAGCCTCTCTGAGTCAGGATCAAGCCACCTCCTCTCTCTGTTGCTCATCCCCAGTAAAAGTCTGTTAACACTTTTACCTTTTTCCTTCTTCATGTATTGGTTTTGAAGTGCCTTGGGGCAGGGATGGCTTTTGCGGTGCACAGCACCTGATGCACAGCAGCCCCAAATGAGGTTTGGATGGTGCTGGTGCCACAGCCAGGCTATGGGAAAAACTTGGGTTATTCAGATGCCGCTGAGGTCTCTGCTTGCCCTTGGAGGTGAAATGGCCGCAGGTTGCACAAGCCAAAGGGAGGCTCACAAGGCCCAGGAGAAGCAGGGCACAATTAGTCTGGCCTGACTCCACGCTAATGTGCCTAATTGGCTCTGCGCTCGTGTGTCTGCGGGTGAGCAGCCCTGCGGGCATGTGTCTAGCAAAGGAATCAGGTTCACTTCAAGGCTTTGCAAATAAATGGACTGCCTTGGGCTGAATTACACTGTGATACCAAGCCAGGACAATTTGTGATACCAGTTAGAGATTCACAACTGGCTGAAGACCAGCCATGAAAAGGACTGTACCAGCTACGACCTCACCAGTTCCTACAGCCTCCCTCCTGCCGTGGCGTCTGGAGAGGCTTTCCATCAGGCCAGCATTGCTGGTTCGTTCCGTCCCTTTGCAGGATCCCCGCCCCAGGTCCCCGGTGGGGCCGGAGAGCAAGATCTCTCAGCAGAAAAGAGGTACATGCAGGTACCACAGAAGGGTGGTGCGAGAGGAGCCAGAAAGTGCAAGTTTCACACTCTGTGTGACCTGGTGCGCTTTGTGTCAGCCCTCTGGCCGGGTCGCCCTTGCTGAGGACATCACAGCGGTATGACATCCCTGTGTGCATGTGCTCCCCATGTGTCTCAGATAACAGCAATGGACTTTGAGAGTGGGATTCAGCTTCCTTTAGGCAGATGTCTGCATCTCAGGCTGCTGTCCTTGCCCCTCAGTGGAGACTTGGTCAGTGGTGTCCAGGGTTCAGCTCTTCCTAAAGGAGGTATCTCCAGTGGGGCAAATGGATAACACATTAGAAATGCTTCTCACTCTGCATTGTTTATCAAGGGAGCAGGAATGGCTGGCTCAGGTGGAGACATCCAAGCTGCAGGTATCTAAACTTAAGCTGCCTAACGTGACAGGCAAGCTACTGGGTCTGGGATGGCAAGGCTGGGGGTGCAGAGCATCTGCTTTGGGATACTTTGGCAACAGGAACCCATTAGCAGGCAGACAGGAGGGGTTTTGTTTGAGAACAGTGTGACATGCGCAAATATTCTTGTTCCAGCTCCCTGCACCAAGAGAGAAAATGTGAGAGAGTGCGTGAGAGTGTGTGTGTGTGTGCGTACACGCCAGTGTGGGTGTGAGAGAGACAGAGACATCCAGGGAGAGGGAGGGTGGGAAGCAGGAAGAGATGATTTAGTACCGCTCGCAAGGTACGTCCTGTACTTGCCCCCTCTCCAAGGTCTTGGCACCAGCACATTTCTCTGCAGAGAAGCCAGAGGTGCGTTCCTCCAAAGTGATACTCTATCAAACAGGAAAGCCATTTACTTTCTGCTGGCTCTGCAGATTTTCAGTGCCTGCAACTGCAGACCTAAAAGTTTATCTTACTGGAGGAATTTATATGGGGCTGTGAGATGGGCTGGTGTTATATGGCTCTAAGTAGTTACATGACGCCTCTGTGGGCTAATAAAATGGTATTAATTGTATTGCTAAGGTTGCATTTTAAACATTAAATTACAGATGGCTTGATAGCATCGTGAAAGCCAGCATCTTGACGTGACCTAACCATTATCTATGGAAGTGGCTAAAATGCCTTTTTACAATGTACTCTGGTTGATTTAATTCTTTGAGGTGACACTTCACATTAAATTATTTCCTCAGGCAGAGGGAGAGCAGTGAGGGCTTCTCCTTTCTCCTTCCTTTTCTCCAGCATCCCTGCTCTCTTCCTGTGCTGTTTCTGAGCTGCTCTTAACCTCCCCAGTTTACTTTAGCTTAGAAATAGCAAATGGGGGGGGGGGGAGGGGGAGGAACGGACACAAGCCCAGATCACATACCATTCCCCACTTTGTGCCGTGCATCTCTGATGGTGCAGAAGAGAGGACCCTGCCAGGCACAGGGAGCAGCGGCAGCAGGAGGTGTGGGATTGCAGGGAGAAGCAGAGAGCAAGCCCCGACACAGTGGGAGTGGGTGCTGTACCCTGGAAGGGTCCCTGCCCATGTCTGTCCCCAGCCCAAAGAAGAAATCAGAGAGGGAATGCACCAGTCCCTGTTAATCTAATTAAAGGGGTCAGCCCTAAAGGCCAATTACAACACAGCCAGTGTCAACAGCAATTCTTCCCTCGCTGGCTGTTTTAGGGGCAAGGGGCAGGGCTGGCAGCAGAGCCTTTTGGGGCTGGGAACGGTGCGTGCTGCCAAGGAGGAAGCACAGACAAATAAGAATTTAGTGGTTTCGCTTTTTTGTGGGTTTTTTTGTTTGTTTTTTTAAAGGGATTGAGGGATTCATCACTAGAGGTGACCAGCTAAGGAGAAGATAGACACCCCCACTGTGTCGGGCGAGTCTCCCCCCCGGCGTCCCGCTCCCCTGTGTTATGTACCCTGGTATTTTCCCACGTGTCTCCTGCAGCCGGCGAGGCACAGTGTCCCCGCGGGCTCTGCGGTGGGAGCCGGGCCGGTGGCACACTCCCATTGCAGCAGTGAGGGCCCCCGACTCGCCCCCCCAGCTGTGCAAGGTACAGCCGGCTGGTGGGGCGGCTGCGTGGGACCCCCGCCGTGCCCGGCATCCCACGGCTGATGCGTGAGACTTGGCAGCTCGGTGTTTTCAAAGCTGCAGCTCTGACGTGTCCCTGCTGACCCCGGAGGAGCAGCCGGCACGCTGCTCCTGCTCCCGGCTCCTGAGCTGCTCAGGGCCCCAGCTGGAGACCAACCCCCAAGGAGGTTTTAGAAGAAGCCCTTGGCTCACCCCAGGACTGATGCAGTCAAGCTGAGGGAGACATGAAACATATAGGAGAGGAGAGTTATACCTTCTGCCACCGTCACCTCCAGTCCCTGTGCAACGCTGCCCTGGGTGCAGCAGGGTGTCTGCTAGGATGGAGAGCCCCATGCCCACTTGGATTCATCCCACAAGCCGTGGGACCTCCTGCCCCATCGCCGCTCCTCTCAGGAAAACCTCTGTGCGCTGGCAGACACGGACATGAAACGCAAATCTCTGCGGCCAATGGCTCACGTAACGTACCCGTCCTCTGCTCACTGTGGCAGTGTGAAAACCCCAGTCGTGGCCTCTAGGAATCAGACAAAATAGGTAAAGGGCTAAAGCTTGTGGTCTCGTGACCTTGAATTTTTATACTAATAAAGCAACTTGATGGGGTTTTTATCAAAAGGAAAAAAATCCTTTCATAGGTTGCCGTCCCCTGATAGCATTTTGACATTAGAGACCCATCATGCCTCTTGTATTATGGAGTGCTAATTTATCTTAGAAGCCAGGAGCAGCTGCTCATGTTACAAGTGGGAATTTCTTCCCTTTGTTTTCCTCGATGTTGCTCTCCTCAACTTCGGTTCAAGGGTTGATTTAAGCGGATCTGCATTACAGACTGAGGAGATATTTCCAGTGAGGGAAATGACTAAACGTGGCATGTTTAATGTCTTTGGTGGATCAAGTTCACTAGTCATTTCTGGCCACTGTAATAAGCCCTGCTTTGTAGAGCTTACAGTCTGAGGGCTGGGTTTACCTGGTACAAAGTATACCCAAGAGAGTTACGCTGGTGCAAAATATATGTAAAAATCTCATCACGTTTATGTTCCCCGCAGCCCCCAAAGACCCCTGTTACAAAGCAGCTGCCCTAGGAAGCCAAACTGTTACACAAATCAGCCCAGAAAAGAAGAGCCCAGAACTGGAGCCCCAGTGCCCAACAAAACCAAGAATAACTTGAATATGAAGAGGAAAAAGAAAACCCTGACACAAACGTCCAGAGCACGATTCATGAGAAGTGTTTGGTAATAATGTTTAAACCTGATTTAAGAGTTTGAGGGCTGAGATTTCCTGGGAAACGTCTCTTCTTAGGGCATAGAGGAGCCATCCAGATGCCGGTGAGACGGCAGAAGGTGACTGCATGTACAGAAAAATCAAGTGTGTCCTTAAGGCAATTTGACTCTCCTGCATGACTTACAGAACAGCTTGTTAAGCTCTGAGCTGCTTTCCTTCCTCAAGAAAACATGGATCCTTAATTCAACCTGAAATCCCCTTTTGGGTGTCTGGGACCAGCAGCCCTTTGGTGAACAGGCCCAAGAGCTGTGGGTTTGGGGTCTGGATGCCTGGTTTGATGCAGGGAGGATGCCCTCTCTGGGATGGTGCTCCTGAGAGGAGAGAGCTGGTGACAGCAGTGCCGTGCTAGCTGGTCCATCTCGTGGTCTATGCAGAGGCTGCCTGGCTGGTCTGGGACGAGCCAGCTGGCCCTTCTGTTCGGGCAAGCGGTGCATGACTGGAGCCTGGTCCGTGCCCAGGCTCTGCTGGTCCGTGCAGTCTGGATACGCAGAAGCATGCCAGCTGGCTCCAGGAACACCACCGTGGGCTGAAGCACAGCTCCTAAAGGCAAAGAAATGCAACCCAAAGAGGCTGAATCCCTCCTTGACCTGCATGTTGTTGGGGAGCAAGGGTCAATTCCTCCAGAGGTAACGGGAGCTTCTTGCCCTGTTCCTACTGCCGTATCCCAAAGGGATGAAAGGCAAACCTCTGGCAAAAGTTATGGGGGAGTGTGGCCTCAGTTTTCCTAGGAAGCTTTAGAGACTTTTCCTTGCTGAGAGGGGGTTGCTGCAATCCTACGTGAACCGTAACACCAAGGCAGCATCTGCACAAAGTGCTGAGAAGTGAAACCACCGCTCCCCACCCAGCTTTCTTCCCCAGTTCCCAGGCTGACGGAGAGGGCTTGGCTCATCCTTGCGGCGGCATCCTCCTTCTGTTCCCAAGGTCTGCTCGCCCTCCTGGCTTCCTCTTTGTTCTTCAGACCACCAGGACAGAGACACATGCAAAGGCAGCCCTGCCCTGGCTCTGCAGCGGTGGTCTCCATCTCGCTTTGACAGAGGTTTGCAACCTTAAGAGCAATCCAGGATTTCCTGCTACCGTTTGCTGTTTCTGCACAGGCCTTCTGTGATTTGCTCAGGAACCCAGCAGATATCCGTCAAGGCTATGTCCTTTCCAGCTGGCATTTGGTGGGTGCCTCTGCCAGTTGCCGGTTGTCTATTAGTCACTCCCCCCAGCAGATTCATGGAGAAATGATCTGCTTCTTGGCCTTTTAGCAGCAGTCAGTTCATGCCTTTTTATGACCGATTCCCTCAATACCTCCTCTTCAGGTGGTGGCTTGTAATACCTTTATGGGGGGTTGGTATTGATGAGCATCTGTGACTACATGTGTTGTGCCTGTGCGTCTTAGTACACCACTGCTAGTACACAGCTAGTGACAACAAGCGGAGATCGCTCCTGTCGATGGGTGACCATCTAAAGATTTAGGAGGCTGGTTTGGAGCAGCATCTGAGAGTTCAGATGCTTCTCTGAAGCTTAGCCAAACCCCTTTGGCCTGGAAAATGAGCTGGGAAATATAATGAGATTAGGCTGTCGAGTGAGATTTACAGCTCATCCTTCTTCCAGCTGGGTCAAAAATACCACAAGTGCAGCATCTTTGAGAGTGCATCAGTGCCTCTGCTCTCAGGGTCAGGGAGGGGAGGACAGGTGGGGTTTCCTTTCAAGTCAGTGGTTGATTATTAGTTTGGGGGAAGTTCAGCTTGTGCTCCAGGCCCATGTGTAGCTGAGGCCATCTGCATGTTGATCGCACACCCTGGGGATGGGACTTACCCTGACCCCGATGACGAAGGCAACACTTTGGGGGTGGGGGGGGGGGGCCTGCAGATCTTGGGGACACTGCCCTAGTGCTGCTTGTCCACATTATTTGCAAGCCTGGTTCACAAGCTCCTTATTGAAACCAGATTTTGCCTCCAGACTCCAAGGGCTTTCCTTGCTGCTTTGCCCGCTGTGCTTCTAGCTCGGGTAAAGCAGTGGTGCAACATGGGGATCCTCCACTGCTGCTGCTGGCAACTTCCACCCTCTTTCTGTTCCTGTTTAAAAAGCTGGGTTAGCAAAGCCCTGCCATTTTAAAACTGGCTCCTTCTGACTGACCTGAGCTAGGGCTCCATCGCGTGAGCAGCACAGATACCAGAGAGGAGAAGGCAGTCAGCGACGGGGGGCTGGTAAAGTCATCTAACCCCTTCCAGCTGGTGCTAGAAAAGGGCACGTACCCGTGCCCTAAGCCTTCTCAGGCCGTACAATGGGGCACCTTTCAGGACGTTTGCATCAAGCCACAATCACTGTCGCTGTGAATCAAATCAAACGGGAATTGTGAAGAAGTGGAGAACAAAGCAGAAAATATCACTATACTGCTACAAATGTCTCTGGTGCATCCACATAGGCTCACTGGGTGATTCGGGTTGGAAGGGACCTTAGGATGTCGTTGTCAGTAGTATGTGCCGTTTTGGTCCCACAGCGCCAAAGAGGAAATAGGATATTTGGGAAAGGTGCATGGAAGGTAACAAGGTTGGCTGAAGGTCTGGAAGGAGAAATTCTCCAGTTTGGAAAAGAAATGGCCAAGGAAACCTACAAGAGAAGTCTAGAGAAGTCCAGAGGGATGGCTGACTTCTTGTTGTCTTGTCTAATAGAAGAACCAGGGGCACTGGACAAAATTAGAAGCTGGCAAGTTCAAAAGCTACATCCTCCCGCTGTCCTGCTCTGGGGTGTGGGTGCAGCCATGCTCCCCAGGGCATGATATGAGCTGTGAAGCTCATAGTGTGCCACCAAGCTGACCTTCAAGCTCGGCTGAAGTGGATGCCATGGGCTCACCATGGCTTTCAGACCCGGTTGCTTTTTTAACCCCTGTGCTGAAGACTTTTGAATACTGTTACATAATTGTACCAGTGAAACTACTATTTAATTACAAAAGCAAGCTAATAACCACTAAAGTCAGCAAATGCTGGCAGCTGCTGTGTATCAACAGTATCAGCCATCATCACAGCCCATGGGTATACCTAGGAAGTTCAACCACATCTGTTCCCAGTGGTTCCAGAAACCCAGCCCTCGTCGCTCTCCAGGTTTTTGTGAGCTCGTAGATCCCTGAGCAGGAGTGACACTGGAAACTGCTTTTCTGCTAGTGTCTGTCTTGTAGGGTGAATTTGCTGGCGTCCAATGAGATATAAACCCCAAAAGCAGCTTCTCCTGGGGGGGGGGGGGGGATTCTCTAGTGGCTCGTAAGAGATGAGCTCAGTATTGTCACCTTTATCCAGGTGCTTATTCTTAGGGCTGATGGGGGTCTACTGATGAGCTCAGGCTTGATTCAGACACAGCCAGACATAGAGAATGTGCACAAGTTGCATTTCCTGAAGAAAGCAGTGGAGAAACCCTTCATTTTGCACAAACTCCCGTTTTGGGCTTTGCAAGCATTTTCTCTTCCCTCATTAACTAGATAGCACAAGCTGCTCATCACCTGCTCTCCTTGTCAGGGCTGGTACTAGCATGACTTATAGCGCAATGGTTTATAGCCACAACAGCGTCTGAATTACTGATCATTCACTTTTATAGTGTACTGTGGGAGTAGGAAGCTTTTCTCCTTAAGAGCAATCATTTCTCTTAATAAACGCACCATGCAGCAGCTTGAGGGAGTAGAGCCCACACATCCACCCTGGTGTGGGACAAGCTCATGCCAGTGTCATCCCAGTTTTGGTGGCTGGGGCACAAAGTTACGTAAATTCCCCATCACAGCGGGTTTGCCCAGTCCCTCCCTTCAGCCTTCAACAGGGAGACAGAGAGATGTGAAATAAGAAAGTTCTTTTCTTAGTTATTCTGGATTCTGTGCATATTTTGCCCAACCCCTTTTATTTTGCTTTTCTTCTTTTTTTTCTTTTCTTTTTTTTTCCTTTTTTTTTAAACTATTTACTAAAGCAAATCAGCCAAACTGCTATTGAATTACAATTTTTTTCCCCTGGAATAAGCATCTTCCAAGCTCAAACCAGCCTGATTCTAACTTTTTTCAAAGAAACACTTTGAATTTTTCAGCTTGGCGCAGCCTTCAACTTCACAGTATATTTTGTTTCTGGATTTAACGGGATTTTTTCCAAACAGTGCTCAAAATCAAAAGCACTTCTTTTGTCTCCGAACAGCATTTTTAAAATTCTTGATTCATGGAAAATCTCCCAACTTTTGGCTTCCACGGCACAATGAAAGGAAGCATTTGGAAGTTTTGAACTTGCCGTCGGCGGGCAAAACCGGGTGTGTGAGCAGCTGCAGCTATTGAGAGCCTCTTCAGCAGCTGTGAGCAAGAGCTATAAGTCAGCTCTGTCCACATCTGCCATCACATAGTAGTATTTTTGCCACTTAAAGGAAGTTTTAGCATTCTTGTGTTCTGCAGATTGTCCTCACCTGGGCGCAGCGAAGCTCGTGGCCAGACCAGGCCTTTTGCAGGTGGACCGGAGTGGGTCCTCAGCTGCCCCACCTCACCTGAGCCTCTTTCTCTGCATGCAAGGGGATGTGGGTGACCCCAGCAAATGTCCCTTGGCCCGAAGGGTCTGTTCGTGGGGCAGATGGTCCCCATGAACCTGGGGCCCTCCATGTGCCATGTAGGGCTGCAGCCCGGTGGGGCGGACACGGAAAGCACAGCTGTGAAGGGGCGGCATTGCCATATCTGAACAGCTGGAAGCATCCATGTCCCCTTTGCTATTTCTTTCCCTCCCTCTTTCTCTCCATTTATTTACTTTTCTTCCTCGCTGTTTCTTTTTCTTCCTGTCTTTCTCTTTCTCTCTTGCTTTCCTTCTCTTTCTCCTTCTTTTTATTTTTCTCATTCTCTCTTTTTAAATTTTGTAATCTTTCTCTTTTCCTTTCTCTCTTTCTTTTTCTTTTCCTTTTTATCTTTCTCTTTCATTTTCTTTTCCTTTTTTCTTTCTTTTTTACTTTTCTTCCTCCTTCTCTTCCTTTTTCTTTTTTGTCTTTCTCTTTCCTTCTATCTCGCTCTCTTTTTATCTTTCTCTCTTCCGCTCCTTTTCCTCTGTCTTTGTGCATGTCTCTCTCTCCCCCTTTCCCCCTCTCTTTTTTCTTCTTTTTTTTCTTTCTCCTCCCTCCCCCTTCTTTCCCTCGCCCCACAGCCCCCTTTGGCTGTGCTCCCCAGCACTCTCGCCAGGATGCCGCTGTCTTTGCAGCCATGCCCGAGGCATCGCAGAGCTGTGGATGGGCCCCTGGGCTGGCAGCGCCTCAGAGCTCATTTGTGAGCAGCAGGGTGCTTTAATCGAGGACTTCCCACCACCACCCGGACTCCCATCCTTGTGGGAGGACAAGGAGAGCAGTGATGTGAAAGGGAAGAAATTATCCCAGGGGCTGAACCATCTCTCTGTTTGTCACCTTCCTGGGAGACCGGCCTTGTCCCAGGGCAAACCCCCTTTCTCCCCACTCTGGCCAGGGGTGGATTTCCTTGGGGCTGTCCCCACCCTGGCAGCCCCTTCGCCAGCCCTCCCCAGCAGGTCCAACCCACCCCCAGCTCTCGCTCTGGCCGGTGCGTTCAGGGCACAGAGGTGCTTTGGACTCGTGAGGTGCAAACAACAATCTGCATCCTTCTGCGATGGCTCGGAAGGCGGCTGGCGGACTAATTTAATATAGCTTGGTCTCAGTTCTTTTAATTATGTCTTTATAGTCTTTTAATTAGCCAGAATCCTACTAATTTAAACCACTCTTGTTCGGAGAGACTTCTGCTGAGCAGCTGTTCTCACTCAGAGCTTTCTCTGGGTTAGGAAGAGGAGCCTGGGATGTTTGCTTCTCCCCTTCAGGCTGTTTTTCTTATTTTGCTGCATCAGCAAAAGGTTGCAGAACAGAAATGTTTCCTCTGAGATAGAGGAACGTGACTTACAAATAATTATTTGTGTCTGGAACCTGTTTACAAGGTTCAGACAATAAAGAAAACCAAACCCATAGTGTTTCCCTTTGTGAACAATACCGCTCCGGTTTTCCTTCAAACAAGGCAGAGATTAGAAACTTCGAGGACCAAGATGACAAGCTCATCTGAAAGGCAGGGTTCATCCAAGATAAGAAAGGTCCTGGCAGCCAGGCTAACTTCCAGGGAAAGCAGTTGGAAAGAGGGTTCCAAGAACTGCTATTTTATGCCCGTTGCATGCCAGACTGCTGTCTGCAAACCAGGCCTGTGCTAGGTGCTGTACAGTCCCGAAAAAAGAGGGGGTTCCTTGGTGCATAGCACAAATTAAGACACCGGCCCAGAGGTTCACGGGGGACACACGAGCTTCCTCAGCTCCCTTTCCCAAGAGGGCTTGAGCACAGGTCTCCTCTGACAGGTGGCACTGAACTCTCTTTGTCACTGAGCTCCAGGGAAAAAAAGATTTGCAAAAAATGCAGCTTTCTACATCGCTGTCAGCTGGTGGGAAATGCAGGGCTTGGGATTTCAGGGCTGGTCCTTGGCTCCCGGCAGCACCCGTCGCCTTCCCGTGGTTCGGCTCCGCTCTCAGCCAACGCAGGGTGTTGTCCAGCCTCAGATTTTAACAGGCATAAAAAAAAAAAAAAAAAGAAAAAGAAAGGCTGTGCAACAGCTGTGAGGGATTATCAGAGTGTATTGTGCTATCCTGCTCTGCAAGAATAAAATATGCTTTAAAGTTCAGGATAGGCATTACTGATTGCATTTAATTGCTTATGTCCCATCCTAGGCAAGGGCTGCAGCGTGCCAGGAGTAACTCAAACACACACAGAGGGCGAACCCTGCTAAAAAAGACCTGCCATCAAAGTGCAAGGCAAGAGAGGGCAAGTGGGAGCCAGCCTGTTTTTCTTCTTTAATAATTCCTCAAAAACATTAGTCCTTTGAAAGCAAATACTGAGGATGGTCCAGGGAATTGAAATCCATCACAGCGAGGCAAGCAGACAGCCCTGCTCTTGCTGCAAGTCAGGAGGGAGGTGGGAAGAAAAAGGGAGAGCCGAGGGGGAAAAGCATCACCGTCGTGTGGCTCATTATCGTGACTGTTTTGGTTGCTGTCTAAATTTATAATCCAGGCTCCGTGGTACTATAAGAGCTCATTAATTCGGAGTCTGCATTGGTGAGTCAAACGCAATTAAGAATAATCAAAGAAATGTCATCGCAAAATACACTTCATGGATTTCTTTTCAAAGTTATAGTATCACTGTAATTATTTGTGGTATAAATTCATAGCACTCCTCTAAACAGACTGTGGTCATTCGTGCAGAAAGACAAGCCCTTTGTAGTAGGCGAGCCGGCTCCAAAGACTGCCGCGAGCGCTCAGCTGGTTGCTGCCAGTGTTTTACGATTAGGAGGCGGTTTAGCAAAGTGCAGATAAGGACCAGGCTGGATTTTGCACACAAGAAAGGCAACGGACCTGTGCAACTCAGTGCCAGCTGTTGCGGAGGTTACAGAGCACAGCTGGACCTAAGTATAGCTAAATTCATGGGTGGTAAGAGTGCAGCAGTGGCTCTCGAACACGCTGGTCTGGACACGGACCTGGCACAGGACATCTCTAAACTGGTGTTTGTTGGATGACGACTCAATGGATGAGACACTTTTTACGTATTATACCTTTCCCTAAGCAGCCCCTACCTGTCACCTAAGTGCTGGGGTATTCACCTACAAATAATCAGCATCCAGATCCAGGCCTGAGGGTGGAAGTGGAGGGGGAGCTGAGCTATGGCCGACAGCAACCACACGACGAGGGGCGGTGGGAAAGGGGACAGGCCTCCCCTCCCCTAACCTCCCCGTGAGCCGACCTCTCTGTACACTAGGAAGCAGCCCAGATCATAAAGCCGGGGGACAGACAGGTGGAAAAGAGTAGTCAAAAAATTTCCACTGACCCTCTTTTTCAAGGGGTGATTACTTCTTTGACTAAGTGTCTGTTCACTTGCCAAAACAGTTGGGAAACCAGATACTCCGTGCTGCAGTACAACCAAATCCTGTTTGGTGATGCTGGGATGTTTTTAGGGAGATTTTTTTTTTAGTTTCCACCTGCTTTCAGCCAAAGCTTGATTAAATCTACTTTTCCACTGAGGGAGGGGAAAGAATATGTTTCTGACTATACTAAAGACCCCTAAAGCTGTAAGAGAGGACTTGTCACCCTGAGAAATGTGTGCTGTGTGAGGTGAGCTCCACTGAAGGATGCTGAGCACCGGGCTGAAGGAGGGGGTGTCTCTTGTCTTATAGCATGGCTGGAAGTAAAACACATGCAAACCTATGACTGTGTGCTCTGTGTTGGTTAAGTTCATTAAGCAACTTGCCCAGTCTAAAAATACAATATATGCCTTGGTGTCAGATGAAACACAACCTTCTCTGTTCATCCACGATAACGTTTGGTGGAAGCCGGTGCCACAAGCAGCCTCAGCTGTTTGCTGTCCACCAAGGCTGGGACTTTCAGTGGGGCCAGGGAGAGTTAGATGCCCGTGGAGAACCAGATGCCTGCCTCATGTTGACCTCTCTGCACGCAAAGGTGCCTCTCTTTCTTGGGTGGGCTGAATTTTGCCAGCTGCTGTCATCAGTCAAGTTTACAGCCTTTGCTGAGGCTTGAGGTGGCCAGGGAGGTGGCAACACAAGCACCCTGCCAAGCACTGGGTGGAAAGATTCACACCTCTGTGATGGTGTTGTGTTTTCTCAGGTCTTTTGCTGGTACATCCTTCAAATTCCTCGCAAAAGTGTGAGTCTGCCTGCAGGAGGGAAATACGAGCAAAGGGATTTAGCTGATTGCCACCCATTAATTGTCCCATAGTGTTGGCCAAAAGCCTCAGAGGAGATCCCTATTATTATTATTACTACTAATCATAATAATGATTTTCTATATTATGGTAGCACCTGAGGTGTCAGATCAACATGCCTCAGTCAGCATCCAGTCTGATATATAAAAAGCAGGGATATTATAATCCTGAAACCAAATGTAAAACTTCAGGAGGGATGTCTCCAAGTGGACCAGCTGAGCAAACCTCCTCTCAGCCGGAATCAAAGCCCCTTCCTCAGCCAGCCGCTAACTTTTTATTGCCCTTATTTGCATTTCTTTCCTACCACATCAGTCATCCCCAGGGTGCCCAGTGTTTCTTGCTGCAACCTGTAGAGGGAACTGTGCAATATAGCAAAACAGTCCAAATTAGTCCGGTGTGTCCCCTTCCAGGAAAGCTTGTTCCTCACCGATCCCCTCCATCCTTAAGCAGACCTCACATTTTCCACTCGTATCATTTCTCAGGTGGGCTGGCATCAGACCGGGCTTCCCGTGCGAGGCAAGGCGCACACACACTGCCTGTGGGCAGCAACCAGAAGATGCAAAACACCATGCAATCCCGTTTTATTTTTCTTTTCTTTTTTTCTTTTCTTTTTTTTTTTTTTTTAATGAAAAACAGCTTGTTGGAGGAATTTGTCCATTATTTTGACTCATGGTTTCTTAGTTTTTGGGGGCTGCCAGTACCAAGTTAGGAAAGGGCTGTTTCAACTCAGGACAGAAGTGTCCAGACTTCCCGAGCCCCAAGCCAAGGGTGAGCAGAGCCCAGTGCTTCTGGAGAGAGTGCCGGGCTCAGCACTACGGCTGTGGTTTGGGTCCTCTTTTATTGTCTCTCATGACACTGAAATAAAATGACTCAGGAGACCGTGGAGCCAGACAAGCCTTCCTTGCCCCATGGCTGAGTTGCAAAGCAGAGTCAGTACCACGGCAAAGCAAGCCTGCTCCCCTCCATCCAGTGCAGGGTTGTGGTGCTCCTTGCTGGAGGTGACACTTCAAGACCACTCAGCAAAAGCCTGGCAAAATAAAAAGCCATCCCGACCAAGCAATTGTGCCCATCTCTTCCCATCTGCCCAGCACGGAGCTTGGGGTTTCTTGCTCCTGCCTGGCAAGGCAAGGGGCCAGGCAGACTTTCTTAGTCATCACTAGCTCTGCAGATATTTTCTGATCGCACGAGGCGTCGATTCTGTCAAACTTTAGTTTTGCTGATGTGGCGTAGTATGGCCTGACTCAAAGCCCCTTGAAAGCAGCAGAAAGATCTGGCTGAGGCTGCAAAAGCCAGTGGTTTGAATCTACTTTTCTCCTGACACTGGTACTATGGAGGAAATGAGACCAAAGCTGGAAGTGACTGATGCTGAGGTCTGCAGACGCCCAATCCCTCCCCCGGGATTTCTCCCCCGGAGAAGTTCCTGCATGTCCAGAAAATGAAAATCTCCTTGGAATGGGATAATATATTGTTGTGGTGGATGAATATCCCCTAGCCTGCATTTCTCTTCATTCCCCTGGAAAAAAACAACAACAAAAAGCCAACCAAGCAAACAAACAAAACGCCTGTAAATATTTATTTAGTGGCACCTACAAGATTAGAAAGGAATTGAACAGGTTTTTAAGACCTGCAATTTTTAACAGTTCTTGGAGGACTGCAGCCTTGAGCACTGTGGGTTTGCTCTCTGCCCTACAAGATATAGCAATGCAGAGGTCCCTCTCTTTTTAATTTTTTTAAATTTTTTTTCTAAGCCAATCAACCTGCAAAGTTAGGGAACAAATCATCACAGCCTTGCTGAGATTTTTAACTTCACTCATCAGCCCCATCCCTGTCTGTGCAGTGGAGAGAAAAGCCCGTCCTGTGCCAGGACGGCACCACTGTCTCTCTCAAGGACCTTCTCCAGATCTTCACCCCATCCCATGGAGCAGCGACGGTTCTTTCACATTTACAGCCATGGGACTCTCACGGTGGTGGGACATAGTTTTACTTTGGCAAGTGAATTGCAGCCAGCCACACAGTAAGAAGAGTCTTCAGAGACTGCGGTGATGACTTTTATCCAGCCCATTTTCAGGGCAGAAGCAGGAGTGAAGTGTCAATCTTTCCTCCTGCTATTTACCTCTCCAAAGGGAGCAGCATCTTTACCTCTCCAAAGGGAGCTGACATTAAAGGCGACTGAGCGAGAGGGCACGAATATAGGCCAGACTTTATATAATTATATACGGAGGAAAACTGGGATGTCTCTTTGTAGAGGCTGGGAACGTTCCACTGGAAAACTAGGTTAGACTGAAAAAAAGAAAGAGCCTCTGTAACCCAGAAATAGCTGGGAGGTTTAAGTATAATTTTCCAGCCCTGTGTTATTATGGGGCTAATTCAGGTCTGAGAAATAAATGTAGGTAAAGGTCTCCCAAGGTCGAGAGGAGAAACAAATCACACCCACAGCTTCCTTTTAATAAAAAATCCCTTGTCCTGATTGAACAATCTCCATTCACATGGGGGTGGTTCCCCTCACTGTGTTGGGGGCGGTTTGTGTTTAACTGATTGACAGAGTTATTAATTAATAAATTTAGAAATAAGGCAATTTTTCGAGTTGCCTGGAGCACATCCTTTCACCTGGAAGGTGAGTTTTGGGAGCACGCAGAGCCTGGAGGTGCCTCATGTGCCTCGGCAGCCGAGATGGAGGCAGTGCTTCTGCAAGCGGCGAGCGGGGAGGAGGGACTCGGGGGTGCTGCACAGCCAGCAAGGAGCTGTGATTTCAGTTTGCATCCCTGCAGCCTTCCCGTAGGCAGCGAGCGATGGCACAGCTAAGGCCAAGCCAACTGCCTCAGAAAGCCCAGAGCAAGCTCACTTCAATGTCTCTTGCTCTTTGAGTTCGCATTTCTTTTTTATTTTTATGAGGCTAATGAAGATTAGCTCCCTTCGTGGACCGCCACCATGCAAGGTGCTGCACAAGACGGTGCCTGTGCTTGAAAGGGAACAACCTCAAAACCACATCAGCCCTCGTCAGTCGACAAACCCCTGTTTTTTGCCGAGAGCAAAGTGACCGGAGCCACCAACATCTCTTCCCTGTCATGGGAGGAGTTTGCTGCCAAGAAACATCAGCGATGCAAGGAAGGAGAAGGGAGTCAGTGCAACCATTTTTCCGGGAAGGCAAGACATTTTCCTTTCCCATCTGAAGTGTGCATATTTAAACAAGTGCTAGGAAGGTGGGCAAAATAAAATGAGCTGGTTTTGCTTACGTCAGAGCCAAGAACCCAAAGCCTTGTTGCTTCAGCATCTTTCACGCCTCTTCTTAATCTAAGCTCCCAAACAGAGGGTCTAATTGTGGGGAAGGATTACCAGCAACTGGTCTTGTTTCAGATGAACGTCCGCTTGCTACCCCAGGGCAGTGGTTGGATATCTCGTAGCAGTTTTATCATACAGCCATCCTGAAACCCAAACACTGATGTCCAGACCTGAGACAAGGAAGAAAATTCATGGCTCTAAAGCCAGAGTTCAGAGCAGGAAAGTGCAATGCTGGCAATGGCTGAAACAGTTTGAAGGAACTGTGGGGTTTGACCAATTCGATCTGCACTTTCTTCTTTCTTAAATGTCAGGCTTTCTCTGAGACTTGACTTATCTTTATCTTGATTTCCTTAGGACGTGGAGCCTGTGCAATCATTGGCACTCCAAGGGGCAGACAAAATGGCTGGGGTGATGAGGCTGATGAGGATTTGGGAGAGGTGCAAGGGCAGGAGGGTGGGCACTGGTATTACAGATCAGCCACGGTGCACGGGGCCCAGGGGAAAGCAGCCTCCAACAGCCACGCACAGGACCGCTTGGGTTTTAATTGCTTTTCTTCTTGGACTCTTTCTTCTGAGTGTGGTTTCAGCAGCGCTGCCAAGTCCACTGATTTCCCCAGCCAAGGCTGCAGGCTGAAAAAGGCTAAATAGTCCTGAGCAGCGCTTCTCACTTGTGATTGCTCCTGGAAGACAAAACTCTGTCCCTTCTGGTTTTTATCCCCAAAGGGATGACAGGGGGTAACTTTTCTTTCGCTGTGTTTTTCTGAGATGAATTTAAATCCCAGCCCTGTAGATTTTTGGCTAGGAGAGCTCAGGCCTTGCTTGTTACGACTGTTCACCTCTAAATACATCAAGATGAAATCGCTTTGGCAAACCTGAGCAAGGCTCGGGCTAGATACGGGGAGAGTAAGAAGCTAAATTCTTAGACACCAACAAAATCTCAGCTTTTGAAGAAAAGCTCCTAAAACTCCAGACCTCACAGCAGGATTTTCACTCTGCCATTTACGCTGCATGTCCTTAAAGGCCAAAAGTGATTTAAAGGCCAACCAAGATTTGCCCTGGCTGGTGCAGAATGCATTGGGTGTCACAATGTGAGATCTGAAATGAAATGAAGTCAGAAATACCAGCAAGGTCAGCTGTCACTATGGGACAGGAGGCAAAAGTCACCAGTCTTGGAGAATTTCCTTATGTTTTGCTCTCCTGCAACATCCCATGCTGGGACAGGAGACAGGGACAACGTATGGACAGTTTAGCGAACAGCTTTGCTTGAGTCGGAAGGAGGTGAGTGTCTTAGCTTAAGCTAACACAGAGGACCTTGAAGCCACAGCTATTTTATCATCTGGGAGCAATACAGCTGCAACCTCAGGCCAGCAGCTGTGCTCTTGTGAGTTTTGGACCCCAAAGAAAATGGGAGATAAAAGTTGCCTTTGATCTTATCGGGCTGGGGTTTTATTGCAAAGTCCCTCCGTTTATAATTTACCGCAATCGTAGGCTGGGGAAGGATGGGAACTGGGGGAAATGGAGCAACACAACTCGTGGGAGGGACTGGTCATTTTGGAAGCTGTGTATTAGAGCCAATATGACTGTCTGCTAGGTCAGACAGGGAAGGGACTATTATTCTCCGCCCCCCCCACTCCTCCTTTACAAAATATATCTTTGCCTGAAATTGCCCAGTGTCAGAGACCTGTCCAGAAACCCTTCCTTATCTCTTGACTAATCACGCCTGGATGAGGCCAAACTGGAGCTTGCTTCATCTCACAAAGGACTAAACAAACATTCTAGCTCCCGGTGATGCAACTCCAAGTTGATTTTTCCAGTTACTCAACTTCTCTCTCCCTACGTATAATGTGCTGAACTTTGAAATAAATGCCTCCCTCAGCGATTTCAGCAATTTATGTCAAGAAAATCTGGATGCATCAAAGTGAGACATAATATTTTCTGACACAGCACAGGAATAAAGCTGCAGCAGTACATGTAGCTCCTGCTCCTTCGTTGCAGCTCTGCCACTGACAAGGTCTATGGCCAAGGGCAAGGTAGTTGAACTGCCTGTTCCTCAGTTTCCCCACTGCTGAAAAGGCATGATCGTGGCATTTATCCCAAGCAAAGGAAGTGGGACAGTGTCATACAATATACCTGTAACACCAATGGAAGCTGTCTGTGAAGGAAAGGAAATGTGGACTCTGCTGTCTCAGCAGAAAGGATGTTTTATTCTCAATTTGTGCTAAAAAATACAGCATGTAAAGAGGTGTTGCTGATTACTCCTAAGAATCAGCAACATACATTGCATTCAAAGAGCCTTTTCCATATGCTATTTCTGTTCTCTTGGCTGCTTCCCAACATGGGTCATTACCTCCTGCCTCTTACAATTGCCCCACTGCTTTCTGATACAGCCTCCCCCTTCCCCACCCAAAATGCCTGTACAGAGTTGCAAGGAGCTTGGAGGGCTCAGCTCCGAGAGGGACTGAGTGCCCGGATGGGAGCTGAGGGCATTCGGATATTCATGACAGCAGCTCCCAGCCTGAGAAATCAGACCCAATGCTCCTATTTTTATGCAAACAGCCTTGCTAGTAAGAGATAGCTCTCCCCCCAAACCCCTTGATGAGAATCCCAGAAGCCTATAGGGTCTGAAATCCAGAGTATCCTTGTGATTTATCTAAAAGACAGGGAACTGCAGGAAATTAACAGTGCCTTGAGGTTGCCTTTTTTCACCCCACAAAGGCTGGGGTTGATGAGCAGATCTTTTAGGGTAGTACAACCCACCCATGACTCTGTTTACAGCAGAACACAAAATTGCCCAGCTTTGGCCATGAGACTCCCAACAGCAAAGGTGATGAGTTTGTCTCACTGCTGCTCCCCATTTGGGAGGCACCTCGAGAACTGGGGGGGCTGCCACCCCCTCTGCCCACTGAGCATCCCCTTGGAGAGGCTCAGCCATGGGCTGGGGAGCTGCTGCCAACAGGAGCCTGAGTCTCCACCACCCAAACCCTCAAGAGAGAAAGGTTCATCTGAATTTGAGACACCCCAGTTGGAAAACCCAGACTTTGATGAGGTCCTGGGAGAAGAACTCTTTTTTTTTTCACATTTTCCCAAAGCCTTCTTTAAGACAGACTGCCTTTTAACCTTTTTATCTTCACAACAACCTCGCGGCATAGGGACATGCTATTTCTTTTCTGACTTACAGACAGGGAGACTGGAGTGTAGAAGAGCTAAATTGCATTCACCTTCATCGCATTCACACAGATGATCTGTGGCAGAGCAGAGACCTCACACAGCCCTCACCAAGTCTTCAGTTACGGTCCAGTGGGGTAAAATGTTGTTCTGGAAGGCAAAATGGAGTGACTTCTGGCTTCCCGTACACTCTGTCACATTATTTGGGTAACATCTTCCATGTGGGTGAGGCCTCTTTTGGTCCTTGGCCCAAGGAAAGGCTCTTGTGGTGTCCTCCAGCCTGGGGTGTTTTGCTTTCTCCTTTCATTTCAGAGACACGAGGAAAATGCTCCCGTGGAGCTTTGCTCCCTGGGTCCAGCTCCAACGGAGACATCTCTTCTGAGCACTGCCAGGAGAGCAGCACTTGTGCCTTTGGCTTCTGGAGCTCAGCTGCAAGTCAGAGGCGCTGATCGGAGCTGAGGTGACCTCAACCGACCCGAGCCAGCACTTCGACAGCCTCATCCAACATCTGCAGATGCATGGACACGCTCCCTCGCAACCCAGATACCTCCATCCCAGCTTCTCTAAAAGGCTTTTTCTCCTCTGCCTGGTCCTGTAACCATCAAAGGAAATTTTGAGCCTTCGTCCTAACTCACAGAAGCATTTTTTTAAAGTGCTGCACTGAGCATGAAGGCAATACTTAAAATGAAAGGTTTAGTGAGCGGTGCAATGGAAGAGGAAGGTTTGGGCAGGCTTGTTCTTTCCCTCTGCTTTTGCTGGCTACTCTCAGGTTTTGACTGGATTTTGTCCATCTCTGGACCAAAGTTTCCTCTCTCTCTCTCCCACTCTGAATTCACCTTGAGTAAATTGATATGTATGTGACGTGTATTAAGGCTTAGACTATATAGCAGTATATGTGGCATGCAGCGTCTCGCTATTGGTGTCAGTATACTTACCAGAATATTGATAAGTATGCTTTATATATAAGTATAAGAGTGTATATATACATACAGCATAAGCACATCTGACCTGTTGTGGTGCCACCCAGCATGAGGCAGGCGAGCACCAAAGCCCAGGCTCGTCTCCTGCCTGAGGATGGCGGTGACATGGCAGAGTGACCGGCATGTGGATCTCAGTTTCCCTTGGATCAACAGGGTGGGATGGAGGGACACCTCAGGCTGGCGGTTTATCCACTTTTTGACGTGGGATGAATCCCCCTGCAAATGCACCTGTACAGTCATATTGCAGACAGGGGAGTACCGTGCCTGGCTGTGGTATCACCTGGGCTATAGTCAGCAGGAGACTTCAGGAAAAACACCAACAAACAAAACCTCTCCCTTTCCCAAAAATCCTTTAGTAATGAATCTTGGAGCCAGATAAGATTTAAAATCACACTGAGGCTTGCTGGTGGATGCCAGGAATAATATCCACCGGTTTCAAGGTCTGCCTATGAGTCACCCCGGGGTTAGCATCATCCCAGAATGTCTTTGGGCCCCAGGGTTAAAGTGACTTGTCCCCCAGGAATAACCAAAGGGAATTCCATGAGGATTTTTGTTCCTGAGGGCAGTCTGTGGGTAATTCCCTGGAGCCAGCTGATGAGTCTGCTTTCCCTGCTTAGGACAGCTTCCTACTACTGCCCAGAGCCTGCCCTGAAGCCAGGGTGCAAATTGCAGCCCACAGCATGCAAACAACCCTGTGTGCTCTCGTGGGCCCAGGCAAAGGCTGTTCACAGGGAGCCCTGACTGCAGGTGACCTTCCAACACAGCCTGGCCTTAGCTGAAAACTAGCTGATGATAGAGTCGCTGGGGATTAAGTGAAGCACTGCCCTAGCCTGCTGTTGTCACTTCTGCCTTGGTGTCAGAGCATCTGGGATCCCCTTAGCACTGCCTTGCCCTCCGTATTCCCTGTGATAGGGAGCATCAGTGCCAAAGGGAGCTGTGGGTCACCAAGGGGAGGATTAAAATGCAAGGGAAGGAAGGAGGGGATTTGGGATGCAGCATGTATGTGAGCCCGGATAACTCCTTCCTTCCTCCCCTTGCAGGAAAGGAGTGCCTGTCCCCCAGCCCACAGGGATGTGATCTGGCCTCATCCTGGTGGTAAGCCTAAGTGTAACCAAATTAACATGCAGTTGCAACACATACTCAGCCTCTGTGTAAATGGCTTCAGGCAGGCATGGGCTTCCGCACCTCTCCTGGTTGCTTCTCGGAGGTGGCGAGGGACCAGGCACGTGTCCAGAGCCATCACGGGGAGTGTGCAAAGTGCTGCCATAACCCGTCAGGACATGAGCGCTTTATCACCCCTGCCCAGCAGCCTGACCCTTGAGATACATGCCAGGACTCCTGTGAAATATCCAGTAGCCAGCAGGGCAGGAAGGGCTTCGCTTTGTCCTGCTACCTTGTCCTGCAGCAGGGAAGTCTCCCAGCTGCCTGGCACATTAATGCACCCCGCTGCAGCCAAGCTCAGTGGGAACACCTGGGTTGAAGCCAGCTGGAAAGGGAAGAGTGGGAGGCTTTGGAGTGACTTCAGGAGGTTTGGATCAGGCCTTGGGGAGAAGTTGCTTGTTTGAGATCTGGGGAATGGTGTGAGTGCAAGGAGCAGAGTCAGGCATTGGTGCTTGCTTGGTTAACTGTGGCCTAAAGAGGGTTTCTAGAGCACTAGGACACCCACCGGGGCACATCCTCAGCCAGTTTAGCCTTGTCAAGCTCTCTAGGCTCAAGCTGCTGAGCTGCTTCTCCTCCGTTGAGTTTCAGATCTTCCACAAGTTAAAACAACCCCTGAGTAACTATACTCCTCTCTTCTTCTCCCCAGCACTGGTTTTGGTCTCCCCAAACCCCACAGTATAAATTAATCCAGACAGAGATAGTCTTCAGAGGCAAAGTGAAGCTGTAGACCTGAAGTGACCCACAGCTGTGAGTACTTGGATGAGCCCCATCCGAAACAGAAAGGGTCTGCTTGTAAAGACAAACCCTCACCTGTAGCAGCAACACAGAACAGGAATTTCTCCAGAGGTCAAGAGGAGCTGGCTATTGCATTTTTACCTCTTCATCTGTCAGTAGCATTTACTTGGCAGGATTTTTAATTAAGAACCTGAATCATTTTAGTACAGAGCTGGAATCAGATGGTGATTTCCCCAAAACTCCTCCCATCACAGCTGCAAAGAAAGCTCCTGAACCCCCAGGTCAGACCCGGCTTGTCACCACAGTGTCCTCCTGATGCGGATGTCACTGTCTGGCAATGCCCACTCCGAGCTGCCTCTGATTTTGGGGGGAGCAGACAGCCCTGTCCCATGGCCAGGAGGACAGAGGAAGGACCTGGAGAAGCAGCACGGGAGTTCCCTTGGCTGTCTCCTAACTCAGGTATCACATAAGCATCATGCTCTAGGGTTTGTTCAGACCTTAAAAACTAGAGCTCTGCCCATTTTAAATTTGAGAAAGAAAACTCTGGAGGGCAAGTGTGCAATGCGGTTCTCGCACACACAAGCACATCCACACAGCTGCCTGTATGCTTTCGGAGATGTGGAGGAAGAAAAAGCCTTCTCATGGTGCAACAGAAATCGTTCTAGTAGCTTTTGCCTTTTGGAAGATTCCCTTGAGTTTCTAATTCAAATTTTTCCATTAATTTCCCCTCTTACACACAGGGAACTCCCCTGGAACTGCTCTAACCCCATCCCACCTTCTCTTCGGTGTTTTTAGCATCATATAGTTATAGAAAGCTTTTGTGTTTCCCCTGCCTGATGATGGATGGAGCAGTATAGAGCAGATAGGAGCCCTTAGTATGACTCCTCCTGGCATTGCTGGCACAACCGCTGGGCAGAGGGAAGAGATGAGCAGAGGGACGAACACTTCCCGTCTGAGCTTTCTCTGGAGTCCAAATGACTGTCCCTTGCTCCTTCTCCATCTGTGCTGCTCAGAATGAATGAATGAAAGCAGAAAAGCCAGCTAAAGGGGTTGCTTTGGTTCCCCTCTCTGAACCCAGACCTATCGCGCATCGGTGGCTCACGTGGCTCCTCGCACAGCCTCAGCCTGGCTTCGCCGCCACCCAGGGCCAACGCTTTGGGCTCTGCTCCTCTGATCTGGCAGCGTTCACATGCAAAGCAGCAACCTGATGGTTTTATGGGCCCTAGCTAAATATATAGCCCAGCTAAGAGACTTTTCCAGGGCACACAAGCAAGATCATGATGCCCTGTAGCAGTCGGGGGTGCTCGGCACAGGGCTGCTCTGGACCAGAGCCCCAAGCAGAAAGTTCAGCAAGGAAGGGGGCCATTTCAGTATGAGTATTTCAGTGAGATCTTCCCTTTCAGCTTCCTGGAGAAAGTGGATGTCGTTCATCTGAGGCACCCCAGCCACACGTGTTGGCCACTTTACAGCAGCCAGGGAGATTAAATCCAGCTCTTCCTGTGCTAGAAGCAGGGGCCCTTTATTATCCAAATGAAACCTCACTTCCTTAAGCAGACACACTGCAGGGCTTTTGACAGACAGACAAGCCATCTGGAGTCCATCCAGGTCATGGCTCGTTTTTGCACACACAAATATGCTGGCTACAAGTCACCAAAATGTTCCCACCATCTGATTTCCACTGTCACCTGCTCTCTTCCCTTGGCTTCAGCACTCCCAACGGGACTCCTATGAGTCCTGTTACGAACAAACTTTACACGAAGAGCTGTTGCCCCAACCAAAACAAGACTCTTGGGTTAAAGCAATGGCCTCCAATTAGACCCAACAATATTAATCAGCCTGAGTGTGGCACCGTGTTTAGCAAGGCTGCTGCTTTTTTTCTGAAGTTGTTCGGGTGGGATTTTTCTGTGCGGACCTTTTTAATGTCGGTGCATGTGTCTCGAAACCGCAACAGTTTTGTTCCTGAGAACAGATGGTGACTGGGGGCTCTTTCAAGCCAGCTGCAAGAGAAACCCGGCCAGAGCCCTAACTGCTGCGGCAGAGTCCCCCACCTGCAGGGTCTGTCTCCTTTCCCTCATTGGTAGGTGAGGAAGACCCAGCTCTGCCACAAAATAAAGGTAAAATAAAGGTAAAATAAAGGCCTGCTCTGCAAAGCTCCCACTGGTGTCAAGGAGAACTCTGCGCGGCTGCAGATTAAAGGGCAATCCCTTGACATGGGAAGTGCTGGGTTTGCCAGGATCCCATGCACCACACAAGGGCACAGCAGAAAATGCACCCCTTGCACACAAACATGCTCTCCTCCTGAACAGGACCTCAAGACAATGTCAAACCATTTTTACTGGGGCTTTTATTAGCCTGGCAGCAAACCCTGCTTAGCTGCAGAGCAAGCTCCTAGGCCATGATATCCAGATGCCAAAGCCCCTGAGCTGTGGTGCAGCCTGTAAGGGATGGCCCTGCTCACTGCCAGGGAGGGAAAGAGGAGCGGGGCTTTGGGGTAACAAAGGCTGCAGTGTGGGTTGGTGTGCTTGAATCCTACCTGAAGAGTGACAAGGAGACCTCATGTGGGATGTGAGAGCAGAAGGAAAGTCCCTCGGACAGGAGGAACCAGCTCAGCACAGCCCACAGCACCAGATCACACTAACAGCATGACTCTCATTGCTGTCCCTTGCCTCCTCGCCCCCACGGTCCTCCCACATGCCAGTGCCACAGTTCCTCTCCGCCTGGATCCACCCCACCTTGCTGTGAGCATCTCCATCAGGAGTCCAGCATCCCGGTCAACATCGATGGCTGTGGAAGGGGACAGGTCCTCGCAGATGGCTATTCACAGCCTTGAGCTCAGTCTCCCGCGGAGCGGCTTCTTGCTTTGCGTGAGCTGCAAGGAGAGCCCGTAGTGACCATGCTTACAGTTAGTTCCTCAGTTAAGTGTTCATATTGCATGGCTACATCAGGATCCGTGGCCTGTAAAGCGGATTTTAAGTCATCTCCTAAAATTTGCCTTTGGGGGAGCAAGGATACCTCAAAAGCAGGCCAGTAGCAACAAGTACATATTTGGCCCCATGCACAGAGACTTCTCTCCCTTAAAGAAGTTTCAGCTAAGCAAAACTTCATCCCAGACAACCCTGGGGAGACCAGGAAGTTCTGCAAATACAATATGCTGGGATTAACAACCGTGTTCATCAATAACAGGTAATGTGACCCGACAGGTATTGATTCTGCAGTGCAGCGTCACATTTGCTCAGTATGCAGGTCACTCAAGCACAGGCACTTCAAATAAGTGTGCAGCGTGCCCCGTCTGAGCTGCGGGTACAGGGCACCCCTTCTGCCAACAGCATGGGTCACTCCTCCTGCCTCCCCAGTTTGCTTTCGTCCAAGGCAAGAGATCACCTTCATTAGTGACCAGTGCTAATGATATTTCCACTGACGTTTGGGGTAGGGGAGTTTTGCATTTTTCAAAGTGCAAGCGCAAGGCCATGTGTCTGGTTTTTTCCCCCACCTTCATGTCTTCCTCTCCTGTTTTGCCCAAGCACATTTTTCGTTTGCTCTGGTTGTGGGGAAAATGGGAAATGAGCTGGGGGGGGAAGAGGGGCAGCAGCAACGGAGGTGAGGGGGCTTGGATGGGACAGACTCAGACTGGGAAAGACAGGAGATGGGAAAGGTTTTAGGGCAGGAGGTGAGAGATGTGAGTTTTGGGGTGTGAAAGGTGAGAAGGGAGAGCGGTGGGACAGGACACTATGGAGTGTGGGTGCCCTGTTAGGATGTTGTTTGGGAGCAAGGGTACAGAGCTCCCCCTCCACCCCTCCACCCCTCCATCCTTCCATCCCTTCACATGCACACAGAGGATTGATCTCCCCCTGCCCCATGAGGAGCAATGAGGCATCCATCTCCCACTATTTTTAACCTCCAACAATAGTGCAGTACTAAATACATCCCATGCTGTGGTTTCACCGTTGGGTGAAGGGTCTGCCTGTGCACCTACCCCCACTGCCAGGGCAGGCTTTAGGAACGAGCTCTCGTTTCTATTAAACCACCTTGCTGTGTCATTTTTCCTTCTTTTTCACTCCTCTCGCTCCAACCACAACCACCTTCAAGCCAGCTTGTGAGGGAAGAGGAACTTATGTTGACATTTTTTTCTTTCTCTTGTGGTTCCTCAAATGATTAATAGAGAATGTGGGACTCGTGCACTTCCCACTTAGGAAAAACCAAAATAAGACTACGGGGAAATTCTCTGGGTTCCTTCTTGCAAAGTTTTAACCAGATCATCCCATAAATGGGGAGTCCTGGACCTGTCCCCTGACTAAAGAAAACTAGACATTTCCCTCCATTCAAAGAGGCTGACAGAAAGCAGCTATGCTTCATATAGCAATAGCAGTAAGAGAAACACCAGTTTTATTCTGGTGGTTTTACAGGCAGCCAGAAAACAGGATGAATATTTCATGACAAGTTTTGCAAAGAAATGTAGTGGTTTAAGGTTTGCTTTTCCACTGGCGGGTGGGGGGGGATGGGGACGGGGGGGGGAGATGGGGGAAATTAGTCATTTGAAATATTTCAAACTGTTCAGACATTGTTTAGCTCATATCTAACCTTCCTGAAGCACTGCAGACACCCATGGAAAGGAGCGGGAAATACAGCCTGGGCTGCTACACAGAGAAACCTTGCATTTTGCAGTCTGGTTTCACAAGGTTTCCTGTTCAGGGCTTCCAGATGTGAGCTCCAGGGATGGGAACGGGCGCTGCTGGAGCTTTTAGGCTCTGGGACTAGCAGAAGTAGTCATTTAGGGCTTAGTAGCAGTGGGCCATATTCTCAATACCTGTTACTTATGTTATGCCTGATCCAAGTCTCTGGTCAAGACATAGAACCCAGGAGATCAAAAAGTCACAACTTCTCCTGGCATTTACTTACTTTAAGCAGTGCAGATGACAGCTGCTATCAACTTTCCTTAAGGTGTTTTACGGTATCCTCATGAGGCTGAAGGACAGACCCATTACGGCTGTCATTTGTGGATTGAGGACAGCGAGCAGCTCATTACCATCCTCATTAAACTCGTTGTTGGATGGTGATATTATGTCCTGGTTTCAGCTGGGACAGAGTTAAATTTCTTCCTAGTAGCTGGTAGAGTGCTGTATTTTGGATTTAGTGTGAGAACAACGTTGATAACACCCTGATGTTTTAGTTGTTGCTAAGTAGCACTTATCCTAAGTCAAGGATTTTTCAGTTTCCCATGCTCTGCCAGCGAGGAGGTGTACAAGAAACTGGGAGGGACCACGGCCAGGACAGCTGACCCGAACTAGCCACAGGGTTATTCCATACCATAGAACGTCACGCTCAGTGTATAAACTGGGGGGAGCTGGCCAGAGGGGCGGATCGCTGCTCGGGGACTGGCCGGGCATCGGTCAGCTGGTGGTGAGCAATTCCATTATGCATCGCTTGTCTGTTCTTGGGCTTTATTCCTCTCTTGTTTTGTTATCTTCCTTGTCATTATTATTATTTTTATTTTTATTTTTTATTTTTAAACTGTTCTTATCTCAACCCACGAGTTTTACTTTTTTTCTGATTCTCCTTCCCATCCCACCGGGGGTGGGGAAGGAGTGAGGGAGCAGCTGTGTGGTGCTTAGTTGGCAGTTGGAGTTAAACCATGACATATTAATATGAGCAATTAACATTACTGATATCTTAACACTGGAAAATCAAAAATGAGTCAATGGTCCCTTCCCATATTACAAGGTTGGTTTAAAGATTAGAAAACTTGTATGTTATTATAGCTTTTAAGCTTTTCTCCCCAAATGCGAGGGCTAGAAAGCTGCTTTTAAAAAAAAATGAAAGCAAAGATTCCAGGATCTGGGCAATGGAAAAAAGCCCGAGAGCTGGCAGCCTGGGAGCCTTGAATATTGCCACGGAAAAGATCAAAACACTGGATTCCCGTAATGTGGTCTTGATCATGGGATGCTCCGGTGGTTTATTTTGTCTTGCGGGCTGTTTGTTGAATAAGGGAGAGTTTCTCATGGACGTGTCCCAGTGCTCTGTGTGTGCATGGTGCATGTTTGAGAAGCAGCTCAGCATTTTTATCTGCTGTGTTTGGCTTGTTTAAAAACAAAGGAAAAACAGCAGCATCATGTAAGGCTCAGAAGCAAATGGTAAAATTAAAAGGCAAAGACTTGTTTTGGGATAAGGCTGTGGGACTGAGCTGAAATCTGTTACACATGCTGCTCTAGTCTTAACTTTCTGTAATTCTGGAAGGGATCAGAGAGCAAAGCTGTTGACTTTCCTAAGCGTTTGCAGGTCAGGCTGTGGGGAAAAATCCCTTCCGTGCTCCAGCTTTCTTATGCCAAGGAAAAAAAGAGAGCAACGTCCCACGCTGCGCAGGAGGGAGATTTCTCCATTCTGACCTGTGGGAGAGGCTGCTGCCCTCCCACGAGTTTCTCAGCGTGGAGATGGGTTAGAGACGGTGGCACAAGCAGGGCGAGAGCCTGGGCATAGGGCTGCTGGGACATGGGGTGGCACTGAGGTCTTGTGGGTGGCCCAGAAACACCGCCATGGCCGATGGAAACTGCTGAGCTGTTTGCATCTGGGATGCGAATTTTGGGTGCTGAATAGATCCCGCTTGGCACCTCAGCCTTGGCACCAGGCAAAGCTGCCATGCCAAATAACCGCTGCAGAATATGCTGAGTGATAAGGAATAAGAAAAACCAAAGTAGCATTTCAGAGGTGTGCGCAGCCCTGCTCAAAGCATTGCAGACCCCACTGTCCCTCTGCCTGGCATGGCCTGCATCACCTCTCAGGGCTCCCAGCCTCAAAACCCAAAACATGCAACACATCATTGAAAACAGAAAATAAGGGCAGAAGATGGAAACATGACTTACAACCTACCAAACTTCGCATCAGTACCAAGGAAAAAGGATGCCGGCACTGACTGAATGGAGGAAAGGATGGGTGGATGGATGGATGGATGGATGGATGGATGGATGGATGGATGGATGGATGGATGGGTGGGTGGGTGGGTGGATGGATGGAGGGGTAGGCTAGATTCAAGGGATCCAGCTTTTGGATTGAATCAAGTTTTGGTCAATGTAATGTATAGGCAGATCCCCAGTTAAAATAGACTCTACCTTTTCTGTGATATAGCTTTGAAACCATCCTGAATAAACATAAACACACACATATGTATATATAAACAACTTTATTTGGGGAAATTATTTCTCTGAGGCTGTATTACACCAGGAATGCCATAGCAGGGTCTCATAGTCGGTCACTCAGGCTTGCATTTGGAAGAGCCTGAATATTAGAGCAAGCCTTAGCACTTCCTTCGGTGACCTCCTGGTTCTGGGCTCTCCAAAAACATCATCTGCCAAAGACCCTCACTGTCCCTTATATAAAGGAAAACTGTGCTAACCCAGCTTTTATAGCGAAAGTAAAGGGACAAGACAATTTTTATTGTTACTGTTGTTGTTCTCTTTGTTGCTAGAGCTTCTGCAAGCACCAGGGTCTCCCGGTGCTTTGTGTTTCATAAAAACATATTGAAGAAAGGGTGCCGGCCTTATGTGACCTACTGGAGCTGGGTGCCAGAGCCAGGATTAGGACTCCAGTTCTCAGCTCCCAGTCCTGGATTCTTCTTATTAAATGACACCTCATCATTACAATAATGAGATCATCCCTGTTATTTAATTATATTCTCCTTGTTGCTACAAATCCTCTGTGTAGCAATCCAAGCACTTGCTTTCTAAGGTTAGCAGGAACACAGAGAGATGTTTCCTGCCTCCCTGTTAAGATGTGTATCACTTACGTCTGGCCTGACATCAGCTTTTTCCTACTGCGGCCCTGGAAAAGCTGAACTCATATGCATGCCCATGCTCAACAAGGCTGCCAATACTGACCTCCTCATTCAAAGATTCAGATGCCGGCTTAATTTTGTAAAACTGTGAGATTTCTCAAAGGCTGCTCCCACCAGGAAAGAGAATTGTCTACATGACCAAGGCTTCTGGGGCTACATCCCATTTGCTTGTTGCAAAGATGTGGCTTTTCAGGGTGCCAGCCCTGACTCTTTGCCCACCTCTCTTTGGCTTTGTGCAAGAGACACTCTTGCCTCCGTCTTATTAAATCACAGACCCTGAGGGTGAGGAGATGCTGCCTCCAGGAAGACCTGTTGCTTCTGGTGCTGGTAGTGCAGAAGAGTCTGGTCAGCTTTTCAGAACCCATCATTAGCTCCTGACACATGGGGGAAAATAAGGGCTCCAGGAAGACCACTCATTAGCAGAAATCTAGACGGGCTTGTTTGCAGGGCTGCACCCCACCACAACTTCATTTGGGGACCAGGCACAGGGCACAGGGACCAGGCACAGCAGCAGCACCACCACGTGTTAACTACCACCACCACTAAAAGTTAGCCCACAAAATGAAGAGCTCCGGAGAAGAAAAGCCTGGGATGACTTCTTGGGTGATGGCTCCAGGCTGCTCTCAGATCCGCTTGCATTTCCCCAGCTCTCCCAGGGATGACTGGGATTACATTTTTGGCAGCCTCTCCAGCCCTGGGCGAGACTGGAGACCATTGAGTTTCTGGGTACGAGGAAAAGACAGAGTGTGCGAGTTGTAGCATGGCTCACATGTGGAGCGCTGCCTGCCACAGCTCTTGCCAGTCTTGGCTACCAAGGCTACCAGCACTTCCTGCTATGGCTCCTGTGTGTCTTGGCACTGCCCCCTTGGATATGTTGGCACTCCCAGTTACGCAGCCCAAGTACTGAGGAATTTAAGATGTGATTTACCCATGGTCATACATTTTGGCCAAGGAAGAATTTAATTCCAGGTAGGGAAGTTCTACAAGTTTGTCTTAACCACCCAAACGTTCCTTTATAGCTTCTTTCACTTCTCATATCGTGGGAAATGATGTCCCACATCTTTTTTAAGTTCCTCTTTGACTTGCCTTTAGCCATGTTGCCTGCAAGAAACAAGTAAGCAAAGACACCTCCTTGTTCTAGGTGTTAATTTTTCATCTCTTTGCCATGCCAGGCTGCGCACTGGTGCTTGCTAAGCCTGAGCAGGTGCCCCAACTTCTCTCTCCTCCCAGCTTTTCACCGCTTCATTACAACCTTGTTCCATGCTGTCAGAAATGAGTAACTCCCCAGGGCAGGGCTCTGTACCTGCGCAGACTGGGAGGGTCTAGCATACTTTCCAGTACTGAAATAATTAGTGATTAAGTCATTAATTAATAGCTCATAGGGATTTCCAGCAGCACGTGAAGCACTTTGCAATGGCTAGCATCAGTAAAGGATCCTCTCTTATATTTGAGTCTAGAGTAACAGTGCTATAAGAAGAAAAAAATCAGAGGCAATCCCTCCTACATCCCTGAGAGCTACAGAGACTTCCCGTCAGACAGACAGATGCTGTCTTTCCTCTAGACATCTGGAGAAGGGTGCTTTGATGGTGATGGTGGGAAATGTTCTTGGCTTGCTCTGGCTGGATGAGAAACCGCTGCTATCTGAGACAGTGATTTTGCCATGTCTTTCCTCCCAACAGTAACTGGAACTGGAAGAAATCATGTACTGGGAGAGAAATGCTGCTCAGTAACTGCATCAGGGTGTGCAAAAGAGGGAAATATCATCCTGTTAGTATCCCCAGTAAATCCGCAATTGTTCTAATTGCTCAGCTCCTTTGCTTTCTCTCATCACCACATGAACTTGAGTCCTTTGATGGTTCAAGCAGCAGCAGTGACTCTAAACACCTATGAAACAAGCACTATGCTGGAAAATGAGGGTGTAAAATACCTTGCTTGTATTTATTATAATGCAACTCCTGCTGCACACAGGCAGAGCTGGAATATGTAGAGGTATGGGGTTTGCTCACCACCAGATCACGTCCTGGCCCAGGTATGCAGACCCCCAAGATCTTAAAGGTCCGTAGAAGGTTTGTGAGCTGGAGGAGGAGCCGCTGAGCACTCGTCTTCCAATACCATCACCCATCAGCTTGCATTGCAGGGAGGAATGGCAGAGCCCAAAGAAGAAACATTTCCACTTAAAGCTCAACACATCTTGTGCAGCGTGGGGCACAAAGGTTCTTTGGGGACATTGCTGGGTCAGCCTCCTGGCCGGGGAGACACTCAATGATACAGTGATAAACACTGATAAAAGTAAATCAGGGAGATTTTTCCCCTTTGTGCAGAAAGAAAACAAATAAAACCCATAATGTATTATTTTGTTTTAAACCCACCTTACCCTATTTCCCAGAATAGGGAAAAGGCGAGAGTGAGTTTTACACACAAGCAAGTGCAAAGCCTGCCTTCCACCCAAGCAGGGTGCTCGGTTTCTGTGCAAAAATCCCCGTTTTGCTAAGACATCATGTCCTACTAGCAATCAAAGATAAAAAAGTTTGGTGGAAAATTTCCAGCCAGTTCAAGTGTCAGTTCACAACCCTGAGTTTAGCTATCCTGGTAGAACAAATAAGCCATCAGACACTCTGATCCTAAGATAATAGGGCCATATACTGCCTGAGACAGACAGGCTGACTCGAAGTCCAGAGTTTAAAATGTGTTTGACTTCAGTGCAATAAAATCAAAAAGGAAGCAAGAAACCTGAAGCAGTACCACAATCGTTAACCCATAGTGCTGCTGCAATGAATATCATATTTGTGTGCCTGAATGTAACTGAACTCCTTGGGCTGGTCTTTTATGTACCTGTAAAGCAGTGTCTACATGTACAGCACTCTGTAAATAAATAATGCACAGTAATAACAGTTAATAAAACATGCTGGATGGTGGGGCAATTTGGCTGTTCAGCTGGATTGCTGCTGACAGTTGAGAGATCTGATTTATGACTTTGAGGTCATTCTGGGAAATATTATACCATAGTTTTGTCATCCTGTTTCCATGTTTTTCTGATTATTTGTATATTTTTCTGTTGAGCAAAGCAAGCACTATTCCATTATACTACAGACTTGAAGTCAGAAGAGAGCGTTATGGTCTTCTCCTTTGTGCTCCTGTAATTTCTTGCCAAACTAGTGGTTTTCCATTCGTGGTCTGTTAGTAATGGTGGGTGTAAAGGCTATTTCAGAAGGGTCTGTAAAGGTGACTAAGAACAGTAAAGGGAATTTTTTCAGAGGTCTCCACAAGCTACTGGCTTAGAAAATATCTCAGAAAACACTGAAACCTATTCTGAAGATGTCAAGCAGCGGGGCCCTCCTTGTGTTCATTGCCACCATCTGTTTGCATCTTGCTTTCCATTAGCATCTCTCTCTCTCTAGACCTCTGTATTTCATTTTGGCTTTGTGTGTCCCACACGAGAGCGCTGTGCTATGAGAGAGGTGCTGCTCTAGTGAGGTGGTTTGCAGCCTGTGGCCCTGGGATGCTTGGCAGGACAGTGATTACTCCTGAGGCTTTCGTGGAAGAGGCTGGGAAAAGGTCATCAGCTGCCAACAGGCTGGAATTTGCCAGTGCTTGATTCTAAGCGACAATTCACAGGGGCCACAAGTCAACAAAGGTGGAAAATGTATGTCTTTGATAGACAAAAGGTCTGAGCTTCTTCAGAGTCACACTCTGTGGCAGATTCAGCAGCTCTCAGCTCATTTTTTTCTGCACTCTTCCCAGATTTGCAAAATTCATTTAAAAGTCCAGGCACCACAACTGGGTGTATTACTTCAGTTACACCTCACTAAGGCTGCCTACAGAGGTAGTAGGATCTTGCCTCCTCCCACTGACCAGGTCCCCTCCTTGTACGTTGGCAGATCACACAAGCTTTCCTAACCACCACATCTCACCATAAACTCATGCCTTGTGGACTAGCACCAGGACATCATGAGTTTTCATGGAGCTTCCGAACTGCAGTGGATGAAGAACAAATATCCTTGGTATCCCGCTTTGCCTTTAGTCTTAGATACATATTGCCCAAAGAGTCAATCTCAGAGCTACTCCAGTTTTAAATTTTCCCATTCTTATTCTTCTTCATCTTTACATCAATCACTGTAGAATTGTCTGACAGAAGTGGTCTAGATCTTAGAGTCATCCCAGTCTGTCCCTCACAATTGCAGTGAATCCTGTAGTCCACAGCACCCACCAAACAGCTGCAGCAGCTCCTCCACACGATACCGGCTGTACCTGCCATCAATATTAGACTCTAGACTAGGAAGAAAAGGTGAAAAGTCATATTTGTAATGTGTTAAATGAAGAGCAGAAGAGAGTCCAAGTCTCCACACTGTCCTAGGATCTTTCAGTATCAAGAGGGAACTTAGGGAAATTCCTTGAAGGTCTTGGGATGAAGACCATGAAGGAGGCTTAAGAGCCCAACAGTCCCAGCTAGTGTGGCTCCCTTTCCTGTCCCCACATCTGATGACTTATTTTATTGAATCATAGAATCATAGAATAATTTGGGTTGGAAAGGACTTTTAAAGGTAAAGTCCAACCCCCCCGCAATGACCGCGGACATCTTCAACTCGATCAGGTTGCTCAGAGCCCCGTCCAACCTGACCTTGAAAGTTTCCAGGGGCGAGGCATCTACCACCTCTCTGGGCAACATGTTCTAGTGTTTCACCACCTTCATTGTAAAAATTTCTTCCTTATATCTAGTCTAAATCTATACTCTTTTAGTTTAAAACCATTACCCCTTGTCCTATCGCAACAGGCCCTTCTAAAAAGTCTGTCCCCATCTTTCTTATAAGCCCCCTTTAAGTACTGGAAGACCACAATAAGGTCTCCCTGGAGCCTTCTCTTCTCCACAGGTTGTAAGCAAGGCATGCTGACCAAGTACCTGGGATACTGTAATATCATTGCAATCACCAGCATTTCTGTTCACTCCTGTCTTTAGTAGTTCAGCTTCATTGGATACAGCTCTCCAGTGGATCTGAAGATGTAGCACTTTGTCTGGACTTCTGCACAGGGCCCACAGCTGGGTTGTCACAGTGGGACAGAGCAGATGGGTGAGGACGCAGTCCCAAAAGCTGCTTGCATCACTGGGTACCCATTTAGACAACAGTAACAGTAATCTCGGTACCCTCTGCTCAGGTTGCTGTCAGTGAAAATTTAATCAATGCAGTCATTGGGCTATAGGGAGTGATTTGTCGTGGCCTGAAGAAGACATCTGCAACAGCTAAGAGGAGTCATGCCCTGCACATGTCTGCTTCTGCCCATTGCCTATGAAGGGCACCTTGAAGGACTAACTCAGCAGAGGACATGTCTGAAGATAGATGGGGTGAATAACATCCTCTCTGACTCTCACCAAGCTTCATTGTCTAACCCCAGGTTCTTCCCTGTCCTGTCAGCTGGCCCCTTCCAGAAACTCCATCCTCAGACCCTGAAGGTCTCTTGCCTCCACTCCTCTGCTTGAAAGTCCCCAAGAGCCAGCCAAAACTCCGTTCCTGAGACAATTAGAAAAAGGCTTATTTCCACTTGTGTCTCATGTTTGTTTTGCTAGGCAAAGAAAACCAAACAACTTCAGTCTCCTGTCACCAGACACTGCAGCCAGCTTTCCGCTGCACCTGCTCCAGTATAAAGTTGCATAGTGACAATTCCCCATCAGCAGTGATGTTTGGAGATCTCTATCAAGGCAGGTGTTCAGCAAATGGTCTCTTTGTAGGGGGGAGTACCCCACTCTGCTAATTGCCAGCACAAGAGCTGTACAACACAGTGACACAAAGCATCGCAGCTTAAGGCTCTGCATGGGGTGAATATAATCTTCTCCTGCACCTGAAAGTCTCTTTTGAAAATGTTATCAGCCATCTACACGAACTGGTGTGTGGAAACAGGTTGCAACACAGAATATTCCCGCTCACCAAATGAAGTTGGGTGGGGGGCACCTTGGGTTGCCTTTTCTGTGGTGTGGGTGAGCAAAACCACCGCAACAAGCGTGATAGCAAACACCAGATAGACCAGTGCTCCTGTAAACTGCTATATCAGCAAGTATATAGCAAGTGGAAGCCAGAGCTGGACAACAGGCAGAGACTGTGTTTTGCAAAGGAGATGGAGGTTTGATGTGTTTGGTCTTGCTACTATACCCTCTTTTAAACGAAGAAGGTACTTCTCACTGTACTTCTTTCTGGCATTACTCTGAGACTCCATTTGGCTAAAGTTTGCCTTTATCCTATGAGTTAGAGAGATGTGCAAGTGTCAGGTGACAACGGTTATAAACTGTCTCCTAGAAAATAGTTTGATCCTGTCTTTACTTAGCCACTGCATTTAACCATTAGAAAGGATCTTCATAAAAGTCACTAGCAAAATGACAGGCAGAAATCTACATCCTTCGTTAGAATGACTTCTTCCTGCCCACCTCCCATGCCAGACTACTGAGCTACACTTAAAAACCTAGATCTGAGCTTCACAGCTCGACTTTCACGTTTGCTCACAGCTAAAGAGCTGAAAGGCCTTGGTGTTGAGAAAGCAAGTATGATAAAGCACTTCCTTGGGCAAGAGGAGATTTGCAGTCTTTGGCATCTCACGGGCCACGTTTATTTGTAACTGATGGGAAAAAGCAGGTACTTCATTCAACCGCCAGACAACTGCAGCATGGAGACAGCTTATCCCCCGCCAGCTTTCATTTGATTGCTCCTGACACGCAGCATCTCCTGCAGCCTGCAGACGCAGGGGCTGGTTTATTGTTGGATGCCAAATGGGTGCCAAAGATAAGCTTCCTCAAAGGAATGTCCCTCTCTGATCCTGCTCTTCCACCGGTGGCATGCTAATAAAATAAACTAGGCTGTACGCAGGCCATGTACGCAGAGCCTGGCTCCCGGACGTGGAATTCCTGGTCCTTGCCAACTTTCCCCTAAAGCTTCGTTATTCCAATAAATCATGGAGCTGAGTTATGGGTCTCTGTTTGGTGGGGGCTGCTTTTAATTGCAGTTTTAGGAACTGTGGGAAAGCAGAATTAATGCCATATGTTTTTTAGGCTTTCGGACCAGTCGCGGGGTCTCGCTTTCAGTTTTGGCTGGGATTCAAACATCACAGTGAATTTTCAGGTTCCTCTGTGTCAAGCCACAGCAAGAGGGGGAAGGGGAGGAGGAGACAAGGTGGCAGGGTGAGGGAGGGTGCTGCTGTGTGGTGCTGTGTTGCTGGGGTGGAGAGAAAAGAAAGAGTGGTTCCAAAGGCAAGGGGAAGCACTCCAGGTAAAATCCATCTGCTTTCTGGCCCTCAGCACGGACAAACAAGGCTGAAACTTGTGACAAAGGGGAACATACTGAGAAGGGGAATGGAACATACAGTGCTGGTTTTTTGCTGGACACTGGCTTCTCTCATGCTGCTCCCTTCACTGGTTTGCCTTCCCACAGTGATCTCCGTGCTGGGTGACGTGCTGCCTTCTCCGCTCCTCTCCCTACTGCTGTCAGGCTGTGCTATGGATGTGCATTTACAAAGGATGAGCTTGCAGGAAGTTCAAGGTAGGGCTTACATACCATAGGCCTGACTTTTGCGAGCACAGGTCAGCCCCTGAAACGATGGGACAAATGTCACAGAGAGCCAGGCTCTCTTTAGCCGTTTGAAGCCTTCTGGTCCCAGCCACCGTGACCTTGGAGACTCTGTCTCCAGGTGGCTCCAGCCTGGTTCCTTCTGGAGAACAAGAACTGAGAACTCAAGGCTGCTCTAAGAGGACAGTTTTCATCCAAATACAAGTGTCCCCTGTGCCCTGCAAGGAAACAGGGGACTCTACTGAGTCCTCTCCTCTCCGTTGGCACCAGGGCTTTAGCAGGGCTAGTCCTGGATGGTGATCCGTGTCAATCCGTCGCACGCCATCACCTACTCAGTGCACACTTACTGTGGGAAGAACGGTGCTCGGGGTGTGAAAAACACTGGCCCTAGAGAGGAGCAGGCACAGCACAACATGGACCACAGCCCCTGTTCCCTCTGTACCCGCAATGTCTGGGCACTGGTTCATGTGATGTGAGTCTAATCCCTCTCTGTCCAGAGAGGACATGACCATGCCCACCAGTCCAGGTGAGCACCAGGCACCTGGCAACTCATCACATTCTCCATCTGATGAGATTTGCAGACTCATTACACTCAGCCATAGGCTGGCATTTGCAGATCCTCGTGATGCACTTGCTGAGGCTGACAAGGTGCCTTTTTGCTTATTCTGATGCCAAACCTGGGCTCAGCTGTCCCTGTTGCAGGTGATGGAAGTGATGAAGCCCTCAGCCCCTGAAAGCCTGGTCCAGGAGTTCATTGAAACTCCTTTCCCCTCCAAACCTTGTCCATGGTATACATAGCAGTTGCTTCACCTAACACAGAAATAAGACCACCTCTGAAAACAAAAGGATGGCTTTTTGTGAGCTCTGGGCATCATGGGAACCGAGGCAGGTGAGAGACTGTATGGTGAGCAAGGTCCCAGCTGAGCACGGAGGTCCAACGCGCAGAGGCAACCTCTCTCTTTTTCCCCTGTTGCTGGGAGCTGCAAAAAGACTGAGCGTTTGTCATGTTAGGACACCACCATGAACACAGGTTTCCCTCCTCTCTTCTATTCTGACTTGCTTTTAGTTCGGGTTTAAAATATCCTGAAAGCAGCATGGGGTGTCCTAGTCAGCAGTGGTGAGGGGAGAGACAACTCTCGTCCAGGTGGGGACCCACCCAGCACGTGTGACCTTGCAACTGTTGTTTGGAGCATGACGAACTGTGACAATTAGACACCAATGGTAAATAACAAAAGGATGACTCCGGCCAAGCCAGAGGTAATAATTAGTTAGCTCATGGGTTAATACAGTATGAGGAAGGAGGGATCTGTCAGATGACTCAGCTCTGACAGGGGAAAAAGATGTGCATAACATGTCACAGTGGTTAGATGGATTTTCCAGGCCTGAGGATGATATTGCCCGTTCTAGAAGTTGCCATCAGTGCCACCAAAACAGCTCACTCTGAAACTTATCCAGCAATCAGAAAGCACTTGCATGTAACAAGAGAAGGTTGTGATGTGCATTCAAAAGGGTCTAAGGAATTTTCTACCAGCTCTGAGTAGGTGTAAATACCCGATGACTTCTAGGTCTTGCCAATTATTGGAAGTGACTTTATTTTGCAGAAAAAAGAAAACCACAGATCTCAGAGCTCCTCAACATTTTTTTGAGAAAATCATTCTCCATCTTAAAATGCATTCACAAGAATACATAAATTTTCATGAAAACCTTTCAGTGAAACATTTTAACAAATTGCATTTCCTCAATTTCACTTCAGCAATGTTAAAATGTTTTGGTGACATAGACAGATATTGTTTCAACTTGTTTTGATTCATTTTGTATTGTATTGCAATATTAATTGAAACAGTTTCAATGTGTGTTATATTTTATTGTGCTGGGATTTATGTTGCATGTGCCTTTGTTATGTTTGGTTTTGACATTATCAAAGTGAAATGTTTAGTGGTGTCAGACTGAATGGCTTTTACATTCTTGTTCCATCAAACATTTTAAAATTTTATGGTTTTATTCCAATCGGAATGATTAATAGGAAGCAAACGTGGAGGTTTCCTGGAGGACAAAAATTCTAAATTCCGGCCAACTCTGCCTCCCTGTTTAGAAGGAAACCATGTCTTCTGGGCATTAAATGTGCAACTTTGGAGAGCTGGTCTGTCTCCCAGCTCCACCACTGCCCTGGGCAAGTCACTTAGGGCTTGACTACGTGAGGAAAGAGACTGGAACAGCTATCCACGATCACCCAGAGTACGTGCATTTACTCCATATGAAGGGTGAATTAATTTCTACAGCAGTTCTCCAACGCAGGCCACTGACTTTAAACTCAGTTTACCAGGGACTCATCTCACTCTAAGTGAAACATCTGTTGAGGTGAGCCTTTATGCTGACTGCAAAAGGAGCCCAAGGTAAACACCTCAGCTGAAGGTATCCATGTTTCCGTGATGAATTCCTCTTCTAGCATCTGGTGTAATGAAATTTGGCCCAGCATCAGAACAGCTTACACTCATACACAAATGCTCTGGCTACACTGCTGCCCTCTGTATCTCCAGGCTGGCAAACTCTGTGGGGTAAAAAGGGGCTGCAGCCGAGACCCCTACCCCAACCCTCAAGTAATCAGGACTTAAAGTGAAGGACCACATCCATCATTTGCTCTGGACATGGTCTCAAGCTCTACAAGTGGCTTGGAATTTTAAAGTCACACCAAAAGTTCATTCCCCAGTCACTTCCCTACCTAAAACCCCCTTAATCTACCTACCCAGCCAATTTGTCACCTGTAAAATGAGCATTATGCTAATGCTTCTTGGCCCAGCCTGGTCCATCTAGATATATCAGGAGCATCTCTTTCTTTGTGTACTTTCAGGGATGAGTACAAGGGATCTTTGATCTTGTTCAGACCTCACTACAACCCAGAATAGGTTTGGGTTTCCTGCATCATGGAAACATTTTCTTTTTGTGTGATCAAACATAGCACCATTTAAATACTGACAAACATCTCCCTGGCAAAACAGATTACTTGGTCTCTACCAATTTGCTCAGTCACACTGTGCATCCAGTTTGTAGACCTGCACTGACAGCAGCAAGCTACTCAATCTTTTAGGACAGTATTGGACACGACTGACGAAGACCTCTTCCCATTAACCCTTAGGACAAAACTCCCGTTCGTCTTGCTGGGAACAAGGTCCTTGCCTGCTGATGAGCAAATCCTCATCATGTCTCCTGGAGGGTGTCCCATCCCTCATTGAGCAGGCTGGGAAACTGAGGATGAGGGGTTAGGGCATGAAGGGACAACCAGGACTACAGCTGATGGTTTCTCATCCTAACGGCCTCGTCTGTGCGACAGCCCCAGTTGCCTCTCTGGAGACGGTGGAGGGAGGCGAAATGAGGAAGAGCTGTCAAAGACAGACAACACAGCAGTTTCAGTTGTGTATTTCAGTTCACCTCAAAAACCTTGCTGCTTCATTTTTGCAGCCCCTTTGTCTTATTTGCCTTCACACACAAGTTTTCTGAAGCACCTTCTCCTTTGGGGAGCACCGCAGGAGGTCTGTGGACCTGAGGGTCAACTCCTTCCTCCCCTCCACATCCAGGATGGGTTTGCAAATCACTTTACTGGGACAAGAAGTGTGATGGGCTGTTTGCACTCCCCTTTCTAGTTGCCCACCTTGCTATAAGATAGTCAAACCAGGGCCATACTGCGAAGTCTGGGAGCCAAACCTCAGATCTCCTCTACATCTTCTGACTTGTTTTTGAAGGCTGTGCAATTCTTTGCACTTTTTTGCCGCCTTCTTGGACTTGTTAAATAACAAAACAAAAGATAAACGCTCAAATAAAGTTGCAGCTGCTCGGCACCAACCCAGCTCTTTAACACCAAAGGGGTGTGCAGGCAGAGGGGTAGCATGCAGGTTTTCTCTTCTGACTCAACAGGGGAAGAAAAGCACCAGAAGGGGCTGCAGTTTTGCAATTGGCATGAAAAGCTGTTGGACATCTTGTGCTCCTTGTCTTTCAAAGCGATCTGGGCAGCTACCCCCCTTCACTGCTTTCTGCTTTGGAAAACAACTTTGAAATGGGAGGTGTTCTCTGCTGCTTGCAGTAATATCTGCTCCATTTCTGGGATTTCCTCTCTTCATAGGGCTTCTTTCATAGGTGCTACAACGGGACATTGCAGCTGCTCTTCTGGGTCAGGCCAAAGGCAGAAAAGATAATTAAATGGTATTTCCCAGCAGCCTGACGGTCACCAGGCTCCCTCCCTTCCACCTACTGGGTGCTGGATGAGGCTTGAGCTCTATCAACAACTCAACAGAGGTTTGGCTTCCCCCCATGGAAGAGGTGCAAATGGATTTCACGGAGAACTTGGAGTATGAACATGCTTGTACACACTGGTGTTTGCTGGATTGGGCCTGCATCCCTTGACAGCTGGATCCCGCAGGTAAAAAGAAACAGGGAAGTCATGTAAAGGCTATAGACCGTCAAAGGCTGTGGTTGCATGAGACAGCAGCACATTTAGGCGGGGTTTTGGCCTCTTTTTAAACCAAGCCCAAGTCCTCAGCATGTAGAGCAAAAGGTCACAGCAAAAGCTATCATTGGGCTGATCAGACCCACAGCATCACGACGTAAAGCAAGACAAAGTGTAGATCTCAACCTGCCTTGTGTCTCAAAGCCAGAGGTAGTCCTCCTGTGAAATCAGTCCAAAAGGAGCTGAGATGGGGCTAACCCCTCTTTGGGCAAAATTTCCACAGCAGCCAGCCTGGCCAACAAAAAAAATGAGAAATCTGTCACCAAATTACCTCTGAGACCCTCCCATTCCCTGATGTTTAGCACATGTGTTTGACTAAGTGCTCTCCCCACACTCCAGCCCCCCAGAAAAATGCTTTGAACAGCCTAAGGGATGTTAAGGTTAACTTAAGTGCCTTATTATCTGTGAAGGATTTTATATGGACAGCCCACAAAGAATTTAGCTCCCATTTCTGAAGGATGAGCTATGTCCAACTCTGCTCCAAAATAAACCCCTCTGCTTAAGTGCAGATCTGTGTGGGAACACTCATTTTGAAATAAAAATGACTGAGTTTTAGCAAAGACTGACTTTCACCAGCAGGACAAAACTCTGCTTTTCAGACCAATGTGCAACACTTGCACTGATGGGACAAATGGTGCAAAACCCAAACATGTTTATTTTGGTGCAAAATTTACATACAGAAAGGTCTCCAGAGCATTTACTGTATGACTTAGAGCAAACAGCTTGATTTCTGGGCTTCCATTTCCTCTTCTTTAAAATGAGGGTGATGCTATTTATGCATTTTTCAGTTTAAATAGCACTTAGCAGGTGCACCAAGCCTGCACGCACTGCAGTCCTGGGGTTTACTCGAAGGGCACCGGTGGGAAGGGGACCAACACCTTTGGAGAGGACATCAAGCGCTCCCTCATTTTGGATGGCTGTGTATAGACACAGTAGCTTGTCATTTAAACTGTACTAATAGGCTATGGAAAGAAACAGGCACCTACCTAGACTGCATTATTTTCAACATCTATCTTAGGACAAAATGAAGCAAGGCCTTTTTAATACACACTGCTCACCCCCATATTTGACATGTCTGGGACTTACACATGATTAAAATCCTGACACTTGTCCATTAGCCAGGAATCCCAGCGTACCACTAGCAATGTCTTTTAGACCTCTACAGCCCCAGCCGTAGCAGTGGTTTATCAGGGTGTCTGCCACCCCCATGGCATAGGCTCATTTGTTAATGGTAAGTGTGGAGTTAAAAGCACGGTGGACAGTGGCTGGTTTTTGCATCCCCATTGCTGTGAGGAGAAAGGTAATTTAAGAGGGGAAGACTAAAATAGCACAGCACAAACTAAGCGGAAACTACCTTCTCTGGCTATCAGGAAACCAAAACCAAACAAGGGTTAACTGGGCAGAGCCAGTACTGACTGTAAGTGGGAGGTTTGGGCTTTATTTTATTGTTGTCATTAATTTCCTTCCTTTTACTTTCAGTAGATGAGCACAGAGTTATTTACATTAGACACAGCTGTGCCCCACAGAGGTATACCATAAGAAACAGTAAGGGTAATAGAAGAAAGCAGCTGAAAGCACATGGACGGTTTCTGGTACTAACATCACTAAGGGCTTGTGCCTTTTTTTCCTTTTGGAGCACCCAATGACAATGTCAATTCCCCAGATCTTTGCTGGTCCATCTGTAGTGTGTCAGAAGGAGGGATGAGCCACTCTCACTTTATGGGACACGAGATGTTAACGATATGCCATCTTATCTTCTTTACTCATGCTTTTATTACAGAAATAACTAAGAAAGCCTTGGTTTGAGCTGTCATCAGTAGGTTCCAGAGTTAATAAATTGGAGCAGATCATGCCCCTTGCTGCACATGTCTGCTCAGAAGAAGGCTTCATGCCCATTCTCATTTTTGCATTTTTGAAGTGGTTCCCCCCCCCCCCCGCCCCCGCTCAGATAAGGGCTAGAGCCCTGCAGAAGCAGGGGGATGGAGGAGAGCCTGCGTGACACTGCCTGAACCACTCCCTTTCTGTATACATTTCCTTTCCTCCTCCTATTTGTCTGCCTCAGCTAATTAGATTAATAAAGCGTGTGCCTTTTGTGCAACTCTAGGGATGGTGAGGACCTGACCTCAGCCAGGGGCTCCAGCACAAACAGTTGGTCAGGAGGAAGGGACGACCTCCCCACATCCACCTCCACCCCACTCCCTCCTCTGCTCCCTGGGACCTTGTTATCTTAACGCCAGCCGAGTTTCCCAGGGAAACCAGCGCAAGGCATTTACCAGACATTCATTCCTTTGTGCAGCTGAGCCGAATGTATTGCTGCCGGACCGCTTTAACAGAAACCCCAGTAAATTCATCAGGGCTTATCGCTCCCCTCCCTGGGCTGCTCCTCCAGGGCAGTGGGGCATCTTTGCCGTGGTGCTGGTGGAAACAGGCTTGCAGAAAGGCTGGGAGCCTCAGCAGGAGCCAAAGCGTTTCAGGCTCCTGGCACATCCAGAAGTCAACGCCTCATTGCTACACGGCTTCCCTCCCACCCAGGTTTCTGCACAGCCAGCCAGAGGCTTTATTTATGGGCTGGGATGCTCAGCAGCAAAACGGTTAGAGCTCTTGGCATCGGGGGTCATAATTACCCTTCCAAGTTAACACCCATTGAGATGAATGGGAGCACACCCTTTTCTGCGGGTGTTATTGTTGCAGTCTGCCTGGCTGCAGACTCAAAGCCGAGTTTACCTTGGTTTGCAACCAGAAAGGCTAGAAACCGCCTCTTTCCCTCCCTCTCTTTTTTTAATAAAAGGAAAAGGAAAGTTTGCTTTTGCAGATTTGTGGGGTGGGGAACATGGGGGAATGGTGAAGCAATGTAATTTGGGTCTGATGGTGCTGAGCACCTGTGAAGTCCTCTGGCTTTGGAGAGCGGGCAAGGGCTGAAGTGCTTTAGGAACCAAGCTCCTGGGTTCAGCCTGGTTCCTGTCAGCAGCCGGGGAAAATAGTTGTGTTATCTTTTCCTCATATCTGAGAAAAGGCTGAACCTATTAAGCAGCTGGAGCTGCTAAACCCCCAAAACTGCTGGGGTTTCCCACACTCGGCTGCCGCAGGCACACCTTGGGGTACAGCCACCACCCTGGCAGCAGCATCACGGCTGTGTCCATCTGAGACATGGAGCTGGGCTATGGTCGGGGCGGTGGCATGGTTTGGACATCCCTCCAAGGGCATCTCAGCACACCCCCTGCCTTTCCCCCAAACCAGCTGTGGCAGGTGCAAACCACGAGCGATGGAAAAGACCTGGACAGGGGCACCTCCAGCCCATGGGTGCTTCAGCTATCAGGCGTTCCTATCGGTACAGCAGAAGAGCTGCCGACCCCACGGCGGAAGAGATGCTTACCCCTCCTGCCTGCCACAAGTTGCTTTCTCCTCAAGTAGAAGGAGTTGGCTGGGGAGGCAATATGTCTGCTTTTTAATCCCTAATTCCCATCCTGGCACGCTTTACCCACCCGTTACCATTCTCCGCTCTGGCCTGGGAATCTGCAACCAGGGCAGCTAAAACCAGCCAGGACTGCAAACTGGTGCCTGGAGGCCATGTCTGCAGGAGGAGATGCTTACCAAGAAGCCCGGAGGGACACCACTCCACTAGCGTGGTGTTTTGTGTCGGAATAACAAACTCACCTCAAGGGCTCATGTGCTCTTGAAAGGGTTCGGTGGGAGAAGCAGCCCAACACCGGTCCTCCAGGGAAGATGCAGAGTTTGCCACCAGAGGAGAGCTTTGGCAGGGATAGTCTGGAGCAGTTCCTAGAATAAAATAAACTACCCTGGCACAAAGGTTTTGTTTCTTGATTAACATGAGTTGTACATTTAGCAGGGGGAGTAAGGACCTGTAACACTGCCTACCCTGCTCACAGCATCACTGGCGTGCATGTAACTCAGGGTACATAAAAAAAGCAAACAAAAATACCTTTACCACCCCACCCTACCCTCATGCAGCTACTTTCCCTCTAGGGTGCAAATAAGAGTTGCAAATGCCCATGTGCCAGGGGATATTTGCAGGAAAAATTATGCTGGCTGGGGGTTTGAGGGTGTTTTGATCTGTGCTTTTAAGCGTCATAAAACAAGGTTCAGGTACAGGCTGCCTGGCGTGCAGCAGGAGCAGCCCTAAGGCCTCGGGTGGTCGGGGTTTTCATCCCCTCTGAGCTCCCCTGTATTTGTTTGTGCAGCCAAGGCCCCATGGGGCACCGGTAGGATGCTCTGTGTGTGTGCTGCAGTGACACACACACGTGTGCACGAACACAACCACAGCTGGACGGATGATCCCAGGGCAAGCCATTTCCTATAACCTTCTCCTTCAGCTCCCAAAGGCGGCAGGACCAGGGTGGTGGTGGGAGCTGGGCGCCCCCGCTCCTGGGGAGTGTGTTCCTCCTGACCCTGCAGCTCCGACTGCCTGGCTGCAGCCAACCTCCACACCCTGCAAAATCCCACCTCAAGCACAGCCGCCGGCACGTGCAGGTCCAATTAGTACAAAATCAGGAGGCAAGTCCCCAGATTCCTGAGATGAGAAACAAACCCATATACAATGGTCTTACTTGCTTTTTTTAGTGGCTACTCTTAATCACGAAGGCTTCAAACATGCTGAAAATAAATTCCAATTAATAAAATCCTGTAGAACTGTGCACTCTGAAGAGGTTTGGTTTTAAGAAAAAGCATGGGCTAGGACAGGATTTTCCAAGGAATTGGGGAAAGCTGGGTGACATTTCTGCAGGAACTAAACTGCTTCTGCACCGGGTGCAGTATGTAAACACCCAAGTGGCCCCAAGAGCAAGGGAGTTAAGTGAAATCACATGATCTTCCATAAAACCTTTAGGAATCGGTTGTGAACTGGTTCTGTGAGCTGAGAATAATGCAAACGCGTAATAAATAAGGGAAGAGAAACTTGGTTGCAAAGAAATCCACTCCCAAGTAAATCCTTATCTAAACAAGCTGCTCAAAAGCACTCAGCCTGTGCTGCCGTGACTGTGCTCCCCATTACATTTCAGAGTGGCAGCAGATAAAATACAATTAAAACCACTCTTCCCACCCAGTACACCAAATAAAGACATTTTGCCAGCCTGAAAAATGTGTGTGTTTGTGACCAGAGATGCAAATCAAAGACTGCCTGGCTGTTCGTAGTTTTGCGCAGCGACGACTTTGTTGTGTGCTGTTTGTTTTTCCTGATTCAGCTGGGAGTCAGGCAGTTTATGTGAAAGCAAAAGGTGATGCTCTGCTCAAAAATAAACTGCTCCTCAAGCGATCATGGGCTGCTTTATAGCCAGCCTGAAAACAAGTCCAAGAAGAACTGGTGCAAATACCTGTGTGCAAAAACACATTACTGTAGACTTGTGCTGATGTGAGCTGTGTTAGCACCGCTCTTTAAATCCAAGTCATCGCAACTAGTTGTGTTTGCCTGGGGTTTTCTGAGCAGCGACAGCGGAAGGTGCCCACACCGGGGTAATCCAGCCCACGGGCACCTGCAGTCACTCGGCACCAGCAACTTTTCTTCCTTTCCCTGCAGTTCCTTGCCCTGTGCTGAGCTCCAGACCCCACAAGCAAGGCTGGAGACACCTCAGGTGTTTCTGCACGGTGCTGCAGCAAAGTGTCAAAGTGCAGGGGATGCAAAGAGTTGGCGAGACCCGGCTGCTGGCTCAGCACCGGTGGGCCGTGGGTGAGCAGGCTGCCTGTGCCCGGGTGAGTCAGGTTAGCTGATCGCTAAAGTCAGTCTGGTTTCGTGGCTGGAGCCCGGGCCAGCACGGCAGAAGAGCCGAGCTCTTGCTCCATCTGTCACCGGCTTCCTCAGCAAGCTGGAGTGTTTATTCACACCCGCGAGTCTTGGAAAAGAGCTCAGAAAGCTGTTTTCTTTCAAACCCAGCCGACTGCGGGTTGGATTAAAATGCTACCGTCGAGAGTGCAAAGCAACCTACCTCTCCATGGTCATGCTCACGTAACGGAGACGCTCTCTGCTCTGCTAATATTTACAGGCAATAGATTTGGTCAGACTCTAATGATCGCCTTTCTTGCTTAACAGAACTTCCTTCTCGTACCCATCTGCAGTACTCATATCCCTGGCTGTCAGCTGTGCAAATTTGCTGAAAAGCAGAACTGCATAAATAACTGATAGGGGTGAGGGGTGGCCAGACCGGAAAAAATAAACGTATTTGCTGTGGGGTAACCAGAAACGAACATTTTCCAGCTAGGAAGGGGAAAATCAACATTTTAATGAAATAACTTTTTTTCAGGCCAAACAAGCACTTTGACCACAGTGATCTCTTAAGTGCTTTTATACATTGCTCAGGTAATTTGTTAATATGAGAGAAGCTTCAAAGAGAAGTGAAATATTTCTACTAAAAAATAACGTTTGGTTTTTTTTTTTCCCACTCAGGAACAATTTCCTGAAATTGCTTTCAGTCAGTGAAACATTGCAGTCAAGCCCATCTGCATATTTTGGAGGAAAAAATTGCCTTCTTCCACCTCGCATCTTCTCTGGCTGTTAACTTAACTGTATCCTCACCCATTTCATCCCCTTTCCTCGCTTCCTTCTTTTCTCCTGTAACAAATGTGAATTTCCTGTCTTTTTTTTTTTTTCCCTCCCTGTCTAACCCGTTATCTGATCTGTGCTCTCTCAGTCCTGACCTCTCCTTCCTCCAGCTGACCTTCCTATTGCACCACTGATACCCATTTATCTCCTCCTCCCCAAAAAACACCTCTTCCCGTTTTCTTTCCCATAGCCATGAATCACGGAGCAGCCCCAGCGAGGGGGGCTGCTGGGCGTTATAGGAATAAGAGCAGAGTATAAGGACTAAATCCAAACCCAAGCTGTACAGGGCTGGGAACGGGGCCCTGCTCCAATATTCCCTGGGTGACATTTATACTTCGATAATCTGAAGGAAAACGCTGGATCCCACATCCTTAAATTGCAGGTGCGAAGTTAGCATTGCTCAGCGTTCATTCCTGAGGTCGTGGCCTTAAATTAAGAGGTCCCTTCATCAGTCCCTTTGTGACACTCATCACCTCTGCTCAATGTTAGCTGCCGTGCATCGGGCACTTGGACTCTGCCCTCCAGGTCCCCGTCCACCCCGGTGCAATGAGATGAGGCCTTTGCCAGGTTCCGCAGCCTTCCCGGGCTGCTCTGCACAGCAAACAAACAAACAAACATCTGAAGACGGCTTGGCACCAGCGCCGGGCTGTGACAGAGATGTGGTGTTCATATGGACAACTTTGCAAGCAAACAGGACACAAGAAAGGAGCTAAATATTCCCTTCCCCCTGCAACTCTTTTATTCACAGCTTGCTGCCACCCTCCTTGCCATAAAAGAGCAAAGCAGTAGGATGTCTGAGCTCTTCTCCCTGGGATCCAGCGATAGGACACGTGGGAACGGTTCGGAGCTGCACCAGGGGAGGTTTGGCCTGGACGTTAGGAAGCATTTCTTTACCAAGAGGGTGGTCAGACACTGGAACAGGCTTCCTGGAGAGATGGCCGATGCCCCAAGCCTGTCAGTGTTCAGGAGGCCTTTGGACAGTGGTCTTGATAACATGCTTTAACTTCTCGTCAGCCCTGAACTGGTCAGGCAATTGGACTAGATGAATGTCGTAGGTGCCTTCCAACTGAAATATTCTATTCTATTCTATTCTATTCTATTCTATTCTATTCTATTCTATTCTATCCTATCTACATTTCGTCAAGTGGACGAGTAGGGATTTGAGCACTCACCACTTAATTATCATGTTTGGGCTCTACAAGGCTACATTATCAAAGGCGCCGGTTTTGCTCTGGTGTTTCTCAATCCAAATTCACATTAAACCCAGAAATATCCCCTGGCCTCCTGGCTGCTCACTGGGCCCAGCTGCTGACCCTCCTCGAGCCACGAGCAGAGCCTCAGAGCCCACCACTGGGTTGACCCACCGACTTGGATCTTCCCAGTGGGTTTGCCCCAAACTGGGAGCATCAGCCCTGCAGACGTGCAGCAGCACACGAGGTTTTTGCGGTGTGGGGTATTGTGCAGTACTGGGGTTCCCCGAGGCACGGGGAGACTCCAGGGTGGGGAGCTGGCACGGCCACGTATGCTACCACCCTCCCGGGCAGCAAGGTCTGGTTAAACACCACGACACTGAAGAGGAACCAACGGGCGTCCTGGGGGAAATGGTGGTCGCTGAGAAGAGTTTCGGTTTTGTCTAAATTTTCCGTGAAAAAATTCCCCCTTTTCAGAGAAAAGCTGCATGCCCACTTGTTACAGAGTAATCTATCTATCTATCTATCTATAAACACACACACACGCTATTATACAAAATGTAAGCACATCTCTCTGTGTGTGTATGTACACATATATATGTATACATGTGCACAGACATATTTTGAGGCATTCAGTCTCTGTTCTCTAGTAACAAGTGTTTCCAAATTATAGTGAGCTTCTGTGCAGAAAAAGGAGAATTTTAAAATCCCATAATTGAAAACCCAGTCTTTAAAAGAAATAGATATTAAAAGAAAATTTCTAACCACTGCTGCTGATCAGCATTGACTAACCATCCGCAGAGGAGCAGTTCACTAGCATGGATGTGGTAGAAGAGTTATCATCAAACTATCTCAGAGACACCAGAGGTTTTGCTGTTCATTCCCAAACCACTTGCCAAAACAGAATAAATGGATCAGAAAAAGGACTTTTTTTGGCACAAATGCATCTGGGCTGGTGCTTTTGGTTCTGGTGGGGAAGAGTGTAAGATTTGCTGCTGTATCTTGGTGTGAATTGCCACCTGGCACAGCTCCAGTGAGCGTTTCCACTGAACCACCCATCGACAGGTAACTCTGCTACGTCCTGGCCTGACCTCGTCATTTAAGTAGGTTGTAGTTCTCCTGATTTTCTGGAGCTCCCCAGACCCTCTCTGGATGTGTCTTCTGCCGCTGTGCCCCAGAAATGGGACTTTGTGGTGCAGATGCACTGGCTGGCCGCTGTGGACATCGGGAGTTCGTTGTTCCTCTCTCCTAAGGTCATTCTGCAGCAGGATCGTGCAAGTGCACGTACTTTGCAGGAGCTCAAAGCTCAATCACTCTTCACTGTAGCACAAGGAATAAACAGTTGCAGAGACAAAACAATACAACATCTGCAGGCACTTCCCTGCCTGAGGTTTTTTTTTTCCCTTACATTCTGCTGACTTTATTCACATACCCCAAAAATGTCCTATATCTTTCTCCTCCTACAGAGGGTTTCTGTTCTAAACCGTTCACTTCTCCCCCTTCCTCTAAGGAAGTTTTCTTTTCCCTGTGCAGGTTCTTCAATTCAAAGGATGTCTGTGTTACAAAAAAATCCTGTCTCTTTGTTCTTTCTTCTACACAAGTTTCCTTTTAAGTGGCTGGAGAGACCTTGATTTCTCTAAGTGCCAGAACCCTTTGTCAGGCTGGCTCTCTGATCAGGCTACTCGGTGGAGCTAAATCCCTCGCCAAGTTTTCCCACATTTAGCCAACAGCCCCTTGGAGCGGAGTCTCGAAAAACTGGCTTGTCCTCAGTAGCAGCTATCTCTTTGTCCAACAGAGCTCCATTTGAATGGGTGATCATCAAAGTTTAACGAGCCTCTTTTGTGAGCCTTATTCCAGGTGGAAGGATTTTTAGATTTCTTTTTCTTGTGGGTTTTGGCTCAAAAATACGTAGGCAAGAAGAGAAAGCAAAGAGCTCCATACCCAAAGCAGAGTTTCCTGCTTGATACCTGCCTAAGCCTTTCCAGAAAAACTGCATCAATAATTCAGACAAGGTGCAAAGAAAGACAGGGAGGACAGGTTAGCACCGCACCATCTGGTAGCTGTTCGGTGCTTGAACAGGACATGGAGAGAGACAGCAACAAACCATTGAACTAGGGTTTGAGAAAGTCCCTGGCTTGTTTGGAGCTTGAGATTTTCCAGCTACAACTTCACCTTTGGCCACTTTGCCTCCAGCCCAGCTCTCAGCTGCTGTGTTTGTGCCCTATTTTGGACCCTTCCAGGAGCAGAAGAGTCTTAATTGTGAGCCCGTGACCAGAGAGAAGGAGCTTTTCAACTCGGTGTTTACCGACCTTGGAACCAGTTTAACCAACCCTCTCCTAGAGGTCCACAAATCTAAGAAAAAATGAAGTCAATCAAACACTGCCTGCCTTTTTGGCTAGCTGGTGGCCCTGATATGTCTGCTCTGATAATTAGAGGAGGGAAAGAAAAAAGGATAGTTACAGGAGGGGAAGCCACTGCACTTCCCATCCCTGGCTGCCCAAATTCTCACTTGCTTCAGGGCTGACCTCTCCAGGTGGAGCCCAGGCAGCTTCTCCAGTTGAGCCTCTAGCTGGAGCATTGGGGAGGGGGTTGGAGATTGATAGCTGTGCTGTCAAGATAAGTTATTTACCAGGAAATCAGATAAATTTTCTTTTTAGTTGTTGTTTCTTTCTTTCTTTCTGGGATAAGAAATGCTGCTGTATCAGCTGAAGTAAATCACTGACAGCGGCCGCAGAAGATTCAAAGCTGCGGGCATGTTAGTGCCGTGCTGCAAAGCTCTGCCAGGCACGTAGAAGAGGAGGTCGCTACAAGGGCAATTAAATTAAAAATTAATAAATAGCCAAGGGACTGCATTATCAGTGTAAAATAGATGCTAATGGTTGCAGCGAGGTCACAGGGTCTTCTGAGGCCTGTCAGAAGGGGTTGTAAGAGTCTGTATGGCCTACCTTGGCCAAAGTCTAGTGATAGACTTGGGCAGCAGGGGAAAGAGCCCGCCTGGTATTTAGGTGCCCAGTTGAACCCATCAGGAGTGAGGCACCTAAATGTTGCTAAAGGATCTGCAAGCCACAAACCATGGGCTCGGCAGCCCTCTGAAAAGGTGAGCTCTGGGCTGGCATATAACATGGGCATGCATTTCACACGGGCAGGTGGCTTTCCTGCAGATTTTCTAAGAAATCTGCATCCCCTCTTGACTTCACCAGCCCCTAAAATGGAGCCCACGGCTTTCCGGTGGCTTGAGCCTCCCGAACGAACCCACTCTCACCATGGGTCCCAGAGGAGTGCTGGAGCATCCAAGAAGGGCTCAGGTTGAGGTGGATCTCAGGCAGGTGCTTTGTTGTTGGGGTTGCAGAAAGAGCAGGCTAGCTGTGTTACTGTCTGACAGGACCCCATGCACGGTACAGGACCCAGAGGGGCATCTAGGCTTTAACTCAGCTCAGTGTCTTGAAGACTGGGGCAGAACGGGAGGCAAATTAAACACAACTGAGGCAGGAAAGCCACAATAGGACATTCTAAATTCTTGGAAATCAGGCCTTAAAAACAGGTATTATTTCCTTGTTTTGTTTTTTGTGAGAATTGAGAAGAAAGTAACAAAACGAGGTCCTCTTTCAGCAAATGGTTTGGGGTGGTTTGCCAGCTGGGAAAGGATATCTTCAGCAGAGATGAAGCAGCCTGTGGCTGTGGTCTAACAAACGCCTCCCAAAGTATGTCTGGAGAAAAAAAAAAAAAAAAAAAAAAAAGGAGAATCTGGCTGCATTTGCACAGCCTGTTTACATTTGCCTGGTGAAAATGCTCTGACAAATCAGTTTGCTGGGAGGAATGGCTGCGGAGGCTGACTCCTCCACCTACGAATTCTGGTGCCTGTGGCCTTCAGATGTTCAGTTTCCAGGTAATGAGGTCTGGCGCTCAGGCTGCCCCTTGGGTAGGACCACAAGCCATTTTCATGCTCATGGTGAGGACACTCTGAGGGGGGTCGATGTCTGACAGTCGCCAAGAACATAAGCATGAGCCAGAGATGCTTCCCACACATCCATCCACAGTGTCACCTCAGTGCGGCCAAACTTTTATTGCTCTTAAAGGACTGCTCTGCCAGGGCTTCCCAGCTGGTTTAGGAACTCGCATGCAGTGAAACAAAGCAGGGCCTTCACCCACGCCTGTCATACAGCCATACGTAGAGCTGCTAGGAAGGCTGCTCCGACCCAGGGGTGCTGTCTTGATGCTCAGTTCCTGAACTGAGATGCCAGCTTGACCCCTGCAATGGCTCTCTCCATGTCCTCCAGTTGAATGGAGGCTCATCTGAGTTTAACAAACCCTCTTTGCAAGCCTTATGCCAGGCATAAGGATGACCCTATCCTTCCTTGAGGGCTGGAGGCAGGAATCAGATAAAGAAAATGGCCTCATAACCAAAACTGTTTTCTTTGTGATACCACTATTGCAACACTCCACCACTGTTAGTGACACCATGGGACAAATTATCATCTTACTCCCCCCAGGAAGAGAGAACGTATAGATTAAAGTCACCATCTCACACCTCTCCCATGCTCCATGGATCATCCCCAGTCACGTCCGATCAATTCAACGGGACCTCTGTGCAGCTTTTGGAGGTGTCAGGAGGAAAAAGCTGGATGCTATTTTTATCTGTTTATCGTCCAAACAAAGCCAGCGTGACAGGCTTCAGAATTATATGCAGCATTAAAACCAGTTTGGCTGCTTTACTGCCACCACCTGAATGAATGAAGCACCTGGATGGAGAAGGCAGGTCCCAACAGACCAGAGTTAAACATTTGGCAGCGATATTGAGGGCATCTCTCAGCAGTGGAGTAGTTAACACTCACGGGCATTTCCAGACAAAGCGTTTTAATCGCTGAACACCAGTTAGCAACGCCTGCTTCGATGAATGCACCGATGTCTCTACTTTCTCTCAGCGCTGCTATTTCCAGCTTTCAGGCAAACAGCACTTTGCATTTAGCTAATTACGCTGAGAGAGCAGCAGGGTTTCTGGGGCTGCAGATTTCACTCAGTTTCTATTAATATGCCCCCAGGGCTTCCAGGTTTGTGTTTCTTTGGGATAACACTGATCTCTTTCTTTGCCAGGACCACTTAGGTCTTGTGCACCCACTCACTCCCAACCACTTAACGTGGCAGCTAGCTAATAATTTCCCTTATCACATAACCCTCCTGATAAAGCTGCTTTGCAATAGCAGTGAGGACCGGTGCCTGGTTCCCTTAGATCTGCCCCTGGCTCCAGTGGAGACCGGAGCCTCCCAGCAGAAGAAGAGCAAATGCCTTGGGCTGGAGCCGTGCAGGGCTTGGTGCTGTCTCGCCCCTCACGGTGACACTTACCTTGCTGTCCCCAAGAACCCACTGCCCTGAGCTAAACACCACAGCTCTAGAGGGCGTGAGGAGGGGCAGGTACCTAAAAACAGCTCCCAGAAGACCCAGCAAGCTCAGGGAGGAGACACTGAATGTGGGATGCAGCATCGGCATCTCCAGGACTCAGCACCTCACCCTGGCCTGCAAGGTCCCTGCCTGGCAGCCTCCCCCAGTGTGGGTGCCCCGACAGCCTTTCCAGTGGGAAAGGTAGAAAAAAGAAGAGCCTCCTTTTCCGCCAATAATGGAGGGATATGAGTGCTGACATAGGAGAGCCCAAGCTATAATGCTTTAAAAACCGAAGGCAGCTCTAAAACCCTCCATGCATTTGCAGCACCCTCCTCTTGCCTACACACAGCCTTGACTGGAGGTGAGGGCTGAGACGGGGCACATGCGTCCTGGTTTAAATAGCTCATCGGGCTTTGCCTTAAATTTACAGGGTTTACAATCAATCAAAGAGTGCATGGCTGGGAGTTTAAGAAGTTTTTTGTTCCTCTGAATTACATGAATCCTAAAAGATCTCTGGCATCAAAAGCACACATTAACCCCAGCAACTTTGTTATTGTCATAATGGACTTGTTTTTACTCTCTGTTGCACAATCCAAAGCTTAAAGTCAACAGAGATAGGTCTGTTGACTCCACGGCACTTTATTAGCCTGATAGCAGAACTCACGACCATCCTCTTTACAGCGATTATAGAAAACCTGAGATAGAGGTAGAAAATTTTAAAAGAGACAAGTACATGTAAAAATGTGCAAAAAGGTACATTTGTCCATGAATCCTCCTGGCAGTCCTTGTGCTCTTGCAGTCACAGTTTCTTTTTTTTTTTTAAAGAACTTTTCTTTCCCGCTTCTTCTTGACTGATTAACTGACTCACTAGTGAGAGCTGGGGAAACAGGACACTAGTTGTATTAGCAAAAAAGTACTGTCCTATCCTATGCAAAGAGAGAAAGGAAAAAGAAATAGCTATAATCCCCTAATTACTTATAGCTGTAGTCAGTGGCTGTCCAGCATCTTCTTTAAACCAGTGGTAATCCTGAAACTCAGATCAAGACTTCATTGTTCTTCAGAAAAAAAATCCAACATTGTGTTAGTGTAAACTAAAGAGTTGCACACAGTAAAAGGCTGATTTGGGGATGGCTGGCGTGGAGGTTACAGGCGACAGCTGGTGGGTGTCTGATGGGGCTGCCCTTTCTAGCTACCATCTGGACTTTGCATAGGACATGCAAGAATAAGCTACTTATATCTTAATAAGGAAAAAGCCTGTAAAAATGGAATGGGGGGTGGTGGTTTGGCTACGAGATCGCTTTGCAAATAAACAGGAACGCGAGCTTGGGCTTTCCTGCTCCGCTCGGGCTAAGACAGGGACAGCAGCTGGAGACTGAAAGCACCTCGAAGTTGCAGCGTTATTTAAACATTTTGTCTCTGATGTACTAGTGTGTGTGAAATTTTTTTAAAAATTAATTTGGTTAATATTATTATCATTTAATCACAGCAGAGTCAGGAACAGCAATGCACCAGTGAGCCTGGTTCTTCCACCCAGACAAACCAAAAGGCAAAACTGTTGTTGCAGTCCATGCAGAAAGGGAGGGATGGGGCCAGGGTTGAAAAGTAAGAAGGAAATAATGCAGGATAGAAACACAGGACCACCATGCACTCGAAATAGGTGTGAGTGTGGTCTGCTATCAGCTCACAGAGGTGCCCATTACACTCTCTTCGGCAGAAGGGCTGCATTTGGGTGGACCAGATTTACCCTTTCACTGCAGAAAGCGTAATTTCCCTGGGCCTGGGTTTTCCCAAAGCCACTTGACACTGCACAAGTAACGTAAAGTTGGCATAAATAGGCATTAAACTCACTTAAATATCAGTTCCTCTGCAGGAGGGATTCAAAAGGCCTTTAGGGCCCATTGACTCTAACTCATGGTTCACCTTGGCTTGAAGGTGACCAGGGTGAAGTTATTGCAGCAGCAGTGCCGAGAGCTGTCAGCCTAAAATAAAAGGTACCGGCAGACCAGCTCTGCCCAATCTGCCTGCAGATGTTTTGCATCACCCCTCTGCCGCACCAGCCCCGGGGCAGTTGGACAACCTGGGCCTGGCGTTGGTGCCCAAACCGGTGGTGGGTTGGGTTCAACCCCAAGCAGCTGAGCTGTGGGGTGAGTCACTTTTCTGCCAACAGAGATGGAAGATGCCACGGCTGTTCCCGCCAAAGCTCATCTGTCGTAGCTTTAATTTGGTCCTCCGGATCCCGGCTCTGCTCCCTTCCCCTCCTTGCAGCTGGCCCAGAGAGAGGAGGCAAAACTCCTCGCCGTGCCGTGCTGGCGCAGCCCCTGCCTGCGGCAACCCCTTCCCGCGGGAATCCCCGGCTGAGGAATTGCAGGTGGTTTCCAGTCCTTGGAGCGTGGCCTCGCTGGGAGCCTGGGGGCACACGATGCCTCTCCTTCCAGCTCCTTCGTCCCATCTGCTCTGGGGAGCAGCATCACGTGGGAGCCTATTGGCCAATTTTACACTGATGCAACCCTTTGTCTTCTCCATATTTGGCATTTTTGCCCCCAAAACCCTTCCCCACATTAGCATGCACATCCTGCCCTGTTGCAATTAACTCACAGCATCATTAAGATGTGGAGAAAGCAACACCAGCAAACCTTTTGCTCCCTACGGTAGTGCTTAAGCCATGTTTCAACCCCTGTCTCAAGCAACCTGCCTTCGTATTAGCACCTAATGTTACCCATTATCTAAATGCACTGGGCCATAAACCCGCAGAGTGGCAAGCAGATAACCAGCAACGTCAGATGCTACTCAGAAAGCATTTTGTCCCCGATTAAAGCCAAAACATGCACTAAGAGCTATTGAGGGAAAGTGCAGAGCATTTGATTTCCCTCTTTTGCTAACACACTCAGAGGAAGAGGTGACAAGTTTATGGAAATGGCTGCAATTTGCAGTCAAACATGGTGCATACATGAATAGGAATTGGAAGTGAAGAGCCAAACAAGCAATACACTGCACGGATTTCCTCCAGCAATGCTGACAGTGCTTATACAAATGAATTAGCCCCTCTTTGAAGAGGAACCCCATCCCTATCACCATACCTTTTATTTCTTAAGAGAGGTGGTTGGTTTTTCAGTAATTCCTTTTTTTTTTTTTCTTTCTCTTCTCTTCAGTTTTCCTGGGAAAAATGTACATGGAGATCCAGAGAATTGCTTCTCCGAACTCTTACATGGTTTTACCATGAGCTAAACTTATGGGTGTCAAATAAGTTGCTCCTTATGCCAATGTCACAGAAATAGGAGAGTGTGGGAGGGCTGGTGGCTTCTGCTTAGTGGAGTTCCCAAAGGTTGTGCTCATTAGCAACTGGAAATACTTAGGTTTTGGTGGTGTGGAGTGGTCCAGGGAGGCAAGTCCAAGCTTGCCTAGACACTAGTAAAGGCTGTTTTCTATGGGCCAGCTGCAAAGGGACATTTGGGCTGGGGAATCGAAGCATGTGGCTAAGGTGGGCTTCTTGAGACCTCCAAAAATGGCATCTGGCTTGGGTTCAGGCATGTGCATCGCTCAGCCCTGCCACAAGTGAACCGAGCTTGTATGGGCTCTGACAGAATCTCCAACTGCTACCTGAGCTCAGGAGCATTGGTGGAAATTGATGGAAGCTGCTTTATCTTGTGCTGCCTTAATAGCTCCAGGCTGCTTCTGACCTCAGTGGCTGGTGGCCACCTCCTCATGGCTGTCTCAGGGCTGGGCTGTCCATCTTTTTACCTCTTGTGGTTGTTTATGCTGGTGAGAAGCAGAAGGAAATCACAGTTAAATGTAGCAGTGACAGCAAGAGGCTTAGATGGACCTTGGGTGGTGGGAGGAAAGTTTTTCACCAGCCCAACCACTGCGTGTCTGTGCAAACAGTCAGTTGAAGTGAATACGGCCTGTGTCCTGTGTATGAGCTGGAGCTTTACCTACAGCCTGAGCTGCCTCGTCCTTTCCTACGCCTCAGACTTAACCAAGAAGGAACTGTTTTGCCCTGCTGTAGCCCCAACGACACCCCATGGGAGTCTCTAACATGGGAGCACGTTGGGGAACCTTCTCTTTTGCGAAGGTTGGAGATGCCAGAAGGAGATGCTTGTTCCCTGCAGCACTGTGGCGTTGCTCCCTGTGGTGGCCAGATGTCCAGAGCTGGCATTGCTGGGCTGCTGCGGCTCCGTCCGTGCTTGACAGCTAAACAAACCCATCTCAAGACCCTCAGCATCACCAACACTGGATAAGGTTTTTCTCTTTAAAGAGATCAGCTAATCCAAAGTCCATCAGCTCAAGCATGAGGGAAGCCTCCAGACATGCACTGCCTCATGTTGGAGGGAAAGCTGGAGACCAGCTGAATTGACAGCGTCTGAAGGAACGCAGTGCATCTTCCAGCACGCACCCAGCTGCCAAAGCTATGGGAAAGGCCTTTTTCTAGAGGACTAGCATGTTGATCTTAGCTCAAGTAGCTCTTTTGAGCTGGAACAGGGTAGGGACCATCCTCCGGCGCAAACCAGCAGCAGATTTGAGGTGAGAGGGTCTGGACGGAGGGCGACGGGGGCGGAAAGAGCAGGTTGGGAACGTCTCCATCAGCACAGCTGAATCCAGAAGGAGATGCATGTTGACAGCCTCAGTGTCTAGCTTTCGACAACTGATTTGGCAAATTTGGGCCTGTACAAATAACTAAGAGCAGATGTGTCAAATGGTTTTTATTTCCTAGAATTAACACTAGATACAAGAATACTAAGGAAGTTGCCTCTATATCCCCACCGTGGGTGTCTCCGTGACCCTCCCATCCTTTCTCTTTACCGTTCCCAGACCAGATACTGCTAGAATAAATTAGTTTGACTGGAGCAACATAAGATATTAACCAGCACACATGAGAGCCGAGGAGGACTAGCTCTTTTCACACCATTTGCTGTGTACATGCAGATAATGAGTTTGTCTGTTACTCGCTTTTAGTCTCCTGTTCCAAGTCCTTTCGACGCAGGGGGCTCACCCTAAGACATAACATCTCTCCTGATTTCCGCTGTAACAGAAATGCTTTTGAGATCCCATTTATAACTCCATTCACACAAAATGTGACAGTTTTAGCTATATTGGAAGACCAGCCTGACCCTGGCAGCCGCTAGCACTGTGATCAGAATAGTTATCAGACAAGCCCCGGTATGCGATGTCTGGTTCCGATGCTGTGGCAATGGAGGAACATATCTGTTCTTGCGATAATGCAATTCACGCAGCACTGGCAGCGATAATCAGTAAAGCACAGCCCCGCAAAAACAGACAGGTGGACTAGGGTTCGTCTCGAAATCAGGCACACAAGTCTGAGCTAGCCATCCTGGGCTCCCCTTACGGTCCATGGAGAAAAACAGGTTCTTTCAGGGAGTGACTCATCTCATCCTAAAATAGGTCAGAGGAACCGCTCTCCAGCAGCGTCTGACTCCTCTCCACAGGCTGTAAAGAGAACCCGAGGGATACTAGTTCATATTTAAGCAACTTATTTTCACTCATCTAACATTTGTTGGTATGAATCGCAGCCAGGCTGTACAAAGTTTTCCGGAGTCAGTGGGAGTCATGTCAAAGGGCTTTGGACCCGACAATTCATGGTCTGAGTCAGATTCTGCGTTTCCCAGAAAATCCCTGAACGTAAAGAGCTGGGTAGGGCTGAGCCAAAAGGAAAAATGTGCACCTTAGGTCTGTTTTCTGGAAAATAGATAGGCAACGCATCCAAACAAAGGAATTCTGTCTTTTATTTAAGAAAACTGAGCAGTGTAAGACACTGCAGAGTTTGGTGTGGCATATTTTTTCCCAGTTATCCTGCCAGTGAAAATGAGGTCACACTTCTCACTGTCACAGTTCCCGGGACTCTTATCATCTTTCAGCCCAATGTGTTCTCCTTCCTCTGGATTTCCCCTTTGATCTAAAATATATTGAAGTCAATGAAAATCCACGATGCTCGGTAAGATACAGCAGCGCTTTGCAAGAATCCCTCGCTGGGAGAAGGACACCAGATTTCTTGCTAACTCCTCCCTTCACCATCTCTCAGCAGAAGCTGATGACAGGATTATTTTTTATCAAGATGCAGATAGTGCTCACAACCAGCACAAAAGATCAGTGATTAGCCTTTGGATAAGCAGACAAGATTGCTTTTTCATGACCTTATCAATCTGGTATTTGAATTTCTGGGGAGCTTTAGTGAGTGGGTTTTCTCGGGAAGCTGAAATGCTTATTTTTAACCCTCATGAATAGTTTCTGCTGACTTCACTGGAGTCAGTCTCTCATTCAGGATAAAACCAGATAGCCGTCCATGAGTTGACTGAGATCGGGAAGATCTTCAAGTTGCAAGGGATTTCGTTTTCCTTCCTTTGCCGCACATTTCAACACAGCCCAAAAAATGAGAATGAGTTGTTTCCTGTGAAGTAGAACAGGGATGAAAACACCCCAATGGACATGGTTGTCTATCTGCAAGCTATATGTCTGAGCTTCCATTGGAGATCCAGGGTGCAATTCTTCTGCTTAAAGGCAGACATCTGGTCTTGTCTGAGATGCCTGAGGGTGTCCGAGATGTCTGCACAGGGCTGGCAGGTATGACACGGGAGCTGCAGGAAACTTCTTGAGATCCCCACCATTTGGTAATCAAGCTCCAGAGCCCAAACAACCAATTTTATATTCAGCCCCAGCAAATGATGAATCATTTAGGCATTCAAAAATGCAGTTTGACTGGGCATCTCATGATAGGTCCTAAGTACCTGATGTTCTTGCAAAAATACTGATCTGTGCAAGGAGCAAGAGACCTTGCTCCCTTTTAGACTCTCCTTAAAAGAAATTTTCAAATTCAGCCCTGAACTGCTCAGACAACGGTTGTTTCTCTCTGCAGGGGAAGAGGGGATTTTTTTCCTCTCCCTGTGGCCCTCCAGTACCATTTCACTGACTGAGCAGGATACTTTTAAAAACATCATCTTCTGGGGGCTGAGGAGCCAGAAGCCCACAGCCTGCTTCGGGTCCACACGCCTCAGTCCCTCCTTGCGGTTCTTGTGGCCTTCTGAACATTAAAATCTCATCAAGTCCACATCTGTCAATCTGCAGGGGTTTGGAGGAAGTGCACAAGGCACCTTGGAAAGGCAGCTCCACGTAACATTACGTTCAAAGCAAAACCCATCCCTCCCTGTCCTCGTGACGGAACCAGTGCTAAGGACCGAGCCAAGGGGCCATTGCAAATAGGAGCAATGAAACTCCTCCGAATTGGCCAGGTGGCCTTGCACTGCACTGTGGGCCTCAGAGAGAGACATTTCGACACAGCGAACAACCCCCGACATGTTCAGACTCTGCTTTCTACCTTCTGACCTGCGACGCTCCTCAAGGGGTCCTTTCCGAGGCTGTCGCTGCTGCAAGCCTGCAGATCCTTTCTCTGGCAGAAGCAGATGCAGGAATTGGAGTTGGGATGAGTGTTTTTAACAGCATTCAGTGGTTTTCTCACCTACTTTAGCCCCAACTCCAGGAGGCAACGTGAGCACCACATTAATTCCGGCCAAGCTTTCCAACAAGACCCCGCCTCCAAGGGCTTTGTAGAAGACAGCAAAAACATTGTGGGGACCCCAGGGAGGAAATCCCACCAGGTCTTGGTGAAGCACATTGATCCCAACCCCTGCTTGCAGGCAGAGCTTAAGCTGAGCAGTTGGGTCTCAGGTCTTCCTGAGCGAGAAGCACAGAAGCAGCCGCAGCAAGGTAGTAAAGGGAGTCCTGGTAGGTTGTACAAAGCAGAATAGACTTGAGTAAGGATGAAGAAGTCATGTTTTGGATCTAGGAAACAGTCAGCCAGGGGAGAGTTTGCTTTGGCTGTCAAGAGGTCTTATCTGCACGCTCTGTTTTGCTTCGGTGCAAAGGAGTCCTCCAAGGCTACGCTTCCAGGGAGACCCTGCAGCCTGTCTCCTGTACACAGGCAGTTCAGTGGAAAGCAGTGCATTTATTTTTAGCTTTGTGTAGCAACTAGGCAATGGGGGGGCTGGGGGGAGGGATGTTCTCAGGAAACAAATTTTGGACAGTTTCCTTAAAAAGATAAGACCTATCCCGTTTCAGCAGGGAAAATAGTTAGCCCGGAAAACCACCGGGAGCTTTTTGTTACGTCTTGTTCTTGTGAAAGTTGCCTACTGACACCCCTGGGTTTAAGCCAAGCGTCTATCTGAACAAGAACCTTCTTCCAAACGGCCTATCCGCCCCAGCCAGGTATGTTCCCTCTGATCCCCGGGGGCATTGCAGACAGGTATTTCCTGGGCTTGGCTGTGGTTCCCCCAGTTCCTCTCCATCACCTGCCACCTGGGATTCACCACCCCACCTCTGCGTCTGCCAACGGGATCCTGCGACCTCCTTGAGCAGCTTCAGACAAAACCAGAGCCCTTGTCACGGCCGGGAGGTTTTGCACGAAGCAGATGAGCGCTCAGCAGACCCGTATACTCTGTGACCTTGGGGAGGGAGTGGTAACACCAGGGAAGGGAGGAAGGCAATTGTCTTGCACTGGCACAGCTGCTCACCCCAGGAAATATCTATTCAGATTTAGGAGCAAGCAGATGGTTTTCTCCCACTGGCCAATCCATTCTTGCTTTTTCTTCTGACACTGCCAGAAAGGGTCACAGCAAGAATGGTGATTCTCCTCTGCGTCCCAAATGGACGTACATTGCCCACTCTGTCCCAGGTGGAGATGATGCGAAAGCAGAAGTGACCAAAGTCAGGTTGCAAAAGGTGGGTAACGAAGTTTCTTGACCTGTTGGCTTGAGTAAAAAGCGCAGCTTTCCCCGTCCAGCCTCAGGTCTGCTCGTACCACCACCACGCACAGCTGTTCCCCTGCACGGCTGCCGACCATGCGCGAGGGGAAATAGGAGGCATGTGACAGAGCCAGGGACTGAATCGTATTTCAGCAGCTTGGGCATATCTGTGTGCTCTAAGCCAAGAGGCATGTAAACTGCTCAGCAAAGAACAACTGCTCCAGCAGCCCACAGCCAAAACGAAACACACTCCGGCACGTCAGCCACTGACCCAACCCACCGTGGAGGTAACTGTAAGACTGTGTTATCGCAGGGTCAAAGCTGCATCTTCCGCTTGGGAAATAAAAGTCGCTGCTTTGGCGTGGTAGTTATACAGAAGCAAGAGACAATTATCCAGCAATTATGCTCTATCTCACTGACGTTATCTCTTAATTGCATGTTTGCAAGTGCTTCTACTTGCAGGGTGGGTGCAAGGAGGAAGGTGAAGTGGGGTTGCCCGTCGGGGAGATATGGAGTGCCCAAGGGACCTGCACCATTGCTAATTTTTAGGATATTAACAGTACAGCTGCACTTTTGCACCAGACAAGAGTTTACCCCTGTCTTGTCCCAGGAATGAACTTCAAATAGTGCAAATGGTGCAAGTGGTGCAGACCTGCGCATCCTGGACTTTATCATCAAACAAAACTGTCAGAGTGTCAAGGATGCTCAGATTTACTCTGAAAAACTGACTTTCTATGGAGAAGCACAAGAAATCATTCAATACACAAACATTTTCTAATTCCTTCCTTTTCTTCAGAATTTTGTACAAATCCGTGGGCATCCAGGAACATCTGGTCCATCATTACATTGCACAACATGACCACTCGCATCTTGGCATCGCCTGCAGAAACAGAGCTCGGAACCACCCGTCCTAAAAAGCATCTGACACTCCAGCAAAAGAATTGTCACTGGTGGCTGCCAGAACACGGCATATGAGACATATTTGCAGCGCTGCTTCTTTCCAATGTATGGCAGCAATACGCATAAACATCTGCCTGTGTATTATGGCTTGGCTGATTTTTAAAGACTGGGCCTTGGATCTTGAAAGAGAGTTTGGTGCATATATCTGAGGAAATTGATCAGGAATTAGGTTTCTAAGTACCTCGGCTCACATGTGTGTCTGTTCCTTAACTCCAAGATCTGTGCTCTCTACTAGACTTTGCCACCTCTCCAGTCCTCTAGTCCTTATATTTTGGATCTGGAGCCACAGTTCCTTTTTAGGACATTTTCACAGCCTCCAAAGGAATTAACTTTAATATTTCCAAGTATTGCAATTAGCTGTGTGCTTTCAGCTTTCAGGATTTCACCAAATTCTGATGGTAGCTGTTGTTGTACATTGAGTTTTCTTCACCGACATAGTCGCACTGGTACAAACCCACAACGTAGATGTCTGGCTGAAGGTGGGCATCGTTCGCATAGGACAATCTTTCCAACCACACCAAACTTGAGGCCAGGCCTCGTATAGCAGTGTCGTTGGAGTGGCAGAGGAAAACCCCAGAAATACCAGTCCTCTAAAGACGCCCTTTGAGCACCGATCACAGAACTGAGAAGGTGTGTTTGACTGTCCTTGGCTCTCATGAGGCTGAGCAACGAGGTGACCTTGGCTCTGTGACTTGAGATACCTCTGCTTACAGACTCCTCTGGTACTAGAGCCATCAAGAAATAGGGACATCTCACACCACAGGGATGAAGTTGATTGAAATTGCCACCAGTGTGGCAGAAGCTAAGGACTACAAAATGGGCTGTCACCTATCAATGTTACTTGCTTTTTATGGTACCGGTGTTATTTTAATTAAACCTTTGGTGGCTTAGAACGTTAGTGATCTTTTCAATTGCTTTTTGAATTGAAAACTGGAGAGCTACCTACAGGCTCAGAGGGAATGATCTGCCTTCCCTTCCCTGGTGGTACACGGTCTTACGCTTCTGACCTGACCAGTAAGTGGTGTGACCACACGGCTTCCCATGTTTCACTGCTGCTTAAAAGCTCTCTGAGATAATAAGCCTTTTTAGCTCAATTCTTTTTTTTTTTTTTTTTTTTTTGCTTCACATGTTTGAAAAGCAATTATGGTCGGCATTTTTTCCACTGTGGTGCGATTGGAAATCTGGTCACTTCAGAGTCCCTGGGCACACATCAGTGCCTTGTCGGAACCCGGAATGTTTTCTGCCAGAAGTGATGAGATGTGACGGTCCCCACTGAAGGGTATTCCTCGCAGATAATTCCGGTTTCCAAGGTCCCAAGCTTTGAAGATAAACTTGTTGCTTGTCTGGTTCCCTAGCAACTTCAGCTCCACGGCAGAAACGCGTTCCCGGGACCCGGCTCTCGCCGGTGCTTGGAGCTGCGAGGTGCTCTGCTCCGGTGAGAGCAACTGCCTGGGAACGCAGGAGGGGAGCTGCTGCCAGAAAGCTAGGCCTGGATCAAAACCTCTGATTAGATCCACTGGTCTCCCCCGGAATTTGTCATTAAACGCAGATCTCATGTTAAGTGAGAACAACACATCTGGCCAGATATGAAGGTGGACGTAGCTTGGATTCGGCTGGTCGTCCAGGTTCTTGCTGGGGAATTTGGCACTGATCCCACAAGACGGCTAAACTGATAATCCTGGATCAAACATCCTGGCCTTCACTGGAGCTTTAATCTGGGCTGAGCTCAGATGAGAAATCCAAGGATCCAGCTTGCCATGAAACATGATGGGGCAAATCTTCGCCACCAGTGAGACCACTCAGGTGTCAGTCTAGAGAAAAGAGCAGATTTGCCCACCTGTAAGGCACGTGAGTCTTAGCCTTGGTATTTTTAATAACCTGTTCAAAAGAACAAGGGGAAAACCCACCTTAATCTGTGTCTTGCCTGGTTATAGATATTTATTTCATGATTTCTCCTGGTTATTAGAAGCTCACCCCCCACTTCAACTTTTATTTAGGTGCTTCAGCTCCAATGTCCCAAGGGAACTCCATAAGCTCAGATTCAATTTCATAGAGCTGCATCCAAAGAGAGTGAAGGGCAGACCAAGAAGGTACTGAATCTGATTCTCCTTTGTATCTCACTTGATCTAAGGTTTTTGGAGGCGTTGCTCATCGGGTGCCTGGTGGGAAAAGATCTCTCTACCAATTGTGTCCCAGTTAAGAAAGTTAAAGATGATCAGTTCTCCAGCTCAATGGAATAACAGCAAAAAGAGCAACATGTTGATATCAAAGAAACTTCTAAAGGGACCCTGAAAAATCATAGGGTTTCAGTGTGTGAGGTGCTGTGTCAAGAAATAGGAGCAGGACAATCCTGTGCTAAAGCCACTGCCACCTAAGTAGCTGCAGCATGGAATGAAGAAGCCCCTTGCTTTTCAGACAGGCAAGGCATTGCTAAAATGGTTTACGGTCACAAGAAGCAGTGAGCTCTTGATCCTGGGGCTGAACAGGGGTTTTCTGAATCCCAGTATTACATTTTTACATAGAGACTTATTCTGAATTTGTCTAATAAATTTAATCAGAGCTGTGAATGATCATGTGCAGGTGTTTGTCCTGTTTCAGTTAACTCAGAGCATTCTTTCCTGAGGATAATCTTTAGTGAATATAGCACTGCCTTGTTACAGCACTGTATTATGGTCCAGGGAACAAACTGAACGTATTGTTCAGTCTGAATTATATCATATTACTGTCAAGGATATTCCTTCTAAAAACTGACACCTTTTAATTACCTCTGTGAGACTCTGGGAAAAATGGTATCCTGGAGAAAAAAAAATGCTTGGCACCCACTTTGTTAGTTTTAGCTTGATGTTCATTTCTAGCCATTCACATAGGGTTGAGTCATAGCAGAGAAGCCCGTAAGAAAATCATGAACAAGCTGTGAGAAAATTGGGAGCCATTTAAAGCGTGCATTGCCTCATCTCATAGTTAGTGGCAGGAGCTCTTAGAGACACTGGAGAGTCTGAAAATAGAGAGGGCATTTTTCTACCTGAATAGTTCTGCAGATAGGTAGACTGAAGACGGGACAAAAGCAAGCTTCAGGAGAGAAAGAGACTTTCCCAGGCGGTGTTAGAATTAGATGTACCATCAGAATCGGATGCAATCATCCCTCACCTGCCTAGGGCATCTCTAAATCTCACTTGACAATCTTTTCCTTCTGTCTTTAGGCAACATTTTTCACCTCCGCTGAGCTAGTTTGAAACCTTTAATTCCATTCTGCCTGTTCTTCCAAGAATGTGGTGCAGCAAGTGGAAACTCATCTCCGCACAGGAGAAGAAGGGAGCGGGGGGGCACTGCATGAATATTAAAACATTTGCCGTTGTAAAGTGTTGGGTCATGAACAAAAACAGCACACCTCGGGCAAGCAGCATGGTGCCAGAGACGCGCTGGCATGCAGGGTGTCCCAGGAGGGTTGGCAGCAGTGCTCTGGGGGGGTGCGTGCCATGCCGCATAGGTGGGCTTGCCAGGTTAGGGCTGTGGGCTTAGCAGGAGATGTTCCAGGACTGAGATGCTTTGGAGGAAGGTGCACAAAACCCCTGAGTGGTGTAAACCTGCCGGTGCAGGAAGGTGGTTTTCCCCTTGCTAGTGAGGCTGGCATAGGCCTGGAAGCAACATTACAATCCTTTTTAAACATTCATCCTCTTTGTGTGCATGCTCCAATTTACCCATGTTTGGTAAGGGACGCTCTTCCTTCCTGAGCCAAACCACTTGTAGCTCAGTGTGGTGGAGGAAAGGTTTTGTTCTGCCAATGCCATCTGGCAGTAAAGGCTGTAAAGCTTTGGTCCTTCTCTGGTTGCAGATGGTGACCCAGGACGCCCGTCCCCCTTGGCTGAAAAGTGGAAGGGAAGAGGTCAGGTCTGAGCAGAGCACCTTGTTCCTGCTCTTCGTGCTGATAAGGTCCCAGAAAGGTTGTGCAAGTCCTATCAGAAGATGAGAATGTGCCTGAGGCCATACGCTTAGTAAGCTCAGTGCAAAATGGATACTCTCTGATGAGTAGTACATGGGGTAGTTTAAGCCTTGAAGGTTTCTAAGGTGTTTTGTGCCATCAGAGCTTGAAGAGGGAGAAACGCGGTAGATGTCTGAGGCAGGGACCATCAATGCTGCATTAGTATCAGGTGAAAATAGGAAGCAGAATATACCCAGGGAACAGGAACACCGAAAAGTGACCCTGGCACTGCTGTCATTTCACGGAAACTGGGTCTCTGCTTCCCACACTGATGCACATCATAAGGTCTTTGGCAAATACGCAGGAGCAGCTAGGAGAGTGGCTTGCTCCACTGTCTGCCGTCACAGTGCGTTTCACTAGGAAACCTATTTTTGGAGACCTTGCGACTCTCACCCTGACTCTATTACCCTAAGCCTAGATAAATGAGCCTGTGGTTTGTGTTATGAGAAAGCTGATGTGCTGGAAGGGAGCAAGATGAATCCAGTGAAACCGGCAAACTTAGAATACTCTGCTTCGCAGAAGTTATAAAGTGTGATGTGAAAGCCAGGGACACGCTCAGAGAGCTCAAGCCAGGAGAGAGGCCACTGCTGCAGCAAAGCATCTGCTACAGAGACCTCTTTGCCAACTGCCAGATTTTGGGAAGAGGCTGCTGGTGACGCAGAAAAGCGTATTTCCTACTGCGTGCAGGCAGCACCAACATACCTCCCTGTCCAGGTGTTCCTCTAGCATCATTGCAAATACCTGCTGAGGGGTACCTGAGGGGACACCCAGACCAGGTGCCTCAGTTTCCCGACTGGAAGGATGGGATAACAGTGCTCGTGACTTCTGCAAGGGGCTTGATCCCTGCTCACAGGCAGTGCCAGGTCAGAGCAGACAACAGCTCTCCTTCCCTTGATGTATTTGCCGTGTAATTTCACTTCCTGGCCCAATCTCTTATGCACCGTGGCTGGTTGAGAAGATTATACAATATGCCTGGAGAGTGCTGTGGCTGGGAACTCGGTTTTAGCTTCCCCTTAGCACAAGCAGTCCTTTACTGACGGCTGTATTGGTCCTGCCTTACCATGGAGACATGTTTCTCCGGAATGATGTTATCACAGATGAGGGTGAGAGCTGTCTGGTTTTTGAACGCAAGGGGACGATTCAGTCCTTTTGTGAGAGCTGATCAACTGCAGTAAATAAAGTTGCAGCTTGTGGGAGTAACAATTAAAGCCCATTATTACCTGCTTAACTAGTCAGGGACTGAAGTGCCTGGAAGAACTTGCTCTGTCCTTCCAGAGTGCTGTTTTGCTGTACCCATTTGCCTGATTTGGGAAAAAGATTATATTCTGGGGGGGTTAGCTTGCAATTCCTGCTCTCACAACCAGGGCAGTAGTTCCCAGTCCCTAAGGATGACTGATATCACAGAAAAAAAAAGTTTCCCAAATGATCCTTCTGAATTAAGCATTCCGATTCACAGGACGTGCAACACTTCATGTGTTCAGGACAGACAACACATCATAAATTAAACCAAACTGTGTTTCAGACCGGTCTCTGAATGGACCAAAACTGCAACTCCCATGCTTTCAGTGGACACCTGGAAGAAGGACGAGGTGGGGTGACCTCTCCACGTGTGAACCTGCCTTGAGATGCTTGGTGGAGGTAATAGCACAGACTTTTTGCTGGCTCGCGCTGAGAGATTTGGAGAAGGGAAAAAGGGGGCACAGAGCCCATGCCTACGTGGAAAAGGCAGGGTCAGAGCTGCTGGGGCCTGCGAGTTGATGACTCACTGGCAGGACTGATGAGTGCTGAGCCATGGAAACTGCCTGGGTGTCTGATTGCCCCTGCTGCAAGGCAGGAACACTCCAGAGCCACCTCAGCCTTTTTTTCTCCTTTTTTTTTTTCTAGAAGAATACACACATGACAGGGCTTATCTCCACTGATTATTGCTCTGCTTTCAAGAACTAGAAGGGAAGAAAAACCATGCCTTTTTTCCTCTCTCTCTCTCTCTCTTTTTAGGAGTGCTGCTCATGGCCACGTTTTCTGCATGCCTTCCAGATAGGATCAGAAAGGACTGGTAGCTTTTCCCAGGTCTTTAGCGCAGCTCAAGGCATTTGTTTATTTGGCTTGGGTGGCTTCTTTGTGTGTTGCAGTGTTTTTATTTGGGGCAGCGCTGGGACAGATGGTGTGTCAGTCATGGTCTGCAAAAGCCAAGGGGGCCCATTGGGCTCGTGTGCTTGCGGCATGGCCACAGCATACAAGTAGGAGCTGAGGTTTTCTGTGCCAAAGTATGTGTCTGTGGGCTGCAAGGTTACGACACCCCATGGCTACTTGTCTGGGATTTTGGGATGCCTAGAAATCTTGGCCAAATGGGCAAAATCCTCAAATGCCACAGGGATGGGACGTTCGGAAGGAGAAAGGGGACATGTCATGGGGAACTTCCCTACCAAGGACAAAGCTGCCCCTGCTGTCCTGGCTCAGGATGACCCAGGCCTTTTTACAGCCGGGTCAGTGGGGGACAAAGAGCCTTCAGCCCATGTCCAAGATGACATTACCCAATCTGTCTGTCCACGTCCCCCTGCCACCGCGCACACAGACAGAGAGAAACAGACTTCTTCACTTTGCTGAGCTCTCCAGCGAGCCACGTCAAAAAGGGAAAGACGTACTTAAATGTCACACCACCCTGTTTGCAACAGTAAGACTGGCAGTTATTTGCTCTTTGCCCCTGGGGAAAGGCCAGAAGTTTTCAGGGAGGAAAATGCCATCAAACCAAACCTGAAATACATGTGTTGGAGATATAATATCTATTAAAAAATGGATGTTCTTGGCTTAGATGTCATTGTTTATTTTGCTATGGGAGGTGTTCACTAGAGGTTTGGTTTGTGCAAGACTTCCCTTCCCTCTGTGTGGACTCAGTAGCATCTGTAACCTACTCTGAATGGCAAAGCTCTCGTCCTCCCTCCTCTCCATCACATAAGATGTTCCCCTGCAAGAAGGACAGGTTGCAGGACTGAAGTGGGGGAGTGGGACTTGAAGCTGGCCCCTTGGCCTCCCTAGCCGAGACAGAGCTGGCAGCCAACCAGAGAAGCACGGTGAGAAGACGGAGAGAGGAGAGGTTTGGGTTGCTGTGCAGTGAGAGGTGGGACAGGTCTGGCACCGCGATGTTGCTGGCTTCCGCCCAGCATCCTGACGTATGATCAGTGTCCCGCAGGTGAGACCACGTGTCCCCTTAGCTACCCATGGGGGGAACCATGGAGGCAGTGGCAGGGTCATCCTTGCTGTCCCCACACCGATCCAGGAGCTCACCCGCGCTAACCCAGTCCCTTCTGTCCGTGCTTTTAGCTCTGAGCTCGCAAACCCTGAGGCCTCTGTGACTCCCAACAATGAAGACGCTCAGATTTTTACCAGCTTGGACCCAGCAGCCTCCCGGTGTGAGGGGTGAGCTGGGGACATCCCCGCGGGGCTAGCTTGCTCACAGAGCAAGGCTTCATTCAAGTGGCTTTGATTTTCTGCCGATGGTGCCATGTGAGCCCCCTGCTAAGTATTATGATGGAGGGAGCCAGCTTTAGGTTAAAAATAAGTATCTTCAGTAATTAACAGACACGGTTGGGAAACTTCTGAGCACCGTTCATTTCTCAGAGGCTTCAAAGCTTGAATTCCTAAATCGGGGCAGTATTCTCCAACTTGCTTTAAGTTACACATCCACTTTGCTTCTCCAGGGATTTGCTGCTGTTTGCTTTGCAGTGACGTGGAGGTATTTATGGTCTTCGACTTCTGCTTATCTGATCCACCCCTGCCCTCCACACTCCTGGTATGGTGCCAACGCTGAACCACTTTTGATTCCTCTGCTTGTGCCCCTCCAGAGGAGGTAATATCCAAACACAACAAAAACCAGGTAGCTATCCCAAAGAGCTTGCGGAGATGAATTTCTCATTTTCATCGGGCTGCAGCAGAGGCAGTGTACTGATTTATTTTCTTTTGGACAGGGCTTTCAAGAATAAAAATCTTTCTGATGTTTACTGCAGTGGAATAAAGCATCGCTGTGACCATGTCGCCACCGTTAAGGAAATAACAAGTGGGACTCTGGCTGTTCTCCGAATTGCAGCTAGTATCTGAGTTACTATCCCACAGAGGTCTGTTGTTGGAAAATAACGTAACTGACTTTGTCCCGTTTCCAATTTCACAGAGAAACGAGTTGTAACAGTACACAGGGTACAGGGCCTGGCTGCTCCCCCAGTTTATTGAACATGATAAATGTAGTAATCAGTACAAGACCGTACAGTACGTCTCCTTGTACTTTCTTCCCCTCCTGCCTGCAGGACGGCATCCTCACGGGCTGGAGCTTCCCGGTCCCACCGGGGAGCTGCGGCCGCTAGAATGGAGGCACGGCTCTAACCGCACCGCTGCCCTGGAAAGCCACTGGCTCCCTCCCCCTGAGATCCCCACCTGGCTTTTAGCCCAAATAGCTGACCTTTGATTAAAGATTACCTATTTTTACTGCTCCTCAGGATGGGAAGAAGAAAAGACCGAGGCTTGCAGAGGCAGGCCAAGCCAAGGTAGTGTTTATAGTGAGGACAGGGAAATTACTTAGGGCAAGTTTAAAAAATGAATCTTTTTTGTTAAATTAAGGTAGTACCCAGTTAAGCTTGGACCTTATTCTGTTTGATCTGGTACTAACAAAGCAGCACAGACTGTGGGGCCTAAGGGCGACTGGATAATGCAACATCTAGGCTAGTAAATTAAAAGTGCCTGGGACCATTTCTGGGCTCTCAGACCACAAACACAGAAGGTCCTGTGTCCATTAACCCCCTTTGGGCTCTGAAACATGGCAGTCACATGCAAACTTTATGTTTGGGAACGGCCCCTGGCCTGTGCTAATCTGCAAACCGTTCCGGGGAGCTGTTTGAGACACTGCTGGCTGGCACAGGGCAGAGCTGCTGGAGGCCGTGCTGGTGATGATGCTGTCAGGTCCTGTCCCCAGGAACATACCCTGGCACCAGGTTACCTGTAGAGACATCACCCCAGCAGATGAGCCAGGCTAATAGCCCATCCCTTGGTACCAGGGGGAAATGAGGCACAGGGAGACAGGGTGACTTGACAGAGGTCCTAAAGAAAGTCTGTGTCAGAGCAAGGACTAGTGCTTCATCACCCTTTGTCATTCAGGTGGAGGACAGACTTTGAAAGTTGCCTTTACCTTCTCCACATTTTAAACCTCTCTTTAAACCTCAGAGAGGCAGTGGATGTCCTTCCACCTCGTGGATACTCATCTGGCCATTTGGGCAGCCTGAAGTCCACGCTCAGTAGCTGCTGGCACAGCACAGACTAGAGCCAAGCGCTGAGTCTCCCCTTTGTACCAACCCCACATCACAAGCATCTGCCTTTTCAGGGCCGTCTGTGGGCACTTGGGGCTAACTTGAGAAGGAACACCATTCTCAAGGCAATACCCAGGAGACTGTAACTTGATCACAACTTTCCCGTCTCCTCAGACTGCCTTGTATCTCCACTTGCAAAGCAGAGGTTGTCATCTTGCTTTGTATGTGCAGCTGCAAGGACTCAGATACGACAGTCATATCCATCATCCAGGCCATATCTAGATCAACAATTAATTGCTACATCTAGATTAGCAAGAGAGCAATAGGAAAGTATCAGGAGATTAAACAGACTGGTGCTGAGGGGTCAGCATCTACACTATGTGCTGTTCACAGTGGTTACTCCAGGTTAGATTTATTCTAGTCACCTACACTGAAAATCCCCACCCTGCACACTGTCTGAGGCTGACTGAAGGACCAGCTACTAATTTATTACCTTATATCCTTATGAGGGGTTGTAGCAGAGCTTCTGGTTTAGTTTTCACTGGGAAAAAAAAAAAAAAATTCGCGTTTATGTGCATCAGAGCTGTTCTGCAAACTGAACCACTATGGGGTGAGGGAGACCAAGCCAGGGAACAGCTGTGAGACAGCATTACTGCTCTGAACCAAAATGCTAAAGCAGAGGCAGCCAGAAGCACCTCAGGCTTGATCCAAGGTTCAGCAGAAAGGTTCTCATTTACTGCAGTGCTCCTTCAGTCAAGCCCTTAGGGCTTGTCTGTATGCAAAAATTAATCTGGATTAAGATGAGGCAGGAACTGAAGGTAAAGCAACTCTTCTGGAATAACTTCACTTTGTAACAGACAAGCCTCCGGACGGTTTGGTTAGGAAGACTCATGTTACATCATATTTATGATGGTGAAATGCATTTTCAAGAGAACGTCCTTGCGGTATTTGGTCACAATTACGCAGCAAACACTTAAAAACACATCAATTCACTGCAGGAGGAGAAACAGAGCTCCCTGCAGAGTTGGACTGCTTTTGGGGGCTGATGTGCCACAGCAGCTCAAAGGGTTTCACCGTTCCTCTCTTTTCCTTCATGCTGAGAAAGTGCTTAAGATCCCCTGTGCCCAGCACACCAGTTCCCTGCCAGCAGTGTGTAATGGCTGGTGGAGCATCATCCCAAAATGCTTACATGGTCATTACTCAACACCTGCCCCATACACACTAGCTCCAGTCCAGCAGCACTTCAGAGCATCAGTTCAGAGCTGTGTCCAAAAGAGTAAATCCTGCCTAAGCATGGCTCTGCATGGATACAATCCTCCCCCTGAGTGACCTTGAATTACATCCTCCTGGAGTGCAGGTGGGTCCCCCTTTTCAATACCTGCACCTCTGCTTACTCAGAGAGTCACACATGAAGTACAAAAAGACCAAATGACCCTGTTACGTTGGACGTCACTGAGCAGAGTGATAAAAGCCTGAGGCCTGGAAGGACCACAAGACCTCCCTAACTCACTGTGCAGAGGAGAGGACAGGAGATAGAAATGTCTTGATGATTGTGAGGCTTTGTCCTCCACTGAAACCGGTGTGAATGGGAGGATTGCATTCAGGATTTTTTCTCCTACCTGAGTGCTTCTGCACAGCTTTATTTCCAGCCAGGTTTAAATGGCCTGTTAAATATTTCTACCAATAAACAGCCTCTCCGAAAGAGTCTGTTTGCATTCAGCTCGAGTTAATTGTTCATAAGCAACAGTCCATAAGCATAAAAGTTTCCACATATTTTTTTAGCTCTCTTACTGTTTATTCTGTGAGGTGATAAGATTGATTTCAGCTCACTCTCTGGTTTTATCAGTCTTGCACAAGGACAAACAAGGAGGCAAAAAGGAACCTCCCTTCTCTCCCATGAAATGGAGTTTACTATCAACCAGCCGAAGCAGAGAAACAAGCCCTTCATCGTGCTATATATATATATATATAGCCTGGTTGGCAGAGTACATTTTCCTTAACATGCCTAATCCCACAAGTATGTGGTGGCTTGCTCTGTAGAAACCTCAGCTTTTCAGGTGCTAGAAAATATGCATGTTCCATGTTACTTGATAGTTTGCTCACAACCCTGTGTCCCGGAGGCAAGCAAGGGCTGACCCTCTCAGCTTTCTTTAAAAACCTACTTGTCTTTCTGCCTCTTCTGGGAAGGCTGAAACCTACTCTGCCTATACCGCCCCATGCAACACTGCAAGGAGCAATAATGTACTCACGATTTCTTGGTTTACATTTTTCTGCTGTAAATTCAGAAAATGAGACTGAATTATTCTTTTCTGTTTGCTTTGATAGACATGCAGTCCTAGCTTCTCAGCAGACTGGCCTGTGTACACTGAGCTTTCCCACAGCTTCCTTAGAAGAATGAGAAGAGCTGGTGAAGTTGGGTTTTGATAATGGAGCTTATCACAACCACGGTATAAAAAATTACCATTGCTTCCCCGGTGCAGCCACCCTTAGATGTAGGGGTACACCAGTTGAGCTACTGGGCAGCAACGGGAATTGAATGAGGGACCTCCAAGTAGGTGGGAAGGATATTTCCTCGTCCTAAAAGACTTTCTGAGGTTTAAAAAAATGTGCTTATTCTGGGATGAACTGGAAGAACCAAATTACCGCATTCTTGTAACCTACATGAAAGGGCTCACACAATTGCATCCCGCTTAGCAAAACAATTACCTGCCCTGTGCGAGAGCAGCTTCAAGCCCTTACATTGTCATTATCTCCTATGTCTCCAACAACAAGGCTGTAGGGTAATCTGCAGCCTCTCTCATCTTTTTCTTCTAGAGTTGTTCCACTTTGTATAAACACTACTCATTGGTGCAGCTCTTGGGAGAGTTCCCACATCCCAGGGGAGTGCTCTAACCACAAAATTATTGTCACCCTTGCTCTCGTCCAGTAGGTATTTAATTATTCTTACAAAGTGAAGTAATTTCAACTGGAGAAAACAAGAAGCACCCAGGTCAGAGTACCCCATAATTATTGCAGTAGGGAGCACTCTCCTATGACATGACATTTCCCAATCAGACGCTGAAAATCCTGGGCAGTGGGGGTAGTTGGGGAGAGTAATGTTACTGTCCTCTCCTCCATTTTATGAATGGTTCCTCAGACTCGTGAGAGTAACACAGTTTGAGATATGTGCCTCTGTGTGTGTGTTTCTGGAAATGCTGAATTGAAGTGCTTCAACATTTCCCAATTTTTTCATTTAATCCAAAAGCATTTGAGAATATGCATCATATTTGGCAAATAACTGTGGCCACCCTGAAACCACATTTTTAGCAAATAAGTGATTCACTGAGTAAATTTAGCTCATCTTAAATGACTATTTATATCACAGGAACACACCCTGTCACTGTTGGGGCTTCACCATGTTGAGTACTATCCAGAGCTTACAGCCAGACATGCTCTACCACAAACAGAGCCTGAGAGGGAAAAATAAAGCCTTGCCTATTTTACAGGCAGCTTTTTGCAGCAGCAGCACAGATGTCAGCCTCACTGTTTCAGAAAAGCTGTGCCCTACCCTGCAAACGCGTCTCAGATACCTCACATCATTTCGGGGTTGAGAAACGGATCATCTCCTTGCCAATCTCCCCTCCCACCCTTTCTGCCACCAACACGGCAAAGCCATCCATCCCTTTTTTAGTTCCCTTTCCCAGAAAAGAGTCATCTCTGAGAAACCTTTGCCTTACACCAGCAACGTCCTGCAAACGCCGAAGGGGTTAATCCCCTTTAGCCAGCATCTCAGTAATGAAAGGTTTCACTCTTTGTCACCTAATGGTCTTGTGTCTAAAATACAAGCCTAGCTGCCTTCACTTGAAGTGTTTTTAATCATTGTGGAATAAAAACCTAGCCTGGCTAGTGCCAACCAAAGAGATGTTTGTCTGCTCAGCAGATTTTATCAAAGCTTCCTTGATGTCTTTGCCTTTGTAATGCTAAGCACTTCACTGTTTGGCATATTTAAAGTAGGATGCGGTACATGTGAAACATTTCACAGAGCGATGATGTATCGAGTGTGCTTTAGGAAGTAATGAAAGCAGCAGACTCATGATTTTTGAGCTTTTAATTACTTATTAAGTGGCATGACATAAAGGCTACGGGGGAGATTTTTTTTCAGCATCCAACTTATTGACTTTGAAGTCGGTGCCTAAATACCCTTTGTGCCTTTGAAACTTTCCGTCTGCTCACAGGGGAACGTGCGGCTGCTTTGGGCTTTGTTTCACGCTGACCACATTTGTTGAGAGGAGAGAAGCAGAGCGATGGGAGTCTGCTCAGACACAGGTCTCTGCCTTCGACATGGTGGATAAAGATGAGGGACAGGCTAAATACATGTCTTTTGACAGAGGGTATAGAGAGGGCCCTTAGTGCAGAGCCTGGAGCAATGAGTTCTGACCTGGCCTTAAAAATGCCAGCACTACAGGGGGCAAATAACCATAGCAGCCCCCGGGGTGCTTTTAATGAGCTGAATCGCAGTCTGAGCTCGGCTCTCCATCACTCACAAGCCACTGCCACAGCTGGCTTTAGCGGACGTCTCCTCCAACAGAAAGGGCCCAGCAAAGCACAGTGGTTGGCCTCGCCACCATCTCCTTCACGTCTAGTGTGACCGCTGTGACAAGGATGCCATACAAAGCTTCTGGAGCAATAAAGTCAGGGAAGGCCAAAAAGAAGAAAAAACCCTCACATTCGGTTTCAGGGGGTTGGGGGTAGTTTATGGGGGCTTTTTTTTTTGCGCCTTCTGAAGGGAAAGACTTTCTTCCCGCTTATCTCATGATAAACCAGGAGACCATGGCCTCCTAGAAGGATTTCTCCATGATGGTGAGGATAGAGCCAGATCCTTCCCTCTCCACCATGTGGACCAATGCTTGTTGTGTTGCAGTTGGGATGTCCTTGTGAACAGAGAGCTGACCCAGCAGTGAGTACATCTCTTTTTTATGAGTGCTGCTGATTCCAAGAAACTCTTGTGGATCATGAACCCGAGATGCTCACTCTGGCTTCCAGAGGCTGCTAAATTGCTGGGGGTCATGTCAAAGCTGGAGCTACATACATGGGGAGAAGCTCACCCTGCAGCTGCCCAAGGCACCCTCTCATCCTCTGGTCTCTGAAAAAAGAGGTGTCGTTCTGGCATCTTCAGTCAGTATCAAATGCTCCTTTCAAATAAAAAGAAAAAGAGAAAATAAAGAAGAAAAAGAAGGGATGGCTGCCTGCTGAAAAATTACCCTCCCCGCTGACGGAGAAATGAAATGCCAAATGTGCGGCGTGTATTTTTATCCTCACCGAAGGAAAAAGCAAAGCCACAGCTTCCCATGTTCAGTAAATGACCAACGCAAACATACAAGGACTCAAGGGCATTTCTACCCCCTGGAAAAGTTTTCTTTAATTAGGACAGACACACTGCTCAGTCAAAGCAACATCAATGTCCAGGCATACAATTTGATTAACCCACTTCTTATAATCTTTGCTGCTTGTTCAGATCTTCCAGAAAAAAAGACTGGGAAAGACTAAAATTCACTATCTTTAGAACAGATTTTTTTCTTTCTGTCATTTTCTTTACCCAAAGAATGACAAACACCACTGTCCTGCTTCTTCATTCTGAGTCTGCAAAACATTGCTGTTTAACTGGATTTTTCTCGGTACTGGTAGGATCTGCACAGGGTCACCCAGCTGGGCAGCTGCAAGGGGATTTGATTCAGGAGTAAAATGACTCGAGCTGCTTCCCAGTATCACAAGGAGGGTATGAAAGGGTCGTGTCCTGGTATTTCTCTGAAGCTTTATTAAGTCATATTATTTAGAAAATCTACTGCATAAAACAATAATTAGTTTTTTAAAAGTCCTGCAGTCTACACTGCTCATGATAGCTTAATTTGCAGGCCTATTTTGGGTATAATTATTTTGCATTTATTACTGCAGGTCCAATACAGAGCAGAGGTGGATCCTGTCTGAAAAAAAAAGAAGGCAAAGGGCTGAATATTAACATCACCATTTTACTAATGGGAACTAAACATCAAAGAGACTAAGGACCATGTGGAAAAAAAAAAAAATAGGTTCAACATAGAGACCTTGGAGATTCTATTTAGCAGAAAACCAAGTCTGAAGGTGCCGTGAGCACCTCGCTTTTAGATTTGCAAATATCTTCGGGGGCCCAGAGTTGCTCCTGGACTCAGTCAGCTGGAAGTGGCGTGGTGCCTAGGTCATGCCGAGGTCACACCAAGCTCCGTTAGCCTCCAGAAATGAGCCATTCCTCTGACTAACACCCCAGAGGAATCTTACCCACTCAGTGCTCCACGCACCCACACAGAGGGGATCAGCCTGCCTGTAAAACTGAACTGCACTGAATACCCCTTTTGTCTTAAATTTTCTCGTGGCGTAAAGCTGGAAATCCCAGGAGGTGGGAAGCGGGTGTTTGATGTGCTCCACAGCCTGAGGATAACCTCAGGTCTCCCCATCCCACAAATGTAGGTTGCTCCGGGTAGGGCCACTGCTCACCCACCTTTTGAAACTGGGATGTTGCACATTAAAGAAGTCAAGTACAACTAGGTGTAAGGGAGAGAAAAGGTGGCAGGTCTTTGGCCCTTCTGCCAGAGCTACCTGCACTTCTGGGAGAGCTTCCTTTCTAACAGGGGTTTGGGGATCTTTCCTGTCGTACCAGTCTCTAAAGATCAGGTGCCGCAATGCCTTGTGTTGAAATACGGAGGTTCCTTTATCAGACTGCGCCCTAAACAGCTGCTCTTCTTGTCAGACGTCAGTGGTAAATGAGGCACACAACCACGAGCTCTTAAACCCACAGCTAATGTGGGGGGATTTCTGCAAATTTGAACCACAAGTTTGTCCTCCCTTGCTCTGAGCCCACATCCACTAACGTCCTTTTTCTGTGACTGCATCACAGTATTGGGCATTTTGGAGCCATTCTCTCTTCTTGGGACTTTCTTGATAACACGTATTTAGTGGTTGGTTTTTTTCTTGAGGGAAAAGCAATGAGAATTTCCCCCAAAAGGCCTGAAGGAGAAGCTGGCCTCAGCACACGTCTGAGCCGTTCGCTGCCATGCCTGTCACGCTGCAGATCACGATGTGCAAGGTGAAAACCACACAACGTGGTGACACGAGCTGACCTCCACTGGAAATGAGCAGGGGCGGTGGGAAACGTTGCAAGCAACTTCACAACACCCACTTTTCACCTCTGCAAGGAGCAGTTCAAAACCACTCCAGGAAAGCCAGCAGGGGAGCTGCATTTTTATCTCATTCTCAAAATCTGAAGGCTTTATGTTTCCTTTAATGCACGCATGTGATTCATGCTAACAGGATGTATCGTGAAACACTTAGGGCCCAAACTGTACTCTAGTCATGCCCGATTTTCATCCATGGTATCTCACCTGGAGTCACTCTAGATCAACATCAGTGTAGCTAAGAGCAGGATCTGATCCTTCATCTCTTCCAATGAAATAAGATCAGAAGGTTTAGACACCGGTGGGCTATCTTCTTACTCAGCTCTATTACACCAATACAGAGGCTGAGGTATCCTGTCTACAAAAGAATAGGATTTTTTAAAAAAATAATTTAATGTTTTTTAAAACACTATATGGTTTAGTGAGTGTCAACTGAGAGCAGCTTGCCTTCACTCCTCAGTCAGGACAGCTGCCACATGATACATGAGTATAAATGAGTGGGACTGCTTTGTGTTGTCCATTACTGGAGGCTAGAGCTCATCGTCAGCTTTCTCCACTCCAATCACCTCCATTAAAACTGGAAAACCAGCAGTGTGCAGCTCACGCGTATGGAGGAGGGTGTGCAGGAGAGGAGGTGAACCTGGCATCGTGTTCACTGTGCATTTAAAGAACTGCAGAGACTCCAGAGTAGTTCCCCATGTGGACACACACATATGTTCACACTCCCACTTATTTTAGTGTCTCTGAAATGAGAGTCTTTTTTAAAATCTTTTTTAGTTGATTTCTCTTTGGAGGCATTTTAAGTTGAACTGTAAGGAAGTGACTACAATTCCAGAGAAACGGACTGATATCCTAACGCCTTCTTTAGATGGCTGTACCCAGGCAGCATCATTCAAGCTAGTCACCCCCACTCGACTAGTTGTTAAAGACCAGCCCACTGAGGTCTGGAGCGCAATTCATCTCCTCCTACAACAGATGCCTAAAATATAGCGGAGGAACTGCACCCCAAAGTGCCTGTTCCTCTCCGCTGACCATAAGGGTGTCTCAGATGCCCATATATGCATTTGTGCAGATGATTCATAACTAAAGTGCCCACACAGGCAGAAATAATATGCGGATCTATAGGGTCTCTCAGCAGAGGCTAAGGTATGGGCTCTGCCTTCCCCCTGCCAAGACGGCTTGTATCGCTATTCGTCTTAGCCTAGGGTTTCTTCCCTCCCCATGCCTTATCGGAACAATCACTTCCGTTTCTTGGTCCCAAAATACAAGGAAGCCTTATTAGTCCTATTCAGGGGCTCTGTGTTCATGCCTTGCATTGCTGCGGTGTAACTTCCCATGCAGACGAGCTTTGGATGTGGTTCAGTATCTCCAAACTTTCACCCATCTGCCTCTGAAGAGCCTTCACCGGTTTTCCTTTGATAAAGACAAAAAAAGAAGAGTTCAGATGAGTCGGTTCACAGGATCTGGAAGTTCCCCTTAGTACACGTGCACATGCAGACAACGAATCCACAATTCACACTGAGCAACACCCGGAGATAAGATTACACAATGTGGGTGAGCATCTGTAATCCTCCATGCTGACCCACAAAGAAGGTACTTTTCATTATCCCATCTAGAGGCTTTTAGCTTCAATGGGCTGTGGTTTTTCCATCTAGAGGTCTCTGCCCTGGTCGCCTTGACTCTAGCCAAGGTGAAGCCCCGATGGGGCGGAGGTAAGTCTTTCAAGGCTTTGCCCCCGAGAATGAGCGTCTGCAGGCGGGGGGACACCACGCAGCTCAGTTTGCAGGAGCGGATATTTGCACCAGGGTAATTCAGCAGCATCTGAGAACTATTAAATCATTATTTACATGCCAGCTTTTAAAAGAGGATTTCTGAATGCTCCATGGACATTAACTAAGCCTTCCTATCTGTGCAGGCTTAACTGCGTGAGTCAAGTGAGCAGCTCCAGAGCAGGTGACGAGGCAGCAGCCAGGACAGGGTCAAGCCTCCTGACTCCTGCCCTGCGCTGCTAACCACAAAGCATCCCCTCCCCTTTGTCAGGAAGGCTAATCCTGTAATGTGACTCTTGAGCAACATTTAGGAGGCAGAGCCTAAATAAAACTTCATTCCAAAATAGCGCATATGAAAATGAAGATAAGGCTCAACAAGTTGTAACAGATGCCTGTTAATTAGTCACTGCGAGGCGCTTTCAAATGCAAGCCATGTTTCGGTGCGCGAGCCATCCACAAAGGCTGCTGTCCCCTCTCTTCCTCAGACAAGATTAAGGAGAAGAGGCACGCCTGGACACCCTTATTTCGCTTAAACTCCCGCTCTAGTTGCAGGAAGGCGAGCCCGGCTTCCTTTCTCACACTGGACTCAGCCTGGTGTTAAAAAGGCAAGAGTTCGGGTTGCACACTTGCACACAAATCCCAGCATCAGACAGTTCTGTGGGTGCAGGGTAACCTCAGGAAAAATCAGCCAGGGCTAGTGTGTTCTTATATAAGCACAGACAACAAATACCAGTATCATTTTACTACTTTTTGTCTTGATACTTGCATTTTGTCTCATTTATATCACATATTTCTGAACCCAGTAGTAAACAGGTTCTCCATCTTTCATAAACTTAACAATACAGCTTGGTTTTTTTCCCAACTCTTCAAGATTACCGTTTAAATTAACTATATAAATCAGGCCCTGGCCTCTATTACACGGGAAAACAATTGAGTTCTGTTTAACTTAGGAATCTGCAGTGTTTATAGATAGACAACCCTGAAGGTAAGTTACTAAACTAGTTTTAGTTGCATTGATCTGTTGCCAGAATACATAAATTATTAACTGAGAAGTAACTCCGGAGAGTGTTGTGTATTTAAGTTCATATTTGGTAGGGCTGGGGATACGTGGCTTGGCCGTAAGTAGACACTAGAAATATTAATCACTTTCAAGTAGAATTCTATATTTTAATTGCTGAGAGGAGACTTCTTTCTTTCAGCGTCTGACTAAGAAACCCTTCCCTTGCTTTGTTTCAGCCACCGCAGCGCAAGCCTACGGGAAAACACCCACTGATTTCCCTGAGGACTCTGGCGTTAAGTCCATGGGAGTTTGACCAGTTAGTTTGGCTGATCAGAGAGTCCAGATCCCTCTGCCATGTAAATCTATCTCCTCTGAACAACAGCTACTCAAAATTTAGTGTGTTGTCACCAGAGCACGACGTGGAGAATGAGATAATAGCGTTTTCCTCCCTAAATGACACGAGGCACTCAAAATACTTGACAGTGCCAAGGTCCAGGTGAAGAACACTCTTTTCTGCTCTTTTGTGTTAACCAGGAGGCTGACCTGAGGTTAGCTGCCCTTCAAAGCGTGGAGGGTCACAGAAAAAATTAAATTAGTTTCCTGGCTGCGTTTCTGAGGACTGAGACAGTCCTTTCTTGAAAATTACGGGGTGTCACCTGGGCACGGCATGTACTGCTCGGGCAGTGCATGCTGAGAAAACACATCTGCTCTTTATCTTCAAATTGTCTTTAATTTCGTAGGTGGGGTGTCAGGGTAGCACTTTGATCCTCTGATTTGAGGTTAAATAGGACAACATATGGCATCCTGGCTGCTCTGATGGGCTAGCCCGACTGTAGAGGACGGGGTTGCGAGGAATGCAAGCTGCCTGCATGCCACCCAGTCCCTGGGTGGATTTAACACTAATTCCACTTTGCCTCTCCCACCTCCTTGGAAAAAATTTCGTCCCAACCAAACTTCACTGCAGCCAGCAGCTCAGAGAGAAGGGAGAAGACAGCCTGAGCAAGCTTGGTCCCAGCTGGGCAGGTATCACTCCATACTTCACCTCATCCTGGAAGACCACAGCAATTTGGAGAAATCCAAGTGTGTTGAGTGTCACCGAAAGGAAATTGCCTTGCAGAAACAGCCAGGAGCCCACCCTGCAAGGGTGTGCAAGCCAGCAGCAAGGGTGGGAGCCATGAGTTGCCCCGTCCCCCTGCTTGCAGCAGGTCCATCACAGAGAAGCTCAGGAGAAGAGTGGGAGAACCATTTGCACAGGGAGCAAGTCAGATTTAAACAGCTACATCCACCCGCGTCTTGTCCAGGCGCCCACATATGGCATTCCTGCTGTGTTCACCTTTTGTATAATCTTCAGCCACAGCAGATGAAAAGTACCTTTTTGGCTGTACAGGTGCCACGGATACTTTTGCAAAACCCTGTGGTTCTTTGCAATTTGGTGTAAGCTGTAAACTCATTAGGACTCTTTTTTTTTTCTACCACAAGATCATGAGGGGCTAAAGGATGAAAACCATTACCCTTATTTGCGCAGCACCTAATGCTTCACTGTCCTCATGTATATGGATCCTCACTGCATCTGGAGGCTGGTGCTGTCATTCAGCAATGTGGAGATGGGATGTGGATTTAAGCACTTAAATATCTTCAAGCAAGAGAGATGTACAGATTTGCAGGCTATCACACAGGAAGTCCATGGAAATGCAAGGAAGGCAGCACAGTTATCTAAAGATGTGTGACAGTGTCCTGGTTTCGGCTGGGACAGAGTTAATTGTCTTCCTAGCAGCTGGTACAGCCTGTGTTTTGGGTTTAGTATGACAAGAATGCTGATAACACCCTCAGGTTTTCAGTTGTTGCTCAGTCGTGTTTAGACTCAGTCAAGGACTTTTCAGCTTCTCATTCCCCATTCCCAGCCAGCAAGAAGGCTGGGGGGGCACAAGAAAGTTGGGAGGAGGGGACACAGCCAGGACAGCTGACCCAAACTGGCCCAAGGGGTATTCCATACCATGGGACGTCATGGCCAGTATATAAACTGGGGGGAGCTGGCCTGGGGGGCTGATCACTGCTCAGGAACTAACTGGGCACCGGTCAGCAAATGGTGAGCAGCTGCACTGTGCATCACTTGTCTTGTGTATTCCAATACTTTTATTATTATTGTCATTTTCTTGTTGTTATTACTGTCATTGCTAGTTTCTTCCTTTCTGTTCTATTAAACTGTTCTTATCTCAACCCACGAGCTTTAACTTTTTTTCCAATTCTCTCCCCCATCCCACTGGGTGGGGGTGAAGTGAGTGAGCGGCTGTGTGGGGCTTAGCTGCTGGCTGGGGTTAAACCACGACAGACAGCTACCAGGCAAGCTTTTCCTCACAAATGCCAAGACTGCCAAATTTTGCAGAGCTGAGTGCTGCAGACATTGGTTTTGAATGTCCTGGCCACCCTGTGTCCTTCTCTCATGGTGTCTTCTCCAGGGAGGTCCAGTCTTCTAAGCTGTAGTTGTTACCTGCCAGAAATGGAAATAAAAACAGATGCAGACATTTCAGAAAATCAAGGGTCCTGTTTCACAGCTCCTGAAGGTCCACAAATTTAATTTGATCTGGATATTTTTATGCCATCCTCAAAACTGCAATGGTGTGGATGAGATCCATACTGAAGTATTATACCAGGCTTTTGTGCTTTAGCTCTGTTCCTCAGCAGCATTATCAGGGTGAAGTGGAAAGTTTTGTGGTTACGGTTTCGAGTATGTTGGTAGACGCCCACTTTGCCTCCTTGACCTTCTGCAAGTCACTTCATCTCTGCTGCAGTTCTCCCCCATAAAACAAGGGAAAAAAAAAAAACAAAACCCTTCCCTGCCCCAGGAATAGCTTCTGAGGACAAATGTTGTCCCCAAGGTGGGGAACCGTCCAACTGATAAGTTGCTGTGACCCCTTAGTTGCACCAAGATGGAGCGGCAGATCTTGATGCAGCCGTGAAGCTGTACCAGTCCTGGCTGGCGACAAAACTGAGACAGAAAACCTGAGTATCGTGACAATTTCTATATTGATCCTACTGTTTGTCTTCCTAAAGTGCAACAGCAGAAATGCAGTTAAATGCCATATGTGGAGAGCTTTTGCTTTAGTCAGAGAGCAGTGATCTTCAGAGATAAGGGGCAAGGCAAACACCGCACCCTTGTGAACTGCCTCTGTAGACAACTATTATTTGGCTCTTAAGCTATTAATTACCAGATGTTAGAATGTATTTATTTTTCCTGAAAAGATTTCTGACAGCGTAGAGTCTTTAAAAAAAAAAAAGACTGCTCATTTAAAAATTCCTCTTCTCTCTCCAGTTCTTTAAATGCTGCTGGATTGCTGAGCTGTGAAATACGATGTCTTTTTAAGAGTTCCAAGATTTTTGCCCAGAAGGAAGAAAACACTGTTCAGGTTTGTCTCTTGAGGATTTAATGATCACATCGTAAATTTCTCCCGAGAAATGAAATAGCAGTCAGTGGGTAATATCCCATCTAGTGCTGTTTTCCTCCCTCTTTTCTTCCTCAAAGGCCCAGCCTCTCTCTTTGAACCTCTCGGATTTTCTGTGTAACGGGCGGATGCAGAGACGCGGGGTGATGTGCCCTTCACAAACCAATTTGACACACTCAAATATTATTCCTGCTCCAGCTTAAATATTCCCGCTTGATCTGAACCCCTCTGTGCCCTAAAAACAACTGCGTTCGGTGTCCTCAAAAGCCGGAGCAATTGAAATAAGGGAATGTTCTTATATAGCTGGTGTGCTCTTGCATCCCAGCACATTTCAGAGGGCTTCAGCTTCTTACTGGAGGGACACAGACGCCAGAACACAAATGATTTCCGTTTTCTCCTTCTTCTCTGAGAGGTGTGTGAAACCAGCCTGCCTCTTTGCTCAGAGAAGCCTACGTGGAGACCTGCAAAAGGATGAGCTGAAAGGGCAAAAGGTTTTTATTTTTTTAAAGATCAGCCACCAGTCGAGCTGCTCAGCCTCATTCCTGGACCCAGACAGAGCAATAACAATCCATGTGGAACAGAGGGAAAGCCCATCTGCGGGGTAGAAGCACTCATGAGGCTATGGCCCAAACTGGTGTATCAGTGATGTCCTCCATGCTTTCTCCACCTAAACCCTTCCTTTAGAGAACACTCTTCGGGGTTAGAGCTCCTAGTTCTGGTACTGGCTTTTCTGGGAGACCATGAGCCAGGTCTTTAACCACTCTGCACCCAATTTTCCTCATAAATACTACAAAATAAGGAGGAAGGATTTCTTATTTGCAAAAGAATCAGTACCCTTGAGCTGAGGTCTCTCCCAACAGGTAAGGATTTATGTATTTTACTTTTTTCTAACTGCCACTGGCATGTGACTTTCAGCCCTTTGGAGTCCAGGCACCTTCATTAAAAAAAAGCACAAAACTCCCTTGTTATCTGGTTCCTGCCTTGCAGCCCAAATCAGATGCAGGGGAAGGTTAGCCGTGCTCTGCTTGACCTGACAGTGGTTTTAAGTCACATCTCATCCTGTTTGCTTGTCTTCCTGCTGGCCAGGGGCTATATCCATGTGCAAACAGGCCGACCTGGCTACTCTCAGCAGCTGCACAAAAAGCCACCATGGAAATGGTGGAAATGGCATGAACACTTGAAGCCCTGCACTGAGACGGATGTGATCCCCTCTGTCCGGATCATGAGTGCTAGTGTGTTTTTTTGGGGCAGCAAAATGGCTGGATCTGAAGTAGGGGGGGACCCGTGCCCTCTCCTCACACCCACACGCCTGCTGCGCTTCAGTTTGCAAAGCAGCAGAGACGAGTGGTTTTGGTATCTTTGGGCAGACCTCTTCTTTGTTCTCTGTGTTTCATGCTGCCTTGTTAGTCACGAATGCCGTGGGCCGTGGGCACAGGCAGCAGTGGCGGTGGGTCCCCGCTCCAGCCTTCCCACCACCTGATGGGGCTTAGGACAGATCTGGTTTCCGTCTCCTACCCTGTGAGCCAACGTGCCCCGTCACACAACAGATCTTGTACAATATGCCTTTAGAAAACACAGTGCATCAGCGCTCTATCCCGCCCTTATGCCTCTAAATAACCCATTTCTGCATATGGGTATGTGGACCTCAAAGGACCTGTTGAACGTGACTGCGAGACACAATGCATTGGACATCGTCTCCTGACTGCTGGCTCTGTCTACACCTTAACAGAGAAAAATAAAAGACACTTTACAATACAGTTGGAGATGGGCCCAAGCCACAAATTCAAATTTGAATGAAGACAGAAGGTGTTTGGCTCCAGGGTTTTGGTTCTAGTTCTTAAATAAAACAACTTAATTTACAGTGTGCTTGGCCCAGAGGAGCTCATGAGAAGGAATGGAAATCCTCCACTAGAAGTTATAGGTTTCATATGGAAATCTGTGGATGAGAGTCCTGCAGCCTCTGCTATGAAGACATCGGGACAAATCATCAGCACAGAGCCTTGTCATTTAAATCACTGCTGCGACATACTTTCACTTGGCATTGGCACACACTGTCTCACCTACAGAACTGCTTTATGAATATACTTTGTCCTGGCATGTTGCAATCCCAAAGGATAAATTAATAATAAGCCACATAAACATACATGCAATGTTCAGAATTGCATAACAATTTCAGAGAGGAACAATCCGTGCAAAGCCGGGCAAAACTATTTTGTTTCAGGTCCTCTGTCAATGGGCACATTCCCATTTTGCGCTGCTAATGTTTGCTGGATTTAGTGTTGCACGGATAGGACGTGACTCACAGTAAAACAGGCAGATGCTGCCCAACCTAGAAGCATCCCATTTAGTGCGTTGAAAAGGCACCGAATTAGCTGTTTCCTCAGAGAGATTTGAACAGTCTTTTTGCATGAAACGTGCTTCAGGGTGCAGGGTGTATTCCCTGTCTCAGTCTTCTCATTTCTTCATCTTCATGACATGGGCATAATTCTTTCCGTGGTTCTGCCGTGGTCTCTACAGGCAATAAGCATCATCACGTCTAAACAACAGCATTACCTTCTTCTCTTGTTTCCTCCGTAGTCTACTGAAACCAGGGGCTCTCCTTTCGGCAGATCCCGTTTTCTTCCTTTCTGCTCCCAGCCCACCTCAAGTTAAAGGGATTAAGATGGAGATGGTTGCACCGGCTGCAAGCCCGGCTGTTTGGCAAGAAGAGACGGGGCGGCTGCAAAGTTCCCGCAAAGTGGAGTCTCCCTCCCGCCAGGGCTGATGACGGCTTCTTCTTGGCACCCCCTCAAATGCAAGGCCCTGGGGGTGGTAGGAAGGTAGCAACAGCCGAAAGCAGCTGCAGTCTCCTCTGCCAGGGCAAGAAAGGAGATTGTACGAGGCCTGGAGAGAGACAAGGCTTTAGCCAAGGGCTTCAGAGTCAGTGAGGGTCTTTCTACAAAGACTTTTTTAGGTATTGCCAGTAGAAAAACCCCGTGCTCTCACGGCCTCACACTATGCGTGATTTCCTGAATGCATCTAGTAGCCTTCTTTCTGCAGGTGTCCCCACTTGAGATGCTGGTTGCTGAAGCGACCTACTTAGGAACTACCTGAGGAGCAGGGACGTGAGATGTGCTCTCCTCAGTCTTCACACCCAGGTGACTACTTGGACTGCTCCTCCTTCTGCCGTGCTAGCCTTTCTGCCTCCACGCTGTGCTGCTGGCAGGATCTCTCAATGGTCCCCGTGGTCGCACCAACCAGCTTCAGCCCTGGTCTTAATTTTAGGACGTTCTCTTTCCACATCGTCCTGGGGCAGTCATGAGCTTGACTCAGGAGGGGTGTCAGGTTCCCTGCATCTCTCCAGCACTTGGGGATGAGTCTCCTTCGAACTTTTTGAAGCTGCCCGATGCATGGTCAGAGAAGCCAGCCCATGCTTGCGGGCAAGCAGTTTGCTTCACAGCCCTGTTGTGTACATGCCTCCTGCCTGGGTCTTCTGGCCAAGGGAAAACAGGAGACCAAGCTCACTCGTGCTTCTTGCACTTGGTCCGAAATAGAAAACAGACTGAGAAATGGACACACAGTGAGGTCTGTGCCTGGAACACCCCAAAATCACACACTCTGAATAATCAGATCTCTCTTTACCACCAAGGAAAAAAAAAAGAATCACACATTAGCTAAAAGCCGAGTCGTGGCCTTGGCAGCCTGTTGCTACTGATGGCAAACGAGCCAGTTTCCTGACTGGCAATAACTGGCTGCGTTCACATCCAGAAAGCCAAACTTGTACCTGTGAATCAGAGCAAGAGTGCAGGCAGTGACTGGCAGGCTGAGAGCAGCAGAGCAGGGGACTGTGAGCTCACTTACACCACGGCAAACCCTGGTTATTTAAATGGATTTCTTCCAAGTTTCTGCCAATATAACTAAAATCATAATCCGGCCTCTAGTTGTTGCTTGGTTCCAGGGCCATGCGAATATTTTCTGCTTGCTGCTGGGTCAACCAGCCTCGCTGTGCCTCTAATTGGTATTTTTTTTTTCTTCACTCACAGCAGTGCTCAGGAGAGGCTGGTAGACATAAAAGAAAAAAAAAGAAATCACAGCCGTTACCAAAAAGCCGGCTCTTTTCTGTGATTTTTATCGCGGGCAGACAGCTAACCCACACAGCTGGATGTTGGTGTCTGCTGAGCCCAGGGAAGGGCTGATCTGGGCAAGGTGCCTACCTGTGCTAGCCGTCTGGGGGAGCATGGCAGCCCGGGCAAGATAGTGCGGGCTGCAGCAGGGCCTGGCAAGCGGCAGCCCCAGGAGAGCTCGGCGGCGGTTGCTAGCACATTTCTCAGCCAAATCCGTGGCTCCCCGTGCCAGCTGGATGAAGCCAGCCTCGGTACCCAGGGGATGGAGCTGCGGCGTCGAGGCTGCACAGCGGGACGTGGTATATGGTGCAGTGGGCGGCCTCAGCGGGAGGTGTGTGGTCCTTGCCCAGCGTGCAAAACTGTGCTAACCCTGTCAGCACTCCTCTTTTGCAGCGTTTGGGTGCACAGGGGGCCTGGCCCCAGCGTCTCCATCCGTTGAGTTGTTCTTCCTATCGCTCGTCATCCAGCGTTGTGCCTTCACAGTGCAAAAGCTGGAGCTTCAGTGCAGGTAAAACCTGCCCTGGGGATTTTCCATCAGCATTCAGCCCTGGACACGCTCAAATCACACCGCAGCTCGCTGTCACTGATGCTGGGGGGGGGTCCGAGCAACTTTTCCTGCTCTCTCTGAGCTGGAGGGGTCAGGCTCAGACACACGTGCTGACTCCAGGAATGCAGCTGGTTGTGCTTCATCTTGCTGCAGGCTCTTGCCTCTCCTCCTGGGACTCGGTGTCCCTGCTAGTGGCAAATCTGCTCTTTGCCTTTGTTGCCAGGCCAATCTGCCCTTGGGCCCTGCTTGGGCAAGCGGCTCCAGAGCCACCTTCCTCCTGGTTATTTTGCTAGCACAGAGCATGTGTGCACCGGGGCAGGTCAGGTAGCTGTAGGGCTGTTCCCAAAGCCTGTTGAAATGCTGTGGCCTGCAACGGGATGGGGATCCTCAACAGAGAAATGAGCTTCCATGACACTGGCCAACAAACCTAGGGCAAAACTGCATCCCTTCGCGCCAGACGCCTTCCGCTTCAGGCTGCAGGAAACCTTTGAGGGCAAAACCAAAGGCAGACACAGCGCGATAATCAACTCTGCAACATGCTGCTCTGGAGAGGGACGTGAAATAACCCCATATAAGTCACCCCCCATCAATGCCCCCATGCTCACTGTTCCTGCGTGGCATCGCTTATATGGGAACCGAGGGTCTTTCTGCTGCAGCAGCTCAACAGAATTTGCAGAGCGGGGAAGCGGTTGCGAAAGACAGTTTGGGAAGAATAAAAACCCAGTTGGAAATTTCACTACCTATATCTGCGATGCAGAGCCGAAGGCTCACGCCAGACCATTGGGATTTGGTAAGGAAAAGTCCTGTCCGCTCCCTTATGAGAGCGGCGGGGACCTCAGGTGGGTTTGCTCCCAAGGCTTGACGCCAGTCATCTCGAACGATACCCAGTTCCCACGTGTCTTTGCTCATGTTTGCAGACCTTTGAGAGTTGCATAACTTCGCCTTCTGCCGTCGCGCTGGAGAGGGTGGACACTAGCACTCTTCCCAGCCCCAGGGTCAGATTGCTCAGCCTTTGAAGATATTTCCTTGGAGTCCGTGATCCTGAATTTCTTGGCCGCTTTGAAGTTTCCCCTTGATGTTAGTGCGTATCTGGGTGACTCAGTTCCTTCCTTCTCTGAGCAAGATCAGATCTTGTTTGCCGACTTTGTCTTACGTCCCCCTCCTTAGATAACTGCCAGATATGCAGTCTCGGGCCACTGAGTCGAAGGGCTCTGAATTTCTGGGGGACTCTGCAGGTACCAGCACCATCTCATTCCTTCTTGTCGGTAGCACATTTCCCTGGCATGGGGGTCTTTGAGTCATCCCTGCTTTCTGGAGGTGAAATCCTACAGCCCAGTTTCATAGGTCCCAGGATTCCCACCAGCCTCAAAACCAGGGCATTTTACCCTTATTTGCTCCCAGTTTTGCTGTGTGGGGCAGAAATGAGCTGGAAAGAGCCGAAACACCTCCCCCAGGTTCTCAAGAAAAGTCCCTTTGACCTTTATTTTTCCTCCTTCAGGAATTTCTCTTGTGCTCACACCTTTTCTGGAGAACTTTTCCAGCTGCGGTCGTCTCCTGAGAGCTGTCGTGGTCACCCCCAACGGCAGGAATCAGCTTTGAACGCTTCACGCTGCCCAAGGCTTGCGCAAGCCTTGCATTGGGCTTCGACATCCAACCTGCAGCTGCAGCGAGCGTGCAGCCTTACAGCAGACCTCACCGCCATGCAGGGCTGGATTCAGACACAGAAATAGTGAGGAGGTGCCCTTACCTGACACCCGTTGATTTAGGCCTTTAATCTGGGAAGAAATTTGCTGCAGGTCACAGAAAGCCAGTGGATAAAACCAGGATCCTCACTGTGTCTCAGCCTTGCAGTGCTGGCCTCTCGGGCATGTTTTTCACCAATGCAGATATTCGTGCACTTCTGGCCAAGGAAATTCGTCCCTCATCTTCCTCTCCTTACACCCACTGACCTCTGAAACCTGGAACCCTTTGGGAAGAGTGAGGCTTTAAATGCTAAAAGGCAGAGGGCAGAAACCAGAGCCCGTCCCTAGCTCCACTGGCACTGCTGTAATTAAGTGCCATGGAGTGAGAAGGATGAGATGGGGAAACGCAGGATAAACAGGCTCGTATTAGCACTGGTATCCTGAGCCAGTGATGACTCCGCTCCTCCACCAGAATAAACCCCCCGAGCCGGTGAGCCGGACTGCTTGCGGAGCTACGACCAAGGATTCAAACGTGTTTCCTCTTGGAACAGGATGAAGCGCAACCCCATCCATCGGGCAGGTTTTCCGCCGCCCTCTCCCTGCCTCCATCCAAAGCAGCTCTGCTTCTCATCCACATCCACCCTCCCCCTTTGAAAGCAAAGCTTCCTGCTCCGGGCTATTTCTGACCTCCCCAGCCAGGCTGCCAGGCTCCCAGGGAGGGCCAAGGCTGGCTGCTGGGGCAGGGCAGGGGGCTGCAGAGCCCGGGATGCCTGGGGCCACGCTCCAGGGGCTGCATCTCTTTTCTCATTGAAATGAGGCAAGATGCTTCCCTGGTCAGTTGGGTCGGAGGGGAAGATGCTTCACTCCCCCCCACCCCCCCCACCCCCCCTCGTCAGGCAAAAAAATTGTCGCTGGTTGGCTGCCGTTTTCAGACGTCCTGGTATTTCTGCATGTGCATTTATTCCCTCCTATTCACACAGATGTATAGCTAGGCAGCAGCTGTAATGTAATACCAGAGTCCTGTATATAACTCTGAAAACACCACTGGAGCAGGCCTATTATCGTGAGACCAATCTAAGCAGGAAATATTATCATTACCAGGGGGCATTATTTTTTCCAATCACACTTCATATCAGTTGTCATCAAACCCTGTGTTTTATATAGTGTTACAATAGCCACAGTTGCCATGAATTGTCTCTGGATGGACTGTAAGTATTAAAAACAAAATAAGAAGCATATGTTGGAATGTCTGAAACTAGCAGACGAAACTCAAGGCTTTGACAACGTTACGGGTTTTTTGGAAGGAGCCAGATTTTAGCAATAACATTCCACTTCTGTTAGTCTACCCACCAGCATCTAACCTGCCCTATAACATCTCACTCGAGTTTACAATTTCCTTCACCTCCTGTTCCTCTCTAATGTAAACTCTCTGGCTTTTCTCGAACGTGTGGCTTGGAAGAAGAGTAGCTGAGGCTCCAGCCTCTCAGGTGCCAAGTGGAAATCTTCCTTCACAGTGGACGGGCAAGAACAAATGTACGACCTAAGGAAAGTGCTTATCCATAGCGCTTTTCTTTCCCCCTCCTGCTCGAGCTGTAGCGAAATGTCAAAGGCATGATGCACGCATTCCTTTGAAGCCATTCCATTGCCTGATGATCCATTTTGCTTACGAAAGGAATGTACGCTCAGTGCTGTGATTTTTGTTGGAGGCCTCAACAGCAATGTAATAACTGCGAGGAACACTGCCAGGTTTCCCCCCCTCCTTATGCGTTCCAAAACTTCCATCCAGTGAGCAATAAATAGCAAAAAAATATTAATTACCCAAAGGAAGAATTCTCTCCTGAACAAATATTGGCTTGGTGACAAGAAGGAGCTTGTGAAATGTGTGTTTGCCTACCAAGCCCACTCAGTCTATTTCTGATTCCCAAAGAACATAATGACCTGTGTGCCAGATTTTATTTTGGCTTTTTTTTGCGTGGCCAGCAAGAACTGTAACAAACATACAGGAAGGAAAACACTCTATTGTTGCTCTTGGTCTTTTGGTGGTTTTTGTTCTGTGCTTTTAACTGTGCTTCACTTCTGAAGCTTCACAAAAAAAAAAAAGTTCTTTTTTAACCTATTCACCAATTGTCCTAGCTTTTCCCTAACTCATTCACTGCTTAAAAATGTTCAGTAAATGAGCTTGGGAGAAACCAGTTTTGAGCTATTATATGCCACACACACAAACACACAAGCACATGCATACTTACATGTATATTCACAAATAGACACGCAGGGGCTTGACCCTGGAGCCAGATGGGTTAACGTATAAAAGCCTCCAAAGCTTGCTCCAAAGCAAAAATGCTGTTCTCCATCCTGTGCAAAGTGCTGTGCACAAGGGTCAGTCTTTGTCTGAAGAACTTGGTGTAAATGAAGGTGAATAACCGATGTTTCGGGTCCGGTGGCAAACACCATCTACCCTCATCCCTGCCACCCACCCTGCAGGAGCTCAGCTCCAAGCTCTGCAAGCAGCAGTCACGGTGAGCATGAGAGTGGCTGAACTGGGCCAGAAAAAAGGGCCAGCTAGCCTAGTACCCAGCAACAACCAAGCGCAGATGCCACGGGAGGGATATAAGAATTGGGACAGGGGGTGATACTTCCCCCAGGATCTCCCCAAGCCTCAGCCTTTCGCAGCTCAGGGACTTCCTGAGCTGGATGAGGGTTTTTTTCTGTTTAATAACCCTTTTCCATCAGAAAGAGGGGAACTGGGAAAAGGGAACGTTTCTGCTCCCACTTTGTTCTGCTGGATGCAACCCCCTTTCTCCAAACAGAGGGGGCTCTTGCTGCTCAGGGTGAAGGGCAGCAGGGCACAAGGCATCAGCAAAACCAGCGTGCAGCCCATGTCCTCCATGGCCATTATTGCAGCCTTTCCATACTTAAAGGGGGCTTATAAGAAAGATGGGGACAGACATTTTAGTAGGGCCTGTTGCGATAGGACAAGGGGTAATGATTTTTAACTAAAAGAGAGGAGATTTGGGCTAGGTATAAGGAAGAAATTTTTTACAATGCAGGTGGTGAAACACTGGCCCAGGTTGCCCAGAGAGGTGGTAGAAGCCCCATCCCTGGGAACATTCAAGGCCAGGCTGGACGGGGCTCTGAGCGACCTGATCGAGTTGAAGATATCCGTGCTCATTGCAGGGTGGGGTTGGACTAGGTGACCTTTAAAGGTCCCTTCCAACCCAAACTATTCTATGATTTTATGATTCTAAATTGGGCACGGGTAGCTCCAGCCCCCTGCTCAGGACTGGGTGAAGCATGCTGCAGGAGGGGGGCGGTGATCCCAATGCCTCTGCTGCTCAGGGAAGCAAGACCTTGTGTCCAACCACCACAGCTGGCCCCTACTCAGACCAAGCCTCTGATCCAAATGCTGGAGGAGTTGGGGTTAATGGCCACAGCTGTGGATGCTGCTGACAGCTGCGAAAGATGCAGCTACGCTCTTGGTCAGGGGCAGCTCCAGACCCCAAGCTGCTCACCCACGTGCACGCAGGCACCAAACTAGCACTGCGACAGCAGAGCCCAGGAGTGGGAGAGGGGTCAATTCCCTATGTGGTGCACAGTCTACACTTAGGGGTGGACACGGGCCAAGTGGAGGTCACCCCACTGCAAAACTCCTGTGGCATTTCCCCAGCAGGTCCCACAACCTCCGCAGATGCTCGCAAGCTTCCCTCTGTAACATGCTCAAGTCATTCGGTCTCACAAGAGCTGAAAAACCATCTCAGTGTGTGCTCTTTGCCTGGCTTGTTTTGGGGCTATTCTTTTGGGAAAACAAACAAACAAACAAGAAACCCCAAACCCCAAAACATCACTAAATGCAATGGGGGGAGAAAGGGGCACTTGGAGGAGACAAGGAGGGAGTCCAGGTCTGTGCAGCCCCTGGGTATGGTAACCACAGTCCCAGGACACGGCATGCCAGCCCCCTCCTGCAGAAGAGTGCAGCAGTGACATTTTGAGTCTAAGAAAATGATGGCAGCCTTCCTGAAAGCAAAGCCTGATTCAAAACATTCAGACGAGACCACCCAGAGAATACTTGCCTCGAGATCCCCATGAGCAAAACTCTTACATCCTAAGCTATCCCTCATCTAAGTTGCCCAAGGCAGGACGAGATTCATTCATAGGTTGTGCCCTTCCCTGCTGCTGGGAGCCAGTTATATTGTAAGAGCAGTCAGCAGTTAGGAGCGGTTACATAGAATTATTTATCCACATAGAGATCTTTTCATGAACAGAATAGCAAATCTTTTCATTCAACAATTTCTAGACAAGAGCTATTTGTTAATATGACATTTTTCAGCTGTATCAGTGCAAGCGTCCATCCATTTAGTTTTTCACACACAGAAAACGTCTTTCTTGCTGTTTCCAAAAAAGAGGGGGAGGATGAATGAAAACTGTACATATTTTTTGTTGTTGTTGTTGTTTGGGGTGTGTTTTGCTGAAAAAGAAAAGAAGGTCAAAATAAGATGTTGCTGTGAGTCTTTAATTTAGGGGAAAGGCCATTTTTAATCATCCAAAATCACTTGATTCAATAAACGTTGCCCTGCTCTATAATCAGATTTCCGACGTTCAGCACAGTAGATCACACTGCTGTGTCTTATCAGCTAAACTAAATGTTGTGGTTACACCATACAGCTGTAGCACAACAGGAATACTCGGTCTTCACAGCTGGCTCTTGTAGGACCCTGAACAGTGCTGCTGGTTTTCTGCACATCCTTAAAACCAGTTCAGCTCTTACTAGGAGCAAAAAGACAGGGAGCAACCGGGAAGGGGATTGCAATGGCCAGTAGCATCCCTTGGGATGCTTTGGGGCAGAGATCCACCTGGCCTTAGCTCCCTGTCCTCACCTTGCCCACAGCGGTGACTGCCTAACGTGGGAAGGGTGCAGTCCTCTCTGCTTGTCATGTTTATTCTGCCCTTGTGCTGCAAAGTTACAATTTCTGATTGTTGCCTTTTTTTTTTTTTCCTGTGCTTGTCTGTCCTTTCAACAGGATTCCTTTCCCCTTCACCAGTGGACATGAGAGTGGATTACAAAGAGATTCAGCTGGAAAAACTGCCAAGAGATGAAACAAACAGTCTATTAAATTGTTTTCTGCACAAAAATCCAAATTCTGGCTTAAATTTCTAGAGCTGGAATACCACCCAGGGGATTATGTGCAGTTATCTCCAGCCGCTGGGTATTCGTATTTTCTCCTGCTGTGTTTCCCTGACCATCATTTGAGTCTTAGCAGAAGATAAATTCCTTTTAGTTTGACACTATTCCTGGGTCTTCTGTGGTGTTCCCATGTAAAACTTTAGTTGTGATAAACCCCGTGAAATTTACTCCATGTAAAGAAATAAACTGATTTGATAAACAGCACTCACTACACCAAAGTAAGAATAGACTTGATTTCTATCATGCAAAATCAGATTTGGTGTCAGTATTCAAATAGTAAAGAGGAGGTTTCATGGGAAAGCCTGCTTGTTCGCAGCAGGTAGGATGCCTTTGAATATTTTGGGTGTGACTCATTTGACAAGAGCAGACACCTAAATTGCCCATCTGAACAAGTGTCCCCGGTCTCCCTTTGCAGTCCATGGAGATCTCATCAAGGGAGACCGGGGCTCATCTCCTCCACAAGCAGGCAGCTAAACCTGGCCTGATGCCCCATGCTCTCAAGTCCCGACCGTGGCAGGGTCCCAGGTAGTTAGCAGAGGTGCTGAGTTGTAAAGCATGACGAGGAGAACATGTTTTTTTCCTGTTGGAGCAAATTCTGGTGTTATGGCATGCTGGAAGACATGTTATCAGCAGAAATGATAAACCCAGACCTTGCACCTCTGCAAGAACAAACCTCTTGGTTCTGTGTCAAGTTTAAACTCGGCACAGATCTGTGTTCAGTGTGAACTCTCTACTTTGATGCAAAGTATTCATGAACACAAGGTGGTTTGTCATGTTCCCATCACTTGAGAAGTCACACCCTTAGCTAGCACGCGCTGCCTGCAAGGCCTTGTCTCTGCAAGGAAGACTTGGCCAAAATCTCACTATTCTCGGTCAAACCTTGAGTTGGCAGCTGGGTGTCTTTGGGGTAAGATAACCCCTTACCTGGTGCTGGTGGCCAGCGGGGTGGGGGATCAGAGGTGGTCTGGGAGTGATGCTATGCAAACACCCTTGCTTGCACATCTCCCTGCTCAGCACGCCTTGCGCACTGGTGGAAGGACAGACCTCCCAAAATATCCACCAAAGGATTAATTCCTCTGCTCCCCAAGCTGCAAAGGGAGAAACCTCCTGTCTTGCCATGGGGAAAACAGCCCTTCTTGGCCAAGGGATTCCCATGAACCTCTTGGGGCAGGCGGGAAGTGCAAGGAGAAGTAGGTCTGGTTTGCCTGAAAGATAAATCACCATTTCCAACCAGCACCCGGAGCTGTCAATACCCCCGCCACACCTGGGCATTTCTGACAAAAGGCCCAGTTTGAACCTGTCCACTGCTTTGAAATCCACCAAAATGCATGCATTATTTCCACCTCCTGCTCTTCTCCTGCAGTGATGATTTGTATTTGAGCTACGCACAGACTTAAGATACAGCACGCAATTTCTCCTGGTAAGGAAGAGACAGCCTGTCTTATCCCTGTGCCTTGCATCCTCTAACACAATGTGGTGTCGGTTATAAATGAACCTGAAATTCATGTAGCATCAGACTTCCCAAAACCTAATCTTGACCCAGCCTTGCATTCTGAATAGATTAGCAGTTATTTCTGTTTTTTTTTTTTTTTTTAAAAAAACTAACCTATTGAAAAATGTTAAAGGGAAATTGCAAATGTTATGCTTGTCTGAACAGGAGTCACTCTGGGAAACACACTACAGACATATTAGTTTCTGAGAGATTTCCCCCCCCCGCTCCCTCCTGTGTATACTCAAATGAGGAATGCTCTGTTTTGGCTTATTCCCGTCTTCTAATACATACACTGCTTATCAGAGATGCACTAGTTAAGGTGGAGGAAATTAAGGTGACCTCTACTAGTTCAGGTCTTTATGCAATTTGAGATGGTCATTAGTCACATATTTTGGCATGCTGTGAATTAAAGAGAGACTCAGACTTCCGGAGTATCTCAGATCTTTTATTTTATGTCTTGTTCTCTTTTGTATGACTGAATACCCAAGAAGGTTGTTTTATTCATTGGACTCTTAAAACTGATTACTTTATACAATTTAAAACAAATCTGTGCGTCTTCTCTGGCTTTTTTGGCTAATACCGTGTGAAAAGTCCTTCCAGACCCGACAGGAAAAATGTTTCTCAGCTATTAATCAAGCCATTGATTTAGGAATTTTGCTCAGGGAAAGAACTTAGCCCTCACGCAGGGAAAGGACCATAAATCTGCAAGAGGAAGAACTTCTGGACCTCCGTTACTCATCCTCTTCCTGCCTGCGCGAATAGATTGATTTTTGCAGACCAGATGCAGGAGTCAGCACCGCAAGCCCGGCAGGGAAATCCCTGCTTCCCTCTCAGTGTGGAGGAGCCACAGTTTGAACACGTTCGGCTGAGGCCAAGGAGGAAAAGGCAGAAAACAAGGTGAAAATCACCCCTGGGCTCTGCACTTTGTGCTGATACGTGCTCACCGATGGACAACAGGAAATGCTGCTGTTGGGACACCCACGCTTGTTCCCACGTGTGGGTCTAAGTGCTGCACAACGAGATGCCGCCAAACTTTGCTTTGCAATACGCCTGGACCCGCACTACCTCCCTAACCCCGATGGCAAGGCTTCGCAGACCACCTCTTCCTCCACCACCACCTCATCCCACCCTGGCCAGAGCTTTCACCAAGGCTGAGCTGCCCCTGGGGACAAAAAAACCCAACAGAAAAACACTTGGTAACCGCAAAGAGGAGCAGCCTGGGGCAGGGAGAGGCACTAATTTTGTGCCTTTATAGCTAAAAAGGGCTGTGCACAGCTGATCTGAATAAGTTATCTCACTGTTAAACACATCTTCCTGTTAGGGAAAACATTGCTCAAGACTGAAAGGGTTAGTAATTGCTTTTTGAAGCAAGTGGGCCTACCCACTTTTTGCCTCTGTCCTAAATAGCACAACTCCCACTGACTTACTAGAAATATTAAAAACTAATGACTCAATTCCTAAGAATAATTTCATGTGTCTCTATTTATAGGTACCAGCCCTAAGCTCAAAAGCATTGGCAACACCCAGTCCTCTATTTTTCCATCCTGCTTTGATATCACACCAGAATAGCCTGGAAATCAACACTTTCCACTGTTCCTTGTTTCTGGATATCTGCCCTCTCCAATCCAGATATCTCACAGCACTTGATTTCTCGGGAAGGGACATGAGCCCGTCAACTATTTTCAGGAAGTCTCTGGAAGCTCTGTTTAAAATAGAAGTGGGGATGCTGGTGGACAGATGCAAATTCAGTGGTGGATTAGAGACATGAGAGGGCACTTCTGAAGGGCAGCAGGTGGGCTGGCCGTGTCGCTGTTGGAAATGATGGGGCTAAAGGCCGTCCTGTTGTGGGGCTGAGGGTGGAGAGGCAGGGGATGGAGAGGCAGGGGATGGAGAGGCAAAGGATGGAAAGGCAGGGCACGGAGAGGTAGAGGTTGGAAAGGCAGGTCATGGAGAGGCAGCCTTGAAGCTATTTCAACTTATGGCAACCAACGGACCTTCAAAATTCCCCAAACCTGAATAATCAGACCCACCCCGAACACTTTTGACTGTGCTTTTCTAAGGTAACCCATGATCTTTAGAGGACAGAAACTAGCCAGGAATCAAAAAACCTGCTTCCTCCTGTTTCTTATTTAGAGAGGCAATCCCATCGTGAAGGTGTTAGTGGAAGGATGGGCTGCATTTTCTTCTCCACGGTGCTCAGCACGGCATCTCCACACCCGCAGCCATCGCCAGCGCACCTATGTAAGGTTACAAAGCACGTCGATGCAGTAGTGGCATTGATGACTTCAGTGAGAAAACACATTCTCCTTTTCTTTGGAAATTCTCTGCTGAACACCCTCTTGCCCTTCCTCCGTCCCGCCGCAGGCTCGGCAGCGAGAGGTAGGATGCTGGCAAGGCCAGCGTGTGACTCATCCTCCGGGAAACTGAGCATGGTGTGGCCTTCTGAGGAAAGAACCCATGAGTAAGGGCTTTTTTTCTCTTTTCTTTCTCTTTTCAAGGGGAATCGGGCCGTGCAGGACAGTGACACATAAATGAAGGTCACTTGAGGTTGTCAGGGAAGAAGGGCACTGCAGGAGCCCCAGTGCTTCCCCCCTGCTCAGAAGCCACAGAGCTTCATGATGTGGTTAGGGGATATTGCTTTAACAGGTTACAAAAGCCCTTTTTGGGCAAAGAGAAATAATATAAAATAAAATGCCTCTCCTGACAGCTCACTGGCAGCAATTGTTTCTCAGAAGTTGTTGCCTGTCCTGAAATGGAGGTTTTGAACAACATGATTTCAGTCAAATGTTTGACTGTTGCAGGATATTGTCAGGAGGCTAGGATAAGCGTGGATCGAAACAGGTTTGAAACAGCAGCATTTCCCTTTGCAAAACCAGTGGTGTGTCTTTCCCCATAGGGTTTTCATTTTATTTTTTTTTCACCAGTTCTGCTTAATTACCGGTTCAGAGAGCAAACCCAGACCATCTCTGAAATTTAGGAGAGATGAAATAAGCCCTTCAGTAACAGCACCTCCCTGCCACATCAGGCGCTGTGAACCTGTTGCTATTAGGAATTATTAGTCATGTAGATGCTTTGCCAACAGCACTGCCACACGTGCCTGGATGGGTTACTCTTTTCTTTGGAAATCTGCTCAACACCCTCTCTGAGCATCCTCCTGCCACCAGCCAGCCAACACAGGCCAGAGGCTGCTTGCTAACCTCTCCTGGTCAAGGTGACATGAGTTAGCACCAACCTAACACTTACGCAAGCTCATTTTGGCTATCACCCGTGCAAGGAGGTAAGCCAACAGCCGCAGGATGGGGAGGAAAGTGGCCTCCGAGAGGGGTGACACTGGATGTCACGAGGAAGGCTGGTGGGACCTGGCATCTCCTCCCAGAGTAGGGGGTCTTGGAGGGGACGTGAGCCCTCAGCCCTGTCCACGGTGAGCTGGGGACTTGCCAAAGAGCCTTCCCAGTGGCATCTCCCAAGGGAAGGCAGAAATAAAGCAGGAAGCCAAGAAAAAGTCAACCCAGTTTTCTAATAGGTGGAGAAAGGCCGGAGTAAATATTTCACCTACTTGCATTATGTCCAATGAAGTGGTTAAAAATAAAAGGGAAAAAGCCAGGGCTGGTGACACATCCCTGTGACAGGACAGCATTGTTACCGGGTCTGGGGAGGGGGAGTGTGACAGTGTCCCCCGAATAACCCCCCAGCTTTTGCAGGAGAGGTCACCTTGCTGGCAGAGCTGGCATAGAGACGGTTAAGGTTCACGCAGGTGTTTCCCTGTAATAGGCACTGTCAGGTACCTTTGCAGCCTTGATGGCCATCTGGTTACTATAAAGAATGGTTTATGGGATCTCATCCTGGTTTTTGACTACTATAACATAAGTATTGAGAGCCGGTAAGTTATGGCTTCATAAAAATAACAGCTTAATAATGAGAATTACTTTCTCCTTCCAGACCATGGCAAATTCAGGTGTATTTTCCCTTTCCATTAGGATTGTAAAATGATACAAAAGAGACCCAGGCATCCAGGGGGAAAAAAACCCAACCCCACAAGCCTCTCAGAACCTCTGTTTTACAGCAGGACATAAGCACAGCTCGAAGCTGTTTGCAGGGCAGGACTGAATGCCAGCCTCCATTTTGAAGAGGGGGAAACTGAGGCACTGAGTTGTGAAACAGCTTGAAGAGCATCATCCAGTCAGTCAGTGGTCAGAGCAGAATCTGCATCCTCAGCTACACCTCTGGCTCCAGTCTGCACTGCTGTGATTAAAGATACCGGCACAGCTACCCAAGAGTTGTGCCCCTTTATCACAGCTACATTTAGGCTATGTCTTGGTCTTTCAAACTCTTTTTGTACTTCCAGACAGCAATAACTCTCTTCAGACCCAATTTGTCTGTGTTTTATAGGGTAGTAGGGCAGTGTGTAAATTTGTGACTTTCTCATTTCAAGAAGTGACTGCTAGGTCTGGCCCAAAATTGTTTGTTTTCTTTTTCACAAAGGTACGGGTGGGGGAGGGCCTTCTGCTATACATTTCCTTAGGACACTGGAATCTTGGGTATGTAAAATCAATGGTTTTGAGGTTTTTCTTGGGCATTTTTCTCAAAAATGTTCTCTGAATTTGTTCTTGCAAAAAAAAAAAAGCTTTTCACGCAAGTATTTGAATTAAAGATTGCAATTCAGGTAGCTGAATTTTGGTGGGGAATCAGAGGGGTACACAGAACTTCCCAGCTAAAGTTAAGCTCCGTATCCCTGCCCTGTTTAGTCCTATACCACCATCATCTCAGGATATCTGCACACAGCCTGCAAGCTCTTTAAAGCAAACTTTTAAAGACAATGCCATTACTGTGGGAGGAAAACAGTAGATATCTGCTTTCTTAAATATCAGGAAAGAGTTGACAGTATTATGGACATCAACATTGTGCATGAAATGCTCTGCAACTCTGCAGGCGCAGACCGCAGACAAGCACACACACTATGCAGGAGGTAGGATGAACCTGTTTAATACGTTGGCCCACGTCTTGGAAGACCCAGTTTCGGTTTGGGCTGTTACAGACAACGTGCATGACCTGCAGAAAGTCAAACAGTCCCTTGGTTTCCATAAAATGGAGCTGCCAGGAGGGTAACTGTGTGTGAGAAGGTGGGGTTGTGGGGTACACCGGTAAGAGCTGGTAGGTTGGGAGGGAGTCATCGGTCCCGATTTTAGGTTTCTGTAGCACAAATGTCTCCATCTGAGTCAGCCAGCTTTTACAGGCAAAGGAGACAGTAATCTCATCGGAAAACAGGGGTCTGGGTCAGGTGAACCATCCTCTGGAGGCACCTGTTTCTATGAAGCGATGGGCTGGACACACAAGCCCCAGGCTGAGCTTCAGAGAAAGGGGACCTACACAGGGATGGCCAGGACTGCAGCCTCCTGTGGAGCGGGGACACCCGGGCATCTGGTCCTCCCCAGGCACTTCCTTTGCAAACTCATTAGCAAAGAGTGGAGCCATCACGAAGAGACACCTGACCAAGACCTGGGGCAGGCTGGGGACCCAGTCCTGGCTGTAAGACCCTTACAGCACTTTAATAATCTTCTTAGACAGCATGGAGATTAGCCCCCGCAGTCCCAGAGACAGGGAGGGCATCACTGCTCCCATCGTTTGTCTGCCAGGGAACACTCCCTCTCTTTCTTCTTTTTAGAGACAAGCCAGCTCGTGATGTCTTGAGATAGGCTGGGGTCGCTCCGGAGCGGGCCAGGGCACTGGAGACCATTGGCTGCATGTCTGGGAGGAGGCAGGGGTGGGATTATCTTTCTTGTGCCTCCAATTTGACCTCTTTGCCAGCAGATTGTTCTGATTTTCCACATGGAGGAATCTAGGGACCCTCTCGAAAGTTCAAACTCCTGTCATCTTCCCTACTGGCAGCAGCAGAGCTCTGGGCTTCTGCAAAGCCCTGTCTCACAGGGAGCTGGACGGCAGAGCAGCCGTCACAAACCCAGCTTGCTTCATGCACAAATTTGGGCATTTCGTGTCGCTTTTATACTGGACCGTGCATATTTTTTTTGCTAGTCAAAAATTTCCACGGAAAACTAGGAATTTGGGTTTGCATATTCTGCTGGTTTTACCACCTCGGCAAAAGACCCAGGGGAAATTGCTGAGATGATTTCAAGTCAAAGCATTTCCATTTTTCTCATTGCAACAGAATTTTATTTCAAAATTTGTATGCAGTTAACAACTAAAAAGCTTACAAGTGAAAAACAAGAAACAGGGCTGTTTCTTTCAGATTTTTGCTTAGCTCAGAAAAGCAAAACATTTCCATCTTTAGTCAACCTGAATTCTTACAGTTTTTTTAACTTCCTTGCTTCAGCCAGCAAACCTGAAAGATCAGCTCTTTGCACAGCTTCATCTGACAACCTCACTGACTTCCTACGTGCGGGTGCGAGAATCTGGACTTGGGTCGACCAACTATTGTCCATCAATGCAATGCAATACAGTACAGTAAAACACACGGGAATAGCAAGTACTGTCCTTCTGCCCTTTCCAGCTCCAGAAAGCATCGGAGCATCTAAACCCAGAATTTCCCAGTCCGTGGCTGGAGCACAGAGGCTCTACAATCACATACCTTAGTAACAGGTCTTACCCAGCACAGGAGTGCTCTATGGCATGCACATTATTGCTCCATCTGCCCTGGTTGCAAACATTTATTATTCTCTGTGACACATGCAGTAAAACTGCACTGAGGTAACTACGTCTAGTTAGTAATTTCCATTCAGATGAGCTGAAGGAATTAATGAATTTGGAAGATCTCAGATCTTTGGAGATAGGGACAGGCGATGGCACGCTTTAAAATAATCATTCTCAACTGTGCACAAGCTTGAAACCACCCTACTAATCATAGGCAATCTAAGTGCTTATCGGGGCAGAGGGAGACCTCAAGCACCATTCAAATTCTCTAATAATGGTAAATGATTCCACAAATGCACGTGTTCAGGACTCGGACTGCTTCCAAAGCTAAGTGCTTATGAAAACTTGAAGTGCTCCACTGGTTTTAAATCACTGTGCAGGGCTGACTGATTTAAACTACCAGAGCACTTCTCTTTTTCTTGCATTTTCTTCTCCCCTCCACTTTCCTTTTTTTTCTTTTTTATGAACACTTCGATTTGGAAGCAAGTCAAACACTGTAGTTTAGTGGCTCGAGACCATATTGAACCGATTTAGAAATATGTCGAAAACCGAAACAGTAAATTATGGTTTAAAACCCTTTTGTTTCAGAGCATTTAAGAAGTGAGGATTGCTGCTAGAGCTGGGATGTATTAGCAAGGGCTGGAAGAACGCACGGGGTTGCAGGCATGGACGCTTATCTGTTTGATCACATACCTACTGCAGGACAGATCTGCCCATGTGCTGCTCCCTACCCTGTACCTTTGATGTGCTGACTTCTTTCTCTGATCCTTAGTGGCCTTTTGCTGCAACTGGAGAAATTCCTCGGCTTGTAGGTGCAGTGCTAGAAGTAGCCTGAAATTTAGATGTTGTGCATGGAAAGGGGAAAAGATGCAGCCCCCACCCGGGCTTTTTAAATAAGCAGTATTGCAGTCCTGGCAGTCTCCGACACCGGCAGCGTCACAACCTGAAAGTGAAACTTTCTGGTGAATTCATACCTCTCAAAAGACGGGATAAAACTGAAGCTGACAGCATAAATAATGGAAAAGTGAATTAGACTTTAAAAATTCTGTCCTGTTTAATAATTCAGAATGATTATAACATGCTGAAAAGAACTTTTTTTTAATTACTTCTAGCCTGTCAATCTCCCATTAGTGCACACACATCTCCATCAAAAATCATCAGCTAGCAAGAGCTGCTGAGACAAGCAGCGAAGTACGTCCCTTCGGATATTTATTCACACCAACGACCTGCGCAGCCTTCCCGCGCCTACAGCCATGCTGGGGAGGGAGGAGATGCCGCAGCCCCTGGGACCAGAGCCCTGCCCCTGGCTGCAGCCGTGTTCTGGCTTGCATAAAACATTCAAAATAAAACTCCCTCGGAGCCAGTAAATCGAAGCCGCTTGTCACCATTGCTGGGAAATGAGTGCAGCAGGAAGGAAACCGAGCTTACGGTCGCAGACATGAGCTGAGGTTTCCTTCTCATGTAATGTGGCGAGGTTGAGGGACTGATACAGCCACAGCAAGTGGGGGAAACGAGGACATGGGAGTACGTCAGGCTGAGTGCTGAAGACGGTATCAGCAGAACCTGAACAATGAGTCCTGCCTCCATAAAATGACCGCAATCCTTGTTTAGTGACTCAGGCCGTGCACGCTACCCATACCCTCCCTTAGGATTCTACAGGTGGAGAGACGTGTTGGCTGCTGCTGGTATCGACTCGCCGGTGAAGGCTGAAACACAGGCAGACCATCAGCGTTCCCATCACCGAGAGCCACGTCTTCCTTCTACCGGAGCAAGGAGCTTCAGCGATGAGAGTGAGGAGGCATTGCCCGGGTGATGCTTTCCATGAGACGTGCAACCAAATGGCAGGTGGGTGAAGAGCAAAGCTCTGGAGATGTCAGGAAAGGAGGAGAGCAGATGGCAGGAGAAGAGTGGTAGGTGTCTTGATTGACAGCTAAGAGCTCTAGGTAGTTGAAAGAGAGTCCAGCTGAGTCACAAGCTCTGGCATGGCTAGAAGCAATGAGGCTGAGGCACGGACTGGGACAGTGGAGTAGCTGAGAAATGCACAGCTTGAGCGGAGCAGGAGAAAATGCACAAAGGGCTCTTTTGTAGCTGGGAGGTGAGCATGGCTCCGCTTGCGAGACTCAGACCTGTGGTCACAGGAGCCAGGCTGTGCTCTGAGGTTGCAGCCAGACTCATTTAGCATTTTGTGGGCCGTAATTTACAAGCAAATATAAATACTGGCCACCCACAGAATATACCCAACTCCTGTAGCAAAGCTGGTAGGTGGGGGAACACGGACACCCCTCAGCCACTACCTTCACCATGCCATCTGGCTTGCTGTTGCCAAGCCCATGATGGCCATCTGCCTTGTGGCTGCCTAGGAGAAAGTTAATTATATTTTTTTGTAGAGACACAACGGCAGCTGGACATGCCAGCCAAGCATACACGAATAAATTAGGCCCAAATTCCACTGCCAAAACTCGGAGAGAAGTTGTTTCTGGGTTAGCCATGCTTCAGTCCCACCACACCAGCAAGGACAAGGCTTTCCAAGTGTTTAGGAGGTGCTATGTCATGCTCACGTTTTTCCATGGTACCTCAGTGTGAGGGAATCTCTCCTCTGTCGGAGGGTGCACAGCGGAGCAGTCTGCTCCAAACCCTGCCTGGACTTGCTGGGGGACAGGAGGAAACATCCCTTCACCTGATCTCCCTGTTCCCACATCCCTCAAGTGAGCGCAGCCATTGCCATTTCCTTTGCAAAATGCCTCAAGCAGGAAAAACAGCGTAAGAACAAAGTACAAGAAAAACAGAGTTTTATTTGGCCCTGTTAAAACTACTGTGCAGGAGCATTTAATAAATTATTTTCTTTGCAAAACCTCACCTTTTTGCACCAACCAATATACATTAGCCACCCTCAGCTAATCACAACTCACAGACACCCTCACTGCCGCCACCGCTGGCACATTAGTACAGTCCTGAGCCCAAACCCAGCATCTTTCCTTTGGGTGAAGGCTCCTGGGGGTATGGGGGCAATGCCACACTCTTGCATCGAGGCCATTTTGGGGTCCAGGGTGGCATCCCCACACTCTGCCATGCTATATGACATAACTCTGCATCTTTGCATTTTGCTCCATCGGTGAACTCCCAGGTATCAGACCTTTCCTGCCCTGTGATTTTCAGGCCACCAAACATAGTCCGGTGAACACTCAAGGGTCCTGTTTTCATTTAGGTCTGGAGGAAGCTGTGTTGTCCTCACACAAAAGAAGCACCAGGGCACAGATTAAACCCTCTCAAGAGATGGGAGTCTTCCAAACTGCTTCATAAAGGGAGCGGCGAGTTGTGAGAAGAGAAAGCTCCTTTGTTTTGGATAGCAGCTGTAATCTCCACATCAAGCACATGTTGGAATTCGTAAAGTGGCCATTTAGCCATATTCTGACAGCAGAACAGCAACCTCGGGGCGGCAGCCAGGCCTATTTATAGAGAGGAGGTTTGAGGTAATATCCTTACCTTGGATGCACTGTCTCCACTTAAGAGCCCAGCTTACAAGAGAAACTGATGCCAGACAGGCAGACAGCAAGGAAGGAAAAGAGTCACGGCTCACTCTGCCTGGCTTGCTTTGCATCAGAGCAAGTTAAGTTTTACAACAACAATAGAAATCTCTGAAAACTCAGGTTCTTCCCAAGTCTAACCAGAAAAGGAATGGCAGAAGATAAATAGCCATAGAGGTTCCTCAGGCCAAACCTGCATAAGCCTATCAAGTTAATGTTTCACTGTTGTCACAGTACAGGAGCGTTGGGAAATCATGAGCTATCCAGGAGGTCAGAGCTTAGCCCACAAACCTTGCTGACCTTTTTGTTGATGTTACTGGTGACACTCAATGGCTTAGGAGAGCTCTTGGAACACTCATCAAGTGTTGTCATAAATCGAGGCTGTCCCCCCATATTGCGTCAAATATTGATGCTTCGAGTCTGCTAGGGCCGAGGTATTTGGTAAAACTCAAGCAATGTCAGCTTAGGTGTCCTATATAGACGGGCTAGGATCCAGGTAGGGCTGAAATCAGAGGGGCTTGGAGCTGGTCTGGGACATCAGAGAAACGTGCATTTTTCCAAAGTAAACAGGAGGCGGGAACCCATGGAAAGCATGAGAAGAGGAGAAGACACCAAGGTGGTGATGAGACCCCTTTGGTTAGCCGAGGTCTTTGAAAGGTTGTACTCAGAATAAAAGGGTGTCTTGGCCATGGCCTGTAGATGTGATAGTTCAAGGGTAAACCGCGGCTTGGAACAAGGCATGGTGGGGTAAGATTCAGCTCACAGCCAAAAAATCTACATTTAGCCATTTCATTTAAATTTATTGTCTATACTACACGTAGGTCAGCTACGAGTCTAGGCTTCCGTTGCCACCCTGAGAGGGATCACACTGCCCTAACATGGGTGGTTACCTTCAGGTATGTTGAACAGATAAGGCCTTTATTCAAGAGCTGTGTTGAATAGCCCCAGGCCGGTGCCTTCAACAGAAGATCCCTGCCTCACGCTATAATGAAGAGGGAATATATATGCCTGCTCCTGGAGGCCCTAAGCCTAGAAGTAACAGCCCTCAGAGTGGTTTGGACTGCAGCTGAAGATTAGGGTTCAGAGCAGGGCTTTTCATCACTTTGGCTCACCCGTCCTTCTCAGAGGCGACCTCATACTGCTTCTGCTTTTTGGCTAGTACAGCTGGCTTCATAATCTGTCTACCAAAATTTGCCTGGGACCAAGAACCACACGACACATCTCAGCTACCATATGGACCAGAGGAGATGCTCACATACACAACCTAAGAGCCCCACACTGGCCACCCCAGCACCGATTCTTTCAAAGGAAGGCTGCTCCCTTACACCGAATGTTGATTTTTATTTACCCCTTGGGTGTGAGAAACCATGCCAATGCACCCTGAACCTTTAGATCATACCTGTAATTAACCTGGTCTTCTTCTGGAGCTCCTCCTCCATGGAGGTACAACGCTCTCTGGGTTAGAGGACAAGTATTTTATTCTCAGGTAAGAAAAAGAGTATTTATAGGAATCTCACTTCTAACATCGAAGCTGCTCTAAGAAGCTTCCCCGTAGTTCCTATGGGCACATGGGAGTGGGGGAAATACCCCTCTGAGATACCTCCGAGCCCTTCTCCTCTTCTCCAAGTTAAAGTTGCTACTGCTGTTGTTGCAGGGACAGCTGAAAAAATCCTGTTGTGGGAGGGAAGGAGAAGCTGGCAGGTATCCAGCATCAGCTTCTGCCGTGGCGGGAGAGTCCTGCCTTCCAACAGATGCTTGGCTTTTACAGCTCCCGAAGCCTAGTTTCCTTGTCTTCCTAAGACATCTCTAGCTACTCCTTTACTGATCGAATTAAACAGAAGAAGGGGTTGAACTGGGAATATGTAGATTTTCTAATATGCACAGAAAAATCAGCAGATTGAGAAGAAAACCCGTATGTATGTACACATGCACATGTGTGCATATCACGTGCATGTTGAGCTGCTTAAAATGGCCAGTTTCCTAAGGCTGTTATAAGACAGAAAAGTTGAAAGAATTTAAGTAAAAATGTGACTGACAATTACAAATTCAGTGGAGCCTATTTTGCTGTTTCCTCAAAACCCCACAGCTGAGACACTGACCCAGGCGGAGGAGTGAATACGCACTACCTATAGGGTAATGTCTGGGTGTCCATGCAGAGTCAAACACAACACATTCAGAGGAAAGAGAAAGTTGATTTTAACAATAAGTATAAATGAAAAGTCCAAAATTACAGGATGTTGATAAAGGAAGCAAAAGGACAGAGGGAAGAATTGTTCAGTAAATATCTCTGTACTGCATTGGTGTTGAAAATTAAATATCTCCGCTCTGCTAATACTTGTTGTGGTCATTAAGCAGCAAGTGACTAAAGCTAAATGGATAACTTGAACCCCAGGATTTTCACCAAGCTGCCCAAGGGCTATTAGTATTGAATTTCATTATTTCCAGGGTGTCTGTGAGTTAGAATTGGAGACTGTATCAATCCTAGCACAATAATAAACCGCTGATAACTACATCAGTTCAAATTTACTAGATTAATAAAGACACTAATGTAGTCAATACCAATCAGCACCGGTTCATGGAAAGGAGATCCTATCAAAGTAAACTTAACTTTTCACTGTTGATAGAGACAACAGTGTTAATAGAGTTGACACTTTATAAAGGTATCGGTAGCACAGGGTATTTTAAGCTGATTAAATCCACTTGGCATATGTAAAATCTGTTAAGAACTGGACATTTGATAGATCTCAAACCCTAATTGCAACAGGAGACAGTTCACTGAGCTCCTGTCCTTCTAGTGGTGCTTTGCAGAGTTTGGTTTTTGGCCTTACACTTTAACCTTTTTTACTAATATTATGGAGAGAAACACATTACTAGTGTTTGCAAATGATGGGGAAATCTGGAAGAAAGAAGAAGTCGGGGTAGTGGGTACCCTTGATTGCTTGCTACCTTCATTGCAGGTGAACTGGATTCAATATATATTGTACGTTTTTCCTTTGAGGCATGAAGACTTTCTGTGCACATTTACTGTATAGGACAGTGCTCCAGGAAGCAGAGATTTTGGAGGGTATCTTCCAGGGGTTTAGAGGGATCCTGAAGGTAAAAACCAGACTACTGTGCAGAAGCACAGTGGTTTGCATCTGGCATAGATCTGACAGATGCAAGACTTGACTCAGTTTTACTTCTGGAGTTGAAGAAATATTAATAAATTGGAGAGAGTCACAGGACTCATAAAAAGATTTGAATATGTATGGCCTACACTGAAAGGCTTAAAGGGCCCTCAAGAGTCTAGAAAAGCCAGGAGACAGCTGAAGGGTGACTTGACTCTGGCAAGTCATCAAAAGATGACAGAAGGATATTCTGCTTACCTGACATGGGCATAATAAGATCAAACATTAAAAAATTTAAGCTGGACAAATTCTTACTAGAAACAAGATACATATTTTTCCTCAATGAGAACTATCAGCTACAGGAACCATTTTCTAAGGTTTGTATTCAATTTCCCACCCACAAATACCCTTTTTTAAAAACAGATCAGATATCTTTTTTCCTAAAATATATATATTTGAATGATAAAACCAGGAATCATTTCTTCCAGGCCTTACAATTACTGAGTCTAAACAAAATATCAATCTATTAGCTTTATATTTGCCCAGGATCCTGGAGATACCTAAAGGACCGTGAAGCAGCCTACTGTGCCTCCTAGACTTGGGGCAGAAGGCCAGGATCAAAGCAGTCAGCTGCTTGAAAATTCACAGCTAAATCAGTTTTTCTACAGGTCAGTCTTTAACTGCCAGATCATGGAAATTGTCTCCACTGTGTTTTGTCATTTTGCCTTTCAGGTCCTGATGGAATTAGCCAGGTTTTGTGGTTTGCCTGAATCCCCAGATGAGCTCATCCAAATGGAAGAGTTAAAAAGAACAGAGAAAATAAATCTGGAGTAATTCTGTGGTGTCCTCTAGTCTGGCTCTTCTGTATCATCAATTAGTGACATACTCAACCACAGTAATGTTTTCTCTAGTCCTGATCAGACTTGCTTGTGTGCTTAACTTTATACTTTACTATGTTGACCTACTATTTAATGTAAACTAGGTATACGCAAACTTCCCACTGAGCTCAGATAAATCTATCTACTAATGCACTAATGGTTACTGTGTCAGAAGCGAGAGCAGAACATGATAGCTAGATTTTTTTAATTAATTAGTTTGTCAAGCTTATTTTAAGAAGGAGAAACTTGAGCCTAATTTTGCCTGTCAAGCAAAAAATACTATGACTGGCTAGATTTTCCAAAGCATGAAATTCAAGAGGAGTTAGGTTTCCCTTTGTGCCTTTGAAGAGCTCTCCTTTGTGTCCAAGAGCTTCATCTTGGCCAATATGCTCTAGGCACTTACTCACAGCCAGTCCTGAGACATTTTGCTCTGTTTCCATGAGGCGCTGTGACTGAAGGGCTCCTGTGCTGCCAAAAAGGCGCGAGCCAGCCAGTGGTAACTGCAGCTTCTCTAAGGTTCATCCCCTCTTTTTTCACGTATTTAAAGACTCAGTCACAAAAATGCCTTTGGCTGCGCACTGAAAATCAGACCGTAACATGATGGCTCTGACCTATTTCTCTGTCACAGCACACATGTCTGGTTGACAGAGCTTTCTGAAGAGACCTGGAGTTTTCCAGCTCAGAGCAAGGACAGTGGATATTTGGTGGTGGACATTGAGAGCGGCCTTTCCAGACTCTTCAGTCAGGCCCAAGCAAGCTTTGAATACAAGCTGCTGTCTTTTTGATTAGGTAAACAGGGCCTGGGTGGGTTGCACGTGATATCCATATAAAACATCTTATTTTCTCATTCTCAGCACTGATTCCAACAGAGCTGCTTTGCTTGGGAAGAAAAGGGAAATTCTCCATGTCACTAGACCGTTGCAGGATGCAAAGAAGGAGGGGGAAACCTCTTGTAATGCAACCCCAGATGTTTTGGTAGTGGATTTCAGCTGAATGGAAGAAAATGTAGATATTTAGATTTACTAGTAATACAAATTTTACTAAATGGGTGACTGATTGTGGGCAAATGATGCAAGCAGTCTGGAAGCATCTTATAAGAGGCATACTTCACCTTTCTTAGTTTTAGGTTCTTCTTCTTCTGCTGGGGAGGACTCCGATTTTCTCTGCAATCTCAATAAGCTTTGCTTTGTATATGTGGCTTAAAACCTTCTTTCGTCCTTCTGAGAGAACATTTCCAATGTGAATGCTCCTTATACAGTGAGAGTTAACCCTCAAAACAACCTGTGCCTACAAGATGAATCCAGATGCTCATCATGTAGCATGTTCTCTCTGATGTGCTTCCATTAATGTTTCTTCTCTCTTTTTCCTCGCATCCTTTTTCCTTATGGAAATCAAAGTGCAGAATCAAGCCTTGAAGTACAGGAGCTGCTTTTTGCCAAATTGAAGTGCAGAATCAAGCCTTGAAGTACAGGAGCTGCTTTTTGCCATCTTGCTTAAATTAAATCACCTTTCCCTCTTCAGAGAGCCCAGCCAGCTTCAGTGGAGCCACGTGAGGACCAAAACATACCCACAAGCTGGGCCTTCCAGAGCATCCTTCAAATATTAAGAACTCAGGGGCACAGTCTGTGTCCTAAGGAGTTTCTAGCCAGGACAGAGAGAGAGAGCAAGAAGTGAGATGAAGTGCAGCAAAGGCTAATGTGTTCAGCCAACACTGATGTATCATGCATATTTTATTATTCCCGCTTTGTAGGATTTTCACAGGACTTCCTGGGAAAAAATACGCAGCACATGAATATCCTGGGCTTGTCAGACTGCTGCAAATGCACTGTATGGATGGGGTGAGCACACAGAATGGATGTGTCTGGGGCAGGCTGAAATCCTAGGCAAATGCCTGACGTCCCAAACTCACATAGCCATGATCTCCGCTCAGAGACACAAGGGCAGGCTGAGGAAACCTGGGGAAATATTAACCTTCCCCGTTTCTCTTTCTTTTCTTTCTTACCTTGAGGTTTTATAGGGAACCAAGGCATCAGTTTTGAAGAAAGACTTTTAGATGGGGGAGTTTGATGTGACCAGGAAAGCTCTAGGCATTAGGAGCCATATCTGAACTGATGCTTGGCTAAGCCTGATGGTTACCATTTAGCTGCCCATTTTCCTTTTAGTACAGCTTTTTAATATTTAGGGGTCATCTTTGACTCTAGTCAGAGGGCTTGACACCCCATGCTGGCTGTGGCTACAGCAGCAAACCAAGCAGGACCAGCTTGCCCCAGCCTTTTTTCTGGCCCTAAGGATGAGTACCAGGACACAGTTCATATCCATACAGTTATGGCCTTCCTGCCCCTTCCACAAACCCCACACAGTGGTCTTGCCTATTAGGTCACATACCCTGGCCCATGCAATGCCCCGAACCATGCCCAGATGGGAGCCTGATAGTTTGCATGGGCCAAAAATCACGGCAGGGAATCAGCTAGCGTCTTGGTGATCACGGGAGAGTGTTTGATCCTGTGCCCTGGTTCCGGTTAGTTTACTAGTGTAGACACGAGCATTCAGACCGCCTACTACCAAGCCTATTTCAAGTGTTGCCATCACCTCCCTCCACAGGGTCTACGAGGAAGCAGGAACCAGTCTGCCAGCCTGGGGTAGCAGACAGCCACTTTGATCTCCGCAGCAAAGGTGCCCCAGTGATGATTTGTGTAGGCAGTGTGAACATAACCTGAGTTCATCTATCGCCGACCTGTCCTGATAAGCCGTGTCTGGGATAGGGAAGTGTTATTGCCCTGTTTATACCTGACAGAGATCACAACGGCAGGCAAAGCCATCCTACACCTCTCTCCAGCTCCCTACCACCCTTGTGTTGCAGCAGCTGGGTTCGGTCCCGCTCTGTTCCCCTTTGCAGTTTAATCTGGGGTTGCACATCAATGACTTTTCCCTGCCAAGATAATGGAAATATTCCGCTTTGAGGCTCAGCCTACTATTTCTTCATAATCTTTTCTAGTGAGAATATTTATTAATATGCCACCACTGCCTTTATTGTATTTTGGAGTGGGGAGACGGATGTTGTGTTTTAGTTTTCAGCTAGACACAAAGAATCAGCATGAGAAGCTTCAAACTTTTCATCTTTGATGTCAGAGGAGCATGGAGTGGTGTTTTTCAGAGCCAGGCTGGCTACGGAGCCTTGGGAATATATGAAGCTATTTCGCTCCTCAGCCAAGCAACTTTCAGATATTAAAGAGAATTTCTTTACCAGATCTTAAACTATGTTTTCCATCTGACCTCTAAAGAAAACTACACCTTTTATTTTTAGTTTTAAAATTTCAGCTTCTTAAGGACTCTGCTCAGTAGGATGTGCAATGTAGAAAAAGCTTGCACAGCTTCTAATATGCCAGTGTTATATGCTATATTTTAGGGGCCTTCTTTTATTTAATGACAAAATAGGGGTTCAATCTGCAGCTGTAGTCACATTTACTGTGCTCATTTGCACCCTGCTACAGCAGCAGAGTGTGGTTGCTGATCTGTTAACGTGGTACTGGCAATTTGGATGATTTCTGTGCTTTTATTGCTTCTTTTGTGCTTCCCGAGATCTTGGGAACTTTATGTTTTATTGATGATTTTTTTGCCTTTCTGGTTGTGGAGGAAAGTACACTAACCTGGCAGGGAGTGATCTGCAGACTCAAAAACCAGAAGGCAAGAAGAGAACTCAAAAGTTGATTATTCTCCTTGCAAGCCTCGCAATTCTTAAGTCAATCTTTTCCTTCCAGGGAGGCTCACGAGGCTGAGATCTGACACAACCTCAAGTGGATTTTGCTTTCAGTGAAGAAGATAAAAGGCATAAGCTGAGTACCTGCAAAGGGGTGACCTACTCCCAGCTCTCCCAGCCACACTGCCGAGGAGAGTGACGAGATAACTCTCAGTTTTGGCTCATTATGGACTTGAGGGTATCTCCCGTGTAAGTTACTAAACCCATTTTGTACATTTTGCAACACATCAATTTTATGGCTGAGGCTGAAGTATTTACTCGTCCTTGGGGTTTGCAGTTGTTGAGATACAGGATGGAAAGGCTTGCATGTAAAATGTGGCTGAACTCTGCTATCCATTCAAAGGAGAGTCAATAGATCAGGAGTTAATTCATGAGGAGAAGGGAGTAAAAACACACCAAGGTCAGGATCTCATGACCCACAGTCTATCTATAACTATCTGAAAGACCTTGTAATAGATAGGTATGTGGCTTGGAAAATGCATAATATTGTGGTTAAGCGAGGCATTTCACAAGTCTTGTAACATCACACTACTGGCAAACTTTCCTGAGTGCGTATTATATTCAGATCAGAGTTCTCTGTGGGATGGAAAACGTTAGGGTGATGAATGTTTTGAATCTCATGACACACAAATTGATATGCCAAAAAAATATTTACAAGCTTGTGAGAGTCCCATAAACTCCCTCCAAAGATTTTTCTCTTCAGGCACCAAAGGAGCTGTGCTGATTTACACCAGAGCTCTGGTCCTCTCCATACCATCTCCCAGCAGCCAGAAAATGCCAAGCCCAGGTAGTTTCTCCCGGTTACCCTCTTGCTGTTCCTCTTCACAGCACCATGAGATTTGTGTAGTGTCAGCACTGACAGCCAATTTCCTGGCTTTCCGTCAGTTCATCGCTGGTGCGATGAAGATAAGGTTCAGGTTTCCAGCTCTGCAAATCTCAGGGTGCGGGAGGCCCGCCTTGAAGTAAGATTTCAAGGCACCCTCCTTTCTGCTTTGCCTTTAAAATGCCAAACTGGCCAGCCCAAGAGAGAAGGCTGCAGAAAGCCACCACTTCTCTAGTGAAACACGGGCCTGGTGAGGCATGAGAGCAAGGCCCAGCTCAGCAGGGCTCATGGGCTGTGTGCTTTCTGTCTGTCCGGCTAGCCCTTAGCCTGGCTACTGGAGGTTGGGATCCCATGCACTGACCTTGCTCCAGGCCATCGCTTGCAAGCTGGAAGGGGCTGGACGTGGTCTAGGAGCTGGAGCACCTTTTTAGGCTTGCAGCTTTGCGGTGTGGACAGCGGGTTTGATCTTTAAAGGCTGCAGTGATGGCGTCCAAGGGGTTGATGGCATGGTCACACTTGGCCAGATGCTCCCTGCTACCTCTGCACTGAAGCCATTCTCCTAACTGGACCTGGGAGATGACCTAGCTTGAAAAAAGAAAGGGAGGGGAATGGGAGACAGGGTTTCCTAAATCTAGACAAGGTCCCTGAAAAAGATGGTAGTACGGGCTGTCGCGGCAGGGAGCAGGGAAGATGGGAAGGAGGGCTGCTTTTGGCTACCGCTGCCTCAAGCACTTGTCTCATGATTCCTGACGCTGCTGCCAGCTTCTTGTGTGAACAAGGGTAAAATCACTGACTTTCTGTTCCTCCTATGCAAAACGAGACTCTTTATACTTCCCTTCAGACCTGTCCTCTTTGTTTACAGCGTGGGATGGTTGTGATGGAGCGTGTCTTTTGTTGCATGCAAGTGCACAGCTCCGAGCACTGCAAGCGTCATTCAGGACCCGGAGGAGTTGCCGGAGTATTAATACAGAGGAATATTTGCACCCCAACCCACAATGTAGCCTTTTCCCATGGAGGACCCCCTCCTCTTTCACTTGCAGGTTTTTCTTGCAGTGATTTGAAAAATAAGGGGCAGGAGGAGGGAGGGAGAAAGCATTAATGGAACAAATGCTCCAAAAGCAGTTCCAAAAACATTTCCATCTTCCGGCAGAATAGCAGCTGTGGCATGTCCAATGCTGTGTTTGGCGTAATGGTCACCAGCTGTGAGGAACCGCTTTTTTATTGACCAGAGCATTTCCTCAGGGCTGCAATAGATACCGAACACCTCCAGCTCCAAGTTTCGCAGGTGCCCAGAGCTGGCTGTGCCTTCAACCGATGGCTTTGCCAAGGAACTCCTGAGGCTGAATTTCCCCCACGCCACCCCTCTCCCCGTGCTGTCCTCCAGCCTCCGAACAGCAGCAATCTCGCCTGGGATGGGAGAGTCGGTGCTCAGCTCTCCTTGGCCAGTGCTCCCTGAAGCCCAATGCACACCAGCCCTAAAGCCACAGTAATTAAATGCCATTTAAAGAGGTAATACCAAAGATAAATCATGTAGCAAGAATAATTAAAAAATAATAAAAGCTAAGACTTTTATTTCAGGAAGATCTTTTGAGGAGGGGGGCTGGTTATAATCTTTTTGAGTGCTCTATTATAAGCTCTGAGTTATAAAAAAATCCATATTTTAACATCTGGGATTCATAACATCTTGCTGACAGTCAAATCTCATAAAAGATGTGGTGAGTTCTACAGATGTGGGAAACCTCATTCAATGAGCTGCAAAACAAAGGAAATCTAGTCCTTTTTCATTATTTATTGTTAACTCTGTGTGTCTCTGGCGATGGGTAAAAGTGGCTGGTTACAGCGAGCCTGGCTCCGGAGAGGGAGCAGAGCTGCAGGGTCACCCGAGCTTAAATGCATCCTTGCTCAGAAACTCATAGCAGCATCGTTGTCTTAAAACCAGGGGTGAAATGAGTGCTCTGTACATCGCGGGCTGCCTGCAGAGTATAAGATTTTGATCCCTCCCTGATGCTCAAGGCTGGATGTTCATGCAATAACAAGCGGTCCCTGCTGGGGGAAGCTTACAGAGAGTGGGGGACAAGAAGGAAAGCACTACCCTGGGGCATCAAGAAGACACTGGGCTAAAGGATGTGCCTAAGATTTGCATGAATGTCCTTTCAGTCCCAGCATGGGATTTTAGCAAGGTGAAACAGGGGGAAGGAAGGGAAGAGAAAGGGCAGGACACCCCATCTCCCCATTTCACAAACCCTCATGAGCCACTACGACTCCTCAGCGAGAATGTAACTAGTCGATGCTACAGCCCTGACTAACATTTTACAGTTAGCTGTTTTACTTTCCCAAAGAAAGGAGGGGAAAGCATTGAAGTATTTTCTAGCAAAACTGAATAACAGCAACCATATTACCACAAACTAGACCCAACACTTGTACTGTCACAGGCGTTAGAGCAAACTGGAATCTCCTTTCTACTGGGTAAGCCCAAGGAAAGTAAACAGTTTATTATGGTCACGTTTAATTTGGGCTTATACACAGTTGGAGCACTGAAGCCTGTGTTTAATGCATTTGTGGTGGTTGGGATTTTTTTTTTCCTCCCCAAACAGCTTACCATTGATTTTCCTCTTAACAAGTGCTCTTGTTCTGACAGTCCGTCTCACTCTCCGTGTTCAGACTAAGAGGTTGTAATCTTTCCGTCGGTGATATCTGAATCCTCTAGCCGTGGGCATGGTTATGTTTTCACTAAAAGAGGATTATGACCTATTAATCAATAAAGATGAAGTGGGCTAGTAGAGCCGTGACAAAAAAGCGGTTATTTTGCACAGCCCTGGAGAAACAGGCAGGTGCAACAGGCATGAAATAACCCAGCATCTCAATGGCGTTGTCCTCAGCCATGGGTTTTCTGTGTCTGACAGAAACGGGTAGTGTAAAAAAAGGTCATGCAAAGAGCTGCTGTTGATCTTTGAATGATCAGTCTGCTATTTCGTTAGGACCCACACAGTACGGGGGCTGAGCAACATGAGAGAGGAGACCAAAACGCTCCCCTGCTCTTCTCGGTGCCAAATCTCAAAGCTCTTTAAGGTGGAGGACAGAATTGTCTGTATTTGACAGAAGGGGAAACTGAGGAACGCAAAGGCAGTGGGATTTGTTTGTGAGCCTGCAGGAAATGGGAGCCAGGGCTGGATAACAGAAAATAGCCTTCATGAGTTCAGTGAGTCCAGCCCAGCTGGCTGCATTACGTGACTTACACTAAGAGGCTGGCAGGACTCTAGAGCTGAGCTAAAGCACTGGAACTATGAATTTCCAAGCTTTCAAATATTTGGATAGCCTATAAATACAATTTTAAGCTCCTAATCCCTCCCTGTCACACAGTGTAATTTTTTTTTCTTATTTTTGGTTTTGACCTTCCTTCTTTTTTGGTTTTGCTAAAGCAGCCTCAGCTCTGACATCATCTGAGAATTTCATTTAACAAAATGTTTTGAATCATTTCTGCCGGTTCTGGTGACTCTGCCAGTGGAAACATCCCCTGCAGCAAACGCAATTTTAAACCCTGAACGGGCATTTTTTCTCCCCTCTTGTAGTAACATTCAGAGCGAATCCCTTCCCCTGACTCCTGGGCAACTATCCGAGAGGAAAGGGTCGCTCTGGGATGCCGGGAGAACATGGCTTGCACAGCCAGGGAGAGCCCATCTGGAGAAGGGGCAGCTTACTTGCATGTCCCTGTCCACCCGGGTGGGTAAGAGGAAGAGGGGGATGAGTCGAGAGAACGTTTGCTGCATGCCTGGGGCTTTGAATGTGCCACAGTGGCTGCATCACCAAAGCGATGGTGAAACTCACCAACTGGTAAAGGGAGAGGACACTGCTGGGGATGGAAGCGGTGACCAAACCACATTCTATACCTGCCAATATTTTTTTTTTATTATATGACGGTGTTTGTACCTCCTGCTAACCAACACTGCTCCAGAAATTGATGTCCTTGTATCAGGTTCTCCTTCAGCCTCCTTTTAATGGTTGCATGGAAGTAGGAACATCATGTCCTGAGGCCAAACAAGGCAGAGACGCAAGGATCCTAGCCCTTGACATCACAGTTAATACTCAAGGCCTTGAGATATCAAAACCAAGCAAACAAACAAGGCGTCCCTCAGATATCCCTGATGCGCTACTGCCAGATGTCTTCCTTGTCATGATGTGCAAGCACATGGATAAGAGTAGTTGGTGCTTGAGGTTGCCTTTAGGAAGCAGGAACATGCTTTGCAAATCCTTGACCCTCAGTGATGTCTCTCTGACCTACCAAACCCAAAAGACATGCATTAAAAGCCTCTTCATAAGGATCAGCACTAGGGGAATGAAGTTATAGCCTATATCCAAACGAAATGTTGCCCCAGTCCCCCTGCGCACCAGAACCACCCCATGAAACTACACTGAGACACCCCTCTTCCAACAGCAAATAAGACTCCAAAAGGGAAGACGTGTAAGATATTATGGCACTATTATGGCTCTATTGATGCTATTTGAAGCAAACGCCAACACGCTCAGGCTTATAATAAGAGGGTGTAATAGATAGTAAGTGCAAATGACTCATTCATGGAGCTTTTCCAGGATTAGACAGCAGCAGAAGGGCAACGGCTGTGTAAAACGGACTTTAAAAAATAATCTTCTAATAAGATTTTAATAAATCTGTTAGTAAATTATAATGCTTGACTTCAAGAACTATTTCTCCCCTGAAGTGTGGAGTTAAAGCTGCGATGCCCTCCAATGTGCATGATACAACCTTGACCGCACTGTGGGCAGAGCCGGTCAGGGAAGGGATTCCTCAGGTCGATGGATGAACAGAAAATCACAACTGTGGGGAGAAGTTGAGTCCTAAAAAGCTGTTTCAGGCCTCCTAAAACATTATTTTTAATTAATCTCAACCTCCTTTTTTATATTATTCTTGCTGTCTTTTTCTTTCTGTTGTCTTGAGTAGGTTAATTTCAAAAATGAAATAAATGATGCTTTTGAAACAAAAAGCCTCCTCTTTTCATTGCCCTCCAGACTGCATGTAGCAAATGCTGGCTTACCAAAGCCTTCCCCTAAATCCCATGTCTGGACATGCATGTGCATATTGCCGATGCAGGGAAACTGCCACATTTTGGTACTTTTCTTAGAAGTCTGTCTCCTGGGGTCAAGTGATTACATGGTAATCTTGGCTTTCGTTTGGAGGGGAGAACTCATTTTTGCAGCTGCACAGTTGAGGAGAAAAGCTTGCATGTGCAAATGTTTAGGAGCTCGAAAACTAGAATGGAAACCAAGAGGACCCGGGTTTATTGCCCTTCCTGAATCCTCTCTGAATTGCAGCACGGTTGTGTTTAAGCTGGACCTGGCCAAGCTGCTCTTACTTCCCATGAGTTTTTGGGCATTTGGGCCCCAGCAGGACAATGTTCATCTCCCTTTCTCCCTCTCTGCCTCTTGTTAAATGGGGTGTCAATCATTTATCCCGTTGTCTTATAGTGGTTTCTACCACCCGCAGATGTCACCACTATGTATACATTATGTTAATGTGTATCTGTAGGTGTATATACATATCTCTTACATTTTCATTTTTACTCTTTGGGGAAAGTAAAGGGGCAGAAGCATGAATGCAGCTCCTCAGTTTTACAGGATGACTGGGGAAAATAACCTTCAGATAGGGTGAGATATGTCAAAGCCCAGATCACCCTCCCTGCTACACTGGGGACGGATTACTTTGTGGGGCCTTCCGGGTCCCTAACACCTTTGCACAGTTAAGGGGGTGCTGCGTGAGTCAGAAGGTTTTCTCCTCCAGGACCGTTAGTACTGCAGACTTGAGGAGACATACAAAATTTTGATGGCACGTGTCCCAGAAAAGCAAGATGTCCCCTCATGCAGGGACACAAGGCCAGATCAGCAGACCACTGCTCCCCAGACCAGACCTGATTCACACTGCCACCACCACCATGCTGTTTGCCACCCCTCCTCGACATCAGAGGTTCGCTCCAATTTCCCATTTTTTAAATTTATAACGAGCAGGCTAACGGCTCTGACAGAGCAGCCCCCGGCGAGTCAGGAGGTCTGCCCCTGCCCCAATCTCTGCCCTTCGCGCCCCACACAAGGCTGGGTGGGTGCTGAGATGGTGGGGGCACAGCCCCAGCCCGTGCTGACTCTGCAGCAGGAATTGCCTCCCGCAGACTCCGCAGCCGGTAGCTGAGGGCTCTGTAACCTTTTAAAGCGCAGCAGCCGGCTGCTCCATGAACAGGGGCCAGAGCTCAAAAGCATTTCGAGATTAGCGCAGCGCGCTGGGGTGCCAGCATCTGCAGGGAAGGCAACGAGGAAAAGCCCAGATGGGTCACAAATTACTTGAGCAAAACTGATGCAGTTGGCTCCTTGCTGCGGGTGGTAGGAGAGGTGGATGCTCCCAGGTGCTCTGGGGTCAGGCCTCCAGATTTTAAAGGTTCACCTGTTTTGGCTGGCAATGAAATTACCAAAGGATCAATATTTTGCCATAAACTATTAAGTGCTAGTTTTCCCACGCAGCTTCCACCTTGCAGGGCAGTGCTTGCCCTAAATACTTGTGTTCTGTAGGTGCCTGCAGCGAGGGTTTAGGATTCCTATAGAAATACCTGAGCTTCTGCACGGGGTCATTCAGAGTCCCTGGTTTTGGAGCTTACCCACTGCACTGATATCAGAGGAGCTTGGCAATAGCTGGTGTAGGCTCAGCCTCAAAACCTGTGCCCATGTCCATCCTTCTCCTAAAGGACAGTCCCAGCTTGGTGCCTCAGTTTCCCACTGGTAAAACTGGGGGTAAGAGCCAGGTCCCGTTCCTCAGGGAGTAATGGGGGTGGCACAATTACACTGGGAAGCTCCGAGACCCCCAGACATTGCAGATATGTCAGTGGCCTTCCTGGGAGTTAAACAGCTTTACAGCAGACGTGAATTTGGCTCGGAAGCCCTAACGTTGATCACAAGCACTTCAGGAGTGTGACCAAGCCCATAAAGCACCAGCAAAGACAAATAATAATTAACTTTTGGTACCTAATTCCACACACTTACCCTTTTCAGAGCAAATTTTCCACACCGCCAGGATCTGACGCTAAAACCCAGTGGCCCTGGGCATCCTGCAAGTGTCAGAAGGATAGCGACAGCTCACAGATAAAACCAGCACACAAATGGAGACCTGATGCCCTTTTGATAGCTTCCATTTTTAAACAGACACCGTCATCTGGGGCTCTGGCACCAAGAAGAAAGCACTGAAGCGTCACTTGTGGCCGCTGTGGCCATGAAACGCTGCTTCAGCTCTTGGTGACACGGGAACAGCATTTTTTTGTTGCGAGCTTTGCTGTGAATTCAGTCAGTCAAGTTAAATATATAGAGACGCACACACGTCTGCTTGTATATATAGAATTTATGCTTGTATTTCACTGCTGTTTCTGTCCAGCTCAGGTATCGTAAAAGCTGCCCAGGGGAAGCAATGCTCCTGCCCCATAGTGTGGGCTTGTGAAAACCGTCTTTAGAGGAGAAAACTAAGCTTTAGCCATATTGTTATTTTTAATGGCTTTGGATCCTGGCTTCTCTGCTCTGAAACGAGCACTTGCAGTGGCTTAAGGAGCCACCACAGCCCTCCAGGAGCCTCCAGCCCTCTCCTGCACTGGAGGCTTCACCCCTGGCAGTTGTGTGGTGTGGGGGTGCCCTAGATTTTCCCATTCACAGTCCAGGCAATTCGCTCACACTTTGCATCAAAATAGGTTCCTGCTGAGATGCCAGAGTCAACTCATCCGCCTTTGCCGGAGGCAGGGGGGCGGTAACTTTTTCAGACAGCTCAGGTATTTCCTCCAGAGCTCGTCTGTCACATCGCTGCAAATATGTTTGCTCTGGATGGTGTTTTGCTGGTTAAGAACAGGGTGCGATGAAGGCTTTAGGATGCTTCTTGCAAGGAGGGCAGGGACTGGCGGGGGCCTGCAGGCGAAGCCCCATCCCCAGCCTGCAGCCAGGCAAAGCAAGTGAGACCAGAGTTGTGAGGTCCCCAAAGTGACAGGATGGTGGCTTACCAAAGCTCACAGGGAGAGACTGTGGCAAGGGTAGGGAACGAACCCCGGGTGGTGCCTGGCCAAACCCATCACCCTACCCAGATCTGGGACTAGAGCAGCGTCACTGCAAAGTGACAAACAGACAACAAAAATTGCTTTTTCTCTCTAAAAGCTGCCGCCAGCCAACCCAATGGTAGGGAAATTGCCCTCTCGCCCAGTCTCCTTCGTAGTTTACAATAAAGGGACTTTTGTTGCATTTTAATTTGCGAACTTTCTCTTCTGCCATTCTCATGTACCACAGTTCCAGAGACTCACATAATTATTTTTACAAGAAATGCTTTCAGACAAATAAGTCTGGGGAGGTTGTAATTTCTATTACCTCATGGCGACTCTATTGATAGACAGCAGCACACCTTGAGAGAATTAGAGAGCATAAAGCAATGGAGGTTTTTGTCCTCTCAAGACAGAGCTGCGAGTGCTGCCTGGCTCACCGCCAACACCACCAATTACCAACCTCCAGCAGGAGACAGGTCCTAGTGCTGAAAAATTACCATTTTCCAACGAGCCTGGTAATGACGGAGCTGTACTGTGAGCTACCATTTCCTTCAGGGCCTGTTAGACATCAGGACTGCGACGTATTTGGGGGCACCTCAATGTTTAGGGACAGTTGTTGTCCCTACTTGGGGGGAAGGATGGAGTTTGTATTGCTGCTTCTTGCCTTTGCGACCGCTCGCAACTCTTCCCTGGCTTCTTTATTTTTCCAGAAGCCCTTTCTGCCGGGAGACAGAACAGTCGAGCATAAAAAGCAACTTCGGAGGCACTGTCATTGGCAATTATGCTTGAAAGCCAGAGATTTAATTACCGTGCGAGAGCGATACCCTTGAAAGAGAAATTGCAACAGTCCCATCACTTGAGATGTTTTGGCACTAAAACAGACGACCCACGAAATGTCAAGGAGCGAAAACCACAGCACTTATGTATTTCCCACCTCCAAATCCTGGTACGAGGGTTTCTGTTGACACCGAAGTTAACTGTTAGTTGGGTTAATTGAGGACACAGGTGCCCCACTTGAATTCAGCTGTCTGAGTAACACACTTTTTTTGTCATACTCATTTTCCTTGCTGCTAACCATTGCTAGCGAGGGGCTGAAACTACATGGCACTTTCACAATTCCCATTTCATGTCTGCATTTTAAATTAACACTTATTCACTCAGGTTGATGATTTTTGCGTGTTTGTTGGTATTCTGACAATTATATCAGCGCTCCCCGGCAAACAGGTCATATTCTCCATCTCTCTCAAGCATACAGGGTGCCTGTGCATTTAGGAGAGCTCCGTATTACGGCGTCCCTATCTCTATCAAAGATTGACAGCGTAGCGAAATGCATGAAGAAAGCACGTTTCAGTAAATGCATAAATAATACCCAGCAGGTATATAACAGCACAGCACATAGGGCCTTAAATGCTATAGATCTGACTGTCTTCCAGCATCGGCTCAAATCAGGAGCAGCTTTGCAGAAGCTGACAGAGTTGTGCTGGTGTCAAATCAATGAGGAAACTGCAGGACACCTTCCATCACATGCTCATGGCCAAACTCACTCACGCAAGGCTGTCCCAGCACAGCCACATCCCTCCCATAGTTCCCAGTGTAGGTGAATAGCCCAAAGCGTGGCTGAAGCAACGTTTTTGATTTGCCACTTTTATGTCCATCTTTCAGGGGAAAATTAACCTAAAACAACTCAAAGCCCTTGTTCAGCTTGTGTTTCAGGTATGTGGGGTGGGAAGGAGCCCTGGCACCAAGACAGGCAACCCGTGAGCAGCCGTGGCAGTTCCCTGCGATTGCACAACACGTTATAAAAGCTAAGCGTTCATTTTATCTGAATGCAAAACAGGACGAGTTGGGGCCACGGGGCGAGTCAGGGCCACGGGGCCAGCTGGGGGTGATGCCGGACACGTGATTGCTCAAGCGGGGTTGGTTCAGTTCTGGCTTCTTTTCCCATGTCCCCGTATTTTCATTCTCAGATGGGTTGTTACAGTACCCAGCAACACATCCACTGCTAGATGCAGCTGCTAACGCCTTTCAGAACCACGCTCGGCATGTGCACATAAAACCAGAAAAAAAAAAATTCCTATCTCCAAGCCCAGATACTCCTGATTTTTTCATATCCAAGCACCAAGAGGCTTTTTCCTCCAGGGAAAGCTCTTCTCCCTGTTGCAGTGCAGGCACAAACGGGCAGTGAGGAGCTTGACGTCCAGAGCTTGCCTGGCTCACACCTCTTATCTCGCCGCCCCATGCATCACGCAGCATCTCCCTCTGGTCCTTTCCTGCTGGGCTCCCCGCTCCCTGTGCTTGGTCTGCGGCTGCTGCTCTTTGCCAGGCCACTTAGCCCTGCCGTGGCCGGTCAGCAGGGAATTTCCTCCCGCCGCAGCAGCACTCGCGTGGCGCCCGGCCAGGGAAACCAGCTCTGGGCCAGCACTGCCAGCAGCCTTTGCCAAAGGAGCGAGGGCTTTCCTGGGCGCAGGGGCTGCGAGCCGCTCTGGCTGTGCAGGGAGAGGAGGACGGTCCTCGAGAGGTCCAAAGCAACCTGGCTCAGGTTAAAGAGAAACAGGTATTTTTTTTCCTCTCTCTCTCTTGAATTCATTTGTTGGAGGAAGGAGGCTCAGAGACGCAACAACAAAATACAGGTTGAGTCAAACTGAGATACTTCTTTCAACCTACACAGGAAAAGATCTTGTATTGGTTGAGGGATATTTAGCCTTCTGTGTAAGCTTCCACTTATTTATGTAGTAGCACTTTTAGGCTGATTTTAAAACAAAAAAAATGCTGCTGCAAAAAGAAGACCCTGAAAGTTTTGTTTCTAATCTCCCTTCTCTTTTACACCCACAAATACGGGCAGTTTGGGGTCAGAATCGTTCATTGTCTGACTGAATTGCTAAATAATGTCTGCCCTGCATGGGAATCTCTCTCACTGTGGCTTTACTTTCATTAAAAATAATAAAAGCAAGAGAGAAAACATGTAAACTGGAGGTCGCTGGCAGCCTTTCCGACCGTTTTCCAGGATATCCCCTTTCCCCCATGCCCTGGGTTTCGTGTAAAACTCAGCTCAGAGACGGTGACTAATGCCCCCCCTTTCATATCATGGACACCGTACGTAGATAGGTGATATTACATCCTGGTCCCGTCATATTGAAGCACTCCAAGTCCCCAGAGGTTGTGCAGTGAGACCTCACCGGCACCAGGACCCATTTCGGGCTCAGCGATGGGCGACTGCAGCTGCTGGGAGGGCGGCTGGCGGCTGGCGGGCTGGCGGGGAGGCAGCGGCCGGCCGGGGTGTAGTCTCCGAGGCAGAGGAAGTGAGGAGCCAGCGTATAACCTGAACTTGGTCACCCTCGACCCAAACCCTGAAGAGGAAAGCCTGCACACATGACGTCTTCCTGTTAGGAAATGTTAATCATGGCCATGTCCAAACATGGTAAACGAAACCTCAGGAAAACCGCTCCTTTGGTGATCGAGCACTGTACACCGGCATATTCAGGAAGGCCATCGTGCCTCAAAGACAGGACCCACCCGTCATCAGGGCACCATCTAGAATTACGTATTGCCTCCACGATATCTGCATCTTTGAAGCAAAATCTCAACGCATCCCTCCCGTGCTTCTGTACCGCTGGGAGCTGTTGCCGTTGTTTCATGGGCTGGGGAGAGAGACACAGGGAGGTGAGTCAGGTACTGGGGTGAAGCATCTGGAGATGAAAAGCGTGGGGCAATCACGGGGTTATGGAGTTACATCAAGTACTTAATTGGCTTAAAGATGTTCTCAGTCCACCCCGGTTGCTCACTCTCGCACAACATTATGGTTTGCTGCCCTTGCAGCAGTGCCATTAGGGTGACCGGTGGGACTGCCCTCTCCATGGGAATCACTGACACACACCAGAGTAAGACCAGAAGCAAAAATACTGGCGTCACGGCTTCACATGGTGGTATCAAGCTGGCTGTGGCTTTGGCGCTAGTGAGGACCTTTTTCAGCATCAGGTTTGGTTTTTTTCCCAACGTTTTAGACCCAGAGTTTGAAAGCTTTCACTGGAGAAAGGTCTAAGGGTGAGACTTTCACAGCAGTCTACTCTAAAAGAGCTGTACCACATCGAAGCTCTCACCTCATCTTCTCCATTCTTCATGGTCAGACCAGGCACCTTCCAAATGAAATACCTGTGGCTCCCAGCACTGTGTGGGAAACGTCTTGGAGCTGAGGGGCTCACAACGGAGCACGGGGGTACGGTGCTTGGTGAAATCTCTCCACACCCCAGTCCAACCTCGTCCATCTTCTTGGCCAAGGCAAATCCAGCCTGACTCCATCTGATTTTGAGTCGAAGCTACGGCAAGCGAAGGGTCCAAGCGGGACCTTGGCGTAGGAAGGGGGTGAGCGACCCCTTAGAGGCTGGATGCAGAGGTGGAGTTGAGAAGACCCTGGTATGGCTGTCTTCAGGCTCCTCCACAGAGGCGGGAGGAGAAAAGCCCTCCCACCTCTGTGGACTTGGTCCTACACAGGGACTCCTGCAGCTTGGCTGTACCCAAACCCTGCGGGATACAGCTGGGTTGCATTTTAAAGAGCCGTCTTGAGAGCAGCCAGCTTCATAGCCTGGGGACTCTGGCTGTGCCACGGCCATTGGCCCAGCTCCAGCTTGTAGGGTAAAAATCCAGCCAAGTGCTGAAATTGGGCAACGCTGGGTCGGCCTGTACCTCACCTACCGCTGCAAAGGGTTTAATCCCGGCGGTGCAGCTCTCTGAAAGCTCCTGGTGGTCAGCGGGAAGCACGTGGAGATCCTCAGCCGAAGGCTGTAGTGACCAGAGCTGGGGAGTGACCTGGCGCAGGCCCCCAGACATCCCTCCCATCCCAGCTGTGCTGGGAAACAAACAACCCAAAACATCATGTCCCTTGCTTGTGGGGCCTTAAATCCCTCTGGGGCCAAGCCTCACTTCTAGGGCCCAAGTCCCTTCTGGGGACCCAGTTCTCTTTGGGGGACAGCTCTTGCTTGTGGGGCTCAAACCCATTTTTGTGGTCAACCCTTGAGCTTGGGGCCTAAGTCCCCTTTAGGGGCCCACATTCCCTTGGGGGATCAACCCTTGCCTGTAGGACGCAAACACCATTTGGGGATCAAACCCCTACGAGTTCAAAATCCCCTCTGGGGGCCAGGTCTTGTTGCTATGCATCTTTGGGGGGTGGGGGAAACCCCTTTTGCAGTCCAAACTTCACTTGTGCGTCCCAAACCCCTCACAGGACCGAAACCCCTTTTGGGGTCCAAGCCTTTTGTGTGGGTGCCAAAACCCCTTGGTGTCCAGAAACCCTTTTGAGGGCTAAACCTTGCTTCTGGATCCCAACCACCTTGTGGGGCCAAAACTCTTCTGGGGGCCAATTCTTGCTTGTGGGCCCCAAACACCTGTGGGGCTTAAAGCCCCTGCGGTGCCCCACTCTGCTTTGGGGTCCGAGCTGTGCCTGTGGGTCCCAAACCTCCTGTAGGGACCCCAAACCCTTTGTGGGGTAAAAATCACTTTCAGGGCCCAAGCCTGCTTGTGGGTCTTCAATCCACTGTGTGGCCCAAACCCCTGTGGTGCCCAAATCTGTTTCGGGGTCCTGTGGGTCCCCAGCCCCTTGGGGGCTCTGAACCCCTCGAAGCACTCAACCCCCTTTTGGGGTCCATGCTTGCTTGGGTGTCCCCCACAACCTGCAGTGCCCAAATCTGTTTTGGGGTCCAAGCCTTGCCTGTGGGTCCCCAACCCCTTGTGGGGTCCAAAGCCCCTGAGGTACTCACATCCATTTTGGGGTCCAAGCTGTGCCTGTGGCTCCTAAACCCCACGCAGGGACCCAAACCCTTTGCGGGGTCCAAATCCCCTTCAGGGGCCAAGCCCACTTGTGGGTCCTAAGCCCCCTGTGGGACCCAAATCTCTTTGGGGTGCAGTCCTTGCCTGCGGGTCCCCCACCCTTTGTGTGGCCCAAACCCCCTGCCGTGCCAGAATCTGTTTCGGGGTCGAAGCTTTGCCTGTGGGTCCCAAACCCTTTGTGGGCTCTGAACCCCTTGAAGCGCCCAACCCCCTTTCAGGGTCCACACCTGCTTCGGGGTCCCCAGCCCCCTGTGGCACTCAAACCCATTTTGGGCACCAAGCGGCGCCTGTGGGTCCCCAACCCTTTGTGGGACACAACACACACACACACACACACACACACACACACACAACCCCCCCTCAATCCACTTTGAGGTCCGCACCCGTTTGTAGGTCCCGTGCCCCCCGCCCGCCCGCCTCGAAGCGCTGCCCGGGGGCGGGGGGAGACGGGCGGACAGACGGACGGACGGTGGTTGCCGTCGGGGCGGGGCGGGGCGGGGCGGGGCGGGGCGTCCCGTCGGCCCTGACTCAGGGCCCCGCCCGGGTAAGGCGGGCGGGAGGAGGCGGCGGGGAGCGGCGGGGGGGGGAAGGAAGGCAGGCAGGCAGGAAGCCGGGCGGGCCGGGTGCGCGCCGGCCCCGCGCCTGTCACCGCCTGCGTCAGAGCCCGGAGTTTTCCACTGACGAAAAAGGGCAGCGCGGCGCGGCGCGGCGCAGCCCCGGCCCCGGC
>JAVKLA010000073.1:39407989-39430959 GCA_034782735.1 Sagittarius serpentarius | reverse complement strand
CCGGTGCAGAGCCGGCTCGGTGCTTGCCCGTCGCGGGGTCCGGTGCAGCGTCCGGCGCGGTGCTCGGCTGCCGGGGGTCCGGGTCGGAGCCCGTCCCGGTGCCCCGCCGTGGCGGGGCGGGGGAGCGGGGGGGGTGTCGGTCTCCGTTCCCCGCTGTCCAGACCCGGGCAGGCGCGCCGCAGCGGCGCCGTCTGGCCGGGCTGCTCCTGCCCGGGGGCGAGGGGAGCCCGGCGGGGCTGGGGCTGGCCCGGCGGGGGGTACGGGACCCCCCCCTCCCCCGGGGCAGCGGGACCGCGTTCCCCGAGAGGGGGCTTAGCAGCTCCCCCGGCCCGCCCGCACTTTCCTATCGGCAGAGAACGCGGTGCTATATATACATATAAATGCCTATTTATTTATTCGGAGTAGCGCTGAGTTTTCTCCCTGTCAGTTCAGGCTCTGCTCCATCTTTACGGCTGAGGTTCCAGTTTTCTGATGTTGAAAGAAAGGCGGGGGGAGGCGAGGCGGGGGGGGGGGAGAAGCCTTGCCGGCTCGCTCTTCCCAAATCTGCCCGGCTGGGGATGCTTTCCCGTCGCTACAGCAACACCTACCGACCGGCGCACGGATGGACGGACCGACGGGGAGCCCCCCCCCTCCCCCCCCCGATAAAATCAGGGCTTTTACAGCGCACCTGAGAAAAAGAGGAAAAGGAAAAACAAAACTACTAAGTTTTCTCGGTGTGATGGCTTTTTGTTTTGGGTTTTTTGTTTTTGGTTTTTTTGTTTTGTTTTTTGTTTTTTTCTTGCACCACCCCCCCACCCCGGCATCCTCCAAAGTGTCTGTCACCTCCGAGTTACATAATGTCGCTGTAGGAAGAGGCTGACACATAGGGACAGCCCTTTTCTAAAGCAGCCCTGCCTTACTAACGTCTGTAATGACAGCGCCTCGGTGGGATGGAGAGAAAACCCTCACGGCCATTTACAAACCCCAAAGTCTTGTCGTTTGCTACAGGGAACTCATCAGCAATTATTATTTTTAATTTTATTTTTTTTTCCACGAGAATTTTTTTATTTTTCCTCTGCTGAGCAGTTTGCAGATGAGGCCGGTCAAGGTTGGGGAGTTTATTTTTGGGATGGTGCGTGCGTTTGTTCTCCGTGCGGAGAGACTCTGCAGCTCCCGGCAAGGCTTTAATAATTCAGCACAGGAAATGTGTGCGTATATATAGCAGGCAAGGTAATGCACAGCGTGTACCTACAGGAGGACAAATATGGAAACCTGGTGTGAATTATTCATGAGGTGTAATCAAATAGAGGATTTTCCTAGACAAAGCACACTTCGCTGTTTTCGTATTTATTACAGCACAATCTGCGCCGAGTACATTTGAACCTCGTTTCATTTGGGCCGTGTCAGATAACCTTTAATGTATTTGCTAATGTTTCTTATTTACCTTTCAAGCTGCCAGTGAGAAATAAGGGCTTGATAGGAAAATCTGAAAAGCTTTTTTTCTTTGTGGCCTTCTGAAAATTAGTAGATGGGGCAAATGCTTCTGATGCTCTTCCCAGGAAAGGCGTTTTGCCTGTTCAGTCTCTGGCAGGAGAATAAACTCATGGTGCTACGAACTGATTCATGCTCCTGCTCAGCGGCACGGGGTACTTTGGGTTTTGCTGTTGCATAGTAGGCAGAGGCTATTTTTAACCGGAGCAAGGTTATGAAACCTTAGACCCAGCTGGGTGAAAATAATCTGGTCTGAACTGGAAGGCACAGCTTGCATGGCTGGGAACACGCACGGGACTGTCCCCTGGCAGGTCCCAGCAGGATGATCCCACTTGCCTTGGCCCTGGTCAGCCCCAAAATTGGGAAGTGTTGTCATCGTGGAGGCTGTCACAGCGGCGCTGGGGAAACCACTTAAGAAAATATGCAAAGAATTAAAATAGTTAAATGAACGAGCAATGAATCAGTGTTGATAGTGTGGTGATTATTAAGTAACCCAGAGGCGTTACTGGAATCACCACTGCTGTTAGACATGAAATATCTGGGATAGCTAATCGGGAAGCTCAGCTCTGCACCAGTTGTTGGTGATAACTCGCACCAAGGTCGCCTGACCTGCAATAAAGAGAGGCGTGTAAATAAACACTGACCCCCCAAACTCCCCCAGGTTTGCTCTGTGAGTCGCGTTCGGAGCCGTACCTGGCTAAAATACGCGGTGGTGGTTTTTCAACTAATATTTACTCCTGCAAGACCTGCACAGCCACTGCGGCTCTGGGGGAGGGAGCGGGAGCTGCTCTGACTCACGGCTCAGCAGAGTTGTTAGCTCGCTCCCGGCGCCCGAGCCCTCGTCCCGGTGTGCGGAGAAGAGTCCGGCTTGGCTTCCCAGGCTGCAGGCAGACGGCTCTGCTTGTAAAGTTGGCAAACGGGCTCAAAAAGTCACTGAAAAATAAATACTTCTAGTGCATGGCACTGAGATCTTTTTTTGTTTTGGTTTGGGGCTTTTTTGGTTTTACCCAAATTGCCTTGCAGAAGAAAGCTTGCTTTCAGTAGCTCCTGCACAGATTTGGGATCCTTCCATTCTTTAGGATGCTCCATGGAGTAGACGGAAACCCCAAAATTTAAAATACCCTTGCTCACAGGTGTTCTCCTGCAATACCGTGGGAGTTGTGGCACAAGCAAATACAGCCTCTGGACTTGCTGGGAGAAGTTTCCTTTACGTTGCTTGCATTACTGCGTTTGCTTGCCCGGTGCAAAGCACATGCACAGCCCCAAAATATAACACTGAAACATCTTTTCCACGTACTTCTGCACAAAGCTACGATGCCTCTTAGTGCAGTCTTTTATAAATAGACTAACTGGACACTGGTAGGGGTTTTAGTTGCCTTCCTCTGTGCTTGGCTAAACAAATGCCAAACCTTCTTAAATCTAAATTACTCGAAATATTTACTGTTGAGACGTCGTCCAAGAGGAGGATAGTTAAAACATTAATTCCTCGCATTCCAGTGTATTAGGGCTTTACCCTGCGACTTGCCAAGCGCTAGAAATGGGACTTTGCAGATTCAATTCCCTTCCCCCCAACTAGACAGCTAACCCCGCTTACTCCCCCCACCCAAACTTTAATGCTTTAAAAAAAAAAAAAAAAAGGAGGGAGAGAAAAAGAAAGGAATGCACATCTGGGCTAAATATTTGTTAGAAAGTATTCCCAGGATAGTGGGAGTTCTGGTGCCAGAGAGGAATTCCTGCGGGTTTGATCCATTGCATTATGTACTTGTTCCAAAAGCTGTTTTCAGTAAAATAGATGAGTAAGAAGTCTTAGCCAAGAACAGAATGTCTTTTTTGGCAACTAAAAGGAAGATAGGATTATTTTATTTCAGGTTATGTAAAAAAAAAAAAGAGAAGAAGGTGGTAAAATTCTGCACTCGGTGGTGCCTGCAGAGATATGCAATGGCAAGCACAGATATATAGATACATACTTTTGTTTGGTTAGTTTTTTCCCATGCTGCTGTGCACTTTTTTGTGACTTCTTTGTAAGACATCAACGTGGATTTAAGATTACTTGCGGAATTAATGCAATTAAAATATCCTCGCTGTGTCTGAATTGGCCTCTGGGTTTTTTTGGCTGAGCGGCCAGCAGTTTTGGCGACAGGGCTTTCGAGGCAGCATCCAAATTGCTGGCGTGATTTCTGCTCCCAGGTGCCCGGGCAAGGAGGGGAGGAGAGGATCGTCTTTGCCTTGACAGTGAAACCCCTGTCTGGAGGATTATTTGGGGGTGGATACAAGTAGACACCAATGGGTGCAGCCCCACTACATCGCGTCTAGCTCCTGAGAAGGATTTGAAAACTTGACCTGGAAAACGTCGCAGCCATAAATCAGCAGAGGAGAGGGAAGGCGTTACGGGGGAAAATTAATGTGTTTTGGCTGGTGGGCAACAGGTTCATCAGCTCTTTCCCATTAAATGAGAATCATGTTTGCACGACACCTACTTTGCATTAACAAAACAATAGGTGTTTTGAATAAAAAGCCTGCCAAAGGTGTTTTTTTTTTCCTGTGCATTTGGCTTATCCTCATAGATGGGAGATGCACACGCCTCCCTTCGTCCTTCTGCCAGACGTGGCTAATGGGTGATGATAGTATTTAAAAAATAAATAAAATTGCACCATCTTCTTATACACAGCTTGCCTTTGGCTCTGGCTTGGTGTTTGTGTTAATTCGGTTAGCTCACTTGAGGAAAACGCTTCGTTTTTTCTCGCTGTGTGTGGTTTGGGGGGAGGCGGTGCAGCTCGTGATTGTCGCTGTCGGGTTTGCAGGTGACCTGAGCGTCAGGGCTGCATCGCTCTGCAGCATCACGATATCCGTCTTTTCGCTTCTCTGGGAGTGCTGCAGACCAGGTAAATCCTGGTAGAAATGGATGCTGTGTGGGGATTTTTTTTGGGGGGGCCGGACCGGAGAGTTACTCCGGTTTCAGCAGCGTGGTCTTGGCTGCTCCGGTACCCTCCAGTGTCTCACGTGAGGTTTGGATGCGGTCAACGTCGCATCTCTGAGGGCGTTTGCTGTTGGACACGTGTCCTACGGGCTTCTCGGGGAGCTGGTTTCTCCCTCCCTTGGCTAGACAGCGACATCCTTCACCGGCAGCATCGGAGGTGTCCTTTGGAGCAACAAGCGGTTGCTCTGACTTGTGAACTGATGCGCTTTCAAGCCATGTGCAGGATTTCTTTGCAGGAAAGTTTCTGGCTGCTCGAGTGGATGATGGGGTCAGCTGGGATCAACAAGCCTCTGGCTGCAGCCTGGGCTTTGATTTGGACCTCTGCCATGGATTTGGAGGGTTTCTTTGCTCCTGGTTGTTTCTTAAAGCAAATGTGAGGCAGAGCAGAAGGACGGACGGACAGACACACATACACACGTTCTTAAATGACTGCCTGCGAGCTCTGCTTTGGCAGGAAAGGGGTTAATCCAGGTGTCAGGTAGGACATGTGCTGCTGGGGCTGGAGGGTGGCCAAATCCACCTTCTCCCCATCTGTTTTGGATTAAGGCCAAAAAACCCAACCACCTCTCCATGGCAAAACCACCTGCAGCTCCGGGGCTGCCGCGGAGCAGGAGGAGGAGGAGGAGGAGGAGGGTTGGAGGGGGTGGCCTCTTCCCGGCCCCCAGGTTCAGGGGGCCGTGGGGGATGCAGTGGCCCCATAGGTGCGCATTGTAGTGAATGATTAACTTCCTCAGGCTGAGGAAGTGCTTCATCCTGGGATTTTTTTGACCTTTTAGGGGACTGTTGTCTCCTGGGAAGCTGTTGGTACAAATAATTAACGAGGGCTTGCGCAGGGCTTTGAAGGCACTGCGTGTGCTCCCGTCCTGCTACGGGTTACGCTGCGGTGCTGTCGAGATACTGAAAATCCCATCGTTAGGAGGTTGTGAAGCCGGTGTGGTTTCTGTGCTGCCTGCTCAGGGCTGTCAGGAGGGCAGGTTTAGTGTTTTCTTTTTTTTTTTCCTTTTTTCTTTGTCAGAGACTTAAATTACTTCAGACATGCAAAAGAGGGTGAGAAAGTGCTACGGTTACAAAGAACAAATTTGGCGGGTGGAGGAGTTTCAGCTGGCGGGAGGGGACGGGGACCGGGTGTCTGGCACCCCGGTATCTGCACTGTCACCATCCCACAGCTGTATGTGTCTGTCCCAGAGTCATCCCCATTTTAGGGATGCTTTAAATTTTGTGTATTACCTCTGGTTTTATTGAAGCACCGGGGTGGGTGGCAGCATCCCACGTTGCTGGGGCTCTCCCCACCTTGCTGGAGGGAGTTTCTGGCCTGGGGCTGCATCTCTCCCACTGTGGTTGTGCCTTACAGCCCGGTGGGATGGGGTCCAAGCAAGTCCCTCCTCCGGCAGCAGCCTGGTTCTCAGCTTTGGGTATGGCTCACTGGCTTCAAAATAAGCTGGCAGTGACTTCTGCAGAAGCAGGGGCATCTGGTGCGGTATTGCCAGTGTCTAAAAGGAGAAACAGTCCCATCGTCTATGCAAGAGCACCTCAGCTTAGCTGGGCTCTGATATCAGTTAGCCTCGTAGGCAAAGTGTGTAGCTTTTGTGCAATTTCAGGAGACAAAACCCCACAAACTTTATAAAAGCAAAGGTTAAAAGATGCAACAAAGTTATTTTTGTTTTGTCTTTTTTTCTTTAAGATGAGCACGGGAAAACATGCAGGAAATTTAGGAATCTAGGCAAGTAGAGAGCTCCTTTGTTTTTAATTAGCTGCGTTGTTTTTAATTGCTACTATGCTTGATACATAACCCAGCCTAAACAAGAATAGCTTATTGAATGGAGGACTGACTATGAAAGGCACCGTGAGGAGAAGGGCTGTTCTTCACAGTTGATATATTTGTATTTCAGTGCTTCATTTAATAAGTCTGTTTCCCCAGGGGGCTGTAGCAAGTAAATCATGCCAACAGATTGTTCTCTGCAAACTGGCTTATTTTTGTAATTAGCAAGACGTTAAAGCTGTAACTGCATAGAAAGCGATCTGGGTAAGGAGTTAACATAAAAGAATTAGTAAGCAAAATGTAATACTTATTGTTTGATAACATTTGTGTTGATTGAATTGGTTTCCAGACAGTTTGTTGTCTGCGATAGTCAGTTTTTCTGCGTCGTCGTACAATGGGAGAGAAATTCAGCAGGTGTGCACAGCGAGGGTAGTAAGGTGTGGGTTTTTTTGGGGGAGCACTTTTTGGGAATCACACCTGCATGGGTAGGTGGACCTGGTGGAGAAGCCTTGCTAGGGCTTAAAGCCATCCTGCTCGTCACCAGAAACTGCCAGTATTTCCCTCGCTTTATTTTGGTTTTCTCCTTTGTTTTCCAGTTGTATGAAAAATACGGCATCACCATGAGCGGAGTATTGAAAAGGAAGTACGAGGAGCTGGGGGATGACAGTACCTACTGCTCCTCCTCCTCCTGCTCCCCCCTCTCCTCCTCAGCGTCTTCGGGATGGGAGTCAGACGAGGAGAGCTCCCACGGAGAGCCCAAGCCCAGCTCTGCCTTAACACCCAGCTTCACCCGTGAGTATCTCCAGCAGCCGCTTTCCTGGCATCCGACATGCCTCCGCACGGGTATTTTTGTAGCGTGGTGGTAGGTCATCACCATGCAGAGACCCCCTTGGAGCACACCGTTACGAGTGAAAGTGGCTGTAACACCAGCTCCCTGTCATTACACCAGTTTGTCTTGTTTTTAGAACTGGCCAGCATCCTCAGGGTAGTCTTCCTCAGCCCTTCCTCCCAGCATTTATCATTTCTTTATAATGTTTTTGCTGAAGTCCAAATTTTCAGGAATAGAAACCCAAGGACCTGGGTGTGCAGAGGCACGCAGAGGTACCTCCAAGCCAGTGCTGTAGGACCATCCCACCATCCCTCAATCCCTTGTCAAGCTATTCCATAGGCAAAAACTAAACAGACAGCAAAGGCCCATAATGCTGGTTTTTAAAAATGATTAACCAGTAGCATAATTACCGTTTCAGAACTCGTTTCCAACGTAAGTTGGGTACTTTGCCAAAGAACGTGACACATTTGACATTGCCTCCGCTGTTAGTACAGATAAATGCTATTTTGTTTTCCCAGTGATAACAGTTTTGAGAGCCTTTAGGAAAACACACAGAAGACAAGGTTGTAAAATCCATTATCTGCCATGTGAAGGGAAAAATAAAAAATACAATAAGGGAACATCTTCATGGAGGAGAAATAGTCCAACCTAGTAAATTATACTGAACACCCACTGTATATAGCAGTTAAGGTCTACTTAGCAGACATACACAAACATGCAGTGGTCTGAAAAGGCTTTAGAAGTCTTGTCATAATAAAGAGTCTCATTCTTGCTTGTCTTCCCAGGTTTTGTGACAAAACAATGAACTTTTTGTATTCTCTGGCTCAATTGGAAAAGGGTCAGGAATGGGAAAACAATTTCGGAGGAGGGGTGCGGGGAGAGAAGCAAATGCCAAAGTGCAGCAGCTCAGCTGATAGATGATTGCAGTGGTTAACTTGCCTTTTGATAAAGAGCTAATGTTTTAGAAGATTGAGTCAAGGTTATTATGAAAATGCAACGTGCAGTGCAAAGATACCATCAAAGCAACTGCAGAGCCCAGTGTGAAACCCCCAGCTATTTAGCAGAAGCTGCTGACACAGCTGGGTGAAGACTTTTTTTTTTTTTTCTCGTATGAAACTGAAATGCTATATTTTGGCAAGGGAAACTTGTGAAATGTGGGTGCAGCTAACTGTCCGTTCTTACACTTTCCCAGCCTCCGAGGCCAGCCAAACCAGCCGAGCCCCTCAGGTTTTCGGCAGTCCTTTCGCTTGGCTCCCCGCAGTGGGGCTGCCTGCAGCTCTGCCATCCGGAGAGCGGGGCTGGGATCCCAGCTCTGCGGGAGTCACCCGTCCTTTCTGGGTTATTTTTTCCCATATTCTTCATGGTGGCAACCAAGACATCCATGCACCAGCAGAGAACAGGACCAAAAAACCCCACCACCGAATTTGTGCGTAGCTGACTCTCGTTCCTGACATGCTCACGCAGCAGAAAAAGCAGCTCTGTAACCCAGTACCACTGCGTTTCGCTTTGCTTTCCGTGGCCAGCTACGTTCGTGGAAACTCGTTCGTGGAAACTCATTGACGCTGAAACTGCCCTGATAGTCTACCTCTATCTGCTACGTTTGCATGTGCAAATGTGCAGAACCAGGTACCTCTGGAGAGGCTCTGCTTTAAATGGTGTGTAGCATGTTTCAGCAGTTTAAGATAAACCAGAGTCATGTATTGCCATGTTTACCCTGGGAGCACCTGCATAAAGATTAACATCTTTGCAGCTGCTCGAAAATGTGTCTCTTGAGAATAAACGATAGATTCATAGTTCCTCCCAGTGGATGGTGAAAGGAAGTACCAGAAAAACAGCCGTTTTGGCTATTTTCTGCCCTGCCACAAAAGTGGGAGCCGCACAGTGCTGGAGTGTCAGTGCTCTGGTCATCCCAGGAGCAGACCACGAGCTCCTGAATGTGGGGCAGCGTGCTTGGGTTTAGAGTAAGACAGGCATGTAGGATGGTTTGTTGCGTGTTCGTTATGCTCTGCTGCACGTAAAGAATAAGCAAATGTATGTTTCCTGGAGGAAGTCAAGCGGGAAGGAGAAGCAGCAGCCGTTTCTTAGGGTGAATCTGATCCGTGACTCCGATGCACTGGGACTTGGCTTAGTTTCCTCTCCATCCTCATCCCACCTTTGAGCGTTAGATCCTAAACCACCAGAAGCTGTCAAGCGATGTTGTAACTTTGTCCCATCGTGTCTCTGTTGAAAGAGTAATTGCAAGTCCTGCCTGTTTGTAATCTTTACAGCCTGTCTGTAATATTTCTATGCTGTCTGCAGGATGGCAGTACTGACTTCGTGCTTTTTTTTCTTCCCCCATTTTTAGCCACATCTATCTTGAAGAAATCCAAGCGACTAAAGAAGAACAATGTGGAGTTTGACCGCGTCACTGTGTTTTACTTCCCACGCTGCCAGGGGTTCACGAGCGTGCCTAGTCGTGGGGGCTGTACCCTGGGGATGGTGAGCAAACACAGCTCCTCCCGGCAGTTCACGCTAGCGGAGTTTTCAAAGGAGCAGGAAAACGTTCGTCGGGAGAAACTCGAAGAGAAATTAAAAGAGGAGAAGTTGGAAGCGTTGAAATGGAAGGTGAGTAGGAGCGTGGGGCTGGGTGGGTGAGGAGCTGGTGGATGTCGTTAGTTAATGGCCAGTTTTCAGTAGGAGCCTCTCTGAGACCCGGGGGCATCGGTCCTGGAACCTGTTTGGGTCTCCAAAAAACACAGGCTCCGGCGTGGGGATTTTCAGCTCAGTTCTCCACCTTTGCAAAGTGATGGAAAAGACACTGAACTCTGCATGTCACGTGTCTGTCAGGTCTCTGGGGGTTCTGACGCAGATGTTGGTCCTGGGGTCGGCCGCCACGGGGGCAGGTCTTTTCTTTCTTGTTTCTCCTGACCTGGGGGTGCTGATGGCTCTGTGTCCTCAGCAGGTCCCTAATGCTTTGCCCGTTTTTTTGCCCTTAGCTAACCATGAACGGCACGAAGGAGTCAGAGGAGGCCAACCAGCTCACCATCGAAGACATCTCCGATGACGACATCGACGTCAGCAACGTGGAGCTGGAGGACGGCTTCTTCCTCCAGCCCTACCCCGCCAAGAAGAGACGCGCGCTGCTGAAAGCTGTGGGGGTGAAGAAGATCGACAAGGAAGAGAAGCGGGAGCTGCACAACATCCGCCTGTCCCGGGAGGACTGCGGCTGCGACTGCCGGGAGGTCTGCGACCCGGAGACCTGCAGCTGCAGCTTGGCAGGCATTAAATGTCAGGTACTGCCCTCGCCTCTGGGCATGGGGGAAAAGCCGCGGCTCCAGCTGATGGGTACATTAAAGCAGGGGGGGTTTGAGGAAGCAGGGCAGAGTTAGGGCAGCCTGTAAAATGCATCTGTTCCCACCTGCGCTCAGAGCGAAGCAGGTGAGAAAAGCTCTTGGAGATGCTCCCCAGGCTGCGAGGCAGACGCTGCTTGAAAGCGTCCCCTTCCCAAATCACACGTTGCAGCCGTCCCCGCACTGCCGCTGCAGCTCTGGGGATGTGCCCGAGCCTGCAGCGTGAATGCACCCGCCCCGTCCGTCCCCACGAGTCCTGTACCTGCTTCGTCTCCTGTTGGAGACAGGCCACATGGGAATGTCTTCATAAACAAAAGCCTCTTGCTACTCACGCGAGGCTGTGATTTCTCCTCCTCCCCCTGGTTTTATTTTTAATTTTATTTTCCCTTGGTGTGTGTCACAACTCCCAGCACGCTCAGGCAAACGTGGGAGTGTCAGTTGAGCGTCAACCCACAGCTAGCTGTGCAGACCACCTGCAAAGTGGGATAATCCCTCCATATTCAATTAGCTTGTTATATTTTTCATTTTATTTTTTATGGGTGCCTGCCCGGCTGTGTTTGGGGAACCATATTACCGATTCCGGGTGCTGCTCGCTCCCTTGATGCCGTGGTTGCAGGCTGGGGGTGGTGTAGGGTGAGGGTGCATAGGCAGATGGGTGCACACGGGTGCTCCATGTGCGTGTCGCAGCTCCCCTCTAGCGGCTGCTGCTAACAGGGACATAAAGGTGCCACAGATGCCTGTTGAGCAATTTGTCCTTGTCTCGGTGAGGGGCAGAAGCTCACGATACGGATCATCTGTTAAATATCATGATGCATTATATAAAAGCTCTTGTTTACCCCCCTTATGTCTCCTTTTGGGGTGTTATATTTTGCTTTTTTTTGGAACCTTTTAACTTTCTTCAGTTGTACTGGAATCCAACTTTTTTATGACAACCCTTCAAAAGAGCAGGTTGTCTTTTATTATTGTTATTTTTTTTTTTTTTAGTCTGCTTTTAAGCCCCTCAGCTGTTACTTGGTTTCTCAGGGCGGGTGAGTCACGAGTGGTTTCGCTTTTGCGCCGCTGGGTTCGGTCCTAACCCTCCGCCTCTGCTTCTCCCCGTGCCAGATGGATCACACCTCCTTCCCCTGCGGCTGCACCAAGGACGGCTGTGGCAACACCGAGGGCAGGATTGAGTTCAACCAGGCCCGCGTGCAGACCCACTTCATCCACACCATCATGAAGCTGGAGCTGGAGAAGCAGCAGCAGAACAGTGAGAAGGCGGCGGAGGCGGAGCCCCCTTTTCGGGAGCGGCTGCCGCCGTTGGGATGCGCGACAGGGAAGGGCTCCTTGGAGGAGCGTGCGGTGCCGCTGGCACCCGCCTTCCAGTTCAGCCCCGACCTGGAGGCCCTGGGGGAGAACAGCTGCAGCAGCGACATGACGGACTCCTCCATCTCCTCCCACCCCAGCGAGGACCTGGAGGAGCCCTACGAGAGCCTCCCCTCCGACAAATCCCAGTCGGACGTGGACGACGACGGCTTGGCACGCATCCTCCACTTCAACGACTCAGATGCTGAGGAAGAGGGTGGCCGCGGCCAGGATGACCTGAGCTGCTTCCACCCCACCGACTTCTTCATCGAGGACCACGGCGGCGAGGCCAAGCCTGTCCCCGGCCACTTGTCCCACCTCTCCGAGTGCCTGGATGAGAACGCCAACCAGGACGGCGGGGGTTTGCTGGAGGATGCTGCCCATGCGCGGTGCGATGGGCTGTCCTGCTGCGCCTCATCCCCGGCTGAGCCCTGCTCCAAGAGCTACGCTGACCTCAGCCTTTCCTCTGACTCCTTGGATTTCTTCCAGTCCTTCTCAGACTATAACTTGGGACCCCTTTACAACTCCTTAAAGGAGTATGAGAACCTCGATAACTTCTCAGCGTTACAGTTTCAGTTGCCTAATTTCCCCAGCTTCCCGCAAGCCGGAGATCAGGGCTCCTGTTTCTTGGAGTCCCTCATCGGTTTGTCCGAATCCGTCCCTGAAACCCCGGCCCCTTTCACAGACAATCAACTTCTGGAGGATGCCATCAAGTCATCGTTGATGGAGACGGTGAAAGTGTGAAATGCCCATGTGGCTTGGGTGGCAAGGACTGGCGCCGAAAGGGAAAGTGAAGCAGTCTGACGGGCAAACCGTCAGTGAAAGGATGATGCGCTACTCAAAAATAAGGAGGGAAAAAAAAAACAAACCACCAAACAAAAAGACTTTCTAAGGAAACAAACTATTTTTGGTCTTTATAGAACGTGGACGTTTTGACATACTGCAGCTACAATCAGTTCTCTCGCTGTTTGTGCAAAAATTTCTAAACTTTCATGATGGGGTGGGGTGGGGTGGGGTGGGGTGGGAGGGAGGGACAAAGACTTTCACGTATTAATTTCCTTGTGTTTTGTATGAAAAGACCTGTTGAGAAATACTCCTCGCTAACGTTGCCAGTTGTACACACAGCCCCTTCTAGAAACGTTTCAGTGTTGCAGGAACTTTTTAAGACAACTTTTTGAAGCTGTATTTATTGTGAAAATTTGTGGTTTGCGTAAGAGTTAGCCCAACACGCTCTTATGTTTAAATCGGACAAGGTTTACAGAAGAGATCCACACACTATATACGTAATCATTCTTCATCTATTTATTGCAAATTCCAGAATTTAACTAGCCACCGAAGCTTGAACTAGCGTGAAACCTTATTTAAATTGGTAATACCTCAGATGTATTATGTGTACAATCATATTTTTTTGCATAATATATCTGTATTTATTTATTTTCTACCTGTAGTACATGAATAGCACTGTGGTTTATCAATGACCTGGAAGGGCAATAAGGTCTTTGGCAGCACCCATCCTAAAGATGACCCTGTTTTTTTCTGAGTCTGAAAGATGTTGGCTGTTTGGTCTTCATTTCACATTTCGAAAAGAGCCGAACGCAAGCGGGTGGGAGGGGAGGGATGGGGGAAACACTCGTGCAGCGTCTTTTGGTTTCTGTCAGCCCTCTGGCAGGCTTGATGATGGTGTCTGATCTCCGTAAGACGCTGTGGAGAGCAAAACAAGCAAAACCTTCAACTATTCAAGAAATAACATGAACTAGCTGTATTTAAACCAACAAACAAACAAAACCCCAACCACCACCCAAAACCCCTTTTCATAAATTATTTTGTAATTTATTTAATTTCCTAAGGATTTGGCCATGAGATCTTTCCCAATCAGTTACGGTGCCTGAATATGCAGAGGAACTGTTAGCAGCGGTGGGGGGAATGTAACGAGAAGGACCTTTGCAGCCCTGAGGGGGCTTTGGGAGAGCGAAGCCAACAGCAGCAGCGTTGTGCTCATGCTCCTCGGCAAGTGCTCCTTAGGACTCCCTACTGCTGAGGGTATCGCAGCTCCAAAATCTAGTGGGTCAGACTGTTTATAGTATTTTTTTTTTAATAGGTAAATCGGTTAATCAAGTATAAAATAGATGGATATGAAGGTTATTGGGTTCTTTATCTTCTGAATACAGTTTTAGAGGGAGGAAAAACTAACACCTGAAAACAAAGCTGAAACACTTGAAGACTTGTTTTATAAAATGAGAGAAATCAAAGTGTTTAGGAAGGATATTGGGGGCCCTCTTGGCCTTTTGCTGTTTAACTCAGTCTGAGAACATGACACTATTTGGCCATGAGATGTAAGTGGACATAAAATCTGTACGTCAGTGATACACTAAGTGCCTAGGCCAGTGGTATGGAAAAAAAACCCCAAAACAAAACAAAAACTGGCTTCAAAACCTACTGACTTCAAATCCCCCCTTGGAAAAAGTGAGATTTGGTGATGGGAATGATTTCTGGCATTACCGGCACCGGGGGCAGGTGGCAGCTCTGCCATCCCAGCCCCGCTGCACTGGGAGCAGGGCGCTGGTGGGAGCTCCTGGGGTGCGCGGAGACACCTAGATGGGGAAAAAAAAATAAACCAAAATACAGATTTGAGGATTTTTCCATTGGCTGAACTGTTTGTATCCCCGATGACAGGGATGGTGCTCTTGGCTACCTGCTATTTGACAGGTGCCTCATGCCAACCTGCCAGCAATTTAGGAAACTTCTGGCGTACGAATATGGCGAAGGCTGGGTTGTCTGGGGTTTTTTAATCGTTATTATTGCTATTTAATTGTACGTCTTCTCTGGTATTGAGCCGGTCAACTTGGAAGCGGAGCTGACCCGCCGTGGCCGTGAGCGGGTGCTCGCCCCGTGTTCGCCGCCGCATCCTCCTGCAAAGCATCGCCCCTGGGGACCTCCCCGCCGGGCAGGAGGGCAACTGTAGGAATACTACTGGCAGATGGAGGATTTCCTGCAGAGAGAGATTATTACTATTTTTTGTTGTTGTCGTCGTTTCTTTAGGCTGAAAAATCCCCTTCAGTTATCTCCTAGGTGGTAGTTTCTATCCTTCAGACTGCATCAAAAATACTGACAGTTGAAAGTCTGGTACCATTCTGTATTTATTGGCACTAATATTTTTTATAACATTCCGAGCTTTCTCTGCATATATATATTTATATATATAAAATATATGTATATATATTTTATATATATACACACACTTTTTTTTTAAAGAATGATGGGGATAGACTCCTGCCTTTGTGGATTTTTTCCTATAATTTATTCTTTTTATTCGTGTTGGTGCCCAAAAAAAAAAAAGATTTTTTTATCTTTTTGTTTTTCAGGGCACTGAATTGTAAATATATAATTTTTTTTTTCTTCTCGGTATCTTTGTAAAAAGTTGCCTGTTAAACAGTTTAAAAACTGGGTATTTATTGACACAATCTGTAATTATCTAATGTATTGATTGAAATGCTTTGGTTTCAACATAGCTTTATTTTAGCTTTCTTTGTGTATATATTGTGATTATGTTGCTTAAAGGTACAAGTTAAAAAAAATGCTTTATTTTTACCTTATCCATTTGCATTTGTTTGTAAAAAAGCATATTTGTCTACAGCTGCTGTCTCTCATTTCATCAAAGCAATATGAAGAAATTCCCGTTACACTTTCAATAAAAGAATTTTGTTTGAATATGGCAGCACCTTAACCTTGTTTTTCCTTTACTGTGGCTCAAAAATTTGGACGATGGGTGTGTGCGCTGCATTGCATGTCATAGTTGTCCCTTTTTGGTTGGTTGGTTTTGGCTTTGTTGACCCCTTTTTGAAGCTAATGGGCGCCCAGGGGTTCTCGTCCCAAGTGTCGAGATGGGAACAGCCCTTGTCCCAGCCTCGTGTCCTCCAAGAGGCTCCTCCTGAGCTTGGGGACCCCCGTTGCTCCTCCCCCCCTGCCCCCCCCAAAAAAAGCAGCCCAGGGAAGAGCGTCCCTACGCCCTCGTGTCGGGGAAAGGCACGGGGCGAGCCTGGGAGGTTGGAGACCAGCATGGGGCCAGTCCCATAGTGGGAAACCAGCCGTAAGGTCTGTCCCCGGAGCGAAGGGGACATCTTCCCTGGAGGAGGCGTGGAGCCGAGGCAGCTCACCCATCCCTGCGGAGCCTTCCTCCGTGCGTGGCAGCTGGGTGCGCAAAGTGGCGGGAGGGCTTCCCAGGTAGCCTCCAAGGTGTCCCCAGGTGCACCACCGCCTCGATGTCGCCTCAACACGGAAACGTAAGCGGGGAACGCTGCCAAAGCCCTGGGAGGTCACACGGGAGACGTTTTGGGGGCAGCTGGAGATGCACGAGGGGTGCCCCGAAGTCCCCCTGCCTCCATCCCGAGGCGGGTTTCCTCGCAGATAGGCACCCAGCGCCAGCCCCTGCTCTCAAATTTTAAGCTCAGACCACATTTTGGCCGGTAGAGAGTCTCGGCTGGCAAGAGCGATTTCTCCCAGGGCGGGGACTAGAAGGGACCTTTTTGGCAGTTTGTTTAATTAATTTGAGGACAAAAAATGTTACGCAACCTCTTGCTTGGCAGAGCCAGACCTGTGGCCTGGAGAGCATCTCCCGAGGCTCCTGGGGTGTCTCCGACCGCTCAGCCATGCCATGGCAGTGTCCCCAGCGCATCGCTTTGTGGTGGCACGTGGCAATTGTCCTGTTCAAGTTTCTTCCTGCTCCACCAGTGTCATTCTGTGTGACACAATGCCTTTTTTTTTCCTTTTTCCCCTAAAAAAATGTAAAATTCAGTGCACAGGGCTGGGGAAACCCTTGGGAATCCCTAGAAACCTCTTTCCCTTGCAGGCTACAAACCATTTCTTACTGCCCCATGGCACTCGTGGGACCTGGAAGGATGCTGCCAAAAGAAGCATCCCCACGATCCTGCGCCCCAGGGGAAAAGCACCAAAAATATGCTTGGTGCCTGCAATAGCAAAGAAATAAAAAGAGGGTGAGGCTGTGAGCCAGCCCATGGTACAAAGGAAAACCCGAATAAATCCCAGAAACCTGGATGGGGAAATGCACACCTATCCCATGGGCTCACGTCCGGCAGCACGGGCATAAATCGTAACTGCTGGCATTGACCTGAAAGCAAGGGAAACGGGCCCAAGAATGCCATTGTCTAGTTTTCCATTGGGAATCCATTTCTAAAGGTTGCCATCTGCCCCCAGAGCAGAGAAGCTCAATTAATTGAATAAACTATTTGTTACAAATTATTTGCTGGGCCGTAAAAGCAGCAATACTGAAAAGAAGCCTGTCTGTAGCTGTTCTGCAACGGGTGGTGAAGCCCAGCCCCAGTTTCCCCACCCAGAAGGATGTGTTTGGTTGTGGTTTTGTTTTGGGGTTTTTTTTTGGTTTTGTTTTTTTTTTCTTTTATGGGGTTTATGCCTACAATTGCCTCTTACATTAATTATTTTCTGATTGGGAGGGGAAGAGCCCCCAGCATACGGCTCCAGCTGCCGCACTGGTGGGTTTTCGGCTCACAGTGATGACTTAGCGCCGTGCCCCGGCAAAGGGCATCGCGGCCAGAGGACCCGCCACCCGCCAAGAGACGGCACCGAAACAGCCCTGAGGTGCCGCGTCCCATCAACCAGCCTCCGGCGCGGGCACCCACCATCCCAGCATCTCCACGGGGAAGCGGCAGAGTTTATCACAGCCTCTTTGTGCCAAGAGGAGTTCGTGTTTGATTTGAAGAGGGAGGCAGGAGAAGCCCTGGAGGAGTTTCCCCAGCTGCTTGGGGATCATGTCTGCAAGGCACTGACATTAAAGCCACGGCCATTCTGCTTTTTTTTATAGGGCTGCATCTTAAAAAGAGTGAAACCAGGTGCAAACCTCAATTTGCTCGCTGGCTGGGGCAGGGTTGAGGCCAGCTGATTTTCTGCACGCGCCGCGACGGACGTGCCCCAAGCCAGTGACACGGAGCTGGGGCTCACGCCCCGTGTTGACAGCGGGCGCTGGTGCTCCTTCCCATCCCCGGGAATCGGTGATTCATTGACCCCAGTTAAACCCATCTGTGCGCTCCACACCTTGCTTAAGGTTTCATCGCCCTCTTTATATTCATTTACTGTCTTTTTTTCCTCCATGCAGCCACTCTGTACGCCTTACTTGTAACACCCAGAGGCACAGAATTACTCATCACTCGCTTTCGTTTCATTTTTAGGTGCCTACAAGTGTTGAACCATGCATGTAGCCACCAGACTAGAAAGCATTTCTCCCCGGCTGGCGGAGCAGCCTCCGGAAAAAGAGTGAGTCGTTTGACGACCCATGGCCGGCGGGGACGGGGACGGGGACGGGGACGGGGACGGGGACAGGAACGGGCTGTGACGCAAGGCTCGGCTCCTCCAGACCTGGCGCCGCATGGGAATGAGACACCCGAGGACTTTCCTCGGTGCGAGCAGCTATAAAAGGACGGGTAGGATGGACTTTATCTCCGGCAGGGAAGAAAACCCAACCCAGGAGCTCCAGGGCAAGGCGAGGGCAGGGGTGTGGGCTCTGCAGCAGCGGGGGCATTTCCACAGGGCCAGATCCCGCATGCGAAGGGCTCGTGTCTGCTTTGGAGGCAGGAGCATTGAGAAAATATACCTTTTCTCTTCGCTTGTCTGGCTGATTGATAGACGAAAAAGGCAGGGTTGTACTGCGTGGCCGAGCAGCGTGACACTGCAGGGGGTAAGGTTGCCCCAGACCTTCTGCAAAGGCAATAAAAGCGTCCCAGGTGATGCCTCTGCATCCCTGCTGGCCTCAAGACCTCTGTCACTGTAACAGGCCCTTTCTCCACCCGTGCATGTGCATTTTCCATGGAACTGAGCAGAAGTTTGCAGGAGCTGAAGTTTTAACTCCAACCTAGAGATCAACTTGACTTTCCCATAAAAAAGGCACTGCAGAATTGGCAATCATTAACATGTTCCTGTGGCCCGTTTGAGTTTTAGTCTGTCAATGCTGTGGGATGGGGGAAAAAAAAAAAAGTTCAGCCATTATTCCTTATTTTTTGGGGTAATGTTCAACATCACAGAAATCCTTATTGCACTGTAAGGAAGTGTCCTCTCCACCCAAATCACACACCAAAATAAAAGCAGTCTGATATTTGCACCCTCTGAGGGCTCCTCTGCGGTGATGCTAAATGCGCTGCACGAATGTAAGTATTCTGGCTTCGGTGTTTTCCCTGCCTAAAACAGAAAAATTTCCTTTTTTGCCAGAGTTCTGGCTAAAGTGAGACTTCAGGTAAGTTCAGATAGAACTAAGATTTCTGCTTCACAGCTACGACCATGAGGAGTTTTCAGTGTTGCTTAATCCACACGTTTCCATCAGCTTGTTTTATACTGCTGAGCCTGCTGCTGCGAGAATGGCAGGATTGCCATCTACCGGGCAGCTGCCTCCTTCTCCCAGCCTCTCAGCTGGCCGGATGGCTCTTGGGCAACGCTTGTCCTCCTCTGTGGGACCAGACACACCATGTATCTCACTGAGGTACCGTATTTAAAAAAAATAAAATAAGGCTGAAGCGGCCCTCTCGGGTCTGTAGGAGAGGTGGGGATGTTGTGGGGCTTGGCTGTGTTTCCACGCCTGACCTGGCACACACATCCACAGCTGGAGGAAACCATCTCCAGAAGGTAAATGCGCAAAAAACCCCATGGATGCACCTACGTTTTGGCCAGGGAAGCTGAGTGAGGGACCAAACCGCCTGTGGCTGGACATGCCCTGGCTCCATCGCATCAGTAGGTGCGTAAAACCCACCAAAGGGGGAGTATCTGTGATCTGCAGAGATGAAATATTTTGGCACGAGCGCAGAGGCTGTGAAGACTTTCATTCAGGTCAGTCAGTCCAGCCAAGGAAGCTGAAAGGCTCGAGACGGCCTGGGGACCCGATTCCCTGGGGACCACACGAGCCACACGCCAGGGTAAAACTTTACAGGAGAACCCTGCCACCAGGATGAATAACATAAAAGGCTCCCCTTCCAACATAAACCTGCTCCACTGAGATACCTTCCGTAGGAAACTTCCCTATTACACTTCCCCGGATATAAATACTTGGCTACTACTTTGGACTAGAGAGGAGAACTTAATGGTCCTTAAGTGCTTTTCATAGTCAAAGCATGCCAAAGTGCTTTCAAGTAATTAAGGCTAAATAGCTGTCAGGAGGCAAGGGAGCCCTTGCAGTCATACCCCCAAACACCCATCATTTTTGCCTGCAAGTGAGCAAGAGAATGATTGGGTGAAGGAGTGCTTCGATTTTGACTAGAGGTTTTGGGGGTTATTCTGATAACAGATAGTAGCCCCAGGGTAGGATTTGGATGAGGAGATGTCTATAACCAGAACACCTCTGTTGAGCTGTGGCGTGATCGAGGGCCTCACTGCTGAGCTTGTCTCTGTGTGACTTTAAAGGTCCGCAGCCCTGTTGTGTTTTGGGCCAGCTGAGATGCTCAGGGGTATGAAGTCATCCCCATGGGGCTGGTGGAGCTGACAAGGGACCTCAGGAGAGCTGTGCCCCTTTGACGCAGCAGGATGGGATGGGATGTCCTCAGACATCCCTAATGGCAGTGACCACCGTGTTTGATTCTTGCACCCCCCCCAAGTTGTGTTTCACAGCATCTACAGCCTTACCTCCCCAAATAGCTCAAGGTGTTGTAGCCAGTCCTACACCTCACCAGAGCACCCTACACCTGGTGGGACCAGCCCCAGGAGATAAATCTCCTCTTGCCATGGTTGTCTCCTTTTTTTGCTCCCGATAAAGATGTGGGGAGCACCAGTTTTCCAAAATCTAGTTCGTTCCCTGGCTTAGCTGTATCCTCACCACCCAACTTTGGAGAAAAGGATGGGAGCTTTATATATGAGCATTATAGTACTGTGCCCAGCCGTGTTTTCCCAATACCATTGCATATTATACTGCTGTGTCACCTAGTATCATCACACAGTAAACCTGCAATGAAGCACTGCATTTTCCATAGGCTTCCCAAGACGTGCTCCTGGGATCACAGCTTTGCCGGGCAGCGCTGGGGAACAAGCAGCTCTAGCAAGGCTCTTGGATAGTGAGAGGTAAATGAGCCACAGGAGGAGCACATGCACCCTGTCTGCGTGCTGCCAGGCTATCGCCTCCCTCTTATCCTACGCTATAAATCACGTCTGAGCAGCACAAACTGTTCCTGTCATCGAAACGCAGAAAGAAATGCTCCTCTTGGCACCGGGGACGTGATAATGACCCTGAATTAGAGCTGTACATCTCCAGCACCCGATTCTCCTGCTCCCGCAGGTGCAGCCTGATGTTTCTCCTCCTGCCTGTTGCAGAAACAGGTCCAGGTCTTGCTCATGCGGAGGAAGAATTTAAAGGAGCCATGTCCAGCCTGGCTTTCGGAGCAGCCTGTGACAAGAGGTTTCAAGCACCCAATGGCCACAGCTGCCCCGTGGAGACGAGGGGCAGCTGCAGGGCTGTGGGCAGAAGCAGGGACAGCGTGTCACCGCTCTCACGTCAGGGGACAAACAGGGGATGGCTGTGGCGTTCTGGGTTGTGGCAAGGCACGCGAATACTCGTTAAATTGCTAACACGGTCTCGGGTGTGCTTTTGGCCCTGGGAGCAGCAACTTCCTCGACAGTTCCCAGCTCTGCTCAGGCCAGGCCAGGGATGGAGGTTGATGAGAATTTGGGACCCCGTGGGACATCCCCAACCCCCACCATGGCCCATGCACCGAGCACACAGAGCTAGACCCCCCAGGCCAGGCATCAGGCACTGCAAAACCACCAGGCACTTTAATACTTCACTTCTCAGCACCTGAGTAATTTTTGGAAGTGGTTTGAGGGGCTCCCTTTAAAAATCTCATTTCCCAAAGCCTTTAATCTGTGTCTTTTTAATTCCTTCTGAAACTGAAAGGGGAAAGCTTAATATAGTCAGGCCAAGATCTCACATGCCAGCGTGCTCCTGTCACTTGGCTGCTATGTGCTCTTATAAGGGTCCTTACTCCATCACCGAGCCTAAAAGATCCAGGCTCTTTCAGAAGTTAAATATTTGAACTTGATATAGCAGCAGAAATCACACATGCTATCTTACAAGGAGCAAGCGCCGTTCAGTAATATTAAGGGGCAGGAAAGCTGAGGTTCAAGGGTGTTTCAACTTGTCTGAAGACGAGAATTGCCATAGTACTGAGCACCCAGGAGACACTGCCAAGTGCAGTCCAATAAAGCAGAGAGCTAAAAATACAGCTGGGACTCCACTCCTTTACAAGTCTTAAAGGAAGCGCTGCTGGTTTCGTTTTCATTTGCGCTTGCCGTAATAAGGAAGATTTATCTGTTTGCAGATCAGACCTCTGGATAACGGCAGCGACAAGCAGCTCCTGTGTGTCATTGCTTATCTGTGTGTCTGCAAGCGAACACAAAGGACAGAGTGCAAGGCTGCGTACATGCCATTTTATCATTCTCGGCCCAGAAAATTTCGGTAATAACCGTATTGAATATTCCTTTGGTTTGCCAATGCCCTCTAGTGGCTTTTGGAGAGAAGAAATGTGCATTCCTCGAAAAAAAGAGGATTTTGCAAAAATACTGCTACGCCCTAGGTGTGTGCAGGCTTTAGGAGAGATGGGCCATAGGTAAATGGAAAAAGAGCTAAATCGAAACCCTTCATTCATGAATTCTCATCTCATACACAGCACAAGGGGGAAAAGGACGGTTCTAGGATTCCCCGCGTATTCCTAGAAGTTCGTTTCGTCGTTCATCAAAAGACAAATCTTGCTTTATTGTGCATGTACATCTCCCTTCCTCCTTCCCTCTCTTTACCGACCCTGCTGTGTGTCTAATAGGTACATGGCTTTTATTTGGAAATGTTATGCACCGCAGGTAGGCTTGCCCAGCTGGCTGGAGTATGGGCCCCTGCATGCCTGACAGTGCAGGGGATTGTTTTACACTGAATTTATTGCTTCCTCACTAGAAAAGTATCCTCCAGAAATGCCCTTTTCTGTGCACTTAGTCTGAGAAAATGAACTAAAAAAATAATTATCCTGCACAGACTGAATTTAAGAATAAGATAGACGGATTGTGCTTTCTACAGGTTGAGTTTGCCAATGTACTTGAGGCAGATGCCCTCTATATGAGCAGCACTGTCTTGAACCTGCTTGTTTAGGAATATAAAGAGAACCCAGTTCTGCAAGCAAAACTTTTGCTGGCTGCTGTTAAGAGAAGAGAAGAGAAGAGAAGAGAAGAGAAGAGAAGAGAAGAGAAGAGAAGAGAAGAGAAGAGAAGAGAAGA
>JAVKLA010000073.1:39315168-39391553 GCA_034782735.1 Sagittarius serpentarius | reverse complement strand
AGAGGCTGTGGGTGCCCCATCCCTGGAGGTGTTCAAGGCCAGGCTGGATGAGGCCATGGGCAGCCTGATGTAGTGGCTGGCCCATGGCAGGGAGGGTGGACTAGATGATCTTTAAGGTCTCTTCCAACCCAAGCCGTTCTACGATTCTATATTCATGCACTCAAGAGTGACAAATTTTCATCTCAGTAGTATGCACAAGGGATACCTACAAGGCACTCTCTTCTATTTTCCCTCCTTTGTTCTCGGTCATGTCATTCATGATGGTGTAAAAAGAAAGGCACACATCCTACAATATCTGTTTCTCTCAGCATCAGAATTTCTGGAAAAATACTTATGGCCTCAAAGCAAGACATGTAGGAATACAAAAACATATCTCAAAGAATAGTATTTCAGCCAATTTCAGGAAACTCAACATAAAGAGCAGAAAAAGGCTGAGTGCCTCCACTTGTCGATGTCAAGGTGGTGGTTAAGTATTCACAACTGGTTGGCAGAGATGCCCATCTAGTTTAGCTTCAGTTAACCATGTTTGCAGCGCCTGGTATTTCAACCAAACTGACAAAAGCATCTGCGATGACAGCAGTTGAAGAACATGTGTACTTGGATGCACAGCAAAGCAATTTTTGACTGAGGATCAGAATTTTTCTTGCTGCAAAGTTGCAGGTGTGCTCTCATCCAGAAGGGCAACCAACACCAGCACCATTAAAGAGGGACGGCAGAGCCTGGGATGGCAAATCTGCCCTGAAACAAGTACAAGATCTGGAAGGAAGGGCAGGACTCTTGGACTCATTGGGTACCCTCAAACCAGAAGAAGGTCCTTGGCCGGCCTAGGATCAGCTGACTCTCTACTGGCAAACTCCACTTGGCAAGGGTCCTGAGTGCACCAGCAGCTGCTGCAACCCTGTCTTCACACCCCCTGGGTGTTCAGCTGCCTGTGTTCAGGGTCAGCTCTGATATAGTGGAGCTGTGACCTTGGATCAGACTTCTGTGGAAACTTGCTGCTTTGTGAGAAAATGCTAAATGAGAAAAAACCAACTGAGAAGCCTCATCTGAGGCCGTACGCATTGGGCCTGCTGCTCAGGCTCTTGCTCTTGGTCCTTGCTTGAGCTACGTTGCTTAGGATACAATTCCCCATCCCTTCTTCCCCCACTCCCCATTTCACGGTCATCAGCTTTAAATTAGCACTTCCACTAGTATGTTTGAAGCTCTTGGCAAGTAAGTCACTTACCAATAAACTTGATGCTAAGTGCTTACTGGTAAAGAAGACAGGAACGTTGCAGTGCCTTATTTATTGACATTATAGAAGTGATATTAGCTGTTACTATGTGTGGTTGATGGACCTTCTTCACGTAGGGCTTTGGGATATTTCCAAGCATGACAAACTTTGAGCTTTCAGATCACTGGCATGAACCTTCCGACCAGGCAAGGAGGCAACCGTGACTATTAACTAGGGTAGCAAAGATAATTTAAAACGCATTCTGATACACCCCTTCTCCATGTTTGCCACTGATAAAGAAAACCCCAGACTTTCTACACAGGTGCCATATTCATGCTGATCAGCTGATGAAGTGATCAGGAGAGTTGGTACACTGACCAAGTCCATGCTTTGTATCTTCAGTATCACCAAGCCCAAGTCAAAGCCAGAACTCCAGAGGTTAAGTTGGCTCAAAGGGAACTTTTCTACATTTATCTTCAGACCCAGAGCTCCTTCTGCACCATGAACCAAACTGCACCAGAGCTAAGGGCTTGGCATTTCCTTCTGCTGTCTATATTGTGAAACTGTTTGCACAATTCCTGGCGTGGTTTTGCCCCATGTCAGCCACCACGGTCTCAGACAATACTTGGTCAAATTTTAGTGTATAATATGGGCCAGGAATTATTCCAATAGGCAATTGGGTTGCACTCCCTCTGGTTTAATCACATGGATGTGAGACACGTCTTGCCAGTTGGACTTGCGAATAAGGAATGGGTATCACCCATTTGATTTACTAACAGACCCAGAATGATTTTTTGTGTCATCTGAAACTCTGTCCAGATGCCTCCTTTGTAAGCTTGCTGCTGATGCAAAGTGAAGCAATTAATCTTTTCACCCTCAAGTATGTGACAAGCAATATCACCTTTTTGAAAAGTCTGGACGCAGCAAAGCAATTGAGGAACAGAGCTCTCCACTGGACGCGGTTCTGACCCATGGTAAACACAATTCAGCCTGACTGAGATGAGAAGATAGTAAGCCAGTCTTCCAAATGGGGATTACCAACAACAGTCTTTAATAACAGTTTCTGAGTTACTGTGTTCAAGTTCCTTAAATCCTCAGTGGTTTCCCAGCCTCCTCTATTCTTTAATACTAGCAAATAGCTATTAGGAACCTTGCCCTTGAAGTATTTTTAGAAGGGTTTTGACATTTCCAGGTAAGATGTTCACCTGCAGCAGAAGCAGGTTCTAATTGGAATCTCCTTCCTTCTCCGAGAAATTCAAGGAAAAGGACTGCAGGAGAAGAGAGGCTGAAACTGAATTGTGCAGCTTCAGGATATGATGCTGAACACCTGCTTGTCTGGAGTAACAGACCTGACAGCTTTTCACTGAACATGTGCTGATGCAGAAAGATGGGAATGGAAGGGAAAGAGAAGATGGCTTTCACATCTTGAACAAGAACTCAAAATGCTTGTTTTGGTGCTAAAGGCTATGCCAAGATCCTCAAGCACAAAGAACAGTGCTACTGTCAGTAATGCCAGCCTCTAATAGGTTCATGCTGTTCTTGAAGAGCTTGTGGTGACTGAAGGTAAGAGAACATTGTGAGCTTTAAAGGAGTTGAGGCAACAGTGGTACGTTCTCTCGCTGGAGAATAGCAGGATAACTCATTTAAAGTCGAGAATCAAATTAGTCTTTTGCAGAGTGTGAGAACTTGGTTGAAGCGCTGAAAAAGGACTCTACAAAACGGTGCCGTACTTGACAGTTAAATGAAAATGCACAGGAACACCTCAAGACAGCAGCCAACCTACCTTACAGACATCCTTACAAAGAGAAGTCTTGGATTTGATAGAGACAAGGCATTGCTCAGGAATGTAGTCTTAACCCAAACAATGGAAGAAATGGCTAAGTTTGCCAGAGCAGAAAAATCACTTCCATAAGTTATAAACAATCTGTCAGAAAAGTTGTGGTCATGTGGCACATGAAGAGCCAAAGTCCAAGAGGATTTAGATAAACCCGAATCGCATTGTTGATAGCTCTCTGGCCCCAGTCACTGTCCTTTCTAGTTTTGTTAAATTATCTCAGAGCTTAATTAGATTGTCCCATGTGCTTGTTTGAAAAGAGTAGAGGGCGATCAATCTTCTCAATACGAAGTTTCCATATTTACTTATATAAATCACCATGAAAAAGAAAAGTCTTTTCAGAAAAAAGAGAATTTTGAAACATTTACAGTAAGCATACATCTGGATAGAAACTTATAAACAGTAAGTGTATGAACTTCTTCAGATAGACGTTTAACTTATTTTACAATACATTGATGGATGTTTTCTCATACATATGCCATCCTTTCATTTATAGCTTCACAGTTCTTAGTTTTACAGATCCTGTGTTTGCCAGTTCTAATGTACAGATTAGTGCAAAATCAACCATTTAAAAAAGAGACAAATCAGGCACCAACCATGCAAACTCTGCCAGGGAAGGAGGAAGTTGGCCTTGGAGGAGAATGAGTTTGTTTACTTTTCCCCAAATACCACAACTCTTGCAGTGAATCATGACTGCTGAAGTACGTAGTTACTACTTACGCGCTCAGACAAAGAGTGCTTCTGCAATTGATGAACTACTTTTGGTTAGGTACTGAATGAATTTAAACTCTGTCAATGGTATGTGTTGCTGGAAACCTGTCGATTCAAATCTCTCTCTCGGACACAGACGCCTGCATTTCTCCAAACTTCTACCTTAAACATCAAAGTTGATGCTCTCACTCTCACCCTGAAATCCTAGCAAAACCATGAGCTCTACTAAATGTACTATGCTCCCTTTGTGAAACGCTGAGCAAGATGGGTCGTGCCAGACGTTAACTATGTTGTTTAACAGAATTCACAAAGATACACCTGTGCTATGGTGATGCTGACAAATAAAATTGTGAAGAGCAATATTGATAAAGAGCAGCATTTCTGTTAACAACTGCGGTCTGGAAGGAACCCCTTCGAGCAACTGGCAAGGATAATTTATTAGAGTAGCATACAGCATTAGGGTATTGGCTCATGCACTCTCCAGTTACAGAGATCAAAACTGATGATGGGGCAAGCTCCATCAGCTGTGCCAAGGGTAGTTTTACATATACAGCTGAGCTGCTCTAACAGCTTGTTGCTACAGAAAAAAGTGACTTGTTATCACTCTATTCCTGGCAACAAGGTCCTCGCTTGCCTTGAGCTCTGGAACATTTCCTCTCACACAGTAAAATGATTTCATTCACTAACCCAGGGAAAATATATTCATATTTTTACTGGTTATTTCTCTGTCATTTTAGAAAGCTGAATCAGGCAGGTACAGAATTGGATGATTTTCAGAGCCTGTGCAAAGAAGCAGGTGAGACCACGGGGCAAGAAGCAAGGCAGGAGGAATAGCAGCACCTTCCCATTTCAGCACAGCAAGTTCTTAAGGTGCTTGAATATGTACCATGTACTTAGACATCAATGTTCAGAAGTAAAAAAATTGAACATCTATGTAATGAACATTTTATTAAGTTTTTCATTTAGTGCTACAAAGATAGTCCAGTGCAGGCTGAAAGATGTGTGCCATGTACTCTCCATTGTATCTTCACATATTTAACACATCCCAGTCGCTTATGCTTGTAGAGACCTACTCTGAGCAATCAAGTGATAAAGAAATCGCTAAAAACATAATTTAAAGAGATTCCAGTTACAAAAAATGGGGCTTGTGTTTTCTGAATTATGCAGTAAAAGAAAAAGAAAACTTCTATCAGATTGATTATATAGTCCAAATTAGTTTCATTTAATTGTATTTTGATATATCATTTACAGATACATATTAGATGTGACGCCCCATAATTATAATCTCTCATTTTAAAGCCAAATGCCAAAAAGATCTAAAGCCAAAAAGTAGACTAAGAACTACCTGGACCTATATATGCAACTGGAAAATGGGTAAAACCCCACATTTGTAGAATATAGAGGTCATGTGTATAACATAAATATATAGAAAATGTTTTGAGATCCCCAAAATAAACAGGTGCCTCTTATGGTATGTTACAGGACGTATTTGAATTCTCTTACTGACTACATCATAGAAAAACATCTTGGGCAGCATCCTGGCTCACTACGCATATAGTTTTCCCCATCTTCATGCTCCAGAACTTTCCAAAAGAAGTCTTGACCTATTAAGAAGTTTGCATTTTTACCAGCTCTAACTTACAAGCAAATCTGAAAACACTACTTTCATTTCTGTGCACATGAAGAAATAACATTTAACAAGCTGAGCCTTAAACTGCACAGAGGTTCTGCAGCACTGCTCTGAAAATCCAAAATCCACAAATACTCCTTTGTAAGCCTTACCAGCAGTAGAGTCCTTTGCAGTAGTTATATCCAGCTTCCAAAAATAATCATGTTTCTTCACCATTTGAAAGAAAAAAGCAGTTCTATCAAAGTTACCACTTCTCAGCAAATCAACTAGTTTCTCCAGGGCTGAAAAGTTACCTAAAAATTGTAAGGCAATAAAGTACATTTTGTCTCTACCTTACAATAACTCAGATGCTTTCAAATCTGGCAAAATTTCAACATTGACTTAAATCATGCAGATTTTTTTTGTTTTGTTTCAGGGGCTGTAATTAGTAAGATACAGAAATACTGCTTCTCTCTTGGGAAGGGGGTAAGGTTTTTAAAAGAAATAATGTGAGACCCACAGAGCCAAAAAGACTACAGATGCTGCTAAAACTTCCAGCTTCCTGAAGTAGAAAGCTCTTCCAGAAAATTTCAGATCTATTCATATTCTATATGTGACACTACAGAAAGTCCTGAGAAATCCTGGATTTTATTCAGAAGGGGAAAATTTTGCAGGTGAAATTAAGAAAACAGAGTTTTCCCTTTTTCATAAGTTTGGTTTTTTAAAACTTAGAGCTGCAATCTGAACAAACAGACAATCTTCAAGCTTATCTGTTGATTTTTCCACAACATTCTCATGGAGGTTTATTGCTTGTTCACACTTCTGTTTCCTGAACATGAGATCTGCCATCACCTAGAAGATAAGAACTTGTGAAAATAAAAGGAGATGCACAAATAAAAACCCCTACATATAAACAGGCATTAAACAATATTCCAAATTCAGTTCTTAAATATTATCAGAATACGTAATAAAAGAACTAATAATTACTATACCAAAAGGCATGTGGGACATTTCCACTTTTTAGGAAGAGAGAGGTCCAAACCCATCATTGGGTGTCACACTGTAATGGATGGATCAATGTCTCCACTTTGGCATACCATTACCCACAAAAAGCAAATATTTCTTCTATTTTCGTATGTGTATATAGAGTGAATATTTTTTTCTGTCCTACAAAGACTATATTTGGGGGAAACAGATCTCTGATTTTCATCGTTCCATTACTTCAGTCCTTTTCTATGACTTTTTCTGGAAAAAAATTTAGTGATGCCAATCTATCATGCCAGCAATTTCATTATTAGTGCTTTCATGTATAAATAGTGTGCTGGTGTGTAGACTGGGAAAACAGTTATTGGATCCTGCCAATCAATCATCCAAATGAAAATAAGCCAACATCAGTATTATCTGAGAAAATAAGAAGTAATTAAAAATGAAGTATTTAGATAATGATCTTAATAACTATCAAGAGCCTCTTATTTTCTCTCTACTGAGTTCTACCGTAGAAGACAGAAACAGAGTAGATCAATTTTTTCCAAAGCAGTTTTAATCTACTTTTATAATTAAATCAAAGACAGATTTCCCTATTAGTACAACTATTGCAGTATCCAAGTAATTATGAATAATCAGCGAAGGACATTCTTTACAGATTTTTCTTGTGCATCATTAATTATCTGAAGTGACAGGGCTAACATTATTTCTATTATGGATAAACAACTAGAGGAAACATGGAGGAAGTCAAATAGAAATAATAATAAGATGGCCACTCTTCAAAAATCAGTGTAATCCTGGAAAACATCAATAGCAGTTCTATTTAAATGAAGCTGCATGTGCTTGCTAGACATTAAAGCTTGTAATATGTTGCATATCATTAGTTCTCAGTAAAGGCGGAGATGGAATTCATATCTAATTCAGTGCTATTTTCTGCCAGTTAATGGCCCTGAGAATCAAGCATTCACAAATGTAAATGGGAGTTTTTCCAAACCAGTACTTCATGGGCTTTAAGAACTAGCTTTTACTGTGAGTAGAAAACCATACCTGAGCAATTTTCGTTGTTGTAAGTGTGACCTGATTTTTACATTTGTCATATGATGCTCTCTTCTGATGATTTACTATATTACCCATGAATTTTTAACTATTTTTTGATTTGATACAGTTTATTGAATGGATAAATAAGTACAAAAATGGCTAACATGCCTTTATTTCCTTTTTGCGTTCGTGCTTCTTTTTGCCTCTTTTTCCATTCAAATGTCAGAAATGTGATTTAAGAATTCACCCATGGTAATTCTATGGTTTTGAAAAATCAATAGTATTTCCCTTTCTATATTTTTGAGGACATGACACTAACAGAACAGTTTCTCTCATTTACCTTGTGTATAGAGACTAAGAATGGGATGTTGATTGAGATTTAAAAAAATACTTTCTTTACTATCTGTTGGAGTATATGTTAATGCATTTTTATATCTTTCAGTAGCTTGTACATAGCTAACTGAACAGCACAAGGAACACATCTGGACATGGACATGACATCAAAAACTGTCAGGCATGATAACAGTGTGAGAAGCTGACAAAAGTCACAGACAATGACATGAGGGATGGCTGGATTTTGCAGGAGGTTCACAGGCAGTTACATGACAAATGGCTGGTCCTCACAGATAACTGGAGGGGAGCACTGAGGACCTTTTTGTGGAGCAGAATCTTGCAAGGCAAACAGCACCAAGTGAAGTGTATCAGTGTTTCCATGTAAGGCCTAGGTAATGGCATCAGAAATACCGAATAAGGTTATGGGTGTAGCAAAACTGGGACCAATGGGGGAAAAGTAATGAGGGGATGAGACTGGGTGAAAGAAAGGGAGGTACAAAGGTGGCAAAAAGTATGGTCAAGAAAAAGGAAAAGGGATAACAACGTATGGAAATCACGTCACCAGTGCTGTTTGGAAGTACCTGTTGAGCAGCCCTGGGCTTGTTTATCGCAGCTGGAGCAGGACAGTAAACCAAACCCATTTGTTGTGACTGTACTGTAAGAGTCAAACCTGCTTCCACAGCCAGGAAGAGCAGGGTAGAGGCAGGGGTGTCTGGCTGGAGAACACCTGGACAGACGGACCGAGCATCCTGGTACCACCTGCTCTGGGCCTGACTCCATTGGCAGCTACCTACGACTTCGTAACACTCTCTGTCATCTTTGAGGCAACAACCAGGAGAGATAAAAAGGCACAAAGTCACAATCATCTTCAGCATTGAAGATCTGAGGAAGTACAGGCTGGTCAGCCTAACCTCAGTTGTTGGGAAGGTTATGGCACAAATACTCCTTAAAGTCATTTCCAGCCACCTGAGGGACAAGAAGGCGATTGAGATCAGCCAGTATGGATTTACCAAGGGAAAATTGCATCTGTCCAATCTAATTGCCTTCCACAATGAGATGACTGGCTGTGTGGATAGGAGGACAGCAGTGGACATTGTACATCATCTTGACAGCAGCAAGGCCTTTAACATAGCCTCCCACAGAAACCTTATAGCCAAATTGGTGACATACGGACTGGAAGACTAAATAATAAGGTGAACAGGCGGACTGTCAGGTCAATTGTGGTCAATTACTAGTGGCATGCCTCAGGTCAATACTGTTCAATATCTTTATTAACGATCTGGACGATGGGATGGAGTGCTCTCCCATTAAACTTGCAAGATATCACCCAACCAGAGGAGTGGTTGATATGCTGGAGGAGACAGAGAGATGTAGACAGGCTGGAAATGGGCTGGTATAAACCTCCTGAAGTTCAACTAAGGCAAATGCAAAGTCCTGCCTCTGGGGTGGAAAAACTACATGCAACTTAAAGGCTGAAAGAGTTGGAGTTGTTCAGCCTAGAGAAGAGAAGGCTCCGGGAAGACCTTATAGCAGCCTTCTAGTACTTAAAGGGGGCCTATAAGAAAGATGGGGAAAAGCTTTTTAGCAGGGCCTGTAGCGACAGGACAAGGGGAAATGGCTTTAAACTAAAAGAGGGCAGATTTAGATTGGATATAAGGAATAAATTTTTTGCAATGACGGTGGTGAAACACTGGCACAGGTTGCCCAGAGCGGTGGTAGAAGCCCCATCCCTGGGAACATTCAAGGCCAGGCTGGACGGGGCTCTGAGCAACCTGATCGAGTTGAGGGTGTCCCTGGTCATTGCAGGGGGGTTGGACTAGGTGATCTTTGACGGTCCCTTCCAACCCAAACCATTCTATGATTCTATGAACTGTGCTGGCTGGGGGGGTGGCTGGCTGGAAAGCAGCTCTGCAGAAAAGGATCTGAGTCCTGGTGAACAACAGATTTAACACGAGTCAGCAGTGAGCCCGTGCAGCAAATGAAGCCTAGCATGTGTTGGGATGAATTAGCTAGAGCGTAGCCAGCAGGTCAAGGGAAGTAATTCTCCCTCTCTATTCAGCAGCTGTTAGACTGCACCCCTGGAGTACTGTGTCCAGTTCTGTGCTCCCCAATGCAAGAAAAACATTTGTATACTGGAACAAGTCCAGTAAGGGGCTACAAAGATGATAAGGAGGCTGAAGCCTAAAGAGTTAATCAGCTCACCCTCTTAAGACTCCCTTGGGAGTGACTCAGTCACTTAAACATAGGCTTATACAGCCTTTGAAGCGCCCCGGAGTACCTGACACATCCTCACTGGGTGGGCAGTGTGACGTAGGGCCTATGTCTAGACACGGTCCTGGCCAACTGCCTCTAGGCAGCCCTGTTTGGGCACTGGGGTTGGACCAGATGACCTCCAGAGGTCCCTTCCAGCCACAACCATCCTGCGATTCCATGAGAGACATTCACTTCTGAAGCTTTGATGTAACTTAATCCAACCCCTATTCAAGTTGTTCCAATTTGCTGATGACTGCATTACTGCTTGACTGCTATCAACACAGTTAACCTGCTCCTTCATCAAGCAGCACAGCTTAAATGCTGGAATATTTCCAAGAGCTCTGTTTGTACAGGAAATACCTTCAACTACCAACCCAAGCAGTTGTGACAGCACTGGTACACTGGTACAGTAACAGAGACCAAAGAATAAATCGCTTAGTCTCTGCAAGTCTCAGTAATACAAAAAATAAGACTATTAAACACATGCTATGCTATATGGCTATACTAAATTTAGTTGCACTCTAGAGCATTGGAAATACCAGAACTTTACCAGTGAACATCAGTATGTTATTTATATCAGATGGAAATTCTCTCTTGTGAATACAAGAATGAGCTTGAAACACAGTAGTACAACAAAATCCATGTCGTGGTTTAACCCCAGGCAGCAACTCAGCCCCACGCAGCCACTCACTCACTTCCCCCCCACCCAGTGGGATGGGAGAGAGAATCGGAAAATAAAGTAAAGCTCGTGGGTTGAGATAAGAACAGTTTAATAGAACAGAAAGGAAGAAACTAGCAATGACACTAATAACAATCAAGTGACAATAATAATAAAAAGATTGGAATGTAGAAGACAAGTGATGCACAGTGCAATTGCTCACCACTCACCGACTGACACCTGAGCCGCGCTCCTCCCTCCCCACCAAGCTGGGCATGACGTCCCATGGTATGGAATACCCCTTTGGCCATTTGGGGTCAGCTGTCCTGGCTGTGTCCCCTCCTCCCACCTTTCCTGTGCCCCTCCAGCCTTCTCGCTGGCTGGGCAGGAGAAGCCAAAAAGGCCTTGACTTGGTCTGAACACGACTGAGCGACAACTGAAAACATCAGGGTGTTACCAACATTCTTCTCATACTAAACCGAAAACACAGCGCTGTACCAGCTACTAGGAAGACAATTAACTCTCTCCCAGCCAAAACCAGGACAATCCACAAAACTGGATACAACTGAACCCTTGCCTCTGCCTGGCAACTTTTATGTGTAGAAATATTGTTATCTGTGCTTCTCTAGGGTTGCAAGATTCAACTCTTTACAAGCCCTGAAGAGGTGATACTGTTAACAAGGTGATGATCAGTTAAATTTTTTTGTGTGTGATGTATATATGAAAATGCTGTCTTATCATCGTTGTGGAGACAACTGCTTTCAGAATTCCTGTTCATAAGCATCCTGTCCATGTCTTCAAAGAGGTATAAACAAATATCACTGAAGATCTTGACAGATTTATTAATATTTGCCAGCAAAGTGGATAATCTTGTTGGGTACATAATCATTCAGGACTAAATTCAATTGCTTATACATTGGCATCTAGTGTCCCTGGAGATGCCTCAAAGTATTTGAAGTGAGGACTTGCCTCCCCCTTCCCTTGGGAGCTACTTTTAAGCTGAGGCTTCACCACCAGCGCCAGCCTGTGCTACACCGCAGCAGCGTAGCAGCTATGTCTGTGCCCAGTCTCGGATTGTGGCCCTAATCTGGATTCGTTGACTTAGCCAGCTAGAAGAGGGAAGCGCTCAGGCCCTGACACCCTACCGATGTCCCACACATGAGGCTGCCACAAATTGCAGTAGCTGCCCAGTGCAGAGAGGTGAGCTGACTTCTAGCCAGTACGGTCAATGGAGTCTACAATGCTGTTCATCTGAGTTAACGTAGGTGTCTGCTTTAGGTGAGCTGAGCAATTCTCCACTTTCTAGACCTCTATCGACTATAACGGGAGCTTTGATACCTACGGATCAAGTCATTTACCTACACGTAGCTGTCTTGCACCATCTGAGATGCCATAAGAGTCTCTCACCTCGCTTGCACATACTGTTCCAGAAAGGCACTAGTATCCAGTCATTCGTGTGTAACAACCAATAGTCTTGTTCAGATTTCTCAAGTACCCTAAGGCATCTCAGCTGGCACTGAAAACCTGTGTTTAAGCAAAAGAATTAGGACCACAGGCATTTTATAGACATCTTAATGTTGACCGGAACACCACCCTAACAAGCACTATTCCACCAAGGATAATAATACTGCCATCAAGCCGTTTTCAACTCAATGTCAAGTTCACTTTTTTCAAAACAGATCAAGCAAATACATCTTTTGAAGTAAGTTCAGCATCTTTAAGAGATGGACAAAAACACTTTTTCAGGACAATAAAGGTCCAGTAAATCATCTGCACAAGTTCAAGATGAAATTAATCTCCTTAAGAAAATGCAGCTAAAATAGGTTTGACCTACTAGATGCTCTTCCTCTTATTTTTGATTAATGAATTTCTGTAACCTATCCTCAGTAATGCTTAGTTCCTATTCCCAACTATTTTGACCAAAACGTTACTGCTTGTTTAGGCTCAACTTCTTCGATCATCTTAAAATTTATTATAGGCATGTTACTATACAAATATTTTGTATTGACAATGAATGAAGGACTAATCTTCCAGTAATATTTTTCATCATTCTTGATTTTTTTAACTAATTAAACCCATTCACAGAATTTCCTCTGAATTGCAAGCTTGCTTCTGAAGTTTACTGAGTTCAGACGGTTAATATTTGAAAACATTTACTCCTTTGAAATTTTAAATTTGAATGTTTACTCCTTTATAATTTCTGGTGAGTTCTACAGAAAACAGTTCTGAAAGAGGCCAAAGATCTTTGTTCACACTACACAATTCTTCTGCCATACTGAACAAATACTTGTACGATGGGGATGAGAAATCCTTATTGTAAGAGCTACAGCTAAGAAGTGCCTGTTTTTCTCTACTGATTGAAAAAAGGAACCTATGACTAACTCAGCTGCAGCTTTTTATACTATATCTACATATCTAAATGTATTTTAGAACGGTCAGCACACATTTCACATATCAGCTTTCATTTACACAGGAACCTTTAGAAAAGACTGATACTGCAAGCAAGCTGTAATTGCTAAGCATACAAAAAGCTTTGAAAAATAAACATTTAAAGTTTACAGTACACTGCAGAATCTGTCAGTTCTGTATTACATTGTGTTGCTCCATTACCAGTGAATGATAAATGACATTTCTTTCGAAATTCAGAATTTGCAAAAGCAAAGACCTCATATAGATATCATTGTGTGAAAATGCCGTAACACTGCATTATTTCTAGTGGCTTAAAGCCCTATAACAATCAGAATATATTTCTCATGACCTGCCAATTGTTATGTTTTTAACCTTGCATTACCAATTAGCTGGTTTTCATCATGTACTGACTTTGTTACAAAAGGAAAATCTTCTGTTGACAAAGTATTTTGGAGAATGCCTAAAATATAACTCTTAGCCATTTACTAACAATAATACAATCCTATTTTTGCTGTCTAATACACAATTAACAGAATAAAATTTAAAAAGTAAGATTTCAAAAAGTATTTACTAAGAAACTTGACAACAATTTTCATCCACCTGTCACAGAGCAGCCAGTTTTGACGACATCAATATGCAGGTAGGTAACCTTTGTACAGTGTTACAGATGTGACCAGACAGTCCTCTTTTTGTATATTTTCAGAAACTCTTTTAAATGCAGACTGTTTCCTGTATGACACAACTCATGAACGAAGAATCACAGAAAGAAACACAGAAGGAAGAGGCTTGAAATTCTTCTTAAACTCCTTGCACCTTTTCCTCAGTAGGTCAGAATTTGCCTCAGAGGAGTAGTCTGTAAGACCTATTCGGAAAGCCTTTTCATTCCAGACTCCTTGCCTCTGGCATATAATTACATCAAAGTAATTCCAAAGTTACAACCAAATGTAAGTAGACGTGATGAAACAGTTTTACCCCCAACCATTATCTTATTTTCCCACTGTAGAAAAAAATAAACATTCTTCCTCATCAGAAAAAAGTGATTTGGATTAATGTAGAAATATCCACAAATAAAATCATTCATTTTCCCAGATTTTCTACTAAACAAGAAATGTAATCTAGATAATTATAATCTTAGGTACAGTATACATTAGGTTTTACATATTTATACTTTCTTGTATTTGGCTAAAAGTCTGATGATCTCATTTTACTTGTTAAATAGCTAGAACTTCTGCCTTGTTATGGATGAAATATGATTTATACACTACCTCTTTAGATCCAGGAGACATTTTCATCATTCTGTCAAGTCCTCCATCACTTTTGTCCATTAGCCATAAAAACATTCCTGCATAATATAATTCATTAGTCCCTGCATTTTTCCTGTTTCTTTTGTTTTCCAGCTCTAAACCAGCTTCACAATCTAAAAACAAATACTCAAAACAAAAATGTGTTAAATTTTTAAAAGTCACATAATGACAAAAACAGTCAAATGAAATAAGGCTCCTAATCCTTGAAACACACATGTAGGTAGCTTCTCAGATTGTGTTACTGAAATCAAAATCGTTCAGAATTTGCCAGATTGGAAAGTAAATTAGTAAGCTTTTCTCCTTTAGAAATTGTGTCTTTTAAAAATGATGTATTTTTGCACAGAGGCACACTGAAAAATAATAAACAATTCTCCACTGATATAGAATGTAAATCTCCCATTACTTTGTACGGGACTTCAGCTCTGTTCCAACTGCTGCTGAACCTCGGGTCACTCCCGTGTGAGCTGCAGGTGTTCTGTGTCTTTCAGGATCTTTGTATGCCTAAAATTTATTACCTCTAATAGAAGAAATAGCTGCTACTTAGTGTTGTCCTCTAGACTCTGAAATACTCTGGTGCTGATGTTCTAGAAACACGCATGCAACTAGTGAAAATAAATCTTTAGTGTAGCACAGAATCATCTTCAAGGTAGCTACATGAAAATAAAACTTGATTTCTCTTCATGAGAATACCATAATGTGATCACTATGAATTCTGCTATGCAATGCTGCTGTTTAATAATTTATTGAAGTCTCTGAGCTTCATATAAGTTCTCAAATTGAATACGCAAGCACTGCTTAAGTGTTGAATAAACACGAGCCAAAGTATTTTTCTAAATAAACAATGATGTGTAGCAAAAGAGTGGTCCAGGGCAGACCAGATTTTCCCAGTAATTCTAGTGACAGCAGCACTATTTTTGGTACTATTTTATCTAGCAAATTAGACAAAATATTACTTAAAACCTAGCTACATTTATCAAATCGCCTGTAGATTTCTTTTGTTCTACAACTCCTAATTTAACCTGGGTAAGTGGATGAAACACTAGACTAACGTATTGACGAGTTTCTGACTGTTGAAATTTGTGACAAGTAATATGTAGAAGCACGGGGGAAAAAAACAGCCTTTCTTATATTTTCACACCTTCTGTGTGTACAAATGAGTTCCAAAAGACAACACAATGACACATCAGAATGTTTTTTTCCGGCTTTTCCTAACTGTAAGATAGCACCTTGTATTTGACCAACAGAGATGTTGCAGGTAGGCGGTTGATTCAGACATCATTAGCAATTACTTAAGAAGTTATTTGTATAAATGAACTCCGAGTCACAGTCTAACTAGGTAGTCCATTCCATTTGCATGCTCTCTCACAACAAGCTATTCTCAGTGCATGCCTGTTTCTATGATAGCTTTGTAAACTATGTGGAATAGCAAGGAATAATGAGCAATGAGCATTAGCATTAAGAGCTGTGTTGGGTCAAACCAAAGCTACATCTGGCCCACGCTCAACCTGTCACAGCAGCTCTAACGCGCCTAGCGAAGACTGAGACTGGGACACCTGTAAATGATACATCCTCCGAACAGCCTCCCAGCCTTCAGGTGGCTTCAGCTCAGAAAACATCTTTTGTTGTATCGGTTTCTGTGTATTTATTGGTCCTCCCCCCATTTTTCTTCAGTGAACTTGCTCACTGCCTCCTTGGGTCCAAATAAACTCTTGGCATCACAGTCTCCTGTGCTAGAGAGCTGCAGAACTCAATCCACTGTTAAGTGAAAAATCACCTCCTTCTGCTTACTTTGAATGTGTGCCCTCACAGTTTCAACAGTTCCCTTGTTATTAAATTGAAAGAGAGCAAACACTCAGTTCCTGACTACCCTCTCCATACCACAAATGATTTTATAGCACATCCTCTCTTCAGTTGTCTCTCTTCCAAATGAAAAAGCCCTGGTTTACTTCATCATTCCCTATGTGGTAACCAGTGATACCTTTAATCATTGCTGCTGCCCTTTTTCAACCTTTCCCATTTCTGCTTTTTTTTTTTTTTTTAATGGGAGGACAAGATGTGGGAAAACTGAGTTTATACAGTAATTCAGGAATATCCTCTGTCTTAGTCTCTGTCATTTTCATGATAGTTCTTAATAATGGATTTTCTTTTTGGCTATTTGTGATTTCTGAAGTGACACTTTGTAATCTCTAGATCTCACTTCAGACTGTTGCCCAACAGCTCAGAGCCCGCTATTTCACATCTGGAATTAGTCAGGATTTTTCCCCACATGTAACACTTTATGTTCATCTACACTTAATTATACCTGAGGTTTTATTGCCCACCTAATCTTCTAAGATGCTTCCGCAGTTCTGCAGTTGCTCCTTAGTTTTGCTATTCTGAACAGTTCCATGACATCAGTACACTTTGTCATCTCATTGCTTATCTCTTTTCCCAGGACTTTTAGAATATGAAGAAAAGCAGGGTCTAACTGGGTTTTTTTGGATAACTCTTTGGATGATCTTTCCAAGCAGCGATCATTCACTCCTATTATCTTTTTCTTATCTTTTAACCACTCATCTACGTAAAGATATCTTATGGCATTGCTGCTTAGTTTCCTTAAAAGCCCATGATAAAGCTTTGATAAGGGACTTTTTGAAAGCTAAACAACCAGATCACTCCTTTCTGTATGTTTCTTAACGCCTTTAGGAACTCAAATAGGTGTGCGAGACAGGACAACCCTTTATCAGAGCCACGTTGACTCTTCCCAAGAATATAATACTCAGGTACCCATTACTCTGTTGACAGAGGCTTACAGACCTCCCCTTCAGATCTCGACTAGAATCCTTTTTAAAAAACAGGGTATTCGGTACTTTCCAGTCCCCTGCAGCCAATGTGCTTTTAAGCAAGGAGTTCAGTACAACTGTTTGTAGGTGTGCTAGCTCATTCCCGAGTTCCTCCAAAGAGCTTGGGAAAGTACCACCTATTCCTGCAAACTGTTATTGTTCATTTTGTCTGTTCACAGGCTCTTTGACCTCCACCTTAATATAAGACATGATGAGTTACTTACAAAGAAAGTTGGGGGGATGGGAACCTCCTCACTATCTTCCGTGGTAAACACAAATGCAAATAATTCCTGTAGACTTTTCTTGCTATGGTCTTATATTTCCTAGGTACTCATTTTATACTGGGATCAGACCCTCTTCTCTGGCATCTACTCTTGTCTGAAAATAGATTTTTTATTTCTATTATTTGTAGAAATACAGTTCTTCATTGGCATACCTGTTATAAAAGACGTTCTGAAGAAAAGGAATTTAAGAAAAAGATATAGTTATGTGATAAGGTTCCCAGATATATGTAGCAGGAAACACAGAAAAATGTTTAGCGCAATTTTATTTTTTTCTGAATACTTACATGCACTTCTACCATATGCTCAATGAATGCAATGGATGGATCTGCAATCACAGCTTAGAGATAACACCAGAAAAAAGACTCCTGAGAATATCCTGGTCTTTCATTGGAGAAAAATGAACCAGTAGGTATGGCTTTCAAGCACACTCTAGGAGTTTCACTTGGAAGCAAAGGCAGAGGATAGAGAAAGCCTTTTTTCTCTTTGTCTTTATGCATCACACCTGAACCACAGAAATGAACCATAGAAATTATGTGGATGGATCCTTTGGAAAAATGACATATTGGAGATGAGAACAGTAACTACCGAAGAGTTTTACTAAGATGGATGCTTTTATACTGGAATGAAAGTACTCACACAGGAAATGTAACTGGCACTTTAACTATATTAATATAGTAATGCTTCGCTTTATTACTATTACTCTGAAAACTGTCAGAACTTTTCCGTTAATGAGTTAAAGGCAGAATCAGAAGAATTCATCCTAAGTAAAACACAGCGGAGCAGATATGAAATTTCAGGAAGTATCACCACTTCTTAATAATTACGGAAACACAAGGCACCCTATGACATGAAAAACAGCAACACTGGACCATTGATTTGCTTCTTCAGCTCAAAGGCTGCAAATTGTCTCAGCTGGTGGAAATACCTTTCCTGAGTGCAATACGTTAATACATGCCTACAGGGAGGAACAGAACAGAAACACTTGCTCTTTTGAAATGTGCAAAGTAGATATTGGTAAAAAATAATAATCTCTTTCTCGATTGCACTAACAGGACTATAATTTTTAAAAGGCTGTTAGAATGGGAACTGTTTTCTTTCAGAGATTTGTAAAAACATACGTAAACAAAACAAAAAAATCAATTTATAAGTGAGGCTGTTTCTGCCAAAACAAAAAAAAAAGAAAGAAAAAAGGGCTCCCAGACCAAGGCTGCCATTCGGCTGCCGCGGCTCGGCAGGCAGCATCCCCCTGCTCCCTTCAAAGGAAAGCCGTTCAGGGCGTTTCCAGGGCCAGGGAGGGCCGAGAGGAGGGCGGGGGACCACCCCACCGCCTGCTTGCTTGCTTGCCTGCCTTCCCTCCCTCCCCGGCAGCGGGGCCTGGCTCTCCGCCTCCCTCCCAGGAGCCGGGACCGGGGCCGGGGCCGGGGCATGGCAGCGTGGGGACAGCCGCGGCCCGGCTCAGGGCTGTCACCTGGGAGCTCTACGGGCCGGCCAAGCCCCGACGAGGCTCAGCGACCCCCGCACCCCTCCGTTTCTCCTCAGCGCTCCCCCGGCGGCGGCCGCCGGCCCTTTCCCGCCCGAGACCCTTGGCAGCCTCCGCGGCTCGCGCGGCGCCCCTCCCTCCCGCAGCGACGCCTCCACTTCCCCCGCCCCCTCCCCCGTCGCTAAGGGCGTCATCGCGTCACGCGCCCCGCCAGGCCGGCAGGGAGCAGAGGGGAGCCGAATTCCCAACCCTCGCCCCCGCCCCGCTCCTTCCTCCGCCACGCGGGGGGTGGTTGCGCTCGGTGCTCTCTTGCTCAGGCCTGCGACGCTCTCCGCTGAGGGCGGGGCGCGAGGGCGATGCTCGTTGCCGCCGTTGCTGCCGCCGCCGCCGCTGCTGCCGCCGCCGCCGCCTAAGCGTCCCGTCGCGTCGCGTCGCGGCGGGCATGGGGCTGGGCTCCAGCTCCCAGGTCCCCGACGGCGGCGCCGAGGGCTTCCATGTGCACGGGGTGAGGCGGCCGCCGGCGGGCCCGCGGGGTCGGTTATCTCGGAGAAAAGAGAGCGGGAAGGCCGTGAGGGGCGGCGGGCGCTGGGGCGGGGTCCCGCTTCCCCCCTCCGGCCTGTGGGGGCTCAGGGCGCCCGCGGCCGGCACGGGAGGGGGCGCTGGGCTCGGGGCAGCGGGCCGGTCGGCCGCGGCCGCGGGCTGCCTGGCCCCCACCTGTTGGCTCCTTCCAGAGAACTGCCACGACGGCAGGGGAGGGGCGGCCGCACCGCTCCCGGGAGGCAGCGGGTACCCGCCCCGCCGGCTTCAGCGGGCTCGGAGCCTCCACCTGCGATGTCTCGGCTGCCGGACAGCCGAGGGGAGCCTTTTTGTGCTGCTTTCGAGGAATTTGAAATAGTTTCAGAGCAGTAGATCCCTCCCTCCCTCCTCCCCTCCGAATTCCCTCGACTTAACGATTTGGCTTATTTCTCCGTAGAGCTTTAAAGCATCCTGGCTGGGGGTTAATTCCTGCTCCAGCCGGTGTTTTCCTGAGGCGCCACTTCTCACAGGCGCTCTATGTAGATGCAGGTTTGTTGTAACTCCTCCATCGGGCAAATCGTCTGCACGCATATTGGTTTAAGTGCGTATCTTGGAGCTTAAAGATAGGCAGAGGTGTTGCTGATGACAGTTGTTGCATAAATTTATCGTTTCATTTAGTTGGTGGTCTTTCTCCCTGAAATAAGAGTGGGAGCGTTGTTGCAACATGCTGCTTTCCACTTCATCAACAGTTTGTGTTTCTCAATACCACAAGATGTGTTTAGGGTACCAGTGTTGTTGTGTAATCTGCTTTTGTCAGTCTCTGTAACTGAGTTAACTCCATCAGAAATGATGGTTGGTCACGAAATGCTTTCTGCTTTTACCTTAAGTGCAGGATACTGCTCAGTTTTCAGTACTGGAGGATGATTTTGGTGACCTACAGTATGCAGGAGACAAAGTAATTTCTTTTTCCCCTAGGGAATTCATGCAACTTTTGATATGGTGTCATTTTGAAAACCAAATATTGCAGGGCTTTTCTGTAACTTACAGCTTCTTGTGGGAATCTGTATGGCTTTTAGACATCTGAACAACAATGTCACAAGCTCCGTAATAACGTCCATGTACTACTTCTTGTGTGCATTTTCATCCTTGACATTGTGTGACGTGATAGTTTCATTGTAAGGCTTCTTGCACATTATTTAGAATTTGGATGTAAACTTTTTAAATCTTTTGAACCTTTGGTTTGGTACAAGCTGGCTGTTTGCTTTTGGTGCAGTTTAGGGTTGTGATGAAAGTTAATACTTCCTGCTCTAATTGTGGTTACAGTGGTCGGTCTTGACTGTTTAATAATAAAGCATGATTATTTTTTTTTAACTTTCTTTTCTTGCTTTAAAAGCTTTTGCTGACGTAACTATGCTATTACTGAAGTATATTTTATAATTTGTATAGGCAGTTATGCCAGCAAAAGCCCCAATACCGATACAACTTTATTAAAAAAAATAGTAAATTATAGCAGTTTGGTAACACAAGACCAAATATAAGATGTAGCAGTTTTAACTTCGCTAGCAGTGAACTTCTTAGTTTAGATGATGTGTGGGTTGTAACTTAGCACTTAAATTGTGGGATGGCTTTCAGGACTCAAATATATTGCAGGTTTAGGGCTGTACTGCTGAGTTAACAAAAAGTAACAAAAAGCAGTGCAAACTGTTAGCACGTTTGCAATGATTCCCTTAATATCATCTTGCTTTGTTAGTATACTTTGAAGTGGGTATACTCTCATACACAGAACGTGATATATGCAGAATGTAACTTTTGGTGGGTTTTACTGTGTTGTGAATGCATTTTTAATAGGTATTCTCTATATTACATCTGTTTTATGATACCTTGGTTATAATGAAATTGAGGTGTTGCAACTCTTACTTCTTATGAATCTTTTGTAAGTGATGGCAATCTTCTTGACCAGTACTTGTGGTTAGCCATATGTTTGTAGCATACTCTTTTTAGTGTTCCTGTTCTAATGTGCTGTAAATTCTGGGAACCTAACTGTAAATTGTACTTATGCAAAAAATGGCTGTGATGTAGTTGGGGACTTTTGATGTGCTCAGGCTACTAGTAGCACGGAAGAAAATCCTGAAGAAGCACTTTAAAAACTAAGCCCTTCTCCAGAGTCTTCAGTATTTAATAATTCCACGCTGAGTACTCTGAATCAAAGTACTTGTGCCTTGTGTGGAGTTCAAACCCTGTTTTTTACAGCTTAATTTGGACACCTGTTGTTCATAGCTTTATAAAAATAAGGTCACAATTGTGGACTGCTTCCTGAGGTCTGTCATTTGATATCTCATCTTTCTGGTTCAACTCAAAAGCAAACATTGAATCAAGTGTAAAGATTAACACTGTCGCCTAATGTATCTAGAGATCAATGTATAGTAAAAAAAAAATGTATATTTTGCAGGTTCAAGAAAACTCCCCAGCTCAACAAGGAGGACTGGAACCTTTCTTTGATTTCATCATTGCCATAGGACACACTAGGCTTGTAAGCCTCAAATGATTTTATTGTGGTTTTTTTTTTTTTTCTTTTTTCCTCCTGCATGAAATATGGGTATTGTAATGACGAAAGGTAGAAGCCAAAGCTGTCGCACTAAAGAAAGCTTTTCGTATTGGACATTGTATATGGCATTAAAAAAGTAAAGTAAAACTTGGTGGTGTTCAAAGTCTCCTCTCTGGCTGGATCCAAATTTGAGGAAGCAGTCTTATTTATGCCTTTAGTCACCTTAAGTTCTTAACAGATTAACACAGTGTTTATGATATTACTCATTCATGCATATTTTCTGCCACAAGGTGAGTATTGAACCAGTGAGTCAATGGTAAGAGCTCAACATTTGTTTAAACAAACTTGTTTCAACTTTTGATAAAACATGAAAAAGAAGGACTGGGATCAGAGGCAGGAAGTAAAAATGTTGCTGCTTATTGTTAGACCACATAGTTGAGATCCAGTATTGCTGATATTATTTAATAGCAGTTATGAAGAATAGGAATGTAAGTGATGAAAAGGATTAACAGTAAGTACCTATGTAAAGGGACATGATTTGACAGTACTGACTTCTTTCTAATAAAAGAAAATTGAGCTGCTGGGATTGATTGTGAAAAACAGAGCCTGAACTTTGATGGTTTTGGTTCTTTGTATTCAAATTCAGCCACAGACATGACATCTGTGTTACAGGTGCAACTGGAAATAATGTTAATCATATATCTCTTTCTGTGCTCTACAGAACAAAGAAAACAATATGTTGAAAGATCTGCTGAAGGCAAATGCTGAAAAAGCAGTGAAGCTGGAGGTGTATAATATCAAAACAATGAAAATAAGAGAGGTGGAGGTGATACCCAGTAACATGTGGGGAGGACAAGGTCTTCTTGGAGCCAGTGTGAGGTTCTGCAGTTTCCAGGGAGCCAATGAACACGTGTGGCATGTTTTGGTGAGACAGAATTCTTTGGTGGCTTGTTACTGTTCATACAACCTTGTTTTAAGGTGTAATGTTTAGAAGTAACTTGTATGTAGAAGTACAATGCTGAAATCGCACAGAAGGGAACAGTCCTGAAGGTTTGTCTGAGCTACTTGAATAGGGACAAGTAGTGGGTGACTGTTAGTGTTGCCTGTCACTATGAAGAAAAATAACTCCATCCCAACCGGACCAAATGGTGTGTGACAGGGAGAAGGTTTTTTTTCATCTTGTGTTGAAGAATTGATGGCAAAAGCAAAAAGATTCAGGCCTGATTGGTGTCTCTGTGTTGGCTAAACTTCATTAAATTAATGTTATGAAAAGCAGCAAAAATTTATTTTAAAATTAAGAGGGAGAGCTGAAAGAGTAGAACTGAAGAGGAAAGGCTGTTACGTTTCTGGTTGTTTAAATGAATGCAACTTATCAATGACTTCAGAGGATCTCATTTTGAACTGGTAGCATCTTGGTCTTTCTTACTCAGCATGTTTGACAAGATGTCACACCTAGATGTAGACTGCTCAAGGACTTCTATTTTGTCCCATAAACAAAATGTTCTTTCTTTCTGTTGTTTTTGGAGTTAGCTTTCCTTTTTGATCTTGGGGTGCTTTATCATGCTGCGAGTGCAGATGACACATGCCATTCTTTCACAGGATGTTGAACCTGCATCTCCTGCAGCTCTAGCTGGTCTCCAGCCGTACACTGACTACATTGTTGGATCTGATCAGATTCTTCAGGAGGTAGGGCGCATGTTCCTTCAAGCAGTGATTGTCTTCATGCCTGCCAAGCATATGTTGTAGGGTTTGGGTTTTTTTTTAATAAATCTAATTGCGTGTACATCAAAGGTATGGGGATAGTCTTTGAGGATTTTGGGAGGTTGATGTTTATGACAGATACTTTATGGTTGAGGTAAACATTATCTTTTTTTAATGTGACAATAAAAAAAGAGTTGCCCCTGCAACCACATGAGTGAGTTTTAGTCTGTCTCTGGATTTTTAATGTCTCACGTTGAAGTAAATAGCTACATAAAATCTAACTTGCTTCCAGCTCCTTATCTTGCACATTTGAGTTTAACAACTACTACTTCTGTTTTTCTTAGTCGGAGGATTTCTTTTCATTGATTGAATCCCATGAAGGGAAGCCGCTGAAGCTGATGGTTTATAACACTGAAGCCGATTCCATTCGAGAGGTAGTTGTGACTCCCAATGGAGCCTGGGGTGGAGAAGGAAGGTACTGATCTCCGGACAGTCGCTGGCTGATGACAGGTTATATACTCACTGTAAATGAGCTCCTGTTAGGAGTATTATTACTATTGATTACAGCTTGTTGTTTTCAAGTTAAGCCTTGTTTTCTTACACTTGTCACACAAAACTATTCATCTTTCCGTAAAAAAACTAGCTTTTTCCGTAAGAAAACTAGCTTAGAACTAGGAAGTAGCTATGTTCTGGATCTAATCCTGTTTGAGTTGAAACCAATGGCAAAAATCTGTGTTGACTTCCCTGGTAGCAGATTCACTAACTACATTCTCATAGTCAAACAGTCAGTTATAGCAAGAAGAAAATCCACATCAGGTCAGATTATGTATTTTGTAAAGTTATAATCAACTTGAAAGCTAAGCTATGTATGTCTAAATGTCAGTTGCAGAACGGTCCTTGAGTACCGTAAGTAAGTGAAATGATTCTTGCAGGTAGGTATTTCTTGCTATAGATTAAGGACTCAAACTCTTCTTGTTTTTAAAGAGTCAATATTTAAAATGCTTACTACCTTTGTTGAGAACATCATTTTTTTTTTTTTTCCAAGTCTTGTTTTACTTTTCTTGTACAGTTTGGGATGTGGTATTGGATATGGCTATTTGCATAGAATTCCAACACAGTCTACAGTATTGAAGAAGAAGCCGGAAAGTAAACCACCTTCACCCCTACCAGAAGCTGGAACTCCTTTACCATCTACTAATGGTTACACAGAGGTATGTAAGAAGTAAGTTCATACCTCTGGCATGTTCTCTGGAGTTCCAAAATTTTTTTCTTGTTTGAACGCTCATAATACAGTATGTTTGAGTACAGCATACAATTTTGCTTCTGAAATGGAGTTAGGTGAAGGGAAAGTGAGAGCTGATGATGCTGAGCAGATGACAGATCACCAGTGTTGGCTGATAGAAACTTTTGCCAGATACTCTTCCTGTTTTGAAGACTTGCATACTACAGCTCTATCAGTCAATGAGAATCACATTAGCAGAATACCCTGCTCACTAGGAAAGAAAATACACCTACAAGAATGAAGTATGGAGTGTCCTTCTAAGAACATAGTGGCTTTAAAAGGCTACATTGGAACATGTCCTAATCGTGGCTTGACTTTCAGTTTCAGCATCACAGGTTCTCTCTGAATTGGTGTACTTGGAGACTGAGGCAGAGTGCTTTCATAGGAAGGTTGTCTTCAGGTGAAGCTTTCAATATAAAAAGATGCTTTTCGTTCTTACTGTGTTATTCCAGGCTCCATTATTGGCACCTACTTCTCAGAATGACAACTCTGAAGTAGTTATGAACTTGGATCATTCCACAGATGAAGAAAAGAGTGGTTATTCACCAGAAAGCTCTCTTTCTCCTCCTCCTCCTCTCCAGAGAGTTATGGATCCAGGTACATTTTCTTAGGTGCTTTTTTCAGCGATTCTTTAAGAGGACATCTAGGTAAACTAATAAGGTCTTAAAGAAGTTTGAGACTTAAATGCAGGACTGTGAGCATTGGTGGTTGTGTTCCTTGAAGTTTTTGACTTCAGAGCTGTAGAATTTGAGTACTGGGAGCCTGACTGAGGTTAACATTCTGTAGAAGTCTTTCCACTGATGTCAGCTAACATTTAGGTTAAATTTATTTGCATTTAGTGGGGAGGGGACTTCACTGACTTCAGTCTGGATATAACATATCTAGAATTTTGTGTTACGTCTAAAACAATACTGTAATATTTGCATTCTCCTTCAGGATTTCTAGATATGTCTGGTATTTCATTTCCTGAACTCGCTAACTTCACAAAAGTGTCCAATACGTCTTCATCTGCCTCCTTCAACATGCCAGCAGCAGATGCTTTAGTAGGCACTGAAAAGTTAATGGCGAACAATGATGCTTCTGCTTATTTTGGTAAGTGTATTCAAGATCCCCTTTAGTCCTCTGACCTAATTTCTGGAATGGCACCAACTCATGCCTGCTCAACAGTATCATGCTTTCTGGAAATAAGCCAATTTTAAGAAAAATCAGAAAGGGGATTGGCTAAAATGAGATGGAAAAAGTAGCAGAAATGAGGTGCAGAAGTGGACAAAAATTAATAGGTTTTTTTATAAGATTATAGAATGTGTGTTTTTTTTCTTTAAATGAAAATGTTGATGATCCAAATTAAACTGACCTTAAAAGTAGGTATTTCTAAAACTGGTGTAAATGAATTTTTGTACCACAGGGTTGTCTTCACAGTTGTAAAGTGAAAACAAAATTGCAGTCATCTTAATAGTGACTTTCGTATTTAAAGAAAAAAAAAAATCTTCACATTACGGATGCCTTGTCCTTTTAAAAGGTGGGGTGACTAAGAGTTGTAACCCAAAATAAAACACCCCTAGCATAAGAATACAGCGGACCAAATTGTTCACGGTCTCTTAAAAACCTGCTTGCACCATCAGGTTTTCTGGATTTGGGCAGAACTGAGTAAACATAGCCCATGTATTTAACAGCTGTGAACCTGGTTATGTGCCTGTACGAGGTATCTCATTTAAGCTGATTTTTCTAGATGCATGGTAACCAGAGGCACTGTCTGCTAGCCTGACAGTTTTTGGTTTTTTACAAACTGTTTCCATTTCCCAGAAAATGCCACAGCTTTGGCCCCTGAAGATGTAACCGTGCATTCGGAAGGCGCAGTCAAGCAGCCCGAGTTGGATGACCTACTGCCTTCAATTCCATCTTTACCTTCTTTTGCTCTTCCTAATGAAATTTCTTCAAAAACAACACTAGGAACTGATTCCAATAACCAAGAAACAAAGCTGCTCTTAAACAGTATTGACAGCTCGTTAACCACTACTCTGGTGAAACCAGATGATGAAGCAGTATGTGAACAGAAAGAAGCAGCAGCTGCACAAGATCATGAGTGAAATGGATGCTGTTTTTGTTTACAGACTGCCATATGCTGTAATACTACAGCTTGGAATATTTTTCTGATCTTGAAAGAATTACAGTTATTCTATTTTGTTAGCGTAGACAATATTATAAAAGAAATCATATGTATTTCATATCCTATTGTCTTTTCCAATCATTGTTTAATGGATTGATCTGTGTTCAGACTTTGAATGCTGTTCAAAATCACCAAATTAATGGAGAAATTAATGCAGAAACAAGTTGGAGACTGGCAAAATGTCAAGTTCCTGAATTCACATTTGCCTACAAATGCTCCTGAATGTATTTATGAAGGCACTCTGCCTGAACAGTGACACTTAATGATGATTTTCTCAGTATGATTGATGGCACAAAAAAAAATATTTATGGTTTGGACTTGTTAGAAAGCTTTTCTAATGGTACACCTCCATTAGACAGTTCTTGGGACTTCCCAGGCACTTCCTACCCCAAGATCTCTTTATTCTTACTTCCTACTCTGCAAACTGTTTTTTGTTATAGAGTGTGTTCTCTGTAACAGTTACTCATGTACCTTCTCTATGACTACTTTTGCAGGAAAGGAAGTACCATCTGGTTTGAAGTTGCAGCATATAGATAGGATAAAATAATGTTGGTGGGTCCTGTCCTTCACTTTAGCTCTTCAATGGATCAGGGTCTGGTCTCACAGTTCTGTGTTTGTTTGCTTGTTTTTTCTTTAAAAAAAAGGTGGGGGAAATTATGATTATTTGAAACAAACTGAAGTCAAAGATGACGTTAAGTCAGGCCCGTGTGTTTTCAGGGTGATTAACTTTTACAGTGGAGTTGAATATGTCTTGGTCTCAGTGACAGAGAAATAGCTGTCCTTTAGTTGTGCTTTTCTATTTACCCATTTCTATTTTTGTAAAAATCCTTGTACGTTTAAGACATGGGATGGAACATGTTAGTGCAGCACCATCTGTTGCTTTTTGTCACTTTTTTGGTTTGTTTGCACTTGTCTTCAACTAACTTCTGAATGTAATAGCAAACATGAAATGAACAATGAAAGAAATGTGGGTGTTTTTATACCCCTCAGGGCAGTGATTTGTCATGGAATTTTAAGGCTACTGATTGGGAATACCTTCACTACAGCTGGTACAGTTAGTGTGGTGAAAATCCTTCATAAATTAAGAGAATGGGGTACAATGTGTTTAAGCTGTCAACTAGACTATACTTATTTAACACAACATTGTCTCATTTCCTTTCCTCTGCCCTGTCTCCCGATCTGTTTCTACACTGTCCCCTATGGAGATCAGTAAGTGAAATGACTGACGAGGCTGAAATCTACTTGCAACGCAGGACAGGCAGTCCGGGTCACAGGGGTTGCCTGTGACAGCGCAGCTTCAGCAAAAGGATGCAGGTGAAGTTGCAACACGAGAGGTTTTCAGATGAGTACATCCTCAGATAAAATCTGTCCTTTGTATTTCCTTCATCTCTGCTGTTAGTCTTAGATACTGTTTTCACGTGAAACACAGTAGCTCTGAACAGGATGGTCAAAATATCTTTCGCTTTAAAGAAGAAGGCATTAAGCCCTAACTGCAGGTAGCAGAATTAACAGATTTGAAATCTAGTCTGCTAAATGGTCTGTTAATAGTGAACAGATTTTCTTCCTATATTGCTAAAATAAATGTCTTGTCTTTCCGCCCCGACTGCTACGGGGGTGAACAGCCAAACACTAAAAATAAATGTAACTTAAGCTATTGCTAAGCTTGTTTGGTCTCAGAGTCTGATGACTGAAGACATCTAGGTGATCTGTTTGGGGTTTTTTTGTTGTTGTTTATTTAGGACTGTTTCTAGTCTTACACCTTTGTCAGAACTGTTCTTAAGCTGGTAGTAGCTCAGTTAGGTGTTGCTGTACCATAAGCACCCTTTAGAAATTTAAGAGCAGGGAATGTCAAAACTGATACTAAATTTTAGATATTACAGTAATAAATGGCTTAGCACTTAGAGCAGTCTGTGTCCAGCCTAATTTATGTTAATTGGCTCTTGGGAGGGGGGGAGTCTGCATAAATATATGAAGACTTGATTCTTTTTTCATAACATCCAAATGAACAATAGTCTAACATACCCATCCAGAAAACCAAATAGTTAAAACCTCTAGCAGTGGTATGTTGTATTCTCCTAACCTACAACTCATTTAAATGCTAAATGAGGTGAAGAGTTTAACCTCCTCAACTTCCTTTTCTCTTGACAAGTTGGAGACTACCTTTTGAGATGCCTGAAGCTACCTCCTTGCTGAAACAAAAAGAAGTAGAAAGTACTCTTTTGCTTGTGGGTGAAGAAGTAAGAAAGCTGATTCAGAATTTTTTGTTTCAAAATAAAACTGAAAAAGAGTAGTAGAAGTTCCTGAGAGTAGCTGGATTCAGAGAGGATCCAATTCCACTGGAGACACAGGGCTCCTGCCTCACCTTCCTGCTGTCACTGCAAGCATAGACAGCAGGAGAGCCAGCCCCTCTGATACAGACTGCGTGCTGCAGACCAGGCTGGAGCATTTGTGATTATCTCACTGCTGCTGCCACCTTAATGCAGGGAAAGCTCAGGAAGGGAATGACCAGGTACTGCTGCTGAAAGCAGTGTACCTCATTGGGCCTGTGAGGATAGGCCAGTTCCAAAATAAAAAATGCAATATTTTATTTTCATCTGAAGCAAGTAGAATGGTTGTGGAAGACAGTGCTACCTTTGAGTGAAATGGCTTGAATGGTCCACTTTTGTATTTGGGATTTGAAACAAAATAATGGAACAAACCACAATCAATCAGGTGCTGTCCCAAACAGCTACTGTTTCCAGGTAAGTAGGAAAGCTGTGTGTTACCCGGTTTGCTTCTGTAAACTTTGAGGGCATCAATAAACTTGACAGTGATAGTTCTTTTGTGGACACAAGAAGGAATATCTCAGCAGTATCACAAGGAGGGCAAAACAAAGGGAGGAGGATGTCACCTCAGAGTGCTCTGTACTAATGTTAGAGCTTGGATGCAATGGCTGTGTAGCTTGACACTTTGGTACAGCCAGACACAATAGGATAAGCTTCCAGGCCTGGAGATGCTCTCTAATATTAATGGTCAAGCCTGAGGACATGAGTCTGGCAGACACTAAATGCAGAGAGACTACCGGCAGCTCAAGTGTTACAGCAAGGATTAGGCAAAGGTCAGCTCTGCTCAGCCCTGCCTCCGCTTCTGAGCCAGAGCCCCTGCCTGCTGCTGGTGGTGAAACACAGGATGGGTGCTCAGAGGGGCAGCGGGACCTCCAGCCAGCCAGATACTCACAGCTCTACTCAACGCAGGCCGGAGTAACTTGGTCAAGCCTTGCCCCAAGCAAGGCTAACTTCAGTGGGTTGGACCAAGCCCTGCCTTCTGAAGTAAACTACTTGATTCATGGGAACTTTAGACAGCAATGACCCTGTACTAGGAATGAGTATAACCCCCCAAAAATCATGATAAGCAAATAACCATCCTAAAGATAAACATGCAGATCTCATTATTAACAATATGGATGCTGAACTAGTTCCAGCTGGGCTTGAATGTGTGAATGAATGTATTTAGCACCTTTAAGGTGAACAACTACTGGCGAGAACTGTTGACATACCAAATTCAGGCAGTGATGACTTTGTTTTCCCTCTTAAACTTTCACAGCAGGCTTGGCTATTTGCTGAATCATCTGCTGTGCTATTCTAGGCTACGTTCAGAAGCTGCTCATCCAAGTTGCCACACTTGACTGAACTGAACTTAACTCTAACTGAGAAATGCTGCAGGAAGATAGACTGCAACACTGAATAGAGATCACACCACTCACGTGTGCTGATGGGCTTGAATTACACATTTCCAGCTGCTTGGGGGTTTTAAGAATTTATCTCACCTAGCACTAAGGATTACAGCACTAACTGGGGAAGCAGGCGACTGCAGCTATTCCAGCACCCCTGTGCTCCGGCACCATGAACTTTGCAGAAATGGAAAGCAGCAGAGGCAGCTTTCCAGGGAGAAGCCTTTAATTCAGCATTCCCCTCAGCACCGTACCCTTCTCCATCTCCCCCCATAACTGGACAAATAGTTACTTCCAAGCAATTACAAAAGAACTAGGCACAACTTGCCTCCAGCTGTTAAGTGAAAGCAGCTACAGGTTACTTGCCGCATTTGATTTGACCGTGTTAATCTGTTCTTTCCGGGGCATTGCTCCCAATGCCCACACATCCTCCCTCTTTGCTTTCGCCTTAAGCAAACACTAATTCACATTGGTTCTGCCGTAACAGCAACTTCAAAGCAGTTGTTTGGTTTAAGTTACATTTCTAAGCTACAAAAAGTAATTAAGCATTCACAGTCCCATGAAAAAGATGGCTAGAACAGTGTCACAATAGCCTCAGAGAGAGATTGGGCATGTCCCACCCAGTCTCTGCATGATGTTTGTGCAGCTGCTGACAGAAAAATCTCCAGCACATAGTACAGGAAACCATTGTAGGCAATTGCTTTTGTGATATTTAAGTGTGCATGTGCTTTTAACAGTTCTGTTTTCTAGCTGGGTGGTTACTCTACCGGGCTCTGTTCGGGAGCCATCAGCACATCTGCAAGTGTAATGTCATGTGCATAAAGATTGATGCTAAGTGTCAAATTCAAGAAATTTCTAGGGATAAAGTTTGAATCAAACAGGACCTCTGTGAAAGAAAAAGTAATACCTTGGTGCAACATACTGGCCAGAACTTGGAGTTCTGTGACTGGATTCATGCGTTAACAGTCACTCTATGCCTTCACCTTTGACAAATGCATTCTCTCCCCTTCCCTGGCACCTCCATGCTAATTCACCTCAGCAAACTGACCTCTCTCCCCTGAGTCAGCAGCTCCCAGAACAACATGTTGAATAGATGCCCACGCTTCAGCTCGCATGATCCGAACCTTGGGACAGCTCTTCTCTGAGCAGCTCTCCACACTGCTCTGCTCAAGACTGACCGAGGAGTGCACTGTCAGCCCCCTGGTTGCCTCTCTCCCATGGAATACGGGCAACCAAACCAATAAATCCCAAGTCCCTTATTTTCCCACCACTTGGCAATGAGGTAGAACTACAACATTATTGTCTCCTGCCTAGGGCGTATTTTAAGTCATTTTTTAGTATTTCTAAAAGTTAATGCTAAATCTTTCCAGTAGTTCTTCTCTTCCTATAATGATACTTGCACTTCAGCTGCAACTACTGAGCCTAGCTCTCCTGTTCTCAGCACTACCATGCCTGAAGAGGGGAAAAAAAAATGCCTCTCAAAGACAAATTGAATTTTTTTCTGGGACGCAGGTTACACTACTAAATACTAGATTTACAACTCCTTTCCACTCGGAACTTGGAAATTAAAAACACCTACAGATCAGGGGCCTTTCCTATGATTCTGGCAAACTGGAACTCAAATCTGTGTCCACAACATCCCAGTGACTCACATGAACTCCTTAGCGCTGTGCAGGGGCCTCTCCGGGACTCTTACAGACAGCACAATTCCAGAAAAGGCGACAGAAATTAAAGGGGAGTAGCAAAAAAACTCCTCTCACTTGACATTCCATCTAAGATGGATGCTGGGAGTGTCTGCAAAAGCATTCGGTCACTGAATTACTGCGTCTTCTCCAAGAGCAGCCGAGTTGACAGTCCCCATAGCAAATGCTTTCAGTATTCTGTGCTGGTGTTTTCAGCACCAGGAGACTCAGTCTTGGTTTCCCATCTGTCTCTTACAGCGCTATAGCCTTTCCACATCCAGAAAACTCAGTGCCAACTGGCACAAGTCACTCGTAGCAAGGCTGTCTTTTCTAACGTACCGCATCGGTGTGCAAAATATTTTCACAGTACAAAAGCACGCACTGCCCACACGAACAGCATGACTTGAGCACATTCTCCACCTCAACAAGATCTCACTTGCATCTGAAGGCTTGCAGACCTGCTAAATTCTTATATCCAACCATACTACAAGATCCTCTTTAAAGGGATTTTGTTAAGGCACTGCCATTTCTTCAGCCATGCCATTACTTGAGGCTTCAAAGAACTTTGAAGTCCTTTGTAGTACATCCATTAAATGGCAACAGTCCAAGCTCTAAAATTGTGTGATTGGTCCAATACACAAAACAACTGGAAAATATTTTAACTAAAGCCTTTTATTCTATACAACTGTGAAACATCATTTACCCTTCTGGCATTGCAGACTCTTCTGTCAGTCTTTCCTGAAACTGTGTTTTGGGATGGTTAGAAAGAAAAAAAAAAAAAAGAAAAAAAATTACAACCTTGGCCGATTTAAAACAAAATTACTGGGAGCAATTCCAATGTATACAATGCGACAACAAGACAACCAGAAAAAAAAACCCAAACCTGCTAACAGTGCCTATTGGAACAAGCATAGACCCTTGCTATTAATAAATACAAGTCAGGACAATTTATCAATGAAAGTTACAGTTCTGTTTAACCATTTAATTCACAAGTATCACTAAAAATAATGCAGTTATAGCACAATTGTGTCAAACTGAGCATACACAGAAATGGGCATTAAAAGATGAAACTGACTCTTAAATGACAGGGTAAAAGACATGCTAGATCTGAATGATATTTTGTGTTTAAGCAATGAATTTTTTTAGCTAGGTTAAGAGTGCAGAAGGTAAGGATTTGACTACTTTTTCAAATAAAATACGATGAAAAATATTTTACTTTGTTTGACCAATACAATCCCAGTAATATAATTTATTGGGACTTTCTTTAGGCCTCAACCTAAATCTTGATAGCAAGATACAGGAAGGGCAAGAGCATATGTCTCCTGAAGAAACTCGAATAATATACTGCCCTTTGAAGGCACTTGTGCTTCTGCTTTAGACAAGAGTCATTTTTACACAATTTCATTACGAGGATTTGTAATTTGTTCTGGCTACAAATGGTTTTCTGGGACAGCCCCACATTTTCTCATGAAAAGCTGAAATGCCTTTACCCCCCTCCCCCCAATAAGTTAAACTCTATAAAAGGCTCCTATGAGTTTATGACAGTCACAGATTTTTAGAAATAACAGTGAAAAGAAGATCCGCATAAATCTATAACAAAAGAACAACTGCATATAAAACTTTGGAAAAGAAGGATAAGTATTTTTATATCATGAATATGAAATCTGCTGAGAAGTTTCTAAAGTTTAAACATATGAAGTTATTTGCAGAATGGTCTGAAGTTTTAACAAAGTGTCATATAGTTTTGGAGTACAGTTACAAAAAAAATTAGACTAGTGTGTCTTTAGAACACCTCGGACACAGTGCAGGAAGTAGTAATATACATTTAAAAAAAAAGTCTCTTAAGTTGCTGCAAAGCATGTTCACTCTATTATGATGCACAGCATCACTGGACTGACCCTGCTACAATATTTATCTTGTGTTCTTATTCTGCATGTCAACAGCTCTCTAAAGCAACAGTTGTGTGGCAGTATTAAAACACTTCCAATGTTAACCCTTCATTTGCAATTAAATGGGCCAATTCCTTCAAGTATGCAATACCAATTTTCTGTTGTTTTTCTTTTCCAAATTTCTTTAAGTGGTAGAAATGTCTGACTAACCTGTGAGAAATCACTGTAGGAACTTTATGAATGGAATGTACTAAAAATACCTTGTGTGCACTTCTGAATTATATTGTGAACACAGCAACTAATATGGTCGAAATGGTTTCATATCAAGCATGAGCAGATGAGGATATTATGTTCTGGAAAAAGCAAAAGCAAAAAGGAGGAAGCAAAAGTCTGCACTGGATTATCATCTGTTCTCTGTACACCTCACACAGCACGAACCACTCAGGGACTTCCCATCTCACTGGCTGAGACTAGGACAGACTTTAGTTTAAGTCATATAGATTTTTTTTTTCCTCTATATTACAGATCTATTAGTCACTTCAATTATATGTATACTTTCCGTCCATACTGAGTCATTAGAAGTCTCATCTACCTTAGGGGTTCAGTGGGCTTCTATAGTACTACTCTTGGAACCAGTACAGTATGGTCAAGTAAGTATGTAACCATTTGGGTCCACCACTCCCTTCACGTTGATTTCTGGCGATAATGAAGCGTCAGGTCACCACCGCTCTTCCAAATGAAGTGCTTTACAGTTCGAAGGTCCATATTCGGATCCAAAACCTAAACAGTAAAAATCCACCTTTTATTCCACAAATCTGATAGATTGTCAGAAATTCAAAGATAAAACACTCTGATTTGTATGTATGGGTGAACTGGCATCAAAGATGAACCATGCAAAGGCTCATATTTTTCAACTAGCAAGTAAACCTGATGCATTACTGAAAGATTTTAGCAATGTAACATGTAACTTCATATTACAACCGCCTCCTCAATATTTACTCTTCATGCACTTGATCTTTTGGACAAATTTTAAACTCTGCTAGAAATGTAGAATTCAAAACATTCAAAAAATGTTAGGAATGGAACTCTATGGAATTGTGTTAAGTCCATTTGTTGAGTATAAGTAATCCTATAAAGGCTACTAGTCAGACCAAATTAAACACGCATACTATACAAATTCTTTGATCCATCTGTCTGCAGCTGTCTGAACTTGTGTCAGCAGTGAGTTAACGTGATGTCAAAACACTTAGTTTTAAAGGTAACAGATAATATACAGCATATTTCAAGCTCAGTATTCAGAAATTCACAACTGATTCATTTCTAGACATTGGTTTTGTTCACAGGCTAAAACACCCAAGTAACTTACCTGGTCCTGGCACAGAAGTTCAATCTTCTCCTCTGCTAGCACTGCAATGTCCTCCTCTTTTTCTTGTTCTCCTGCTTTTTCATTATTGGAAGAGCTAGTTGTCTGAGACTCATTATCCAAGTTTATGATTTTCTCATACACATGTTCCATCACTTTCCTCACCTGAAGCATATCACTTGCTGACAGTCGGTCTCTATATAAGATAAGTGAAGTTTGGCAGGAAAAAACTTGAGAAACTGTATTTCTTATCTTCACAATACCTTAATCTGTAGCAAACTGTGCAAGTACACAGACAAGCTCTTTACATTATAAGTTTAATAGTAAATTACCAGGATCATCCAGAATACCATTATCATAACAGCTATTTATCCAAAGATTCACACAGCAAAAGGGACTCAGAAAAGTGGTAAGATATCCAAAAGACCAAATTAAAATCAAACTTTAGATTAAGAGTATGGTACACAACACTCATTCTTTCAGTCAAAAAGGGATTAGTAAGAGAAGGACAGAGGACATAGAATAATAGAAGAGGTAAGCCAGAACACGCTGTTCACCTTACTACTTTAACAGAAGGGCATTCTGAAGTAATAATGAGCAGCAGTTTTTCCACAAAGAACACAAAAAGCCTATGAAGCTCCTCTTTCACAAATTGCCTCTGATGTGAAGAATTCAGTAAGACTTAAAGAGGAACTAGGCATTTGTGGAAAATTCCAATAATTGTTGCATATAAATGGTAGGCTTACTGTCTATGACACTGACTTCGTATCTGATGACTTGCATTGATTTCTAACCTGTAGAGCTCCCAGTTACAGCTAGTGTGATAGGCAGACCATACTGCATTCCCTACCGCCAGGTTTTGTACCTTTTCCTTTTAAAAAGCTATTACTCACCACTGTTAGTAACAGGAAACATATAAAACTGTGGTTCTGAACAGTGTAACAATCTGTAAGTTCCTCTAATAGCACAGAAGACAGAGAGTCTAATTTCAGTAGTTAGTTCTTGGACATTTCTTAGCATAAACTTCAGCAACTGCCCACTGAACCCAAAAGAAACCTACGGTTCTTTCAAATACTCTGCTATAATTCAATGCTTCAAAGCGATGCTGCTTACATGACTAGAAACTTCTACAAATTAATCAAGCACAATATGATTCTCTGGCAAACTGGTTATTTTTTTGAGCTTGCAATTCTCTTTCTGCAGTTTTGAGAGCCAAATATGCATTACTTACTTTTTTAGAGTTTTTGCCCCTGATGATGAATGAGGTTGGAGGTAGAAGGGAATCTTATTGAATTTGGGCATATTTTTCTAGAAGAAAACAAACTGGAAAGTGTTAATTTAGGAACTGTTATCAGCTCCTATTTTCACCAGCTAGTACGTGAAGTATATTCAGCTCCTAACTATCAAAAACCAAGAGAGATTCTTAATCAACCACCACAGCTAACTTCCAAATTACTCATATTCCTGAGATACTACAATTTAGATGATCCATATATCATCTAGCTTTTGAATATAAATTATCATTTATTTCAAAGGAAATTAAATAGTATCAAAAGACTGCAGCAATATGAAGAGTATTCTCTGTTCCCGAGCTCCACACTTGAAGAGGATACCAATTATGCAGTGTTTTGAATTCTTTTTCTAAGACTTTCTGTCAAAAGAAAGTGAGCAAAAATACTTTAATTGGACACCTCAAGAAATAATGAATCTCAAAGGGTCTTGAAATACAGCCCTTGAGACCACTTATTTTAAATAGAAACAGAGCAAGAATTTAAAATGTCATTTTGGATCCTGTACAGTTAAAAAAATTGTAGTTCACCTTAAAAAAACCCAACAATAAAGCAAAATCTATACACATAATACTTACATCCACAGTGATGTCTATTACCCATTGTGGCACAGTTTCATTAAGAAGCATAGATTCAGTTTCACCACCTGAATCCCGACATAATAACCTAAGACATACAGAAATAACCTTTGTGAATGAAAACAATTACTGTAATGTGCATTAAAAAGCTTTCAGGAGAGGACCTGGCCTTTTAATGGGCAGGGAGCTTGAACTCGGTTAGCTGGCCCTTCACATCATCAACTTAAGGGGGAAGTGATCGCATATTTTCTGTAAAGACCAGAAAAAGTAGCTGCAGGAAGAAGATAGATCCCTAGAGCAGAAACAGGGAGAAGTATCTCAGGAGACTATAGGCTATGGCACAGAGAAATTTGAAAAATTGCCCGTGGATGGCGTACATTTGTGTGTTGAAGTACAAAACTGTCAGAAGGGGAAAGGCACCTGGCATAAAACAATTCTTTTCTGCTTGGAAAAATGAGCGTTGCATATAAAGCATCTGCTAAGCCCTCACCAAATGGAAAGAATAAAACCAGTTTTAAGAAATGTGCACATACAGTGGTGAAGCAAAGCCATGTAAAATTTTATAAATTCCAATTAAGTGTTTTGTCTGAGAGTCCCTCAAGCCACCTTTTAGGTCCAATAAGCATGGCTTGCTCCGTCCAATTGCGTCTTTGCAGTGTTCTCTTGAGAACAAGCTGTATAAGGCATAAGATCCACCAGTACAGAATGGATGCTAATACTAAGCCCCAGCTACAATGCACATACATTGATACAGAAGAAAAAAAATCAGTTTTCAAAGCTGAAAAAGGTTAGCCTGTTTTACTGACCAATTTGTGGACTCAAAATTACAGTTTCGGGGCCTATTCAGCCCAGGAAACAAAGCCAACAAAATCAGACATCCCCCACCCCTCAAATTTAAAATTCACTATGTCAGTAAATATTAAATGCTTTGTGGTATTTGAAAGCTTGGCATTTGTTCTGCAACACTGTGAAACTCTCTGACATATCACGTATTACAGTTAGGCTTTTCAACATAGAATGTAAGGAAATAGAAGGGTAATCAGTATATACACATTACAATACAGAACCTGTGCTCTTACCTGCCAGAGTGTAGGACCTTCTAATGGGTCATCAATTATAATTTTGAGAGCAGAAACCAACTGTCTAGTGAGTAGGATCTCTTGTCTGAGTCATTAATGCTCAAACACCAGCAAAACAGACCCGTAAGAGTTCTACAAGAATCTAAAGTAGCACAGTTTCATTCTAAAACAAAGTTCAGTTAATCAGTTTGCAAGAAAAGGGCACCCAAAAAGATGTCAAAGCTATGACATACAACTAAGAACAATATACAACTCTTACCACTGTAAAACCCCACACCTTGCTGATGTTCAAACTCACATATTCAGTTGGACACTGCAAAGTTATCATTAACAGCTGCTTATTTTGCCTGTCAAAGGCATGTCTTGAATGTACAGTACAGAACAGATGCAAGTATTACATGTTTATAACATTTCTGCTTGCACAAAGGAAGTGATTGTTTAGCCACTGAATCTACACTCTTGAGTTTTTATACCTGAACAAAGTGCGTCCTCCAGCCTCACCAAAAATAACTGGTGTATGTGGTGGCACTTGGAAGTATCCATTTCCTTTCTGGACTCTGTTCTCCTGCTCACCATTCACTATTGGAAAAAAATATATACAACAGTGATACTGCACTAGGCCTTAAAACTGGGTATACATAGACCAAAAAGTGTCTTTTCCACCTACAGCTAATGTATTTCCATGAATTCTCAAAATCACAGGCTTCATAAAACCCAAGAAAATCCCCATTTCCAACACATAGCAAGTATATAAAAAGGAACACTAGAGAGTAACTAGATCAATATAAGTTTGTGGAAGGCCTATTTCAAAAGCCTCTGAGAAAAGGGAAAATAAGAGTTCATGAGCCAAAACCTGACTACTAGTTTTCTCCAGGTCCTTAACAGAATTCCGAGGATTTGTCAAAGTGAACAATACTAATATTAGAAATGAACTAAAGAGATTCCGCTGAGACAAGACTATTTTTCCCCTCTTTGCTGACAGTACAGAACTCTGAAGGATGTTAGCTTTGCTCTTCTACCTGGATTTGCCGGATGTCAAAATAGTGTACCAGTAAAGCTTGAACTCACATTTCCTTGAAGTTACTGCATTCTAAATTAGATTTATTTTTAACTAGTTATAGCACTATGGTCTTCAAACACTGAAGAACCTGATTCCACAACAGATGGACAGGATAAGGATAAAGAAAAATCAGCATTATTTATGTACCTCTTGAACAGTGCAGCTTCTAGTCAGTCAGATATCTTGAAACACAATATAGAAGTATTTAGATGCCTGCCTTTCACTTGAGAAAGATCACCTCGATTACACTGCAGCATCTAATTACTGTATTTGAACATGATGTTGAATTCAAGTAATGCAATAAGTTTCAATGGCATAGTCTCATGAGATGAATAATTCCTTAGCTTTCTGACCAGCAATACATGTAGTGAAAGAAAGGTCAAAAATTGCATCAAGCAAAGAAACCAAAAAAGAAAATCTATTCTCAATTAGACAGGATGAATATGATACTGAAGTTAGAGCAAGTGAAAAATCTTAAATTTTGCAAGATTTCTTCATAACACTTCTGTTAACAACTGAGAGGAACAATACTGCACATATAAATATACATATATGTATATTTAAAGTTCTTGTCTTTTTACACAAATTTCAGTGTCCAACAGGTACACTTCATCTTCTTAAGTCACTGCTCAGTGTCAGTTTCTTAACTGTTACTTTTGAAAGAGAAAATGAAGACTGATTCTGTAGTGAATATTCTAAACCTTTCACTAATCCACAACTATTCACTGAAACAAGTAGTGCAGCGTCAGTGTTCCAACAATACAAAAGCCTGGGAGTTATAGTTTTCGTACATTGTCTGGCTCTTAAGCTGTAGACTGCCAATACACAAAAGCACAAGAAGCAGCAACTTTATCCAGAAAAGCCTGTCAAGTGCTGTAACTCTCCATGGAGATCATTTTTGAAAGAAGAAAAGTAGCTAACTCGTGGCACAATCTTTGTCACAAAATAGCAAGATACTGCTGAACTTAGTTTTCTTAATTGCATTATCTGTAGAAATTAATTTCTTAATCGCCAAAGACAAGACTTTTCAGTTAACTCTGCCAAAACCAGCACGGGGTTGAATGCATTTCAAACTTAGAAGTTACACAGTCTCTTTTATTCTGCCAAATTCAGCCACTGCCTTACTTTTTACATAGCTGTGCTTTTTATCTCATGCCTGATTTGACTTAGCATGATTACCTTAAAACACCACTCTTTAAGGTGGTTTTGTATAGACCTACCCCATGTATTATTCTAATATCCACTGAATGTATTGTTTTCCAGTAAATCTTTCTTTTATTTTATATTGTTCATAATACCTAGAAGCAAATTGGAATTATGTCAAGAGAATACTGGCTAATGTTGAATAACTGAACTATTGCTCTTTGCTGCCATTATCTAGGCTGTTTCTTTTCCAAGTCAAGCCTTAGTTTTGCCAGTAATTGTTTTTCATCAAGGCATCATGTTTCTGTAACTTCAGAATCATCTATTCACCTACTTTTTTTACAGACTAGAGTTCTTAAGATTTTTGCTGACGCTGAAAGCTACTCAGCAAATTTTGTTGTAAAGCAAATTTAAAAGCATTAAAAAACCATTAGTCTATAATGCATACAGAGACAGGTATAAGACAGCAAGTCAAGTTGTATCTGTTAAAGAAACAGGAATATAAACAAACCCTAAAAAAGGAAAATATTAAAATACTAACCATGATTTATTTCATTTTCTTCTTCATCCATTGGATTGATATGTGTTCTAGGCCAATATTCCAAAAGCGCTTGTAGCAGAAGCCCTCCAAGGTTTACTGTCAAGACATAGTAAGGTGGAGCTTCAGTTACACAAAAACTGTTGGCATCTTAACACTCTGTATTTGATGCAGAGCTGAAAACTTTCCCAAGGTTGAGTAGTTCTGTTCCCAAAACAAACTATTTATGGGCAGAGAAATCTGCTTTACTACAATCTCAAAGCTATATGTTACAATCTTTCAGAAAAAGCTGATTTTAGAATTGCTGCTGTTGGATCACTCACATGCTTTAACATTCTCTAGATTAGGTAATAGCTCTAAGTTTAGGAATATTACTTTTTCCCTTTTGCTTCTTGAAGGATTAAAACCAATTTAAATAGAAAACCTGAACATGACAGAAATGTTTCAGAAAAAAGCAAACATTCTCATTGGAGAATTCTCTGCAGAATTTAGTCTCAAGAAAATAAGCCTTAAACCCCAACCAGCTACTGACATATGTGGCACTAGAATACTCTGAAACATAAATACTGGAATTTACTTCGCTTTTTTGTCTCAATAAAACATTAATATTAGTTAAAACTTACATTTTGGATCAGAACCATCTGGACTGCTAAATCCAGCATCTTTTGCTGAAACCCAGGCTGCAAAGCAGTCACTTTCATCCAACGTAATTGTCAACATCTGTTGGAAAAAGACCACCAGGAAGAGGAATGCAATAGTTGTTTTGTATTAAACAAGTCTATAAATTTATTTTGTTCATACTTAGCTGGGAATACAAAACAAAGAATTTCTAAATGCATGGTAGCACACTTTGTTTACCAAACTGTATTAATTCAAAATTGGTATTGGTGGATTTAAACTGACCATACCATGAGAAAATAAGAATCTGTTCTTCAGGTTATTAAGAACAGAGGTAAAAGTTGCTGGTTTGCTCCAAGATAAATCTAGCTCATCAGATAAATGATGATAGTTCTTGAAAACTTTTAACACCCTAAAACCCTTGTGAACAAACAGTATATGAAAATATATGAAACATGACATTAGAAAAACAGATTTAGGAGTTGTTATCTCACCCCAGTTTTCAAGTCTACTGAGAACCAGTTTGGCACATACACCATTTTGAATCTCTTCTTAATTTCCTCTTCAAAATCTACTTTCCCAAGGTCTTCGACTTTACATGCCTGTACACCAAAAGAAATACACAAGTTTTTAAATTTTGAGTACTGAGTCATATCAACACCTCAAATCTTTTACTTGACTTTCATATGCACTTGGAATGATTACGACTTACCATTTCTCCATGAGTACTGTAGTCCAGAAACACACAAGTTAAAGTTTTTTTTTTTCTCCAAAAAATGAACAATAGTTAATGTGGTAAATAACTGTTATTTTTTATTTATTAGTTATTTCTGAGGTAGTGGCATCAAGCCAATGGAGAGGTATGGAAGTATTACTTCACATTAAGAAAAAAACATTTTCCCTGTCACTAAGTAGATAGCTGTCTTCTGGTATCCTGTCATTCTTCTCCCCATCAGTTTCAACACTTCAGTACAACTCTCCAAACACCATATTTGTTGCAAATCTAGCAACATATTCAGCTCAACTACTGCAACGGTAACAGCAGTGAGCAAATTTGTGTGCAGATTCTTTTTTCCTGGTTTAGTTTATCTGTTTCATTTTATTTTTAAAGTTCCTCAAATAAGTCTGTTAACATCCAAGTTCTTGTAATCTAGTCACAGAGTCATCCTGAAACGTGAAACACGTCCTTTAAGCAAACTCTAAAGATTGTAACCTTGCAAGACTTTTCCTCAAAATCCAGGAAAAGTTACAGGAAGCAAGACTGAAGGGTGTAGCTGCATGTAAGAAAATCTCCCTCTTTTCTTCCAGCATCCTGGCGAGCAACCCTGTCTCTAAAGTGAGTATGTATTTAAACACATCTAAGAGATGCTTCTGAAGCCCTTACTAACAAAACAGAAAAAGAATTGAATGAAGGTAGAAATTAACATTAGCGTTTGACTTCGGTCTTAAGATCTGACACTGTACTTAAATACACAGCAACTGTAAACTGAAAGAAAGAAAACCTATTCACTTTTCCACAAAAGTTATCTAGATAATTTTTAGTACAAATCTACATTCTCCAACTAAATTCCCTTCTTTCTCACTTCAGTCAGCAACTCAGTAAGTTAGCTGAGCGTGCTTTACTTCATTACTGAATCTTGGCTGGAGCACTTCATAGTTCAACATGAAAAAAAGATTTAGAATTTCAAACAGGATTTTGCAAGAGAAGAAATTGCTGACCATCTCACTGATCTGAGATTCCAGTCCTTTCTCTTTGCACTCTTTTCCCTCTCCTCTGACCAGCCATTGGGTAAAGCAAGATAAAGAAATGCCACGCCAAGTCTCTCTCTCTTCTCACAGAAGCAAGTAACACTAGGCGGGAACCATGCTTTCTTCTGCTAACTTTCCTTCCAGTTCTTCCTTCCAGCCTCCTATCTTGCCAACTAAGAAGGGATGCGGTGAATTCACACCCCCAGAATAATCCACAGACTACTAGTCAGCACACTCGCTTGGGATGTGTGGGTTTGTAGCAGGACCTGAAGCACAAGCTTCCTTTTTGCAGGCTAAGCTTTCTTATGCTATTCCATAGTGCAATGTGCAGCCGCACCTATGGGCCTCTATGAGCCCTCTTTGAAAGAAAACCCAGTCAAAACAAACATTACTATTTTCAGGACAGAATTCAAGGGTCTGAATTTCAGGTGAATGAAGATGTCAGTACTTCACTGAATTCAGGTGAATGAAGATATCTGTCAGCCTCATGTCAGGCAAAGATGCAGGAAAGCTCAGAAATGCCCCCTTCCCTTTCAAAAAGCAATCTCTGCATTATGTCTTGAGACAGAAAGATTACTTGCTTTCTACCACAGGAATCTCACACACTAAAAAAAAAAATATTAAAAAAATGTACAAAATAATTATCCAACGGTAGACACTTAATCTGAAATTATATACTTACCTTTAAGACATCCCAGTATGCCACATTATTATTTGTGTCTTTGGTTAATATGTGTCTCTTGTCGTTAAGAATGTGGCACTGAATAATACTAGCACCCCCTAGCAAACAAACAAGAATTAAGGTCACTACAGTGTGGTTTGGTTTTTTTTTTCTTTCCTAATATTACATTAAATTAAACAGTGTAACATGACATGTGTGACTGTTCCTTGGTTTCACTGCTTTATGTAAGGCTTGGATATCACCAAGTTTTAAACACTATTTTAACCGTAACTAACACCAGATAGATAAGCACATTGTCTTTGTTTCAGTTGAAATCATAGTATCAAGTACCTAAAAACCTGAGCCAGTCTTAAAGATCTACCTCTTCTGCTAATGATAACTGATTTTATAACGTACTCTGGAAAACAGCTGTTTACCTTTTATAACTTGGTCAGGCTGTGTACACAGGGGTGGTATAGGATTGGTACAATCATTATCATAATCTCCAGATGCCCTAAAATTATGAATTCCCTTCAAAGTCTAAAGAAAGAAACAAAATAATGACACATTCATAATAATCTATAAACTTCGCTTTTCATCTGAGTAACAACTGCCAGTTCATGCTGCTATTTAGATGATAACTGTCCAGTTCCAAGTAAGATAATTTATTTCTAAAAGCAGCATAAATAGATAGCACAGTAATTCACAGCTTAATGTCCTTGATCAATTTCTATATTAGCATTTTATGATTTTTTTTTTTAAAGAAAGCTTACAGATCATAGCAAGTCACAGTCAAATTGCAAGCAACAGTCCAACAGTTCCCAAACCAAGACTGCAAATCCCATGACTACTTAATTGAATTCAGAGTGCAAAATATATCACTTACCCACTTATTCACAGAGGATTTAGTTGTTGCAACCCAAAGTGCTGGAGGAGGATCAGCTGATCTATCAAGTTCCATCTAAACAACGAAACCACAGACACTTTTAGGCATGCTTAACTTAATTTTCCTTTGTTCATTTAATATGTGCTCTGCGTAGACCTGCTTCCATACTTGGATGTATCTCAGAAACAGCACTACTTTCAGTTTACTAAAGAAATACAAAAAGTTTAAATGAAAAATAACTAAGCTGCAACTTTTGAAACTGTAGAGAAATTGTTTCAAATATTCAACAAATAAATTCTCGACATGGACAACAGTAAATGCAATGTGTTTGAACACCGAGTATTTAAAGTTGCTTCTAGCATGATGCAATCTTGTCGAATGGACAGTTTGGTAAGTACAACATTTTCTGAATTACTTTGCATTTGGATACTTCAATGTGAAATGTACATTTGGCTCTGCTGTTACTTTTATTGGACAATAACGAATCACTGTAGCTAAGATACTAGAGACCCCTCCTGATCTTTGTACGGCTGACCATAGCTTTCATTTTCCATTTTGAACTGAAATTTCTCAGATTCTGACTTTTTCAAAACTACATTAATATATCCAGGATTTTATCTGAACATACTAAGCCAGAATTCACTCACAAGGGAAGCCAGATTGTTTATATACTGGTATCTGTCTCAATCGCACACTCCTTATACACCTATGTGTTCCAAGGTCATGTCATCTAGAATTAGACAGCAAAAAAAAAAAATCCCCAAAGCAGTCTCTTCAAAAGACTCAGACTTGCGCATCCAGTTTTTTCCAGTTAAGAAAACATCATGTTTAGGTGTTCAAAAAACCCACAATAAGTTTTACTCCTGGTTCCCATGTGTATGCAACATATTTTAACACAGACCTGTGCATATATATTGGTGCTAAGAAAGATCCATTTATGTCTAAAGCCTTGGCAATGCCGGCTTAGTTTCTTAAAACTGTACTAGAGTCTGGTGAAAACAACTTTTCATATCTGAAGCATATTCAATTTCAGTAATATTTGAATTTGCATATTTTAAGTAGGTGCTAGGCATTTATTTTCTTGAGACAGTGAAGTTTCAGATTTTACTTAGGAGACAAAGCCAATACACTGACAATGTGGTAAACGCTTGTTAACCAATACGCATTCTTCTATCAACTTATACCTCAAGCCAATATTCCATTAGACAACATGCAAGACAATTACACTTTTATACTGTGAAGGTGACTGAGCACTGGAACAGGTTGCCCAGAGAAGCTGCAAAGTCTCCACCCTTGGAGATACTCAAAAGACACCTGGACACGGTCCTGGGCAATCAGCTTTAGGTGGCTCTGATTGAACAGAGGGGGTGGACCAGATGACCTCCAGAGGTTACTTCCAACCTCAACCATGCTGTGATTCTCTGAACTACACTCAATTACCTTAAGAACTGGTGCCTTTTCTTCACAGATAAGCACACGGATATCAGGATTTCGTAAATCTGTACAATAAATCTTCCTGTCTCTTCCTCCTGAATAAACATGAGTGAAGGCTTCATTGACCTGCAGAGCCCAAACACCTTCGTCATGGACTCGATATGTGGCTATACATCTCTGCTGCCCAAGGGACCACAGGCGGATAGTCCCATCAGAGCTGCCTGAAAGACACTGAGCAACAACCATCATATTTAAATCAAACAGGTATTTAAGTGTTTTAACAATATTTTTTTCCATAAAGAGCTTTCATAATTCTTATCGTTATATTCTTCCATTAAGTTGGTGCTAAATAAAGCCTGCCGGTTAACAACTCTAGTCACAATTTCCAGACATTTTATATAAGCCAGCCCCCTCCATACTTAGATGGACGTGTAATAAAACAGAGCTTTCCCCACCAGCCTCTCTCCCTTAATCACTAAATATCTGTAAAATACTTGTTAAGCTACCTTCTGTAATCTATAACATAAAATAATTATATTGAAAATGAATAATGACATTTCTTCATTCTGTAAAATGCCTTTGTCTCAAGTTAAAGCACATACCTGGGTGCCATCTCTGTTCAACAACAAAGCTTTTACATTGTCCGTGTGCCCTTTGAGTTTCATTAGTTTTGCACAAGTTCTTGGATCCCACACCCTTAGCACCTACATAAATAGACATTGGATAACTGGCATTAACAACATTCTTCCCACCAGTGCATTTTCTCTACAGAAAATTAAGCCCTTGTGAATAAACTGACCCTTATTCTGAACAGGCAGATATCCACAGCCAAACCCACACTTCATTAGAACAAGACAGACATAACTAGATCTTATACACCTCTAAAATCAAGCAAAGAAAATCATCTCTGATTATGAATTTTATTTGTTCTGGCTTTTTCTGTCTTCTTAAGAAATTAAAGAATGGAAGTGACTGGAAACAGGATAGTGTGATGTTGGTAAAAAAACAAAAACAAACCTCTGAGAATCCTCTCAGATGCTTGGCTGGTGTATCCTATTTTCATTTTTATATTGACTTGGAAATAAAATTCTCTCAAGGTTAGATTAGGTAAAAAAACAACTCGCAGGGGACTTTAGGGTGTTTCACCTTCCTTTACATCAAAGAGCATGGGCTATCTCTTGGGAACACTTGAACTTCATTAGCTCAGTTCATTTCCCACCTCCTGCAGGGGTCTTACAAATTGCTGGCACCACTTCTTTCTTACCTGTGGCATCTGCTTCAGTTTTTATAATCATCTGAGTAGTGTGCCCCCCAAATCATAGCTCTTGTGGTGAAATGTAATGATCTCTACTAGAGAGGCTTACACAAAATGATTTGATTGTCTCTTCTGTGTATTAAAGCTATATGGATATATACGCATCTTCAGACTGAGGCAAGTGTTTGTATCCTACACTTACACTCCCACTTAAAAAAAGTGTCTACGCTCACTATTAAAAACACAAAAGCTGGTACAGACATGACACTGAAAATGAATAAAATTGTCTCTTTATACTACATTTTGAATGAGCCTTACCAGTTTTTTGCTTACCTTTTCAGTGGACCCTGATACAATAACTGTTCCCATTTGATTCATTGCAAGGCTGTAGATAGAGTCTTTGTTCCCACTCAGGGAAGAAGCTATTTCAAGATAAAATTTACATTTGCAATTTTAATGCTGTCATTTGAAAAACATACTTATTCACTCAAACCCAGTACTTTAGGGTATTTTAATATCCTTTGATCCATCAAAATAGCGCCACTCTACCCCATAGATAGAGTTGCTTTTAAAAAACCAGAAAGACTATAGACAGCACACTGCTAGGAAAACCTCATCCCAATTCTTAATCTACTGCTGCATAAAAACAAGGTAACCCCTCAGACTTACGGTCGTTACAACCCTGGTGCCCTTCTGGCACCACAATTCAGTGCCAGGACCATAAAGGTACTCTTGCTCTTCTCAACTACTTTATTAGAGAATGATACTTCCATGTGATCTTACAATACAGAGCATTTGGATTTAAGTGCAGAGATTTTTTTCCAAGCCAAGTAGCAGTAAAATTCTACATTATATCTTAAAGGCTTTTCTCTTAGTTCAGCAGAGATGCATTACTGAAGTTACACTGCAGTGCTGAAATGTGTTACTTGAGCATGGACGCCAAGTCTGTGTTTGTGAAAACCATATGGCAACTCTGGCATCACAACTACCATCAGAGTTGAGGAATTCTGTACCATCTAGCCTAATCTACTTTTGGACAGGTTAAAGTACCAGTCCCTCAACTGGGAAAAGCTCAGACACAGCAAATGAAAATCATCTATACAGACAGCACCATTAGGCATTTCATCAAGCCTCAAAACCATACAATCAGTATGCCAAAAAGGCTCAGAATAGCAACAAACTGTTGCCAGCAAAAAATGTGAACCTTTATATAATGATTTATGTATATTATGGAAATAAGTTTCTAACACAGTATTTGTGACCCAATATCACAAATTTTGTCACAGTGGAAGAATTATGCAGCTTTACTTCAGGGTCCTCTTAACTACTAGCTACAGCTACCCAAATGTAAGCTTTTAAATGAAATCTATTATTTGTAGTAAAATAAAGTGATAGTCTTCCACTGTCTCCAGACAATAGCTAAAGACAAAAAACAGAACTGAAAACTCTGGAAGGTTAGCACAGCATTCAACAACCATAATAATTTATGAAAGGACAATGTACAGAGTTATCACAAGCTGGACATCAGGAATGGAAGAGTGAATCTTAAGTCTACAGAAGCAAAATTTATGCCAGAACAAAAGCAAAGCTTGACTCCATTCTCTTCTGGAAGGGACTACCTCTCAAAAGCAAAATCCCTCCACTTAATTTAAATTATGGCTATGCTGACTGAGAGACTCTTTAAAAATAGGCTTCCTTTTAACGCTGGCTTGTGTATATTGCTTCCCTGTAATCAGGTAGGAAATTAATGCACAAGAACAATCTTCATTTGCACTCTGAAAAAAAAAACATCAATATTGTTTGACAGGACCGAAGAAAACCAGCTTCTTTAAGGACATATACTGTGTTCTTCCCAACAGAAATACGGTTAGTTGGGAGCACCAAAAAAAACCAAGAACAACTCCCCCACTTCCCCTTCCTCCCCCTTACGAAGCATTACTGTTCTAGCTCTAGAAATGCAAATTTATTTCTGTCATCTTAGAGGTAATGTCTCCACTTGCATTTGATCTTGGGCTCAAAACAAGCATCAGCTCCTCAGTACTCCCCGTCTCCCATTTATGATTCACTTGAATCATTTAGGTTCTGTATCACTGTTGCAGTGTTCAAGAAATCTCACCCCCGCCCCCAACCAAGTTTTCCTGTGAGCCAGGAAATAAATTCTTCCTCCGAAAACTCCCTGTTCAACCAGAAGACAGCATAACTTACAGTATCAGCAAAGTTTGGTGATAAAAATAATTCTACTTTCAATGAAAGAAAACTTATGGGAAATACAAGGTAAATCTATTTAGGTATGTGCGGTCATGTGCCATCCCAATACTATTCTGCAGGGCAACACAGCTCACTAGAAGCCCTGCCTCGTCTGAAGGCTACACAGACATGCCAGCATAAGGCTATACTCAAATTAAAAAGTCCTGTAGACAGAACAAATGCTAAACTGACAGTTCTGCCCATCAGATGCACCTTTGGTTTTAGAAGCTACCAAATACATAAAATTAACACACCTTTCAGAATTAGCCAAAACAGTAATTAAAAAAAACACACGAAAACAACTATATGCCTGCCTCTTATTTACAGAATCACATATTCTTGAAATTTCTTAAAAGTATGTTCTGCCAATTCCAAATTTTAGTTCTTCAGATTTTTCTTGAGTCATTCCTAACCTATGAATGAGGAAGCAAGTAGTCTTACTTAGAAAATCAGAGTGTGGCAATGTAGCAACATGTTGTTTCCCAATGCATGCATCTGAGACTCTGCTACTGTTCAAACACGTATCAAACACTAAGAATAAAATGAAAGAGATCAGTCACTTTGAACTCTTGTTTTTCCAACCTGCCTGCAAGCAGCAAAACACACTGATCAAACTAGACCTCTTTCTGAAAAAATATATTGTAAAATAGCCAATACAAACCAGGATGCTGATGACCCAGACTTATGTTACTCACTCGAGCAATCAAATCTAAATGAAGTTGAAGACTGGTATCATACTTCCCAGAAGAGATACTTGACCAGCTCTATCCTGACTGTTCTAAGAAAGTGGTGTTGGAATTGGTCTGTGGGGAAAGATCTCTTAATTTACTATAATGCCTTTATTGGGACAGAGAAGCAGGACAGATCACTTCTTAAAAGATGATGATGACGACATTGAGGATTAACACTGATAAGTAGAATCTATGGGCAGTTTCCCCATGCCTTCTAATATCTAGTGAGTTAGATCTCATTAGTATGCTATCCTTACATGTAATTAGTGCTTAGTATTACTTTGCATGTGTTTTAATCTAATTTATCTAGTAACTTTATTCTTCTGACAGATAGATTTGTTAAATGCATCAAGTCCTGCTTTAGGAGATGTACTGCATTTTTTTGAAGCATCTATATAAACAAAAAAACAAACCCAAATTATAATACACAGAAAATGCACTGACAGATAACCCAGGGGAAAATTTCTGTAATGGATTAGTTGAGGAGCAATAAGCTTCTCAAGCTAAAGCTCTATCAAGTTTCAGAGAATATCAGCACACTACATTTTAGGAGAAAATGTTCAAAGAGACCTGTCTTCTATTCTAAATGCCATGACTGTTGGCTGCTCTAGATTTTCAGCTATTATGTAACACAATAAATGGACCGATTACATACTAAAACCACCTTAAAATTTCTTGCACATTTTTTATGTACACACAGAAACAGGTATCTATAGTTTTAAATTGATCTCTCAGATTATGCTACTCAACAAAATGCACTGTGTTTTCCTCCCCTCCCTAGGTACCTACTTGTTACGGTGTTATTTGAGGCAGTCAGTGCTGTTAGAGTATTTACATCCCAGAGGAATATCTGTCTGTCCAGCCCAGCAGATGCTACCAGTTCTTTATCTTTCGCATATGCTAAGGCTTTCACATAATCCTACAATAAAGTAAATATAACAACATGAATCAACAACATTATCCATTTGAAGTCTACATCTTAATGTTTAAAAGATTGTCATTGATAACATACAGTATTTACAGATAATGTTTTTCACCTTATGTGTCCTTAGTGTTGACATGCAAAATCCCTTATGTGCATTCCACACTTTAACAGTAGTATCTGAAGAAGCAGATATCACTAAATTGGAAAGAACAAAGAATAAACTTTAACAGCTTATATTACTTTAGAGTATATTCGTACTACTCTAATTTGCTTTTCAAAAAGGTTAAAAGAGTAATTTATATACACAGTTAAATTTCTATTTAAACATCTGCTTACACTATCTCTCAAATTTACAGTACACCACTAATTTTACATGCTAAGAAAAGACAGAAAATAGTTAAAGCAACAGAAAATACACTTTTTTTTTTTTACATAATTTCTGAATACCATAGTTTTCAAACATTTAAGTACTTACATGTTTTACCATTGCAGCAGAGCACAATATCATTCACCCAATCTGTGTGATGTTCCATAGATGCTATATATGGGTCTTGCTGCAAAGTAAGAAAAAAAAAATTTGAGATCTCATCACAAACGGAAAAGATTGTGACTATCACACCCCGTTGTGATACATTCTTCCACTTTCGAATGGATCAAAAGTTGCCTAATGCAGAGCTGCTTGAAGTCACTGTTCCAGAATCTTTTTGTGAAAGAGCTATACAGCTATATAAGGTATCACAGTATGAGCAATACCAAAATGAATTTCCTATCATAATAATTGGCAGCTGTTAAAATCCAGTATCAGATGTACACCTGTAGGCAGCTTACTAGCATGAGAACTTGGAAAAAAGCAGGTTTAGACACGGGAATCCTCTCATGGCTTACCTTGTGCTGATTGACACTCCATATCCTTATAATAGAGTCTCGGCCTGCTGTGAAGAGTCTATTTAATGCTGGATCCAGCTGAAGTGCATTTACCCCATTTCGGTTATACTTCTCCACTTCATCTCTAATCACATAGGAGACCTAAAATACATTTACACAAATCCAATCATGGTATTAAGATACTGACTTGGCCATAAAATCCTAACATCTAATTTCATCTTTGTGACATTCTCAGGTAGAAAATACGAAAAGCTTCACAAGCATTAGTCTGTCAGTTTGAGAGTTACCAACGCCACCTCAGTCATTCCCCCCCACCCCAAAAGTGGGGAAGAATCATAGAGAAGGTATCAGCACTGCTAGAACTGAAGCCCAAAGGATTATTTAATCATTACAACTCAAGCTTAGACTCAGAGAATCCTTATTTCAATTCCCTGCTCTGGGCAGACATTCTGGGTGATCTTAGACAACACACCGAGTTTGTGTCTCACTTCCTAAGTAGGTTTCATAGTTTCTATAGCTGAGATGACAGTATTTCCCAGACTCACAAGGGACAGGATATGGTCACCAAGGATTATAAAGCATTGAAAGACTGCAGATACAAATTCTAGCTATTTCAGGTGTCTTTATTTTTAAATAAATTTTTTAAAAACTACCTACTTTCTAATGTAATAAGAAGCACAAATATTTACTGCTCTTTCAGACAAGTTACTCCTTTAGTTTCTTTCCTTCTGTATTTGACAGTACTGTGTGTATAGGTTATTTCATTTTTTTGTTCAGAAACACTAAAAGGAGATTTAAGGAGACATACTGCAAAGGCTACAGCATTCTCCATTATTACTGTTCAGTAAACAGAATTATAAGGCACTGCAGTTTCTTCAGAGCTACCCCAATCACACTGTGCTGCATCTCTCCTGATCAGAGGGTTTACACAAGATTTATGCATTACTGTGAGGAAAGCCCTCACATTAAGAGAAAACTACAAACCAAATTCGTACTGCTTTCAAACTCTTTGAATAAAGCCAATGAAAATATTCAGTTAAAAATACTGAGTGTGAGCAGATAAGGCACAAAGGAATTAAACAGTAGATCAAATTTAATGTTAGTTATTAGGGGGAACAATCTCTTCCTGAAATATAGTGTCAGACTCAAGATCAGCAGGAGCCCTTCAGCTCTTGCTTCTCCAAACTGCTAGTAGTTTTTTTTTTTTTTACAAATTCTCAGTTTTTGGATTTATTCCTCTTCTGTCAGTCACCTCCCATAGTCGTTACACTTTCAGGTATAACATAAAGCTCTTTATTCCACTCATAAATAAGACTGTGAAACTATGTGAGTCATCCAAGCATTTTAAGGAGCTTTTTGCTCATAATAATGTTACTTTTTTAATTTACAGAAGTCCAAGTAAAGAACAGCCATAAATAACTACTTTAAAAATGCGAAAAAGCAAATGGTGGCTTACTCTAGTAAATAAGGTACTTTTCATATATGACTGATCCTTTCATGGGACTGTGAAAATTGAGAGTAATATTTCTCTGTTCGTCTTGACAGAATTAAAGTTGTTTTGTAACTTCTTGAAATGCAATGGATAAAATATTTTCTTGCTAAAATAAAGAACTAAATATTGTCCTTAACACAGAAACCAGTGGTAAAAAGAAAGCTCACAGAGATCAGATGTAGTAAAATAATTTTAACTTCCTTCTGTAATGGAATTTGCATAACTATTAAATTTCCACCTAGCAGACCTTGAAACTGTGGCTGTTTGCTCAACTGGTCGCTGTTTTTCCATCGTTCAGACATGACCAGAGAAGACTGACAAGCGTTTCCCACTACCACCAGTACTGAAATATTCAAATGAAGGTCAAATCCCAGTACAAGTTCAGCATAAAATATGTCATCCTTCTTGTGAGAAACTTGACAAAGTAACTCTGCTGTAACAACTGAATTTAAAAAAGATTAAGAACTTATTTCTTACTGTTTCTTTTTTGTGTGTGCAAATACATGACAGTTTAGATGGAAAAAAACCATGGCAAAACAACAAAAAAAGCTTGACATTTACAAAATTACCCAGCAGTAACCACTACTGTTCATAGAACTCAAGCAGTTCCTCTTGTTTCTCCTCAGACTTACAATTCTACAAAGTTTTATTTTCCATCCACAGAAGGAATGGTACACCTTTCCTGATAAAATGGTCTTAAAAATTTAAGATACAAGAGTAAGAAGGAAAAGAAATCCCTACTGTAAAAGAACAGGTAATGATCAATTTCTGCAGGTCATGGGGAAAAAACTCGACAGCCATTTTTCAATGATAAAGGTGATTCTAATCCAAATTAAGCATGTGCTCCTTAAAATTCTTTTTTTACTTCTCATACTAAAAGCACAAGGGGAGAAAATTAACATGAAAGAAAATGATTTTGTAGTCAGCAAGTTTATTGGATACTACACCAACATTTCAAATGAATGCTGCTATTTGAGCAGTTAGGTAATGACAAGACAAACCACTTTTCATGAAGAGAATATGAATTGAAAATGATGACTATGGCACAAAAATGGACGCTCCAACTCTTACTGGAGGCCTAATGACATGCTAGTGACTTTCAGTTGCTTACACTGGAAATACTTAATAAATTTCTTTTCTCATCCAAACAAAAAAATGTTAAATGGTCCACTCTTGCAAACCAGTCATAGAGACTGTAATAAACATATATTAATAAAACGAATATATGGCTGAACTAAAAATAACCTCACAAGACATTTGCTGTGCACCACATGGAACCTTATAGAAAGAGAGGTACAAGCATCCAGGCTTGTATTCAAATACATTAATTAAATATTAACACAGAGGGACAAATTAAGGGTTCCACAAAATCTGTTGAAAGGGTGTTGAAATGCCTCACTTAACACAGCGAACTTAAAAAAGATCAATAAAAGCAACAGCAACTTGATTTAAAAGACTTGACACTTGTGTAACAGTGGTGGACATCAGGCAAGTTCACTCAACCAAAAAGTTCGCTAACATAAACAGAGGAAGACTGCTGATAATCCACACGTAGTTCTCCATTATATTCTTATTTTGGGGAAAAAAGGACAGAAAGTGTTTTTTTATTTGTTTTCATTTTTTTAAATTTGAGTGTCACTGAATATAAAAATGTAAACTATTGGTAAATACAGTAACTATACAAACAAATGCAAAAATATAAAGTATATACTAAAGTAGGCACATACACACATATACCTAACAACGCAAAAGCAACAGGCTTTTGGCTGAGAAGAAATTTGGCTGTGATAAAATTCAACTCTGACCCACAGCATACACATCTTTATTGCTCTAGATAAGGTACTGTGTTCTGCCTGGAGAGGACTGTGAAGGTCACCAGGAAGTTATGATCTAAGCACCAGCTGGTATTCACTTCAAACAGGGCAGACAGAGCACATTACTGCTTTGTTCATTGCATTGATTCACAAAGTGACTTGGAAACCACAAAGATAATAATGACTATGATATAGATCGTAGTCGTTTTATTGCCATGATAGTCTGGGAGGGGCAAGATTTGTGGGATATGAAATATTTTAATAATGACCAGGGCCTTTTACATTTATACTGCTGTAGCTTTTATAAACTCCCATAACGAATAAGAATCTTTCACTGAAGCAGTGCACAAACATTACAAGGTGATGGACTCCCATTATAAAGAATTTATGGGATTCAGTACCCTAAATGGATCAGGACTAATCATTTTAATGACTAAGAGCTCCAGAGATAAAGCTACTGTCAACAGATTTCAGCACACAAAGCCAAGTGAATTTCTTACAGGATCTATGATGTGTTTCCTTCATGGATGAGTGTATCAGCTGATCTGAAATCTTGTTACCCTTGTTACATTAACATGTCTTATAACAGATTTTGTCTTAATACATGGGTAGAATCTGCTTTTAAGAATACCACCACACCATCATGGTGGAGGAAACAGTGAACAGCTGAGCTCTGACAGCACTCTGTAAGTTGAGAAAAATTTCAAAGACACAAATGCTACTGTGAGCAATTAGAAACGTGGTATTTCTCAAAATCACTGGAAGGATTCCATGAGATCTGATATGAATTGCATCAAAAAATGAGAGAAGCAGCAAGTCAATCACCAAGAAAAAAAAAAAAAAAGAAAATGTATTGCCTTAGTGTCTTAGTAGGGCAGATGTATCCATTAAGTTTTAAAATGAAGAATGTATTGATATTTGAATTTTTATCAGGTGCTCCAGGCCCTAAAGAATAAAAGTAATGGAAGGCATTAAAGAAGTTAATTTTACCCTTTTAAAATGTAATCAACTTACTGGCTATTCATTTGCTTAAGTATTATATAAAAAATAATTTATAATTTATATATATATCATATATAAAATATAACCACAAAATCTAATAAGTCACAGCATACAAAACCTAGTGTGCTTTTAAAAAATGGTACTATTAAAAAATCAGTAGCTGCAATATTTTCTAAAGGGTTTTTTGTGTTGCTACTTTCTACTTAATGTCATAATGCAGTATTAGTGCATAAAGATGACAAAGTCAGTGCAAAAAGATCTTCTTATTCTGTACAACACTTAAGAAAAAAAAGGACTTAAAATTCATTCCATAGTTTCATAATAAAGACGCTGATCCAGATCACTTATGGCAAAACTCCCATGTTCTGTCAATAGGTTTTGAGTGTGGGGGTGAATTTATTCTGTCCAGGCAGCAAGTCTGGGAGAGCAGTTACAATGCAGCCCCTCAAGGGCAGCTACTTTAAGCCACCTGCCAAAAAGTGGCTTCGTCTTGACTTAATTCGCAGTAACGTATCTGAAACCTACAGCATACATCCAACTGTTTCTCATCACACAGCAGTGTCTGACACACCTCTGCATCCCCATTCCCTTCCCAAATCAGACAAACTTACTACTGCAGCCTTCAGACATGCATACTTATGCTTAAGAAACACCAATAGCCTGCTGCTGGACACTTCAAATACCTGACTTAAACATAAGTAATTAAACTTTTTTTTTAATGCACTTAATTTATTTTGAGGCCTAAAACATGTATTCTGATTAAACCCTTACAAACATACAATTATATGCAGAAGCACCCTAAACTGACTATTTTGGATGGTTCTGCTTACCAGTAAAACAGGTGTATCCAAGATAATAATAGTCCCGATTTCCATAAACTTCAACTAGCTCTCCTGCCATGTAAGGAATCAAGTTCCTCCATGCCTGAGAGGTATTTTTTTAAAAAGCTTCTTCCCCTAGCCTCATAGGTTTGAGAGAAATTTCTCGCTCGCTCTCAAAAGCTTGATGTAGCAACACCCTAAATGGTCAGCCACTGGGAAGAAAAATAAATCATTAGTGGTTTTAGCTTTCCATCAGTGGCTGATGGATACAACAGCCACTCAGAATTCCATTACATGAACAAAATCCTGTCTTTAACCACATAGGTAAAAATCATACGAGCACAAGGAAATACCTAGCTTCTACTCAAGGCTTTATATGTGCTTATAATATAACCAAAGTTATTCTCTGCAGATCTAGACTTACAATGTACTGGCTGAGACACAGGTCAGTGTAGCAGTACATGAAGTGAAAAAAAAAAATCACGTAACACAATGAAAGCAGAGATGATGACATCACAAAACAGCACAAAACCACCTGTCAATACAAGTTTTTGAGCTAAGTAATTTTGAAAAACGAATGTATTTGTAAAAAGGAAACAATGTACTCCTTGATGCATGTTGCTGTCAGGGAAATGATACTTCATAAAGAAATAAGACTACATCAGAGAAATATCCAGTTATCACAAAATCCCCCTCTTTAGGAGAGCAACCTGCAAAAACCTGTTTACAGCACAGGCAATGAAGTCAATAAAGGGGTATTACAGTTTGGATTCTTTGTATTTTAAAGAACGTCAGAGAGTTTTTTTGGTAGGGCAAGGGAATTCTTTACACAGTATTGACTGAGTGCTTACCTCCACCCTGAAAAACCCTAAAAGCTAAAAGAGAACCAAATCCAGCTTTGTTTGGAAGGATCCTAATGCTATTTCAGGCTTAATCAATATTTCTTTCCATTACAGTGGATAGATACAGCTGAAACTTGCACTTGCCAGTAGAGGAAGGCAGCTTTGCATATTGGTAAAGCATTAAATCTTTTCCATACTGAAAGCTGTAAAAATGCTTAAAGTGCTGGTAGTATCACAAACGAAGAAAAAAGTCAAGGACCACAACAGAACTATTTTCATGGCTTTTACTGTTAAAGAGTCTTTTTACACACATTTCAGTAATTCCAGTCTCCACCAAGGCTACAACAGTGCACTCACAGGTACATACCAGCCCACACCACGAGACCTGATCACCTCTCAGGTGAGCTGAGAAAGTTTACACCCACCAAACTGCCTAGGCCACAGTCTTCCTTTTCAGAAAGGCTGAGCTGGAGCTGGAAAGGGCAGGTGGGCGGGGTGGTTCAGCTCTGCCTCATCCGGGCTGAGGAACCCGGCCCCGTTCGGCAGCCAGCAGCACCACTTCCCCCTCGGCCGGCCAGGCCGAGGGCAGCGACTGGTCCCCTCCACGGACGCTAGTGGCGATGGGGGAGCGCCCCTGCAGAGCGCGTGGGGGAGTCTCCCCTTCCCCTCAGGATTGTTGGGAAAGGGAAAGAGGCGACTGCGTTCCCATAGAAACCCCAAATCCCTGCCCCCTCCCCCCCGCCCCGACCCCAGCTGAGAGCAGCCGCTGCCACAGCCCCTCAGGGCCGGGCGGCAGCGTCCCCGAGGGGCACCCTCCCCGGTCCGGCGCCCTCCCGCCGCCCCCCGCCCACTGACCCCAACCCCCGCCGCCACCACCCCTCTCCTGGGCCGCGCTCCGCCTCGCCGCCGCGAGCTGCCCTCCTCCTACCGGACCGAACCAGGCAGTGCCCGGGCCCCGCCACGCCGCCCCCGCAACCCCCCACCCCAGCCCCTGCCTCGCCCTCACCTGGACTTTCCGCCGCCCCGCCGTATTCTGGCGATGATGCGCCGCCATCTTGCATGTTGACACTCTGATGTCATTTCCGAGGAGGGAGAGCTGGCCCGGAAGTCCCGCCCCTTCTCCATTCCGAGCCCGCGCAGCTAGGTGGGGCGGGGGCGGTCACCGCCCCAGGCGTTGCTAGGGGAACGGCCTGAGGGGCGGGGCCGGAGGAGGGGGCGGGGCTAGCGGTCCCCCCTTGCCCCGGCCCCCGCCATGTTGTCTTCAGAGCCGGGGCAGAACGGTGCTCTCCCGGCAAGGGCAGGGGCTGCGTTTTTGTCTGTACTGCTGCTCATGGAGTGTTTTCCTCCCTCCCTGTGGTGTCTCAGGGGCTGTGTTTTCCCCCGGGAGGGCAGGCCTGCGGGGTGAGGTCACTTGTCCCCTCTGGAGGTTTCTGCTCAGGGCTGAGGTGTTCGGGCAGGGTGGGTGCTGGGTGCCAGCCCTGAGGCGCGCCAGCTCAAAGCCTGAGGTGAGGTGCTGGAGGCTTTACACGCTCCTGTTTAGTTCCCAGGTCCACCGTTTTTTTTTTTTTAAGGGTCTATGGTGGGGGACAAATGCTTAAAAGCAAGATCGTGTCTCACACCTTGTTGAGGCTGCCCTACTGAGCCGATTAGCAAAGACTCAACTACCTTCCCCAGAGGACCAGGGAAGATCATCTTGTTTTGTCTAATGAAAAAGGATTCCCGAAAATGATTGTATGATAGTATGAAGTTTAATACTGTTTTCCAGAGATGGTGTGTCCCCCCCACCCCCCATGTTCCAAATATCTCTTTGGCACTTTAACCATTAATGCAAAAAGTTTAGCTGCAGCAGTGACCATGTTCTGGGTGAGGATCTGTATGAAGTTGTGTACAGGACTGTCTTCTTGGCACACCTTTTTGTTATACTGGTTAATTCACTATGGTAGAACAATAAAGGTGCTAATTGTTAATTAGTGAAAAAAAATTACTGTGAGAAAAAAATGTGTAAAGGAATAAGGAAAAGAAGTTACATTCAGGTATCACATTCTTGTTTAATGCTGGTTGCAACAATAGAAGACATAATGGCCATTTACTTCTGCTAATTTAAACTTTGCTTGTTCTGATACAGATCACATTTTCTAGCACTGCTGAATGCACAGTGTCCTCATTACAATGGCAAGTGGAGGGTATGATTCTTAAATGAGATCTGCCTTGATCAAAGTCCTTTAACTGCAGTATTTCAACTGTTTTATCTTGTTACAGCAGTGGGAAGCCTATGATTTAAGGTATCTCCTAAGGCAAATATGAAATGCATATATTGTTTAATAAACTTCTTTTTTATTCAAAGATAAAATTAAGGCTTTTTTTTGTTCAAAGTTTATTTGTGTACTGGCTTCAGGCTAATGGTAATTGTCAAAAGTGTTTCAGATACTGTCATGCATAAAGTATGTTATTTTATTGCATTCTGGTCTGGAGAAGAGTGAGGCAGTGTGAAGTTTTCTCTGTAAGTAAATACTGAGCAAAGTGCCTTACTACATTTCAGTACGCATTAGTCCATTAAGAGGTTGATGACTTCATAACACAGTAATTTTCATGCATACTTTAAAGTAATTCCTGGTTTTCTCTTAAAGATATTGAAATTCTTATATTTTTATGTTATTCTTTGATAAAATGCAATAATAATTTCATTCATAAACCCTAATCATCATTTCATTATCCATAATCACCAATGGAATATTCCTTAAGTGCAGTTAATATTGTGTCTTCAAGGGCAGTCATCACCTTTTGCACATTTGATTTAAAATTGAATTTGTTTATGGACAGAGAACCTTCACTTTTTACATTATTATGCAATTTAAAAATTGCTTTTCCACTTCTTTTGTGCACCAAAGAACTTTTTGTGGATAGTCACTGCAATTAATATATACAATACAGTGTTTCTTCAGACTTTCAGATCAACAATTCATTACTTTAAGAAGAAAAAATAGTACAGTGATCCCTTTGTATCCCAGGATCATTGCGGCTGGAAGGGATGTCTGGAGATCGCCTAGTCCAACAAAGATCGTATTTACTGAGGGCTGCTAAAAATGTGAATATTATAATAGCAATAATTTTCTGTTTTCTGTGTGTGTTTATCACGCTTGAACTAAAGACAATGTTATGCAAAAAATATTGTAGGTAAGATTTTGTTACGCAGTAGCCTTTTACCATGTTTGTTTGTGTCGCTTTAGGAAAGTAGCAAGATGATCTAGTTTATAATGTTAGCTGTTTGCTTTTGGTTTTGGAAGAGAAGGAACATGATGTATATATGAGTCTAGGGAATATTTTTAAATTTCCATGAAAATATGAAAATCTGATCATCTTTGGCTAAATTATGAAGTTCTGAGAACACCAGAGTGAGAAAACAGCTGTTGAGCCAAAAAGGAAGTGGTGGAGAACGAAACAGGTCTCAGGAGTGAAGTCAGGATGTTGAGATGAGAGAAGTAAGGATTGAAATGCCCAGAATGTAAGTGTTGGGTAAATAATCGTTGTAATAAGTAAGAGTATAAAGGTGATATTTCCTTAATGATAGTAGGTTCAAGAATGCTATAGAATTTCCCAACTTCTTCTATCTGCTACTCCATTCCATCTTTGTGAGGTTTGACAGTCACAGCATTCAAAGAAAATGTTATAAGGATATAGAAATATTCTGTGAGAATGATTTGGAGCCTGAGAAGTATGAATTATTATGTAAAGTTCAGATGGATTTTGTCTGCAGAAGAGAAGATGAAAGGAAATATGATAGCAGTTTTCAAATAATTAAGAAGAAATGTGGAATAAGCTCATCTTCTTGTCCATGGTGAGTGAAACAAGAAGTGACAGGCTGAGACTGCCGTTCAGGAAATTCAGATGAAGTACAAGGAAAACCTTTTTTTGACTGAGGAAAGTGAAGCACTAGAATACATTGCATATAAAGGTTCTGGAATCACCATCTGTTGTAACAAGAGACTAGACAAATATCTCCAGGGATTACATCAGTAGAGGTGATGCTGGTTTGGGCTAAAGCGTGAACTAGTTGGCTTTACGACATCACTTCCAACCCCATTTTTTTTAAATATAATTATACAACTACAAGTAGAAAATATTTTTCATAAACAAAGGCCTCTTTAATCCTCCAGGAAAAGCTGTAATAGGTTCTGTAGTTGGGATAAGAGCTACATAAATTCAAGATATGAAGAAGATATGCATTTTAAGACTGGCTAATCACTGAAAAAAATCCCCAAAGGACGTGGTAGAGTCTACATAGCTTGAAAGCAAAAGTGTTGTAGCCTATATATAATTTATGGGCATGACTCAGATGAAACTGTTTGAAATTACTGTATTTAGTCTGTATTTTATGGGATGTGAAACTTCGTAATCTTAAATCCTATTTAATTTTTATTGTGTGACTAAATTTTCCGGGGGTATCATATTCTACGTGTCTGCATAAGCAACACATTCAAGTAATACAGTCCACTGTTTTAGACTCCTTCATGTCCAAAATCTGCTGTAAAAGCCACAAAAATACATTCACAGAACAATGTAGAGTAAGCACAGTCTTTGCTGTGGTTCTCTGGAAGTCATTTGTCTGTAACTGCCTTGCGGTTCTGGATTAAGCCCTGAAAAGTTGCAGAATAAAGTTGTGATTTCAGATGATAGTCAGGCAGATCCCCATAATTTCTGCATTATTTTTCATGCACTCTTTACAGTGAGGGAATATTTGTAGAAATCTAATGAAAAATACTGCAAATGAGTTTACAGTTGCTCTACTTTTGACTGCTGGATGAGGTGTTAGTTTCTCCACTGGCACAGAGGAGTGAGAGAGAGTTCCTTGAGTCACGAAGGCAGTTGGCATGTCTGAGCATCTATCACAACTGGGCCATGTATGAGCAAAGGGCCCTGCAGATATGGTGGCAAAACAATGACTACATATACATTTTTAATGACTGCCAATTATTTTAAGTAGGAGATATGGAACCAGTGTGATGGCAACTGGAAACAAAGAAAGAAATTGAATTTTCAAGCCATTTTGATAAATCAGATCCTCCAGCTAGCTAGAGAAGAAGGACAGACAGAGCTGAAATCCAGGAGGCTTTGGAGAAATAAGGTAAATTATTATTTCAGCATTAATTTTGTTTTAAGTTTGCTTTCTCACATTCATCTAACTACTAAATACTGTGTTCTAGTTCACCATCGTATATGGTTTGGTTTTAATTTGTAAAGCTGTTTGGTATTACATGATTTTTAGCAGTTGCTCTCTTGACATGTTGGAGTTTAGACTTTAATCTTACAGGGAACTACAATAAGAAATAGGTTTGAAACCAAATAGCTCAATCTTTGCTAGTGCTCTTGCATTTGTCATTTCATGGCTGTGTTTGGAACCATGCAATAAAAGGTGAGACTTAAGAATAAACTGTGTTAGCAAGAGTGCATCAGAAATGCTGGAAGTCCGTCACAGATTGTAGTAGCAATATTTTGCATGTCCTTAGCATCTTTTGAGAAATATAAAATGCTTAAAAAATACTATTTTTCAGAACACTAAGAAGAAAGAGATGGAATAACTTGAACTTCAGGCACTGAGCTAATTTTCAGACTTATTCAGTGTACATTAGGTCATTAGGCAGAAAGCTACTTTGTGTAACAATGCATTTAGTGTGTACTTACCATAAAAGCTATTTCCTGTTATTCTGTAAAGCCAATTAGCTATTTACCAAATACTGTATTTCATGTCTGTGTGATTTCTTATTTCATTTTACAGCATGAAAAAAGGGAAATGGCAATCATGTAAATTGTTATCTTGATAAATACATCATGTACTTTACACTACTAGATTCTTTTCTAAGAGGGATTGGGGCACACCTTTAGTTTATCTTAGAAATACTCATTAGCCAGAGCCCCTACTGTTTTCTGTGACAGACTCATGTCTTTAGATATTTTGTATAATATGATTCTCTGTGTGTGTGTTGGTTTTGGTTTTACTGTATATGTAATATGTAGTTATTCCGCATTCCAAGTGTAACAAAGAAGATGTACTTCCCCATTACTTTTCTTTTTGCCTGCTGTCTCATATTACTCTTGTTCCGGGGATATAATATTTTATAAGAGACATTCCTGGAATCTCATCTAGGTCTTGAAATTAAGGAGAATCCTGAAGCTTCTGGGCAGCAGTGAATTAATTCAGCCCATGAAGGATGCATTTGAGTTTGCATCATAATAAATGTGTGTACATTATTTAGAGATAGCTCTTAAAGTCCTGTGTCAGAGGTTATAGTATTTCCCAAATTGTGGGCATGCCTCTCTCCCTGTCTGCCAGACCAGATTACAGACAGGAGGGAGGATCGCAAATTCTCTGAAGTTGCACCTGTAGTAAACAGAAATCTCTGCAAATAATTTTCATTGCAAGTGTATCCGATGCAAACGCGTGAATTACCAAGGAGTATAAAATTTTATTCTGAGCAATGAACTGCTTCCATTACATAAACTTGTAAGAAATATCATATGAGCCTAAGCATCAGGGTTAATAACTGTTATAGTCCTCCAAATATGTGTTATAAAGAAATACTGTAATATGAGAATCTGCTATCAGTTCTCAAACTGTGTACGTATGTATATAGAGCTAGCTGGGGATTAGAAAACGGTCTAATGTAATCAAGCACTAATGATTTGGGGTTTTTGAGAAGGCCACAAGTGTTCACAAGTTGTTTCAGTGCTTAATTGTCCATGCTGTTATAATCTGCGTGCCCTTTCTTTGGTCCACATTTGACTAGTTTCAACTTTCAGCTTTTGTTTGTTGGATTGAAGAGCCTTCCACTATTAAAGGACTCATTCATCTGTAAGTCCTTATGATGTGATCAAGTCAGGTCCCTGCTTCTTATTTGAATGACTGAGTACGATGGAAACCATTGCTGAATTTGCTGACTGTTTTATCCTATACCACATTTTTCAAAGATATTTCTGAAAGACATAACCAAGATGGTTTTGATTAGCTTGTCTTCCTTTTAAACACACAAGCTTGTTTCCACAAAAGACTCTAGAGATCTACACACAGAATAGAAAGTGTACTTAGTTTTTTGTTGTATTTGGCATCAGTGCCTTGACAAATGCAGTCATCAGGGGGTCTACATTTGTGTGATTTTATCTGTGTGTTCCATGCTGCTGTCCTGTGGCTGTCCCGCAAAAGGTCAGCTGCTGCGCCATTGCACCAAAAGCAGAACAACTTTTCGAGGCAATGATCAGTGATAATTCTGTTTCGAGCAGAGGCAAGGAAACCATGTGGTTTGCTCTCTGAAAACTTGTATATAGTGCTGTTGCTCCAGGGCGGTGTGCAGATTTAAGAGAAAATAAGAGAAAAGGGCTTAAGAGGGCTTAAGAGAAAGTAAGATTATTAACGTAGAAAAAGTAGGATTTTCTGTTGAGAAATTCTGTCTGTCATGGTAGCACTTATGCAGGTTTACCAAATTTCAGAAAGTTGCAATAATGAGGACTGGGAAAACTTTTTTCATTGCATGTGGTAGGGAGGCAAAATTAACAGCTGATTTCTGTTAAAACCAGCTTTTTGTTATGAATATGATTTGTGTTTATTTTTATTATGCCCAAAAGAGACATCCTCTATTCCCGTGGTGTTGCTGTCTTTAAGGAAACTAAAAATATGCCATACCTGTGCTCCATCTGACATGATTTCCATTCCCTGCTCTCCAGAGCTTGAGATTTTGCCTTCAGGAGAGTATTTTGATGTCTGTGTTCATACCTATTTGCTGTTATATGCACAGTTGAATTTTCTGTGTTTTGTGAATTTTTCTGTGTGAAACAGTGGTTTGTGTTTGCTGCTTTTAATGGAGGATCATTGGCATCACCATATTTGTCTCAGAATCACTTGTGGTCGATGTCACTAATGGGCAATGAACCATAACCAGAAGGTGCAATAAGTTCCATAATTAAAAGTCGTGATTTGTCTCTGCAAGAATCTTAACCTATCTAAATTAAAACAGTCAAAAGATACTTTATATCAAATTCAATAGAGTTCATCAGTGGATGGCATGATCTAGTTATGTATTGTATGACTTTGTTTTGAAGGATCCATTTCTTGAAAATATGAAATTTCTTTCTCAGGCTAGAGTAATTTTCCTTCCAACTATTGTGGTTTAAGTTACTAGATGTTTTTATCGTGTAAGTAATGTTGATTTTTCCACTGAATTTTTGATAAATATGTTTGTTTTCTCTCTGTAAAACACTTCTATTTGAACTTTCTGTGCATGAGTGTTGTGTGAATAATAAATAGAGAGGCTATTGAATAGGTTGGTATACAAATTTCAGAATTAGATTTACAGATGCATCAGTTGACTATAGTGACTTATTTGTTTGAAATTTAAGTTCCATTCCCTCTTGTATCTGTCTGGTATCTTGTGTCCATCTTGTGATTTTAGCCAATTATAGACATAGTATCTTAAAGATACAGATGTATCTTAAAGATACAGATGTATCTTAAAGGGGGATGTAGTGAGAAGGATTAGATTTTCAGTGATCTGAGTTTCAGACTTCTCTATGACTTCTCTACATGTAGTAGGGAGTCTCTGGTCAGTGAGCTATTGAGGGAAGGTCCCAGTCAGATAGGAAAAGGAGGGAAATCAGGCTGAATTTGTTAGGAATGAGACTGCTATTTAAGTTCCTATAAATGGGAAAAATAGGAAGAGAAACCTTGTATGAATCCTTCTCCCTCTAAGACAGAGGCACATGTTGCGTATCTATTATCCCACAGAATATAGGAGACACAGATTTCTAGGATTGTACCACAAGAGTATTTCTCAGTAGATAGAAACTAACAGAAAAGGCGGATGGATAGAATTTGGGGATAAGAGGGTCATTCAATGTGCATGAACTATCAAATGCCTTAAATTCAGTCATTAAAGATATCATCTGATCAGTAATTTAAAGCAGCATTTAGTGTTTAGAGTTATGGCATGGTCACAAGATACATTTAATTATGCAAAAATCTGGTTTTTAAGCTCTGGACATCTGCACGCTCTGAGTCATTAGACTAATGGTGGTGTACTAATGCTACCAAGGAAAAATATTTTTCTTGTGCTCGGGCAATAAAGAGAAAAACAAGAGTGCTATACTTTGCAGTTAATGGAAGAGACAGATTCATGTCAAGAACATGGTGACTTAATGAACAGAATTAGTAATTTCTATAATGAACATTATCTTTTTTTGTTGTTAAACTTCAGCTTTTTTTCCCTTTTTTCATTATACTGAGGAATAATGAACGAAACCAGGAAGAAAATAATGTTCTTACTATGAAGCTAGTTTTCTACCCCCTCCCACCCCACTTTAAGAAACTACCTTCCTAATAGGAGAAAGTAAATTTTACATAGTAACACAAGAAACGTTACTTGTCTAAATGTTTTGCTCTCAGCTGCAAGTCCTAAGGCTTTCTTTTAACAGCTACAGATAAAAATCTTGTTGTTTTCCATGCCTTCCTCTTTTCTGATTACAGATATTACAGTGTGCAAAAAGAGCAGAGGAGTGCAACTTCTTTCACTATTTTCTGTCTTCACTCCCAGTGCTCCATTTTTCACAGGGATGGATTGATGAAGAAGATACAGCAGAAAAAATATGTCCAGGTAAGGATCTTTTTTGTGTTTAGTGATACTAGCTGGTACAGCATTATAAATGTGGCTGCTTTTGACCGTAGCAGTTAAAGTGCCATTACAGAATGATGCTTTACTTATATTTAAAATTCTGCTCTCTTAATTGAACTTATCTCAAGAACATACTATTGCTTTCTGGAAAAATAACTTACACTGGAACTTAAAATGGCTTATTGTTTCTTGCATCACAGAACACTTAGCATTTTATTTCTTTAAAACCATCTTTAGTTGTTTCCTTTGCTGATGATACCTATCAAGCAAAGCGTTTGATCACATTTGGTTTTCTATTTGCATGCATTAGGGCTGCCTGGCTTTTAAGGACAGCATAGTTCCTTCAGTAGAGTCCTTCCAGCAAAACCCATGGTAAATCTCTTATCATCAGGAAAGACGACAGGAAAGATTTAGAATCTACCCATTAAAGAGTAAAAAAAATTTTGGACAGTAATGGGTTCCGTTGATCTAACTACAAGAGAAATGACTGTACTTAGCAATAGGGCTTACCATTAATGTATACCTGTTACTATCCAGTACCTGTTGCTAGCATGCTTTATACATAACTTTTATTTAAATAAATATAAGCGATTTCAGATATGAGGATAATTTTGTAGTTTTTATTTTGCTCAAACAAAGTTTGTATGTTTTAACAGAAGTTATAGCATAATGTGATATTGAATGCATTTTGGGCTCTGATCTTGTACATAAGAGGTAGTATATTTGACTTTGAGATTTTGTCTTTATAAAGTATAGTAAACATACATGATAGCCTGGGAATAATAAAAAAATAGAAATTAAGGAATGAAAACCAGTAATACGTAACTCTAATTTCTAACCAACAGCTTTTAATGAAAGGCAAATTTTGTGCCAATATTTAATGTATACCAGAAAGTGCAGCTGGTTAAAACCTCAGAATGAAATGTGAAACAAGACGGCTTTTACTTTCATACAGTTTTACATACATATTTCTGATTGAACAAAAAAACCCTCTCTTTGCTTTTAATAAACTTAACTATGATTTCAGCAGAAGGAAAATAATTGATTAACATTTAGGTGATTATTCTTCAAAAGTATCACCCATGCACTTTTTCCTTTTTTACAGTGTTCCCAGTGAGATCACAAAGTTTCATTTATTGCTGTCAGAAGAGCAACCAAGCTCCTCCTTCCATCCCTCCCCCAGGCATCTCAATACAAAAGAAAACTTTCTGCACGGGAGGTAGCTAGGTAGATAGTGTGTTCTTTTGAACAGAATGGTGAATGTGAGAAAATGAAGACTTTCTGTCTCTTTGAAGATACAAGCTAGCCGAAATTAGCTTAAGAAAGCAGTGTGAAGGTTTTTTATTTTGAAGGGGATGTTGTAAGTATTTTGGTTTTGCTAAATATTTGTATACTATGAGAAATCTGAATTGCTTATTTTCTTAATTTAAATCTATGTAAGTTTGATCAAAATATTCAATGATGTATGTATGCAAGTGGGTATATATATATAAAGAATATGTACACACGTTTTTAAGTCTTAGATGTGGTTTTATTTTAGGTACATGTAGCATGTACATAAGAAAATATGCCTTTAATGTAGAACTACCATATTGCTGTAAACATGTTGCCCTTCCTCTAGTTTACATGTAGCAGTATAATATTTTAGTAAACATCAATATATTTCTCATATTAATTACTGACTAATTTTTGTCTTGTTGTTTTGTTATATCGGCTTATGCACAGTAGTGGTCAAATTGGCTTTAGTACTACCTAATCTGAATCATACTTGACATAGTGGAATTTCTTTACCTACAAAAATCTGGAATGTTAATGCTGGTAAGTGATTTTTTTCAGGATGTTTAAGTAATGCACTTAAGTCTAGCGTGTTGCATACATGTCTGATTTTGGAGGTAATGAGTGAATAGATTTTATTATATTGATATTGTGAAAAACTTTGTATATTACATCTGTTAAAACAAACAAACAAACAACAAACAAAACAAAAACCAACACCACCACCCCCCCAAGAAAACCCCACTGGTAGGTTTTTGTTGGGGTGGGGTGTGAGTGGGAAGCAGAGAGTGGGGGACAAACTGCTAGGTGGAAGAAATGGCCGTGTATTTTAGAAACAGCAGTTGTCCAATAAAATGTTCACATTTGGTTTTACAAAGGACTAAAATCTGTTAAATCTGTTGATAATTATTGGTAGTTAAATAGAATAAAATGGTGATCAGAGAGAAGTATTTTCTCTTATTGAAACTGAGTAGGTGATAGCAGTAACTTTTTGCAGGGTATTGTACACACAGAAAAGAGAATTCCTAGCCTATTTCATAAGGTATTGCTGTGAGCTGCTTTCTCATTTTTTCTTATTCCAGATGAGCAGATGAACAGTGGCTCATCTGATAGAAAAATACTTGAGCTACGTATAAAATAGTGTTTTGATTCCTTTTTTTAATCACCTTTTTTGTGCAATATAAGTTATTTTTAATAATGGGCATTCATTACAGTAGACGTGTCTAGTGTACCCATGGTGATGATGAACTTGGAGATGCTTATAATATTCAGAATTTTCAGATCAGTGTCTCCTGTTGTATATGGTGAACTGTTTGAATGTAAATTTTGAAATCTGAAATAGCTGATGCAGACCATTGGTTTTGCTGACATCCAGTTCTGCTCTTGTGGATCATATAGGAAGGTGACTCCAGAGGTCTGTCTTTAACAGCAAGGAAAGTTTTGGCAGCAATGGAATGATTCAATGCAAAATCGATACCTATATTTAGGTGTCTAAACACAGCTGTTTGTGATCTAGGTGTTTAATCTCCCATTACAGTCAGTGGAGATTTAGTTAATGTCACTGGAGTTTTAGATGATTTTAAAGTAGCTGTCTCCCTTTGATCATTTGAATATCTCTACAGCCTTGATTGACTATTCATACCACTAGATAGCCACTGACTGTAGTGACAGCTGGGATACCTTGTTCACATGCAGGACCTCAACGAAGATGTCTTTATCTACAGGCTGTATTCATCCATAACATCTTTATATTTTTGTATATCTGGCCTATGTGTTAATATAAATTTGTATATTTTTAAGGTACTAAAAAAGCTACTGATTTTGTTGATACAGCTGAAAAGGCCATCTCGTTCCATGAACCAAAATTGAATGTGATGTGTGCACTTAAACTCCTTCATGAACTACTTGGAAATATCTGGTTCTGGATGTTTTGTTATTATCATTGTCTGAACTGTGCACAAGATTTACTAAAATTTGATTTTGCAAACACCCACTTAAAATGAGTTTTGACAAATACACAGATGGGTCAAAACAAGCTTTTTGGAGGTACTGTGGATAAGTACTGAAGAAGGAACAGGGCTCTGTCTAGAGCCAGTCCTATGGTGGGGAATCTCATGGTAAGTATTGCTACGTGTTTTATTCTTTTTATTTATTAATTTTAAGATACTTCTTGACCTATGTTAAGCAGATAGTTCTTTGATATTGTGCTTTCAAACAAAATCCTACCACAGGGACACATTTTTATTCTTTATTCCCATGTGAAAGAATCTACTAAATGCATACTAAAACCAAACTAAGCAGATAGTTTACCTGTTATGTTTTTCATATCCAGGTGCTCACGGGAGATATTCAGTGGGTGGCTATTGACAAGGGAACAGATAGAAAGAATTTGAGACTCAGAATTGGTTATAATACATGCTAGAACTAGATTGAAACACAAGTAAGGACATTTTTCTATTTATGTTGCTACTAGTTTTCCTATACTTGGGAAACTCCCCCTGAAAAAATGCCCTTACTGACTTTGATAGTATTTATTGAGCAGTTCGGTTAGTTTAAATTGCTCTTGTATGGACCATTGACTATCTTATGGTCAATAGTTTGATTACTGTTACCTTGCTGCATGTAAAAGGAACTCTACATGCTTTTAGGGAGCTGAAAGGAGTTCTGAAATTCACATAAATGGAACCAAATTAAGGAGTTGTCTGTAGGGCTTGTATTTGTATTATGTTTTTCATTCTAAAAGTCTAAATCTGTTAGTTATCATCTCTAGTGATTAGTCATTACCCCTGTGAGCATTTTGTAATTTGTGTCTGTGAAACATTGTATTAACAGACTCATTTTTTGGCAGTACTTTGCTATTCTAGAGAAAATTATCCTAAAGGACTGCTTTTATCTTAAATTTTTATAGATAATTGTACTACAGTAGTGCCCATGTGTCCATTTCATTTAATGACTTGTTGTTCATCCCTTTCTAATACTTTGCAGATCATTTGTTCAGAAAATTTCATCAGTATATCTGGAATTCCTTGAATTTTCACATAAAGAGATTCTGTGTCATTTTCACAGTAGTCACAAAGTCAGCCTTAAGCCAGTTAGACTAACTTAAAACTGTAGCTAGCATATACACTGAATTCAGTTAATCTCAAGATGAGAAAAATAAGTGATTTCCACTTCAATTAAAAAAAAAAAAGTGAATTTAAAGACAAATTTTTGTATCACTGGTCCTGCAGGGAGTGGTCCTTTAGTAACCGGAGGTACCACCAGTGCATCTGTATCTGTTACTGATGGACCACTCTCTACTATAGGACCAGAGATATCAAAACCTGTCTTAGGATTTTCAATTCTTAATTTAATTTAAATGGAAATTTCTTACATATCAGGTACTGGAAATCAACAGATCTGGACTCTAGCCTTGTATTTGTCTTCAGCAGCATGCTTTAGGTAGTGTATTGTCAAGATTTTCCCACACTAACTTGTATTTATACACCCAAGTTTGTTCTCCCAGATTCTGGAAGAAGTCCCATTCAGTAGTATTTTAGCTTACTTCGGAGAACACTTGTTCTGAGGCTTCCGATCCAGAATTGTTTACTAGAGAGACTTTTCTATCCAGTGCAAAGACTGAAACTATTTCTAAGGGTAACACTTTACCTTAGTGTCTTGACTTAAAAATTCAGGTAGTTCAACAGCATATGATGAGGTGGCTGAGTTTAGCTGAGCTTCAGGAATTTTGAGTAGTCACTCTGTCTTTTCAAAATTTTTTAGTCATCTGTATTGCTAGGATTTTTTCAGTCACATCTTAGCTTCCTTCTTCCTAACCGAAGTCACAATCTGTAAATACTTTGCAGCTGATGAAAGCCCCAGAAGTCTGTTGTTCCATGTGAGCATAAGTACGTTGCTGGTACAGGTCTTCTGAAGAAATCCTCTCACGTTGTCCACGAGTGTTTGTCCAGTTATGACCTCGTCACGGCTGCTGAAGGGGCTGTGTAGGGTTTTTTTGCTCTTGCCCAGTGCTTTTGACAGATTCAGCCTTCATTTTTTGTTGAAAATTCAGCTCCCAAATCCTTAATACTAAAACAACGTTTGTATTTATTAAAACCATTTTCTTTGCTTCATTTATTACAGTCAATGTAGTTACCTAAATCTCACTGTCTCTCTTCTTAAAACTGCTTTGAAGATAAAATTAATCTTCTTAGAATTATTAAAAATTGGAAAAAAAAAGAGCATGTTGATTTTTACTTTATCTTTTGAGCCTTTGATTGGAAATGGGTCTCTGTGGTTTTGCAAAGTAACTGTTCCTTGATTATATACTTCCGATTTGTTACCATGGTAAATTTTGATCTCTGAGTTGTGGTTCCTGATCAGATCTGAACTTGCTTGTAAAGGCCCAGAGGAGGAAAAAAAAAGAAACCAAATCCCTTAAACCAAACCAAAATCATTGCACAATCATTCTGTCTCCAGGCAGTTGCATATTCTTTTAAAAGAAATGTATCTGAGAATTTAAAGAAGAGAGCTATAATTACAAGAGAGTGTTGATTCTCTAACATGATCCACATGTCAGCTCACAAAACTGAAGTAGCACAGCTGGACTTCAGGCAATCAAAAATGCAGTGTTTTAAAGACTCATTGGTGACAAAAAGTGTTTATTAGATGGGAGCAATTGGTTTTGACATGGGTCACAAAGGACAAGTCATCCTGTAATGTGTCAAGATTTTCTTTGTCTTTTGTGGATAAGAACTGCAGTTGTGTAAATTGCTGTCATCTGCAAGTAATGTGGTAAATTCGGGCAGGAAATCATTAGTAACTAACTGAATAGTTACAGTGATTTGCCGTAAGTCACTTCAGTGCTTCTTGTTACCTTGCCACCCTTCTCATTTGTCAGTAATTTGAGCTCAAGCAGAATAATTGAAAATAAATTCTTGAAGGTATTCTGCTAATCCCCGGAAGACTTTTGCAGTTTTTGTGAATATGTGAGAAGGTGAAGTTGCTTCATCATATTTGCCTTTTCCCAGGCTGGTAGGGGAGGCAGAATTGACCCATACCTGTCAGCATGAATAAACAAGTCAATGACTTGGATCAAAAGCCAAGTAGTTAATAGTAATTAAATTTGTTTTCTCTGATGTGTGAAAAAGAGTAGTTATTAATCAAATAGACATAACCAAGATCTCCAGAAACAGCAGACACTGTGGTGCAGAGCCACAAAGCATTGAGGCACCTGCGAAATTCTGGGAGCTTCCTATTGACATGTGGTTGTGTCAAGAGCAGTACCAGATTTACTTGATTATTTGGTTTGTAGTTGTCCTTTATGGTGTCTTTAGATTGTTTAAATACTGCATAAGGTATGGAGCTTCATGAGGGTTGCTCAGTGGTCAATTGCCTCCTAGTGAAGTTTGTTTCGAGGAAGTGCAGTTCCCTGGCTTTTCTAAGCACATAGAATAGGGCTGGTCACAAGCAGAATAAAGCATAGCGGCTATCCCAGTTCTGTCACTGGTGTTACTGTAATTTTTTGAGAACTAAATGATTCTTAATTACCAAGTCTTGGTGTGAAAGTATGCAGGGCTCATTGTCAGCAAAGTTAGCGAAATAGTATCAAGCAGCACGTTACACTTTGTAGCGTGATGCATCATACCGTTTGTATGCTTGTGATAAGTCCTGTCAAAGTAAATTAATTTCAACAGATGTCTTGTAAAGACTTCAGGAAATCTGGAGGTATATTTGAAACTCATATGTTTCCCAGACACTGAATCTTGGTTTTGGCCTAGATTTATAAATGTTTGTAATACAGTTTGTTATTTATTTTCAGTGTGAATATTCTTTCGTCAAACCACATATGGTGAAGCCTTAGTTGTGGCCACATTCTCAGTTTGCTATTTCACAAAATTAGAAGAAATCTTAATGAGCAGAGCTTTTCAGTCATAGCTAGGTGGCAGGAGGAAAAGAGTTAAGGGTCTGAAGAACAGGAAGAGCAAAGCACAGACACGAGTAACAAATCAGCAGAATCAGAAAAGAGCAAAGCTCAAGACTGGTAAGGTTAAACTGGCCATTTCTTGTTTCGTTTTTACTGCGAGCCATAAATATCTCCTTGGATGTACTCAAAACTCAACTGGACAAAGTCTTGAGCCAAACTGAATGCTGGCGTTGCTTTGAGGAGGGATGGAACTGATGGGCCTCAGGGTCCTTTCCAATTAGACCATTTTGTGATCCCATGTAAGCAGCAGGCGTGGTGGATATGGAACTAACTTTTGTTTGCAAGAAGTACAGAGGTACAATAACTAAGGTGCAAGGCTGCTGCTACTATAAGCTGCTACAGAAAAAAACAATTAGGAGATAGTTGGAGTTCTGATAGAGATGTCATTTTGTCACTTCCTAGCTGGAAAGGCAAAGGAAAAAAGTATCTCGTCTGCAACCTGAATTACACAGTGTGGACCCAGAATCATTTCTTGATCTTTGTTAATTTTGTTCTACATTACTCTTTCTCCTAAATGAATATGCTTCTAGTTGGTTTTGGTTTATATCCTGGGGTGCATCAAACACAGCATAACCAGCCAGTCAAAAGAGGTGATTATCCCGCGGTATTCAGCGTTGGTGCGGCCTCACCTGCAGTACTGTCTGCAGTTCTGGGCCC